>WUAM01000287.1:45051391-45092605 GCA_024336885.1 Actenoides hombroni
GGTTGTCAGGCATTGGAATGGCCTGCCCAGGGAGGTGGTGGAGTCACCATCCCTGGAAGTGTTTAAGAGCCAGTTAGGTGTTGTGCTTAGGGACATGGTTTAGTGGTTTTTGATATGTCTAGGAATAAGATTGGACTTGATGATCTTGAAGGTCTCTTCCAGTCAAAACTATTCTATGATTCTATGGTTCTACACTATAAAAATCTAACCCTGCTGTAAGAAAACCAGGGAGCATCACAGAACTGACTCCTTTACCCTGAGTATATACAGTTGCAGTACAGAAAAATGCTAACAGTATTTCATTCCCAAACCTGCTAAGATGATACAACTTTACATTACAGACACTTCAAGCCATGCTTACTTCAACCATAAAAGTCCTTCTGTAAACTGTAAAACTGCACAACTGCAGAGCTCATACTTCAGCAGAAGCAAACATGGACTTAGAGCTCCTGCTACAGATTTTTGTTAACTGACTTCCCACTGCATGTACCCTTCCCTCATTTACAGACATCACTTTTTAGTGAACGTTGTCTTTGTGGCCTTTCTTTCGATGGAAAACACTCCAGGCAGGATGAATTCACCTTGCTTTTAGGCTGAGCTCGCTGGCAAAATACTGGCTACTTTGAAAAAGCTCTAAAAACATCAGTTTGGATTTGGGTCTTAGACACTCAAAGGAAGCCTGACTTTAAACAGCGGGATGAAGAAAATGACTGCTTTTCAAGCTTTAAACATCATGTGAATTCAGGTATGCATAGTTTGAATTCATTTTAGTGATATACGCTACAAGGTAGCATGTATTAGGAAAATGCACCTGTTTGGTGCCTTCCCCAAAAGGAAGAAGTGATGAAAAACAGTCAGCTTGATTTTAGTACTGTTACAGTAACCACTACTAAAGCCTTGTCCTTTTCATCTTCTCAGACCATCTTTTGAGGGACAATGGTCAAAATAGGTTGGTTCCCTTATAGCAGTGGCTAACCTACTTCTCTCATGATTAGAGGGCATTACCACCACAAGCAGAGAAGACAAACTGCCTGATGCCATTTCACCTACTGTACTACACTACTGAAAGGCAGTCGAAGACCATGGTGATGAGGGCCAGACAGGAATGAGCTGGTGGGAGTCTGGAAAATAACCCCTTTGCTAATAAAGATTATCAGCAAGAAATCAGTTCTCTGCTGCAGATAGAAGCTGATCAGATAAAAGACTAAATTTTGCTCCCAAGACTGCAAATGAGCTTTTGGAAAAAAGTCTTGGTGGGAGAAAGATTCTTCCTTCAGATACACAGGCCTCCTGCACCTGATTAACACCACTCACAGGTAGAAACCCTCTGCAGGCAGGCAGTTACCCCCTGGAGAAAAGACAGACCTCTTTTTCATTATCTGCAAAGTCAGGACTACAGATCTGCCTCCTTCCCACGTAGCACTCCCTACGTTAACGGAGTCCTTCATTTGGGCAAACCACCCAGCACTCCACTTCTTTATTTTTGCTTCCTTTCCCGCATTCTGTTTCACTCCAAAATAAAAATGGAGGAGAGGGCAGCAGGTTAGTTAGAATCCTCCCTGCAGAGGATTCCTCCTCCCCAGATTAGGATTTAATTGTATTCCTAGTGAGTCCCTTCTGGTTGCGCTAGGTCTTTCAGATGAATGTTTCATCAGTATGATTAGGATCACATCCCTCAGTCTCGTCTATTTACACAATCGGTTGTGACAGCTCCGAGTATAGTACTCCCTAAAGGAAATACTGGATACCACCCTATCATTTTATTCAAATCATATTTTGCACTCCACACTTTCAGCTTAATGTCATTCTCCCCTGGATTACATATTTGTGATATCCAGCAAGCATTAAAATCCTTCCAATAAGGATTAGATTAATATTTATATTAGCCATACTCGTATTATTATGAGCAGGGCTATGGAGATTTTGGAAAGGGAGGAGCGGGCTACAGATAACTCAAGGGGATGGAGAATTGAGCTTGTTAAAAAAAAAAAAACAACACAAAAAAACCCACAAAAAAACGTGGGGCCATCAGTGACAAAATAAGAACAACAACAACAAGAACAGCACAATGGTATCAAAACCCAATTGCATGAGGTGGACGGGTGCGAGGGCAGTGCTGGCGGCCGCCATCTCCCTCGCACAACCCCCTCGGCAACATCTTCTCCCCAGGACCAGGGCCCGACGGCAGCCCATCACCGGTTCCCCCAGCACTCCTGGCCTGTAGTGCCGGCGGGAAGAGGCACCTCTGAAGCCCAAGGGTACCGCAGGAGCCATCGGGGGCCTGTTCCCGGCGCCGCCGCCCTTCCCTCCGGGCTGCCTCGACGCGGCGGAGCCGGTCGTCTCCGAGGGGAGGGCGGTGACGACTGAGAGGGGCTGTAAAAATAACCGTTCCGGGGAAAACCCCCCTCTGCTAACGCCGCGCTCCCCTCAGAGAGGAGGAGGAGAAGATCGAAACAAGCGAGCAGGTGGTAAAAAGGCATCGTTGAGGAAGGTGTAAGCAGAAATTCAGACCGAAAGTAAAACTCCATCGCATTATTCGAAGAGACAACATAGCGAAAAATACCTTCTCCTGCTTCTCCGGAGAGCTGAGTCCGCCCCCCAGGGAAGCGGCCCTTCCTCCCAAGGGAGCCGGGGAGACACCGTCGAAACAAGCAGTTTCGGGGTCGTTTCGTTTGCCCGCTCAGGTGTGAAGCGCCGGCAATACAGTTTGGGGCGAGCAGCGAGGGACAAACTTTCGTTGTGGAAAAAAAACCCGAACAACAGGCGGTCGCTCGCGACTTGCCACTGCAGAGAGCACAGGCGGGAAACGCTATGGGCTGCCGGGGTCTACTCTTAACGAAAAAAAGTCCCACAAAACCTAGAGTCTTTGGGGAGGAATGGTCCCAGTACCTCGGACGAGCCAGTCTACGCTGCCTCTATTGCCCCGCCGGGCGTCCACGAGACTGAAAACAAGGGCTACGCACACCGAGTGCTGGAAAGCTCCCTTGGCGCAGCGGGGAAACGTCCCAGAGAACTGATAATTCACGGGTAACGGCGTCAAATGGTTGCACCGCTGTATCTCCATTTCACAGGACCCGCAGGTCGGGTGAGGCCCCGAGGCGGACAGAGCCGGCGGCTCCTTTGCCCACACAGAACGAAGCAGAAGCGGGCGGGCTGCAGACAGCAGCCGGGGAGATCGGGATTCTTCTTCACAGACTAGGTTTTGCGGCTTCCTCGAGCAGCCTTACAGCTCACCTCTCACTACACACCACTGCAATGGCGTACACAACTGGTTTCATTTATTTTTTCCTCTAGAATTCGCTTGTCCGCCATCCCCATCCAGCTGTCGTTTCAAAGTCGCGTTCGGTTTTCATGCGAGAGGACCGAAATTGCAGGGACGGGGCCGAGGGTCTTGCAGCCGTTTATCTGCCCGCAAGATGCGAGCCGAAGGCGCCGCGTCTTCCTGCCACACGCCCGTTTGCCCGCGGGTGCGGGGGCTCTAGAGGAAGGGGCAGCTATCCTCAGCATCACACCCTCGATAAAAAGCCCGCCGGGGTAAGGCGGGGCTGCCCGCCCGGAGCCTGCTGTTTGTCTCAGTAAATCACATTACGAAGCAAAGTGCAAGGGTAGTTAACTTTATCTTCTGTTAATGTAAACAAATAAGCATTCAGTTCCTTGATCTTTATTTAAATATAGAGTTGTTTATCGGTGTCATCCTATGAAGATTAATTAGATACCTTTATTCACAATTTGGCGTCTGACACCCCATTTTAGGAATGCATTAAATCACAAGGTGTTAATTGGGGCCAGCCAGGCACTTATGTTTCTATTAAACAGTGCGATGACTTTTCACAAGTATAAAGTTCTTTTTTTTCCCTGTTTTAATTTTATTTGATTTCTCTTTTTTTTGTTGTTGTTGTTGGTCGGGGTTTTTTTTTGCCGTGCAAAAATATACAGCTTTTAAAAAGCAACGGCGGCGAAACCGCTCTCCTGAGCGCTCTGTCATCCGTGTTTGCAGCCCGGGAAGGGCTGGCGAGGAACAGACGACGTGCCACCGCACTCCCGTCTGGAAACGGTGGGCTGCCCACCTTTCCAGGGCATTTGTGGGAGGAGGTGCCCCCCACTAAGGAATAAAAATACAGAAAAAAAAAAAAAAAAATCCCGTCCCTACTCGCTTAAAAATCACCGCGAGTCCTCTTCTGTCTCAAATGGGCCGTGGCTCCTTATGCAGGGGGGTTGCTCCCGGGACACCGATTTGGCAAGGCGCAGAGCCGGAGCCATTGCACCGAGAAGCAAAAAAGCTCATCGAAATATCCTCGGAAACCCGCCACTCTCCACTTCGGGGCGTGGGGAGCCGTCCGAGGGCCGCTGCCAGTGCCCCCGACCGCGTTACCTCCTCCGGGGAGGGTCCCGACCTGAGCCCCTGGTTTATTTTGTTTGCAGCCGCGCATCGCTAACAGTTTAATCCCATTACTGCCTGCATATCCTCAGGAAAGGTCCCGCTGCCGCGGGAGCCGGGATGCAGTTGCTCTGCCAGGAGGGGCTTTCTCTCCACATAAACGGGCGGGGGAATTTCTTACTGTATTCCGGGAAATGGAGAGGATGAATAGGGGCTAGCGGGGGCAGTCCCGCGGCTGCTGGGGGAGGCAAGATGAGTTCACAAGTTGCTCCCCGGGACGAGGGCTTGACAGCCCCACAGAGCAGCCAAAGGTAGAGGAAAAGAAAAAAGGGCACAGTGAGCTTTGTGGACCAAACCGGGGGCTCAGAACTTGGGGAGAAGAACTGTGGCAAACCACAAGAGATTAAAAAAAAAAAACAACAAAACCCTACTTAGACAACAGCATCACAGAGCACAGTGCAAAGGAGAAATTTTGCAAGCAATGACTCTGTTTAGAGATACACCTCAGCCCCCCAGGGCTGTGCTCCTTCCTCCATCCCCCCCTCTGGGCCACATGGTAGAGGCAAATAAGAGGCAGAGAGCCACCCCCACTCTTATCCCTGGCACCACCACATTTATTAAAAATTACTATGTACATAGAAAAAGAAAACAGAACCAAGTTTTGTTGGGAAGAGTTTGTGTGCCAGTGCTCCAGTTCTGCTCAGTTTAAAATGGATGAAAAGATAGGCAAGAAGAGTGGGTAAAGGTTACATCACTTCCAGTTTTGTACAGGGCAGCTGAAAAAAGTCACTTTACATACATGTAAACAGGAATCTTAAGCTGTTGTTTGTTTTGTTTTTTTGTGTGGGGGTTTGGTGTTTTTTTTCAATGCTCCATATGCTTTTTAACTCCAAAGCACCACCGGCCGTCCCTGTGACTGAACAGCTATAGCTCAACTATTTATACATTATTCCACAATATTCTACAATGTATCTAGACAAAACACAACTGTACACTTCATTTTTGGCCACCTCAATAAAGGTTAGGCTTTTGGAATGGATGCATGGGGTTTATATTTTAATGCAAATTCTAAACTAAGAGAAGTCAGATTTGGTCATTATAATTCCATTGTTAGCAATAAGACCTTCAAGTCAGAATTGTGCCTGGCAAGCAGGTCTTATTTTGGCCATCTTCTGCCAAAGAAAGCCTTAGCTGCTCAATATCCAACTTGGCCAACTGTACTGCAAGCAAGGGTTGAAGAAGCCAGCTCTAAAGCAGAACATAGCATTTGTGCAGCTCCCCACAACCCAGCCCCCTTTTATCAGACGGGCAAGCAGGGAAGAAAAATATATCTGATATCCTACCCCCCTTATTTCCTTGCTCAGGAGCGCATAGATTCGATCAGGCCTCTGAGCCAAGCCAGACTGTACACTTTAGTGTCTCCAATAAATAAGCCACATAGTAAAAATCTAGGCTTCTGCTTACAGCTTCATGGTTCCTTCTAAAGGGGGGAAGAATTCTATCCTAGTTAGCTCTTTCCCTACTTCATTACCTGCAACAGTGAAAGCTTTGGCACCTTCTTTAGAATTGCACACAATTCAAGGTGGAAGGCAAGAGTCTTTTTGGCAATTGTAATGCAAAAAACTCAAGGCCACCCTGAAAAAAAAAGTCAGCCAATTTGAATAAAAGGATGCTTTAAGAACTAGTATAGAACGCATAGTAGCCCATGCCTTTTGAAGTGTCTTTGCTATAGTCCTCAGCGTTAATGTCCTCACATTTCATAGTTGGAGAATTTTCATTGCTGGAAGTGCTAGGTGAGAGCCGTCTTCTCTTACAAGCACCTGTGTAGACTCCAGAATCATTTGAATCTAGAGACTTTATGGAGGGTGGAGTCTCTATCCAGGATGAGCCCATTTCTTCTTTCACCTTCTCCTTGGAAAGCTGGTCTTCAGTGAAACCTGGAGGACTTGTTCTGGAGGTCCAAGGTAATCCTGTTGTCATTTTTCGCTGGTAAGAGCCCCTGCTCCCCCAGCCTGCCATGGATGGAAATGTTGGGTCAGGGTAGTACCCCAGAGCATGCGATGTCTGAAGGGGGAGCGATTTAATGCCATAAGGGAGCAAGGTGCTAGGAGAATACTCTGTCTCATAGGAGTTCATGTCCAGCTTGTTAGTACTGGGCTGCTGTACAGGTGTAACAAACCACCGCTGAGGAGGGCTGCCCACCTCTTCATTCTGCTGCGGGGAGAGCAAGCCATTTGTCTGAGGGACGGTTCTCTCACCATTGTAAAACCTGGTTGGGGGCAGGTTGTTGACAAACTGTTCTTGGAAGAACGGCTGCACACTGTATCGGGCACCAGGGACGATCTGGTGGGATCTAGGAGAATCCGTGGGAGATGGAGTTAATCTGTCATTTTCTGAAGCTGTGTACATGCTACGACAAAAGAGAAATACTGAGCATTGTTCTTAATTCCAGTATGATAGTAAGATAAACAATCAGGAAGCAACAGTTTTCTTAATTACAATTTAACCAGCTTTAACTGGATGGCCGTTCATTTTTATCTGGTTACAGAGTTGTTTTTCCTAGACCAGTATAAAATGTCTATTGTTACAAGTATACACTGTTCTCTGCCAGCCAACCCATTTTAAATGAAGTACAGCATCTTCCTCCCATGAACTGTACTTGCGTATACACAGCTCCAGTTTTTCGAAGGCCATAAATGAGCATTAGGCAAGGCTTTGTTGACAATCTGAAGAAGCTGCTGGCTCGGTGGAGACACCAGATACTACTGCCAATCTGAAGGACAGCTACATTCTGCCAATACAAATTTCTACCAAAGTTCAGAAGACTACTGGTCATCAAAACCATTTAGTAACTATTCAGAGACATTTAATGGTTTTAGACATCTAATGTTTCTGAAAGGAGCATATCAGCTAGCAAAGCTGCCAGTAGTAGTATTAGTACTTCTGAGTACCTTTAGTTTCTAAAGACAGACTTTTCAGGTCACAATCATGCCTCCTAGACAGAGACAACTGCAAGAAAAGATACAACTGTACTTACGAGTCATAGTTGTCTCTGAAGCCTTTTGCAAAAGGATTATGGTCAATTTTGAGCTGGGTAATCTAAAAGAGAAAGCAGAATAGTAAAATTAAGTGTTGAACCCACAAGACTATTTTTCTTTTTAATTGTCATTTTACACATCCATGCTTACATCAGTGTTTTGATATGCTGTAACTGCTATGAACTGTGTTTCAGGGAAAATAAATGTTTGAGTCTTTGAGGAATCATTCAAGTCTTCAACACCATCTTCATTCACTTCCACAATGTGAAGCCGAGGTTGGTACTTATGTAGAGATTGCAGTACTATCATCTAAAAGGAACCACAGAGAGACAAGATCTTTAGACAAAACACATTCCACGTTAAAAGATTTATTTTTATAATTATTTTATTAGCCAACATGTATCTTCCTGTGAAAAACAGTATATTTTGACTCGGGAATGGAGCAATTTTAACTGTTAACAGGAGACTATTCTCAGCTTGTAGTCCTGCTTCACTAGAAAAAAATGACGCTAAAAATCTGTAAATGCAGGAAATCAAGAGCTATCAGCTACACTCCCACTTTGAGCAAGTCCGGAAATAGATTACAACAGATTACAAAGAAATTCACACATCTATCACTGACATTTCTAATTGCCTTCATAAGGAGAGGCAAAGAATAAATACGCGACCCAGTTCAAGAAGGGAACAAGTCACAAGAGCACTGATGTAGCGGCTCGATCAAATGCTGTAAAACCACAAAAGCCCAGGGGCTCCCCTGGCAGAGTCACCAAGCGCCCCCGAAGCCTGCCTTCCTCCCCATTTACCTGCGCGCTGTTGTTGTTAGCACCTTTGTTGTTCGTTAACTTCAGTTTCCCGAAAGAAATCTCCTGCCTCATCCAGTGAGCCCCGGTGTTGGGAGACTCGGGGTGAACGTACATCTTGTTGCCTGGGGAAGACAAGCCAGTAAAGCGGCCGCCGGGCACAGCCGCTTTGTTCCGCAGTCGGCAGCTCGGAGTAAGGCGGGCGACAGGGCTCGGGCATTGCCTCGGCTCCCCTGATGTCCCCTCTCCCGCACAGTCTCTTACACCGCGGCGTGGGGGGGGAAGAATTGCAAGACGCCCTTAAAAGCGTATCTTTGCCTTGCAGCGGGATGCCGAGAGCGGGGAAGAACGAGCAAAGGGGGGGAGGTGGGAACAACTTTTTTCTGGGAAGCCTACCCGCGGGGGAAGGCAGCGAGGAGAGCCCGGAGAACCCGCACGTACCTTGCATGTTGTTGTCGGCTTTGCCGCAGGTCACCCACTTGCCTCCCTGGAAACGCCAGTGGTTGGGGTCTGCCAACACCACCTCCACGAAGACGTTGTAGTGGGCCGTGGGGTTGAGGCCAGTGATGTTAAAGCTCAGGAAAGGAAACATCCTCCTGGGGAGGCAAAAAGCACACAGCATGTTAAGTGGGCCGGGAACGCGGGCTCTGGCGAGAGCTGGAGTCGACCGCGGTGTCCTCCGTCCGTCCCAGCACCGAGAACAAGGAGGCCGGCCCCAATCAATCTCCACGGTGAGGGCACGTACATCCTTCCCGGGGGAGCGGGCAGCGCTGCCCTCCCCAGAGCGACCCTGTAAGCTCACACTCTCACACACACACACACACCCCAGTTTTCCTCCGTTTCCGTCCAACCCCCGCCTGCTTACCGGCCCTGCTTGGTGATGATCATCTCCGTCTGATGCCGGTGGAACTTGAGCCAGAGAGGCCGGTTGCAGAGGAAGACCTGCGCCCGCAGCCCTGGGCCGGCGGCCGGCACCCCCAGCGCCCCGAGCCCGCCGCAGGAGCCCGACGCCGCTGGATACGGGCCGTAGAGGGGTCCACCGGCTGCCGCCTGCCCGTATTGGTACCCGCCGCCGCCGCCGAACTGCGCCCGGCCTCCGGGCGGACAGACAGTGCCCGCGAAGCCGCCCGGCGACAGCACGGAACCGTAGGGGTAGCGCGGCCCGCCGGGCGCCTGGTAGACGGTGCCGTGCTGCGCCGCCGGTGAGTAAGGGAAGAGGGCGCAGGGTCCCCCCAGCTCGGCCCCCGGCGGCCCAGGAGACTGTAGGTAGTAGCGCTCGGGGCTGAGACTGTCCATGGAGTACCGAGCGGCGGCGGCGGCGGCCGGGGGCAGCTCCTCCTCGCCGCAGGGGGTGGCTTTGCGGCCGTTCGGCTTGGGTGCGGCGAAGGGCGGCTCGCCCGCCTCCGCCTCGCCCAGCATGGCGGGGGCCGCTCCGAACTTCTTGGGCGTCTTGTCCAAGTCGAGGCGCGGTGGAGAGCCCGGCCGGGGCGGCCCGCGGGACCCGCTGCCAGCGCCCGCCCCGGCTCCGGCTCCCGCTCCGGCCCCTCCACCGCGCCCGCTGCCCTCCAGTGGGTAGAAAGGGGCGCCCGGCAGGGCCCCTGCCAGCAGCGGCTCGCCCAGTTGCATCCTCTGCGGGCGGTGGAGAGCCCACACGGCCCGGTGCCGACCCCGAATCGCGTCCGCGCAGCGCTGCGGCGGGGCTGCGCCGAGGTAATTTATACCGGCGCGCCGGGCTCCTCGGGCCGCCGGGGAGGGGCTTGCGCCGGGCTGTCTCATCGCCGCCCTCCACCCCCGCCGACCCATTGGCTGGGCCGCGTGACACTAATTTAATTAGACAGCTACTAATTGGAACAAGTCACCTGTGACTCTGGTGTGTGTCCCCCCTCCCCAGCCGGCTACCCGAGGGGCTCCGGCCCGCTCATGCCCCCGCGCCGCTCGGAGTGAGGGGAGCGTCCACATCACCCCGCAGTGGCCGCAGTAGGGTGGCCCTGCCGAGAAAAGTACCTTTTGCCGAGGAGGCACCGTCCTCCCGAGCGCACAGCCGCTCGCGTACGGAGGGGAGGATCCGCGGCGGGATGCGAGGGATGGGGACGAAAAGGAAAACTGGCGGGAGAGACGGTCCCAGCACCGGCACCCAACAGCGAGCGCGGGCGGCGATGCGCCTGGAGGCTGCGACGGGGAGGGTGACACTTCCCCCGCTCGCCCCCTCCCCGCCGCTGGCCCCCTCCCCGCCGCTGGCCGTGTCGCCGCTCAAACAATTCGGCTTGTGCCTCGTCGGAGCCCAGAGGCCGTCTTCTCCCCTCTCTGCACCCCGGGTAGCATCGTTATGGGGGTGACACGTTACTCTTTCTCAGGGATGTCTCTGTGGGAAGCGGCGGGCTCGGTTTGCAGTTTTGGTTTTCAGGAACTCGGCAGTCGGTTTCGCACAACCCGCGCTCGCCTTCAGCATCTCCCACCGGGAAGGCAGATTTTAATTCAGGCGGGTGCCAGATCTGTTTGACTTTTACTCTGAGCGAAACAAACAAACAAACAAACAAAACCAGGAAGCTTTTGCCCTAAAGGATACGGGAACAGCGCTTGGGAAGGTGTATGTGCCCGTGTGGTTTTGCGGAGCGGGCAGAGCCTGCGTGAATGATTTGCAGCTACAAATCCGCAGCTCCTCGCTCTTTTGTCGCCGCCAGCCAGCTCGCGGGGAGCCCTGCAAAATCCTGCCTCCTGCTCCTGGCTGAATTTTAAACCAGATCCGGCGAGAGGCGCGGATTTCGTTGTCTGACGGAAGGACCCGGCCGGGCTGAAGCAGCCGAGCTCTGTTGCCCGTCTCGCCGCCTCGCCCCGCTCGACCCCCGCTTCCGCCGGGCCGCGCCGCATCGGGGCAACCGAAATAAATCGCGAACAATCGACCGCGGCCGCCAAGCCCCGGGGCAGAGGCGCCGGCGGAGCCCTGCCGGGATGCGGCTCTTGCGCAAGTCGGGAGCTCGCAGGGTGGCGGCCGGCGGTGGGTGCCCGGCGGTGGGTGCCCGGCGGTGCCCGCCGAGGCAGGAGACAGGCGACAGGCACCGGCCGCTCTGAGAATCGGCTGGGGTTCAACCTCTGCCTCCGTCAGAGCCGAGAGACGGGGGAACCGGGTCCTGCTGTGCCCATCTCCGGTCACACAGGCAAGAGCCTAGGAAAGGCTGATCACAGGCGGCACTGAAATACCCCCCGCCCTAGCCACCAGTTCTCTCCGGGATAATATTTGGCCCACTTTTTGCGTTGATTTCTTCCGACCGAAGATGACAACTAAAATGTGTCGGAGAAACCCGACGCTCCGTGACGAAGCGGACCGGGCGCTTCGCGCTGCTGCCCTTTTCCCTGATTGCTTCCCGACAAGGTGTTCGTATTCACCGCGGGGTGAGGAGGGGAGAAGAGCCTGGCCGGGCTGCGCTGCTTTGAAAGCAAAATAAAACGAGGATCATCCCTCCAGGCTCAGCGTTGACTGAGCCTCCGCATCCCTGCCCGCGGCCCGCCAGCTCCGATGCCGCTCTCGGCAGGGCCGCCCCCCGCCCGGGACTCGGCTCCGGCAACCCGCTCCCTCGGGCTCTGCGTTTCCTGGGCCAGGGCTGAGGCGGAAAGAGATTATACAGAGCTACTACGTAGGATTTGAGGGAGTTCATTTTAAGATTTTATAGACTGAAAGGGTCCCATGATTTCAAACATCCCCATAGGACATGTAAATGCTGCTGCAGCTTGTTTGTTTAGGGTTTTTTTTCCTCCAAAACTCGTCTAACCTCGCATTTAAACAGAGAAAAGTGGAAAGGCTTTTGATGTTGCTTAGGTTTCCCGGGGGCTGCACTGTCTCGGCGGAGGGGCAGGAAAACCGTGGCCGCCCTGGAAAAGGGCGAGCTTTTCAGTTTGGTCGAAATACGCCTGGGATGAAGCTGTCCCTAACGAACGAAGGATTCATCCAGCTCTTTCTAGACTCGGGGAAGCTCGGGAAAGCAGCAGCCTGGGCTCGGTCCCTGCCTCGCCCCCCATAGCTCCCGCCAAGCCAGGGCCCCGGCGGCGGTGGCAGGGGAGGCCGGTGCCAGGGTTGCTCCCCCCGGGAGCCCCGTCGGGCAAAGCTTCTCGGAGCCCTTCCGCGGCGCTGCGGCAGTGCGAGAGCTTGACGGACCCGCCTGTAACTCAGGGCTTGTACGTACACTTCGTACTCTGTAATCCCTCCTCCCGCACTCCGCAAATTAAAGTTACCACCGCAGTGACCAGCCAAATCCTTGGGACCCAGTATTTGTCATTCCCTCAGCGTGCAAATCTCTCCTCCTCGGTTTTGGGGTAGGCAGACAGGGGATTGCTCCCGTCCCCTTGCAAGCCGAGTCCATCCTTGCTCCCTGTCCCCGATCGCCCCGGGGTCTGGCCGGAGAACATCGCCGTACGAAGCTGCGGAATGTTTCAGTCGTGTGTGGGACGGGAGATTTCTGAATGGGTCCCGCAACAATTTAGATATTATCTTAGACGTAACACTGCAGAAAGAGCAGACTGGTGAAACAGAAAGAAGCATGTTAGGTTCGTAAATCTACTAAAATAACCTCCAAACCACAAAAAAAAAAAAAAAAAAAGGTTGAGAGAAAATGTAGGTCTTTGAAGGGTTGCAGATTATCTTGTTTTGTTGGGCTTTATAAAAAGATACTCCTGGGGTTTATTCAAATAAGGAGTGTCTCTGACTCAAAACCAAACTCTTCCAGAAGGGCTCATTTTCTGCAGCCCAAGTTACAGTGGAGTCACAACTGTAGCGAAGTATCTCATCCTTTGTTTTTGGGATAGGATTGAGCCCTTTTCTCTTATCGGAGGTCACCATATCACTAAACAGCCCCGACGTCAGCAAATTGCTTGGACTCATGGGACTGAAATTGTTAAACTGAAGTACCCTGCTCTGTAAGGGCCTAAGAGGGGAAAATAAGTTTTGAACCATAAAATCTATTCTATCAGGCTGTTTTACACCAGTATGTCTCTCTCTCTCTCTATATATATATATACACATATATGGAAACCCACATTATAGCCATATAGGTTCTTTATCCTTATAAATACGGATATATGTACACCCTACTGGGTCTATACGGACACCTTAAAAACTCTGGTTATCACAATCACCTGTCATGCTGCTTCATCACTCTATATGCTTTTTTTTAAGTCCCACTGCTAGCACGGCAGGATTGATAGGTATTTTCTGAACGCTACATACAAATAGTCATGAGGTAGTTTGTCTGATTTTGGTTAAAAGCTAGCTGTCAGTTCCTGGATTTCCTCTTCGTTTGCTAGGATCTGATTCTCAACGGGCTTCATTACTTTCACCTTTATGTCAAATTTGTGCTGGGATTTTGCAAATTTTCTATCTTTCCAGTCTAGGTTGGTTTGTCCTCCCCCTGCCTCCTTCAACTACATAAAGAGTATCTGTCTAGGCAAATGAAGGAGAATATTTTAAATGCATTCGTGGGGCTTCCATTCTTCCACTATCTTTCAATGTCATTTTTTAAATCACTAAATCGTCAGGTTTTCAGATATGATCAGTCACATGTGAGTGCTTCCTTTTTTATGTCTTCATACCTTTCTTCTAAAAGCTGCTGGGTGCTTAGAGGACTTGGAAAAATCAAGGCGGTATTAATATAGCTGTGCAAGCCTCGGCGTTTCATCTTGATGCTTAACTTCAGTGACTGTTTTTACGAAAAAGTCAGCTACACCTTTCAGCGCTCAGGTTGCTTCATCTGTCAAATGCAGACAACAGCCGTTCTTTTGGGGGAATGTTAGGAGACCAATCTATTTGAAAATGATCTTTCTTTTCTGACAAAAGGAAGTACTGCTTTAGCTGCAAAGACCATCAATCCATTTTAGTTTATGCCAAGTGTGATTTTCCATGTGCCCTGAAGACATGAGAAGTGTAGTTTAAAATCTGCTTCGAGGCTGTGAAAATTCGAACCCCAAAGGGTTAAAAAGTAGTCAACTGTTAAAACAGATATATACAGACTTTAAATGGAAGACATCACTAGCCCTACAAATCCGAAGAACTATTATCTTACTATTAACTGGGAATGCTGTCACATTAACAGCGATTTTACCCTTTGGTAATTAATTAAATTTAGCTGCCCCTTAGCTATCAAAACCGATTTTAAAAGGCACTATAGAGAAATGTACATTTAAAAGAAAAAAAAAAAAAGACATAGCTATGCATAAGTCCAATAGTAAGCGTGGGGCTAGTATGTAAAAATTAAGAAGGTAGAGAATAGCATTTTCTATCCCAGGTATATGAAATAGAAAGAACAGAGTCAAGGGAACAGGATGTGGAAGAAACAACTCAGTATTTGAAAAGAAAGTGGTATTCAAAGCTGCCTTATTGATCATTTCCTTTCCCCTACTTCGAAGAAAAATAGCACCTAAAAGCCTCTTATCTGTGATTTTAAATCCAATGATTAATAAAAATTAGTCAAGGTCTAGTCTTAGTCGGTAAAATATTGCAGTATAAACACAGAGGATAAACACATTCAGTGTTTGGAGTAAATTCTTGACAATGGATAATTTTGCTAGGTAAGACCGCACAACAGCTTTTGGTCATTGGGCCTACGGTACCCCATTGGCGAAAGAAAGAAAGAAAAAAAAAAAAAGGTCTGTTTGAAAAAAATTTCAGTCTTTGTAAAATGTAATTTGACAAATATTTGGGAAACCTACAAGAAAGGAGATGGGAGAAGTATTGCATTTACTTTAGTTGCCAGGTGATTTTCTTTGAGCCAAATGGAATAGTACAAACTTCAGGAAGAGAGTTAAATTAGGATCACAAACCCAAATATAACCACTAGCAATGTTGCATATTTTGTATTATTCATGCATGGGGATCTCCAAACAGCCCTTCTTAAATGCTTGCCTTTTCACCCTCCAGTAAGTGTAATGAAGGATGCCTAGCACCTTTTCCCTGGTTTTAAAGCAAGATCACTTACTCACTTATAGATTTGTGCCCTTTGTCAGCCTGACAGTCGTGCAATAGAGATGTGAGAACATAACAGGATCCATGACATGGGTGTGATGGCCAGAGATCTGGTCAGTTTGATCCTACTTGTATTTACAGATCTATTACCGACTGTTTTAAACAGCTAGTTTTAGCTTGCTTGCCCTGCTTTGTACCAGAAATGACTATTGAAACAGTCTGGATACATCTGCACTGTTTAAATTGCAGCAATTAAAATTAGCGGCTCAAACCCCATAAAAAGATGTCCTGCTTTTTGTTCTAACGCTTTAAAAAGTACAATTTCATCATGTGAAGGCCCTGATAAACTTCATGCTGCTCGGGGCTTATGATGTCAGAGCCATGGAATATTTCCTGCTGATAACATAATAGCTGAGAAATATGAGTTTTGGAGGGTTTGAGGTTTTGTTTGCTCTATGTGCATGCAGTATGAGGCTTACAGTGGGAAAACAATTAACTCGAGAGGATGGAAGAGTGAGTAGCAGTGGGCTACCGTGTAATTGCAGAAACAATGAGAAATTTCACCTGATGTAATTTGTGACAGCAATCAAACAGCAAGTCCTAGCAGGGAACCACATATTAAATAACTGTCGTGACGGGCGAGTCCGCTATAAAAATAAACAGAAAGCCGAACGGGGACGACACATGTACACTCTGGGAAGGTGAGAAGATAGCTGTAGGGTTCCCCTCCTGGGGAGTGCTCCGCTGTGCTAGCTGCTCGCCCCGGTTTCCACCGGCAGCCCGTTGCTACCGGGAGCGGGATGGAGCCAGCGTTTTTCCTTCCAGCCGGCTCAGGCCCGCCCGGAGGGAGCACAGGGAGCAAGCGGGGTGATCAAGGTGGGAGAGAGCCCAGCAGAGGGGGGACCGCGCCCCGAAGGTGCCCTCTGCAAGTGGTCGGGGGGATCTTTGGTGAGGGCGGCGGCGGTAGCCCCAGCCCCACGCCGCTCTTCCCCGAGCCCTTCCCGGCTGCGAGGGCCGGCAGCACCCGCCTGGACGGGGCGGGCCGCGGTGGGGGCGGTGGCACCCGGGAGCCGTGCTGGCCGAGAGCCCGGCCCCAGGCAAGCTCCTCACTCTCTGCCCCTTAGGCGGTTTCAGGCTGGGGATCGGGGGTAATTCCGTTCCCGCTTTTTAAACCCATTTTAACACCGCTGCCACATCTTGGGACCTGCGGACGGAGAGGGCAGCCCTCTCCCCTGGTGTCAGCCGCGGGGAGGGCCGCCAGCAACCGCCCCCGCCCCCCAGTCAGCCCCTGCGCGGAGCAGCGCTGTGGACAGAGCGCTAACGGCGTCAGCACGGCCGAGGAGCGGGGCCCGGCGGGCAGGGGCGGGGTGGGCGCTGCGGCCCCGGCCCCGGCCCCGGCCCCAGCCCTGGCCCCAGCCCCATCCCAGCGCGGGGCGGGGGCGGCGATCTGGCCGGATTAACGCCGGGCGCTTTGAAGTCCCTGTGTCGCATGTGATCCCAAGTCGGGGTGCTTAGGGCTCCCCATTCAGTTGTTAATTCTCACTAAGCGTTTTTAAGTACCTGAGCTCGCAGCCCTCCGCGCCTTCAAAACAAGCCCATGCACGCAAATAGCTCCAAAATTACCCATCAGGGTACTAGCAAGACCAAAGGCGAGCCGAGTCGTTAGAAAATAATCGAAGCACTTTATAAATAATGGGTACGTTATTTGCCACGTGAATTTCGTCTCGGAAACCCAGGAGCTCTCGTTTGCAGGAGCGGCAGTTTCAAAGGTGCCGGCACCTGCGGAGCCTGCGCCTTCCGGGGCGCGGAGCCCGGGCTGCGCTGTTGCTGCCCAGCCCGCCCCGGGGGCCCTGGAGGAGGGAGGCCGGGACTGGCTCCCTGCCCTGCTCCGCTGAAACTGCCAGAAAGCTAAAAAAAAAACCCAAATAACCCCTCCACCCCCAACCCAAAACAATAAAAACCCCTTCAGTCAGGAAAACATTAGCTGAGGAGGAAACGGCTCTGAACACCCTGGTGAGATGCCACCTCACTCCAGGCAGGAAAGGTTTTTGCCATTGCTACCAGCCCCGCAGAATTGTTCCTCTCATTTTTTTTCATTCCTTTTTTTTTTTTTTTTTTTTTTTAAGAGGATTCTCACATACACAGGAGAGCAGAACAAAGTTACGTTATGAAGAAGAAATTAATANNNNAATAGTGACCTATGCACCCCCCTACCACCAAAGAAAACAAAACCAAAATCTTCAGCCATCCTCGCAACAGAACCGATCGCTGCTTTGCCACCATAATTTGCTTCTCAGTGACACAAGGACAACGTGAAAAGCTCCCTGCACCACTTCTCTCCAATTAACTTCAATGAGCGAAGTATGAGCACTGTTGTTTTTTTTCTAGCATAGATGATTGTGTTGGTTCCTAGCACATTAGTGGAGAAAAATTTTAGCTTGAAGACTTTGAGATACACAGATGAAAACAGACAAAGGAGCAACATCACAGAAGAACTTTAAGCCATCTCACAAATGCATATTTGTTTCAGGGTTTGAGTATGTTCTTTCCTTTCTCTGCTATTCAGGTTACTGGTTCACCTGTTGTCCATAACTATGGACTGAAGGGCAGAAAAGGAATGGATCTAATGAATATGAAAAGGATGTGGGAAAAAAAGTCTTCTGATCTTTTGTATTAGGTGTTGATCTAACTTAAAATACAATCCCCTTTAGTATGACCCATTAAAAAGTAGCGAGGGACTTGGTATGAGCAGTCAAACCCTGATGTCCATAGGGTGGTGAGGCCTTGGTAAACATAATGCTATAATGGCAACATTTCTGCCTAGTTTACACCTTATTCAGCCCTACTCAAGCTAAAATCTCACCTTCCAATTTCCCTTTTATATAGCCTAAGGCGGCGGGTTTGACAGATGTGGAACAACGGGGCAGGTAAAATACAGAACTCCAGCATGATGATAGAGATCAGGGGGCTGTGCCCCTCCATCCCTTGGATGACTTCCTAAACCCATGCTCTTGGAGCCCACCTAGTTGCAGGGGACAGGCTGAGACCTGCAGGATGACTGTCCTTAGCTCCTGGGAGGAATTCCTGCCTCTGCTGCTCCAGCTCACTGTCCAGCCTTTTCCCCTAAAGTACACACGAGAATGAGCCGGAGCTAAGTGGTCATCCTGTGAGGTATCACAGCAAGGTGAAGGACAAGCTTTTCCTTTGGTAAAGGCAGCTACAGGAGGAGGAGCCTTTCACACATGGGGCAGATGGCAACCAGCATCTGAACGTGGGCCATGTTCAGTTGTCAGCCCTGGGTAAAAGGAGCAGGATGTCACAGGGTCACGGTCTGTCCTGTTTAACAAGAGTCGTCAGCAGTGATCTGTAAGTGGCAGAACTGGACCCAGAGTAATTTACCTTACAAGACAGGATAAGTTGTGTTGTATTCACATTTGACCATTTAGTTGGTGTGGGATACTGGCATACTCCTGCCATGCAAGTGCTCTTAATGTCCACCCAGGGTTCAAGGATTGCCTTGACCATTTTTCTCATCACTTTTCTATGTGTGGTGTAGTAGGTGGGAGGTCCTAAGGGATGAATTTTACTGCATTGGCTATTTCTGAATGCTAACAACTCTGGGGAATATTTGATGAAAGGTGGAAGTAGAATAAATGCTGCTAAAAATCAGCCTTTGAAACAAAACAATAAAAAAATACCCTACTACAACCATGGAAAACCATCCCACCAGGCAGCAATTACACAGGTTTCAGGAAGAAAAAAAAGCAAAGCAATCCAGCATTTCCATCTGGTAGCAGAACAGCTCTGGAAATAATTGTCCGTTTTGTTTCACCTTTCTCCTTCTGGGGTTTGGGGTCTTGCCTGTCGCAGTCCATGGCACCATCTACCAGACCTCATTCAAGTGCAGGGGGGTTGGTGGTGCCCCAGAGGGCAGGCCCTGCGTGGGGAGCAGCAGCAGCCCGGGCTAGGGGACACTAGTGGGCGCCACCACGAAGCGCTGTCCCGCTTCGCTGAGCACTCCGCCATCCCTGGGGTCTCCGATTCCGTGCTCGGAGAAAGTGGCCAATTATTTTTCTGTCTGAAGGAGTCTGTGATGTGGCAGAGAATGACAGCTCCAAGGGAGAAAACACCTCTTCATTAAAAAGTGCTGCTCAGCACACTGAATGTCCAGATCCCAGCACCCAGTTGCACAAAGGTTAGGATGAGAGCCAAGAAATGATGCACTTTCACAGGTTTTTATATATACACATATATACGATGTACGCACAGACACACATGCACCCACACACCAATCTATAGGCTCTCTTTCAACATAGGGTGGCCAAAATCCTTGAATTTCCTACTCAGGCAAAACTCCTATTGAAGTCCAATTTTATTATCAATTTTGATGTGATAGGAATCACCTGGGAAAAAAACCCCAACATTAATTTTGGTTTCTAAATGCAAGAAGAAATTCAGCTTCACAGAAACATAAATGACTAGGAGTGTGTTGAGAGAAAGATTAAAAAGAAAAGAGAAAACAATAATCTGTGTCTTGCACACCTCTGTTCGAAAGGATGCAGGGAGGAGAGGACAGGGCTGTTACATTTTGTAGGTTCCATTTTATTTCATTCGGTTCCTTTTAAGAGATTTTAATGATTACATTAATTCATTGTAATGAATTAGTATTCCTAAAAAAAATGTGAAATATGTATGAGTAGTGCGACAATGCAGAACTGGGTTTCCTGGTGAGACACATTGTGATGTAGAGCAGAACCACTCTACCATTAATACAAAAGAAAGCACAAAATGGAAGCCACATCTTGGGATGTGATTTTTAACAGCCTTCCTTTCATTTTCCTTCTGAAATTCTGAAAGGCTGAGGGAAGGGAAAAGAAGGCAAACTAAGGAAAAGATGGGAGAAATAGTGACATCCAGGCTGCAGCAAGTCAACAAGGTGAAAGTCATCGTTCCCACAATGGCTCCGTGGAAGAGTTTAGGCTCCAAGGTGAGCCTCCTCACTGAGCTGCATGGGCTCAGCAGGTTGCTGCCCACCTCCTGCAGAGGTCCAATTATGATCCTGGATTTTCCTTTGCTTCCCCTGGGAGGGTGGCCCAGGTGGGATGCTTGGAGCATCACACCATGAAGGTTGCTTTGCAAATGAGCCTCCCTCCCTCTTGCTCCCATGTCTCAGTGAAGCAGGAAAATCTTCAGGCAGAAACAGGGCAGGGCAACAAGAGACTCTCTGGTTATGGCTATCTCATTATTTATAGGCAGACACATTGAGATAAACCACAAGTAATTCCCTCAGAACTGGGGGAATATTCCACCTCAACTATGATCCAATGAATAAAGAAGGGGATAGACCCATGTATTTCATGTTCAAGGCTGGGCAGTGAGAAATGTGGACATCCTGTGCTGACCAAATGGATAAACCTCTGTGACTGTGCCTTTGTTTACTGACTTGACAGAATCATTAAATGCAATCTTTTTCTAACTTTTCCTACAATTTTATTTTGAAATGTCCACCTCCCTGTGCCCTCTCACCTGACCGTATAACACCTTTCTCAGTATCCTAAAGAAGGAATATGCAACAAGACAGAAATGTTTAAAATATGGAAAATAATTTATTCTTTTCCTAAACCATTTATATTATAGATGCTTGTTTTCAGTAAAGATTTTAAGACACAATAATTTATTTTAAGTAGAACTTTAAATACTGCAACAGCACATCATGTTTTGATGCAGAACTACTGGGGATTTACTCTTCAGTATTCGTATTTGGTTGTTTTCTGCTTTAAATGCACTGGAATGTAACCATAACAATGTACAGCTTTTCCACGCTTAGCATATTCATTACCTTGTCTTCCTCTCAACTTCTTGATTTGCATGCAAGAAATCTGTGTCTGGGAGAATGCAATCTGCAAGCCAATAAAGCCCTGTCTCATGGGAGGCAGGAGTTAAAGTGGTACATGTAGCTCAGATGAAGAGTACGAAGTACATACAGTAGCATGGTCCCACATCCCATGAAAGGCTCACGGCCCAAGTGCAGCATGACAGGTACAGACTTGTTATTGCCAGAACCAGTGAAAGAACTCCAGATGCAGTTCCACCAGGCATTGGCTTTACTGACAAAACCAGACCATGAAGCTTCCAGTTCCTTGACGGCTGCCTGTCTACTACTATGGCTCAGGTCCCTGCCACTCATGTCAGTCTCTATCAACATTTGGAAGACTGTGCTGTAAATCAAGCCTTGAGGATAGCTCTTCTTAATAATTACCTCCTCCCAAAACAGCATGTTTTTAACCCTGCTTACTTCAGTGATCAGGTTCAGCGTGCAGTCTTACCAACAGCTGCATCAGCACAATGAAGGCGACAAGCAGCGTTACGGGAACAAAAACAAAGAGCTGTGGGTAGAAACTTCCTCCGTTTGGTTTCACAGACACCCCGCTGAACCCTCCCCAGCAGATGAGCATCTACCAAGGCAGGTTGGCCAGGTTGCTGCCTGACGCCTGCCTGCAGCACCCAGGGCTGGGGCTCTGCGCTCAGCAGAGGCAGAACCGTGCACTGCCGGAGCACCCAGTGGTGCTCATCTGACCCAGTTTAGGCTCAGGCGTATGGTCACGTTTCTGTCAAGTCGGTCCACATGCCCGATGGAGGTTCAGCCAGTTGCAGGTGAGTAGGCAGCACCCGGTTCAGTGCAAAGGCTGCTGGTGCAGAGTCATTGTCTTTTGAAGAAATCTGAGCCTGGGCGTGGGTGTACCGATTGGCAATCCGAGGCCCGTGGCCATGACACTTCTGGTTTAGTACTAAGAATCTTAAAACCAGATTTCTTGAACCATGGCCTGATGTGCTTGCAGCTCCTGACCCACCATAGTGTTTTGAGGCATATGGAGGAAAATGATGATTTTCCTGAAAGTGTTGCAGCCTCAACTCCGTCAGTTTGGCAGCTGATCTGGCCACAGCACAGCTGCATATATGGCAGGGGCTGGGACAGTAACACCATCTTCTCAGCCCTCCCAGCTCTAAGCAGGGAAGCAATTAGAGAGGTAAAGCAGCCAGGGCTGGTTTCTCTCTCCAGATTTGATCTCAGACACCCCGGACAGAGGCAGTTACACCTCTCTGAACCAATTCTCTGCTGCCTGCCTTCCACTGTACTCAGTTGCATAAAACCCAGACTTAAAAATCCACCAGTTCAGAAACAATTCTGATTTTTTTCTGATAGGCAGTGGCAGTTGCACTTTCTGTCTCTCTCAACCAAAGAGTAATCTGGTTGTACCTGATACGGCTAAGAGCTATAATGATGATTTACTATGGCTGGGTTAACATAAAGCAGCTCAGCCTGCTGCAGGTTCACAGCACTTTGCTTTGGGGCATGCCCTTTTTATTGCTCCTAGCTTCTGGCCAGCTGCGGCCAGTTCATCTAGGCTGGTCCAACCATTGGTGGGATCTTCTTGTCAGCCAGAAACCCAAATCAGCTTTTAAACCCCATGCTCATAACACAGATTCCCCATGTGGTTGTACTAGGGAACCCACATGAGAGGAGCGAAGCGATTCCATAAACCTGTATGACTGCTAAAGCACGCCTAAATGAAACCACAGCCTTGCAAACTTCAGTAGCTGGACTGTGTGCCCAATAGCCAAGCAGAGGCTTTGTCAATGTTGTATTTTAATTTTCTTCTCATTACCCATCCAGTCCTTCCAAATAAATATAAGCCTGCCAGAGACTTCTTATTTCTCTGCAAAGATGTGGACAGTGCTACTCAGCTGAAAGTTGTCTCAGTCTATTTATTCATCTAGCAACAGGTCTATGTGAAAGACTTGAACTTAATGTAGAGCCTATCTTAATAAACATCAGCTCTATTAACTAATACCTCTAATGCACTCCCAAAACTTGACTACAGAAGTTACATTCAACTATGTAGTCTCTTGTGTAAAACTGCAGGAGCTCCAGTAACATTTACTTTTTTTAAAGGAGGCTGCAGTTTCCGTAAAAAATGTTTAAAGGTCTGTGAATTAGAAAATGTGCCCAGCTCTGTTACCGCGAATCCCTGAAATGCATCAGTGAACAACCTCCTAGAAAAGACAGGCGTGACGACATCTTGACTTATCATAGCTTGTTGCTTTTGGAAATTCTGACTTTATGGAACTTGCAAACAGTTATAAAAAACGAGAGGTGGAAACAATGTAACAAGAAGCACTAAAAAAATTCTTAGCATATTATCATCACAAAAAAAAACCCCAAAACAAGTTAAAGAACAAGATTATGTAAAAGTATTAAGTATAGCCAAACTGCTGTTAAGGCGATCTGCTTGAAAATATACATGCAGGGACACTTGAACTGTGACAGCGGAAAAAAAAGTTTCACAATTACGTCAGCTTTGTAGGCTGAACTGTTACTACCATTCACAGGAAAATAAACAAGTGACTAAACAAAAAAAGAAAGATATCACAAGTTTCCCTCCCATCATATTTCTCAATAGCAATAAGAACATCTCTCCCAGTTTGTGACTCACGTGAAGTTGGCAGAGCTTCACCAGGGCTGAAATGTCTTCTGTAAGTTTAGTCCCTACGTTTCCCTGCAGGGCTCCTTCCCAATACCTCTGTCCCTCACTCTCAGCAATCCCAGTGATCATCTCCCCCCAGTGCTCTAGCTACACCTTTCCTGTTTCTTATTTTTGGGCATGGGTAAGTCTGGGGTGTAGGCACCCTTACTGTTGCCTTAAGTGGTCTTGTACCGCCTCCAGTCCTTTCCAGAACCCAGGCTCAAACCTGCTTCCCACCTTCCCAGGAGTGGTCTCGAGCTGCATCCTGATGCCCCGTGAGCTGTACTGTACATGTGTCCCTGGTACCCATGATTTGCCACATCAGCCTCTCAGCACTTCACATTCATGGAGCTACTGGGTGCAGATTTCTCTGACAGTGATCTGTGGCCAGATGGGTTTCCTGCAGTCAACACCAGAGTATTCCAGGGCATACAACAAGCTTTTCATGGTCTCAACTCTCCAAACTTCCATTGGAGGAAAAAGCAGAGCAGATGGTGCCTGGGCTGGGAGCAACACACCTTTAACATCTTCAGAAGATGCAGCCTAGCCAAAGGCCACTAGCCATGCTAGATAACCTGAGCACCTATATATTAATCCTTTCCTGTTATTATGCAGGTTCTTCTTGAACGAGCCATATCAGGAGGGTTCTGCACTGCTGCTGATGCTCTGGAGTTGAATATGAGTATTAAAACCTGATTATGTTACATCCCAGTGGACGAGTGCAGAAACGGTTTTACTTGAGCCTGGCTCCCTTACCAAGACAAAATAATCTGTCCTGCTTTTCACTGGAATAGAGACAGATTTTACTACACACTCCACTTATAGCTAAATGTTTTTCAGAAGTGGTACAAGTGATGGCAGTTGGAATATAGCATTATTGTTTTTAATCTTGATTATGTAATTCATTTAAAAGAAAAGAGTACAGGTTTTATTTTCCTATCTTCTCCTTAACCCCTACAGGCTGTGATATGGTATGTGTAAATTCAAATCAACACTTCTCTCACCTGGATTTCTGTGTGTTTAAATAGGAGACTTGGAATAATGCTTTTCTTTTCAGAATAAATGCTTTTGAGAAACTACCATGTTTGAAAAGCAATGTGTTGGGTGGCTGGCCATGTTAACGCTTGACTAGGAAAACCACAGCCAGCTCTGAAATGACTTTGTCAAGTTTTTTTCACATTTAGACTTCATAGTCAGAGGAGAGATTGGTATCTTTGTAGGCAGGGCACATTAGCTGATATATGTTTTTCTGCAACTTTAAGTCCTTATTTTTACCATAGGCATGATCTCCTAACTTTATCTTTGCACTTTTTTTGGCCAATCCTCTGTGCAGCTGGGCAAAACCGTCTGTTAGCATCTTTACCTCCTGTCTCTGGGGCAACCTGTCCAGTGGGTAAATGTGATGGCTGCTTCACTCACTCTTTGCTCAAACATCCATTGAGAGGCAGGAGAGCAGGGATGGATACAAAGGTACATCTGCCTCAGGGCTGAGTGGAAAAAGAAAACCTCAAGAAGAAACCTCCTAGGACACCCCACTGCATTGATAACAGGAGCATAGGAAAGCGTTACCCAGGGCCTGGCCTGCATCACTCTGCAGATGTCGTTAGAGCCGGCACCTCCACCTGCCCCCTTCACCTTGGCAGATGGGGCTGAGCCTGAGATCTGCCTGCACGTGTTCCACTCAACCACAGAAAGGCTATGGCTGTGAAGTCCTTGAAACCAAAGGTGTCAGTAGGCTGCACAAACCCATTTCTCTGCCCTGCTTTTGTTTGTAGCTTCCCTCAGCTCATCCTTTCCCTGCAGCAGAGCGAGGGTCCAAGAGAAAACTCTTCTCTGCCATTCCCAAGCAGATGCCCAGGCAAAAACCCACAAACAAGCAGAGACAGCCACTCTTCGGCCTCCTACTCACCCTTGCAGTTAAGGGGTCTCCTCTGTGCCAGCAAATGGGGAGGAAGTGTCCTCCAGGGTCCTTCTCCCCCAGGGTGCCAGCACAGGAGGCAGGAAGCAGCAGTCACTCAGCAAATTTGCCTCAGCTTGCTTCAGCTGACTCAGAGGAAGACAAGCCTCAGAAGTCAATTGGCACAGCTTGAAAGCAAATCCCACTTCCCACCCACCACAGCAGCCCTCCAGACTCAGAATGCCTGTTCCAAAACACAAGGAGCACCACAGCGTTAATCTGAGATTGCTTCTCCTCAACTTCAGTCACCAGCAGCCATGCAGTGGACCTCTGGACTGCCCACCCAAGGCTGAGGGGAGAGCTGGGTTTCCTTGGGCTGTACTGAAACAGAGACATGAGCAGCTGGAGGAAATGTCATTGCTTGTGCCGGGTGGTCAGTGTGGGACACTCTGTGGTTTCAGCAGGAGGGTACAAGGAACGTGATGGGCTGTGCTTGCTGATATTATCACAGCTTTTTAAAACAAGCCTATGCTGCAAAAGCCAAGGCATCTCAGATGACACATTTCAGCATGCTGCTGGCTGGTGCAGTGGCTCCCAACAAGTGCAATTCAGAGCAGCTCCACAGGAAGCCACACAAGCACCAAAGAGCAACCAAAAACCCGGGGACACAATGCTGCACCCTTCCTGCCTGGAGGCAAAGCTGTGGGTGATGGGGCAGGCATTAGGATGAAACCATAGGCTTTCAAGGACTCTCCCTTTCTCCATGAAATTCTCCATGCCTTGCACACCTCACTTCCACACTGCAGTGTCATTCCTTGCTCTCAGCTGAAGCTTTTCCCTGATCAGAACTGGTGCCAGCTCCTCCTTGACCTGGTCTGGTGTCATCACGCCGGTGGGAATCTGGTCTCACCTCCTCAATGCAGAGTAAATCAGATGCTGCATCTATGGATGCCTGCCATTGCTCTTGCTCCCAATGCACCTGGAAAGGCTTCTTCAGCTATTCCTCACGGGTCAGGTTGTCACGCACCAATGTGAGGCAGCCCACGTGTCCCCATATGCCCAGAGACAGCCATGTGTGCAGGAGGACAGTGTGGTATCACCACGAACACAGCAAACCCTCCAGCAGCTCTCGCCCCATGCTGGGTCTCAGCCGCAGCCATCCGCCTGCAGCATGCAGACCCCAAGCTCTTGCCTACTTGCATGCAATTAGGAAACAGTAATAAGGATGCCACATGCTGTGGGAGAGGAGGAAGCCTTTAATTTGTAGAAAACACAGGTTCCATTTTGTTTTAATACATTATGTGAGTAGCCTTTTCCCCCCTGGAAACAAAGTCCCCAAAGAAGCTGAAGCCGATCAGTTTCTGTCTCAAGACTTGATCCCCGTTCACCCCCCTCCCTGCTTCTTGCTTTCCCTGCTTTTGGCTCATGGGGAAGAAAACAGGACATCTTCCTGAGATCAGCTCAGTTGCATCACCTCACTTCCTCTAATAAAAGGTATTTTAGAGAAGCAGGTTTGTTGCTCTTTTACATTTTATTTTTCTCTTTTTTAACATTAGAAGATCAGCTTACCAGGCACTTAGTCTTCCTTTAGATTTGATGCTTTCCTTCAGTAAATGCTCTTGTTCAACCAGAAAGGCTGGGCTTGATGCAGGAGTGACTAAAGAAATCCTATGGCTTGTGTTGCAGAGAAGCCAGGTTAGAGGCATTAGGTGGTTATTACCAGTTTAGCCAACCAAGGACACCAGGCATGGGCATAACTCATCTCTATGTGTTAAATACTTTGCTAACACCAGATCTTGGTGTCCTGCTCACACCTCGCTGCATATTCTTACTGCTAGCAGAAGCATTTGCTGGTTTTCCTTGACTCAGTTACGTATTTCTCTAATTAATTATGAATATCTTGCACTTCTCGAAGGATGTGCTATTATCAGCACTCCAGCCCCATCCGCAGTGTATTCAGCAGGCTCCTGTCTCTGATTCAGTCTTCCATTTTTGTCAAGAGGAGCTGAGACACCAAATGTTGAGCACCAAAATTATTGATTATCATTTGTGGTTGCTGTGCTTTGTACTTGAACAAGACTGAATCCCTGGGATTGAAAACACTCAGAGGCATCTGTAAAAAAACCCAACAAAATAATCAAGTCCGTCAACAATTTATCTATATGTTTGTTAATACAATGGACCTTGATCCAAAAGAGGGCAGAGTGAAAAGAACATACGGTTTAAAAATAATTTCCTTTGGACCACACACATAATGTCAGTTTAACAGATTATTCGATTAAAGGAATTGAGATTCTGCACTTAATTTATTTCTGGCCTGCTGCATGTTTCAGCACATGCAATTGTTCTTTTTTTTTTTTTTTCTGAGGACAAAGGGAAAGTTTTTTGCTCTGTTGTTCTATGCACTTTCTTTGTAAACAAGTTGAAAACTCATTTTGACTTTGCTGGGGCTTTGGATCAGGTTACACAAATCCATTGATTTTATTGGGAAAATTGGGTATTGCAGTAATTTAAAGCACTTAACAAAGTTGCTTGTTTTTGTCTTGCTACCACTGAGCGCTATTCATAATGGTACATTATGACATATATTATGGCATATATGCTCAGGTCTAACCTGATGACATTGTGGCTGGAGGTACAACGTTGTTTGACTCTGCCTCTTGCTCTGGCTCTGAGGAAGGTGACTGCAGTGCATTCAGGAGCAGAGAACCCACAGCAGAGCTAGCTGAAAAACAAGCAGAGAGGTGGGAAGGATCAAGTTCATGGCATAAGCAAATACTCTACAAATCATCAAGAGACTAACTGGATGGCCACAAAGAGATTTTTGTCAAGGGTTTTATACAGCTAAAATCAATTCATTCACTTCATCTGTTTTGAACATACTGAGGATGCAGCTAAAGATGTCACAAATGGTTAGAGTTGCCTGGAAACCTTCAAGGTGTCAATTGACCATATTTTTAGGTGCAGGAATGTTACATGGACACACCACAATTTCACCAGTGATTTCTTTAAAAAACGAATGGAGTCAGAAATCTACAAGGGAATAAAAATATCAGGAGAGTGAAGCTGAGTTGAAGCAGGGTAACTCAAAATCAATATTTTGCTTTTAAACTCTTAAAGGGAGGCCCAGGAGGGCTGCACTCATTTTGTCCTCCTTCCTTATTGTCCTCAGAGGATTGGCTGAGAAGTGACAAGGCTGGTCCATACTTACCGCAGGACATTCCTCACTAACAAGCCACTTGTTAGAGTGTTCGTCTGCCTTCATCGCTTCCCTGCCCAGTGCCCGGCTTTCACTGAACAGCATCAGACAATGGTCAAGACAAATTTGAAATGAAAGACTCCTTTCCATTTGCTGGAATGTCCTTCTCCCCACAAGCTCATCTCTGTACACGAAAACGGGTCATGGAATCTGTAGCAACCCTGGTGCAACCCCCAGGGTTTGCATTCAGGGAGTAAATTCAATCTGAGATTGCTCCAGAGACTGTACCGGTGGTGAGGGGAAGAAGTGGCCACATAACTGTATCCTGCCCCTTTTATTTGTGATTATTTGTCTGTGGTTCTGCCTAATACAGCTGGGGAAAAAGAAGGCAAAAACTTGCAGCTGTTTTTCTAAGTAGAGATGTACAAAAGGCCAAGAAACTTCTGGGATGCCATGTTTTTACAGTGTAAAAAATACTGCCAAGGAAGGTTACAAGGTCCTTAGGTCTTTTGAATCCCAAAAGAACTCCTTGGGACCATGTGCATCCAGACAAAGCACAGTCACTCTGAGGGGCTGTTTCTCCAGGATGAGTGGTACAAACAGTTCGCAGTGGTCTAAAGTAGACTTTGGTCATGCCAAAGATGCTGCATTGAAAAATTCATATTCCATGCTCTTGTATGGTTGCATTTGCTGGACTCAACAAGTCCTGAGTTCAAGATTACCTCTTGAAGAAACATCTCCAGAAACATTTGTTGCAGGAGGTACAAATATTTGTGGACCCTGGGCCTTGTGATCAACACCAGAGAAGGACATGGAGGCTGGGTGGCATCTTGAGGAAGTCAAGGTTCCCAACTCCTTGCTCTATGGGTCAAGGAAAGTTACAGATACAGCCATAAGATTTAGCTCCTACAGCCTTCAGGCGTGCAAGCTTCTTGGTACAGCTGAAGTGCAGAACTATGCAGTCTTTTTCCACCCAAACCCTCACTGTCGGTGTGTGGCTGAGTGAGAAGTGAGGCTTGTTTGCCTGATTGGAGGCCTTCAGCCGATGTGGACTGCAGCACAACACCAGCAGTCATTTCTCACTCATCATGTCCTGGTAGCTGGTTCATGTTTGCAACAAAGAAAATTCAAATCAGAGTGAGAATTTAGACTTTTTTTAAATGAGTCCTCCCCCAGTGGTGCTGCCCACTGGAGATTTTCAAAAGACTGGCCCAGGCAGTCCCCTCTGACCAGTACTGCTAGCATCAACGTGTGCAGGAGAACCTCACTGCTGCCCGGCAGAAACTTTTCACCAAGCAAGTTCTTCTGCTTCTCGGAGCAGCACAAAGCTTTCAGTTTTGCCTTGCTCTTTGTTCTTTTTCCTGCAAATTTTCACTTGTTTTCTAAATATTATTTTTTCCCCTGGTTGCACAGATTTGTAAAATGCCAAATTACCTCAAAGTCTATAAAGGGCTACATAAGGCTTTGGTTTGATTTATTCCAGGCTCATGCCTCTGCCAGTGACATTAAAATGGACCATGCATTGGACTTCAGATAGTGGAGAGAGGACAGATGTGTGCATCAGTGCCACCTCATTAAGTTGTTTGTTTAAAGGTCCTGAAACAATCTACTTTCATGCATATCCCAGCCTCCCTCTTTTCACTTAGATGTGGATTCTCTGCCAGCAGATACGTGTTGATCTGCTCAGTTAAAAAACTTCAAAACCCTAAAATTCTAGTCTTTGACCCTCCCCTAAAACTAATTTGAACTATTCTCAGCTGATCTGGAGTTGAAGGAGATGGCTTTTAACTGGAAATAGCTTATCTTTAGACAAGTAATTGTTGTTAATTAAACAAGTAAAGAGACATTAGGCTCCGCTTACTTGAATTTTAGCCTGTGGATTAACAGGCAATCCATGATGTTCTTTTAAATGAGAATGTTCTCATGGAATTGGACAATCCCAGCACCAACATCCTTTTCCTGTGAGACCTGAAAAGTAAACCTTCCAGCATGGACTTAAGAGTCCATTAGAGAGACATTTCTAAAGCTTGCTTTCTCTCTTCGAAACAGACTTACAAATCCTCCTTTTCCAAAAAATTATTTTAGCAGTAATAGAAACAGATCTGTAACCAGTTGCTGATACAAAAGTTACCATGTGGAAATAGAAGTGGGGGTGTGTTTGTACGTGGAGCCTTCCCACGCTGGCACTCCTGAAATTCATAGATAACAACACGGAGGTGCTGGAGTTGTATGAGAGAGCTTGATAGAAAATTGAAAAGAAGAAGGGTCAAGATTTAACAGTGCAAGGAAAAAATATTTATAGTAAAATATTTCACATTGTCTAAAAAACTCATATGCCTTGCTGTTCACTTGCAGAAAGACAGTGATAACTGTGATAATTGCAAAAATTTTGATAATGCACAATGATAACTGTGATAATTGCAAAAATGGTGATAATGCATTGAGACAAATTGCTGTGGAGATAGGAAATAGCCTGGAACAGCCCAGGTAAAGTACAGCCAGATGGGGCTGCCAAGCATTTTCATGCAACACAAGAGGTCCTTGCAGCATGCCTTGCTTGCAGTGTGGCATGTACAGCATGGCCGAAGAGAGGATGGATGAACCTCTGGAGTGACCCAGCAATGTGTACATACACATACCTGTATGAAAGTTTTTCACCTGATGTTTGAATCCCCCAAACCATGTGTCTGTGTTAGTCTTTAACTCGGGTCAGAGCCAAACACGGTGAGGCGTTATGCTTACACTCACTGGTCTTCAATGTCCATAGGTTAGATTCTCTGTGTACCATCTTGTGTACTGTCATTTGCACCAAGGGAAAGTGAATGCCAGCTGCAAAATGCCAACACGTGACTACTTGCTCTGGTCCTAACCAATATCTGTTGTTTGGAGGTTTGTTCCTTATGTAGAATCCCCTTAAGAAGAAATTTAAAAAAAAAAAAGAGAAAAAAACCCCAACAACCTTCTCTATATTTAAATTTACCATTCCCCTGTCAAGTGATGAATTTTCAAATATTGTGAAACATGGAAAAAACATTCTATCTGCACAGAGAATTTTTTTTTTCCTCAACCACCTTTCTTTGTAATGAAGAAACATCAATATATCATAGGCCAATTAAAGCTGAAAAATTACTACTTTACAGAAGTTAGCAAACTTGTTGGAGTTTTTCCCATCAAGTTTTAGTGACTATTCTCTTTTTCAAACAGTATCAGTCTTTTTTCTCTTTGCCCTTCTCTCTCTCTTACATGCACACATGATTCCTGTGATTAAGTAGGTACTGTACATTCTCTATGCCATAATTTAGATTTTAAAAGTGGTTCTGAAATTTCACATATAGCAAAAAACCTAAACGTGGTTCCCAGATATGATGTATATCTCAAGAGTGGTCTGTCATTTGAGTTACCAAGGAATGGCAAAGATGAAGAGCAGATATGAAGAGATCAAATAAGACTTTGCCTCTGCCTCTCTGTGTTTCTAGTAGTATTGCTACTGACTTTGAATGTCCCATCCTAGATTTGCTAAAATAAAGCTACCAAAGGTCTGGGTTTTTTTCCCCCTCATTTACCACCATGGCTACAATGGGTGTGCATGCTTAAGGGACAGTGGGGAAGGGAAAAGGAGGGGGGAATCAAAGCTTTAAAGTGCACAAACTGGCAGCTACAGTTGAGACCTTGACCTGTCACATCAACCAGCTCCAGTCCGATGAGATGTGACAAGGAGTTTGCACAGCACCCTCTCAGTGGGCACCTGCACCCAGGATCTGCCTCTCACTCTACCTAGGAGCCATAGCAGCAGCAAGGTGAGAGGTTGGGCACAATCTCAGCCCCCCAAATCCATCAAGTTCACAGAGAAGAGAAAAGCATATTGGCACTTAAATGGAAAATGAAGCACATCTGTTGGTTTCATGTGTCTGGCTCAGAGTGGGCAGTAGCTGGGATGAATCCAGACAGAAAATACAGACTTTGGTGCATTGCAGTCCCAAAGCCTCCTTCAGCAAGTGCAGTTCATAAACCTCCTGGCAGCTTCAATTATGATATCCTCACTCATAACAAGCAATACCTTACTCCAGGGGAAATCTCTTTGATTTTTAATTTAGCCTAAAGTTGTCACATAGGTGTAAGACACCAAGACTCAAAAGTTCCTGGAGAGTTAGAGAGTACTGGCATTTGCATTTGAATCTCAGCTGCTGGCTCCAAGCATGAGAGAGGAGAGAGGGGGCAGTCTCCTCTCTTCTTCCTGCTTACACTTCTTACATGTTTTATTTTAGAAAAAAAAAAAAAAAGAATTCTGGAAGAACAAATCCTGGGGTAGGTCCCAATGTTTTTAAAGGTTGTCATATTAAAAACCAGCTTAAAAATTGTTAAGTGTTTTAAATTCAGGCACTTACTTCTTCAGCTGAGTGAATTTGAAGAAGTGTCATTGTAATTTGTCATGTTACAGAAGACATCCCAAGTAGTTTCTGTGTCTATTTGCCAAATCTCCTGCAGAGCCATTGCTTTATACCATTTTAGCAAGTGCACATTAAAGATAGGAAATGGGGCCATATGCAAAGTCCCACCACATTCAGTAACAAAGTCAGAAATAACATCCAGAAGTCTGTCTTGGCTTTGCTTCCTGCTCTACCCAAGAGGCCCTGCTTCTTCCTTGGATGCAGAGAAATTTCTGCTTTTTAAGCTTAGCACAAAAGCTCTATTCTCCGTTTTAATTCCAGCACTACCTGCCTTTGCTCTTCCTTGCAGCATGGCTTTCACTAACCCCCACTGTACCTGTGTGTCCCTGCACAAGCATCGTTCATCTCCCTGTAAAACCTCCTGTCATCTGAAGGCTCAGCCAGTGACCTGGCTGCAGGGGGGCTGTATGTGGACCAGGCTGCCACAGCTGCTTTGTCTCCCAGATTCACTGCGGTGGCTCTGCAGAGTTTTCTAGACAAGAGACAAAGTGGAGGACAAGGAAATTAGTGCAAATACTAGAGATGAGAGCATGGTTGCATGAATGTTTAAGATAATGTGTTTGAATCTGGTGGCCAAGTGGCCACCAAAGAAAGAGAATGGATGAACCCTGATCACAGTGCATGACAGGCTGTAATAACTACAGATGAGAAATTGATTTATATTCCAGGTTTCAGAGGGTAATAAGGATTGAAAAGAGATAAGTAGGCTGGATCTTGAACTCTTCCATTTGGGACCATTACTATTTAAAGTGAAATGGTTATTGGCCTTAATGAGGCTAATGCAAAAAGGTCTTGGGTATTTGCATATCGAATTATGAACCTCCAAAAGAAACCTAGTGATGTCTGAAAGCGTAGAATGACAGGCAGAAGCAGGTCTCTGATTTCAAAGTATAACTATTTATAAAAATGACAGCAGATCCTATTTTTTTTGTTGTTGTTCTCATAATTCATAAGCAAGGCAACTTTAAAGGTAATTAAGAAGAAAATAACTTAAAACCACCAAGAAGACAAATTTTTTAACAGCTAAAATGTTGATCTAGGATTCTCTGCTACAACCTACCATTAGCATTAGGAAAAGAATTACACTTAAATGGTGGCAGGCATTTTGATTGCTTTCTTTCCCAGACAGCAAGACATGCAAGGAGAGTCACATTTCGATATTAGAACATAAACAAATATATAAACAATTGGCCAAGAAACCACATCTGGTTGATTGTTTGACAGTTCTTTAACCATCCACTGCAAAGGATATGACTATTGTCTCCTGTTGCCAGAGCAAGTTGATATGATAACAATAATAAAGATAACAGAGAGAAGACCCATTGCAATATGTGGATAGTGCGCTTGTCTTGAAAATCAGTTTATACCTGCCTTGCCTCATTTGCAAGTGAAAACTGGAAGGTGAAGAGACAAAGTAACATTAAGCTAAAATAAATGGAATTAATGTGGAAAAGAGGCTTACCTCCATTTTTTGATCCAGTGCTTGTCTAAGAAAAAAATAGCTTTGGGTCACAATGCAAATCTCGGTGATTTACATTTGTCTATGCACAAGTGGCTTTGATTCAGTTAAGTACATGCCCAGCTTTAGACCTGCACTGAAGTCCTGTTTATCACAACTAAACACCACTTACAGTACTTTGCTGAATCAGGGGCTGGGTTCAATGTTCCCATGGATAGACAGCTATATGCCATACGTGCTGTGGTATACAATGCTTAATTTCCCAAGGGAAAATAAATCTTGCATAAATTTCTCTTCATCAAGCCTTTTATTAGACACTGCTATCTCAGAGTCTCGGGAGAGCATGATTTCCTTGGCTGCAATGGCATGTGCACTCCTAGAAAATATAAAAATTGTCTGGGCACACCAGTACCAGAAGTGGTACCAATTCCAACAGCCAGCTAGAACCTTACTTGTGTGTTTATTAACAAATGATCAGGAAAAAAAAAAAAAATTAAAAAAACCCATAAGTACACCTGGAACAACCTTGCTGTGCCACAGGCCCACCCTTCCTGGCTGCCCACTGCCCACAGGCCCCTTCCTTTCCTGGCCATGGTTGTCCCCACATGTCAGGATGCTGCTCAGGAAGCAGGGCTAGCTCCAACACCTCAATGGGGAGAGACCCATGCTGCCACCTTTCCCTCCCCACCTGGACCTCTCACCACATAAGCTGACGACTCTTAAATGTCTCTGTGAGCTGAGGGCAACTTGGTGTGGCCCTGAGCTTGAGAGAGATGAGTCCACATTGTTGTGTTGCCAGAGCAGGTGAGCAGCAGGGCACATGAAGGGGAAATGCACCAGGTATTGTGGTCCAGGCAGGCTTGAAAGCCTGCTGCTGAGTGGGCCACCAGGTATTAGTGGAAGGAAAACCAGCTTTGGCTCACCAGTGAACCCACCTGAGCACCCCAGAGGGAAGGCTACTGGGAAGGAAATTTGCTGTGGTTTTACATTTCCTCCCTTGATAGATTTGCCCCTCTCCCTCTTTCTCTCACCTCTCCCGGTTTTAATCCACCAGATATGCTCTTAATGGTTTGGCACCTGATGGAAATCAAGGGCAAGTTAACGTCTTCCTTCTAATTGATGTACCTACATTTTTTAAACAACTTCCCTTACTTTCCACCCTGGGAACACTGCACTTTTGCTCAGGCATTACTATTCCCATCTTAAGCAAGGAACAACCAAACCTGCTCTCAAAAGGATGTTGCCTATCATCTGCTTTCCTTGAAATGCCACACAATCCCAGGGGCACTCTCCCCTTGCCACTGGTGGACAGGCAGTTGCCGCTGGTGTAGGATGATATACTGGATGGAAACTTGCAGACTGCTGAGCCCTAGGTGCCTGTTCCCTCTCAGCATCACTTTTCTCCTTCATCTTCCATCGTACACGTGCAGTTAAGATTTTGTGAGTCAAGACTTGTCTTGTCATATTCCTGTGTAGCAGCTACATTGGGTCGTGGTGATAGATATGCACCGGAGAAAAATTCAAACCAGTTTAGTCCCTCATGGCTTATTTCTTACCCTGACGTTCAAAGTACGGTTTATCTTCCTGCTTTTTCACCTTTCCTTGACTTATCTTTTGCTCCTTGCAGCAGAGGTAAAGATTACCCTTCAGAGTGATGGACTCCTGGGTGCCTCTCACTGCATAGCTGGGCAAAGCGCTGCTTGGTCGTAACTGAGAGAGCTGCTCCAGGGCAGGAACAAGCAGCCAGAGGGCAAGAAAGTGCTGCTTCAGCCCACTTTGCTGCTGGGGCAAAAACACACCTGTGGAATCATCCCTGACTGCTTCAGTACTTTTTCAGGCTGTGACACTTCTTCCATTACCATTTAAGTTACCTTTTTAAACATAAGTAAGTCTTCTCCTATAGGATTCTTTTAGGAACAAATCAGGTTTGCTAGCACAAAAGCTTTCACTGCATTTTAGCTGACCTCTGTCTATCTGGGAAGAACAGTTGGGACCGAACACACACTGGTCTGTGGGTCTGGGCAGTCTTCTGTTTTACTATATACCTAGGCATGAAGGAATTAAAACCTGATCTGGGACATGAACTAATCATATATTAAGGCATCTTCAGAGGGTGAAGCTTTTCTTGCGTGCTTCATGGTTAGTACAGTCAAAATCAAATAACTGATCAAATTTAGATCTAGCCCTGAAAATGGTGAGCATCTCCTGTTGTTCCCATGCTCCATGTGGCTGTGATTTCATGATACAAAACATTCGGCAGCAAAACAGGCTCGTGGTAGTCCTGGGGTCCCATCCATGCTCTGTACTCCTCTTCCCTCCCACTGTGGCTGTGTATTTCTGCCCCTGCACTGGGAAGGAAGAATCAGGCTGGCTATAACCCAGGAACAATTTAAAGCAGGGATGCTAACAAACAGCGTATGGTAAAAACACCACCCAAGGGAAATGAGAAGGAAAATTACAAGCATAGACCAGACTCATTCGCTTTATCACTGGAGCCAAAAATACACACAAAATAAGCTACTGAAGACACATCAAACCACACTAATATGACCGGCATCTCCATGCCTAGATATTGCTTAATGCTCCAAATGATTTCTGCAGGAAGAAAGGAGATGCATACACAAATTATGTCAACACACAAAAACAGTGACCCACACATTGCAAAGAAGGTCAATATATTGGACCAAATAGCTTACTTGCCCCCATATCACAAACATTTCTTGAGTAAGAGGCTCTAAAAGATGAGACTGTTTCATCTCTACCAAAACAGCTTCCTTCCAAACTGCAGAAAAAAACCTTTGTGAAAGAGTAACACAAATTAAATGGTGTACACTGCAGGAATTTATCCGTCTCTATCACCGAGGAAGAATATATGATAGATAAGCCATCTATGTCTAACATGATCTAGTCAGAGAATTGTCATCTTCTTTGGGTTCTTTTATAAATAAAATAAATATAAAAAGACAAGTAATTTTCTCACCTAATTTTCCTGTAGAACTGATAATTAAGTGTTGTTGGCTGCATCACCAGCACACATTTGTGATAGTTGATATAGTGTCTCTGCATATTTAGAAGCTAAAAATCTTCTCTTTTTCTGAGTAAAAATACCTGTTTCATGGTCTTTTCTCTCCTTCAAGTAATAAAACAGCCTTTATTTTTTAAAACGTGCCATCAATGAAAAGTCTTACTTTTTTTTGAATCTTTCATATACGTAGGACCTCACTGAAAAGCAATTACTGCGTATATCACAGAATGATTCTATATTAACAAAGCCATAACATGCTACTGCATGTATTTTTAAAATTTAAAAACATCACAAAAGCACTTGCTTTAACACAGGGTCAAAGTTTGGAGGGACAAACCTCTGCTTGGGGTGGAAGTCCTTACTTCAGCTGTTGGCTTTACTTCACTGTGTGATATCCTGCACATCCATTAAGTCTTCATATGTGTGAAGTGAAGAAAATACAACTAAGACAATACTGGACATGGAAAAAAAACCCATTATATATAAGGGCTTTCCTGACAAGTGTGTACACCCTCTAAGTGCAGTTCATTCTTCATGCAGCACCTTGGTGACATCATATCGCAGAGCCAAAGCTTCATCACTGAGAGCTGTGCGAAAGGAAGATGAACAGATTGAATAGTAAAATGAGAAAATTTAAGATGCACAAGCTGAAGATAGACAGCCAGAGTCTTTGACCAAGAGCTTTTGCATGGCCTCAGAATTTAGGTGCAGATAAGTGGACTCCTCTGCTCTTGGCTCTACGTCTCTCAGTGGCTGTAGCTCTGGCTCCCAAGGACAAATCCCTCTCACTGTGATGTTATGGTGTGTCTGGGACTCACCTCTGACCACACGCTGACAGGCTTTAGTGAAAAACAACATCTCTATCCAAATCAAGGGCTCTGACACCCGTGACAGGGCACCCAGCGCATTGTTTGTAGGGACACACCTTCAATTTAGTTTCACTTATTTTAGTAAAAAAAGAAAAAAACACCCCTGCCCAAGAGATGACATTAAAATAAATTGTGTTTAAACCAAAACTAAGTACTTGTACAGTTTTCCCCAGTATGAAACTTGTTTTAAGTTAAACCATTGAAAGTTCCCTGAGTGCACAAGGCTTTGAAGAGTGCATGCTTACTACCCGTGACACTGCAACTCGTGACACAGAACTTTCGGCACTAGCCCAAGGTTACTCCCACGCCATGTACAGAGTAGCGTGGTATTAGCAAAATTGCTGTTGTTTACCACAGTCACCGCACCTAATCAAAGCCTGCACGCACATACAAAGCTACGGCTGGTGCTTATGTCATGCTGCAGGGTGGTTTTTGCTGTGCTGAGTTGGTAAGAGAAATTAGAGGAGACATTAGAAAAGAATCCCTCAAAACAGTCATGTGAAATTAGCCACGAAGGTATAAAAATTACATCAAGTGTGCAATTTTTCTTACTAAACTAAATAACGAGGTTGGACCAAAGTCCTGATTTAACTCTTCTAACAGGATCAATGCTGCTTCTGCAAACTCTAGTGTCTGCATACTGCACCAGAAATCCTCGAGGACCTGTTAGCTCCTGCAAGTCTCTCTGGGGTGATTTAGGACGTTTGTTGTTTTCTGCCTTTATATGGAGGCATTAGGAGAGGTGGGAATTGTGTGCAAGCATTTGTCACCACACTTTGCAACCTTGAAGGTTAAATTGCTATTGATCCTGCACATGGCCAATGGCATTTTGAGCAATCCAGTAATTATATATATATATATATATATATGTGTGTGTGTGTGTGTTTTTCATTTTGGCAATTAAATGTCATGGTCTGAATAGAAGCCCGCAGCTGCCTGCAAGGACAGAAAGCCATCCTGGCAGCAGTAACTGGCACAGGTCAAGCACAGGAGCACCTTCCTGCCTGCCCAGCCTTTACCTACCTGTTTGCCACTGAGCCTGAAGTGTTGGTGTGTGCAAAGCCCTGGTAGCAACTTGATATTTACCAGTGATGCATCAAACTCCAGTACTTTCAGGACCAACCACACCTTCTTATAAATTCCAGACAGCATTTTTAAAGGCATTTCTAATAAAAGGTTTGTTATTTTCTCAAGCAGAGACAGGCAGCCCCAGCTTTCTCCTTCCTGCATCTTCCCTTTTGCTTCATCACCACTGTGTAAAATCCCACAAGATACATGACATTTATCACAACAGTTCTCATCCATTCACCTGACAATTAGAAATGCCAATGGGTGGGCTGGAGGCTTGATATTTGTGTTTGTATTTTTGAATTTCAGCATTTCTGTAACCCTTCGTTGCCACTGGTATAGGCGAAAGTCAGCATTTACCTCACACAGCAGGCACATCCATATCACTAAGACACATGAACTTCTCAACAGATTGAAAAGGTGCTTGGGTGTGAAGTTTTGTTTGTGTGAAGAAGCACTTTCACCAGTATTTTCTGCTCAGCTGACATGTTTCAACCAGTCGCACTTACCACAGGGAAATATTTGCCAACTTCTGCTTCCTCTTGGAAGAAACATGTCAGCATGGGGCAGCAATGAAACCTGCCATTTCCTTGCCTATGGGCAGCTAAGACCAGATCCTGTGTGCAGCAAAACCAGATTGAACTACTGTTTATGAAAACAGATTCTGCCTCTGTTTCTAAAGAAATTATAATAGTCTAGCTTTTTCATACCTGGTATAATTTTATGGATCTAAACATGGCCCCATTGGTGTATTTGCTCATTACCATCCCATATTTTGAGGTACATTGCACGTGCATACCATGCTCAAGTAAAACAGGATAACTAGAATTTAATTAAACAGAGTGATTTAAAGCAGAATTAAAATGAAATGACAAAACTGATGGGCTTATACCCAGACCTAGGGCCAACAGAGCTAGTAGGATTATTATTCCTCATTTATTTGCAGAATAAGTAATTAAAAGAAAACCAGGTTCTGACTTGCTTAGACACGTCTGCAAATAACAAAATATCATTAATCACGCAGGAAACTTGTCATATTCTGGTGTATTTGATTTTTTAATACCAGGCTTGGTTTCTTGGTTCTGAGTCTCCATAGCCCTGCCATCACCACTAGTTGTGAGAGAGGTGGTGTCGCGGGCAGTGGCAATCCCGGGCAGAGGCTGTAACACCACGCTGCCCGGGGGGCACGGCGTGTTGATTGAAGCATGGTCTCTATGTGTCATGTGTCAAGGATGATATGTCACCCAATCATCCTTGCATCTCTATGCAAGGTGTTCAGATAACATTATCGAATCGTGGTCTCGTGACTGGTTTTTAGTACCTAATACAACAAATCACTGTAAGATCACTCTGTATTAATGTCGGTGCCATGAATGTTTACTAATGCATATTAAAGCTGGAATCAATGCAAGGAAAGGATTTCAAGTATAAGTTTACAATGAAGTAGAGACACAGAGCTGAATTCCCCTCTCAAGCACAAATTACAAGTGAGTTTACACTGCGTTATGCACGGGCAGAGGCCAATATTTGTGCTACATTATTAACAAGCCAAAACTTCC
>WUAM01000287.1:45092705-45123428 GCA_024336885.1 Actenoides hombroni
AGCTCCCCTCTCAGGCTTCTCTTCTCCAGGCTCAACAGCCCCAGGGCTCTCAGCCCCCGTGGAGCTGTGGTTCCCTGCAGGTTGCTCCATGAGGTGCATTTAGCTTACAAAGTGCTGAATACACTTGAATTCTGGTCTTGAAACCGTAACCAACGTGCTTTTCCCTGAAAGGTAAGTACTTGCATGGGGCAAACGTTCTGCAGCTGCTCCAGCAACAGTGTTACTAATGGAAGTCATTATGGAGCAATTAAAAACCAGCAGCCAACCACCAGCCAACAACCCCCCAACGCAGCAATTAAGGAGCTGAGGCTTTGCAGACACACTCGCTCCAAGCAGCACTGGTGATCATGGGGCTGGGCTTTCCTTGTGATGCTCTCAGCCCCAAGGGCGAGTTGCTCCGAGCTGTGTTTTTTCTTGAAGAGGTTCAGTTTTGCGTTTGGCAGCTCTGCCTTTGGTTCCTTCCTGCTCTGCTGAGGAGCATCCCTGTGTGGTGGGGACACGCAGGACGTGGACTCTGCACCTTGAGAGCCCAGGGAAGAGCTGAAGGCTGGGAGGTGATGGTTGTTCCCCAGCACTCTGCACCTCTCAAGCACAAATTACAAGTGAGTTTACACTGCGTTATGCAAGGGCAGAGGGCAATATTTGTGATACATTATTAAGAAGACAAAACTTCCCTTCCTTCTTCCTCTCTCTAATTTTGACTGTATTAGTTTGCTGCTCACCATTGTTGGATCAATCATGTTGTGACCAAAATGCGACTTCTGGCTTGTCAGCGCACTGATTGCCACGTGTACTTACAACTCACCATGGCTGACCTGATGTCATCCAATTGGACATCGTCATGGTTTTTTCACTCCTCTTTTTTTCATGTTCCACAGTTGGACATGTCTTCCCAGACCCTTTGAGATGGTCCATGACTGTGTCCAGCGTTAGTGCAGCAGATGTGGCAGCATACCACTGTCTGTGCTCACAGAAACTCCCACGCTTTCCCATCAGGTTCCCTTCATGCAGCTAGTGTTTCACAGGGGCCCATGGTTCAGAATGGAACAGCAGACAATGTGATTTGAGGGCAGCATGCTGTTACTTTCAGTTTTAATGTTTTGCCATTGCCGCTTTGAATAGCTTTGTAAGCTTGCCTTAATAGACTGCTTTTCTTTGTCAAATGGAAATATTTATTTAACAAAGGGGTTTGGGGCAGATGATAGGTTAAATGGCGATTCCCCCACTTTTAATTCCAGTTTCCTGGAGGGATGAAGGAAATACCTGCTTCTGTGTTGATGCCTAACCTCTGCATGGGTCATTCCTGACCTGCTGGGCATCACAACCTGCTGCACAGTGTCATCAGCCCACTCGGCAGGCAGTAGCACTGTTTCATGAGGCCAAGGCATATGGGAGAAAAAGGACAGATGCAATCCTCTTCCTCCTTCATGAACCTTCTTTGCACCTGGGCAGTATGTGCTTTTGCACTGATGTGTGCTGGAGCTGATCCAAAGCTGCCTAGACACCCTTGCTCAGCAGCATTTGGTGGTGGCACTGCCGTACATCACGCCAGGCTGCACGTGGGTCAGTCAGTGCCTAAGCCTCACACACATCTATAGGAAGGTTAGATTTAATGTCTCACTTCAGTCTCATCCTGGATATGTGTTTGTGCATGTGTGTGCTCTCACAGCCTTGCAAATGAACAAAAAGTAGGGTTCTTTCAAGCTGTGAAAGTCTCACAAGAAAGTGGTAGACTTGGGACATCAACACTGCAGCTTCAGTCTGATTATCATCCTGGGGAACCCCTGCCCCTCTGCATCACTGCATCCAGCTGATCTCAGCAGGCACATCCCACTCTCCTCTTCAGTCCTGCCAGTTGCCGCAAGGCCAGGAAAACACGTGTAAGCTGGACTGCTACGAACTACAGACATCTGAGGCACGCTGGGGGTTGTAGGTGTTACTGCCCCTGCCTTTCTGCCCCCAGTCCAAAAGCAGACAGCAGAACGCTGGCTCACACCTTTACTGGCTTCCAGGTTACAGCCACTGAGGACAGAGAAAACTAACTTACAGAAAGGGGCCGAACTGTGAACTGTGGGTGCAGATGTTGGTCTCGACCTAGCACTGCTGTGGCCAAGGAGCCGCTCCAAGCAGCAGAGCAGGGCGGCAGCAGCCCGTGTGACCTCACATACAGCTGCCGGCAGCTCTCCAAGTGCCTGTCTCTCAGCCCAGTGTCATAGTTGGGTTTGAAGCAAGCTTCAGGCACGTTTAAAATAGGATAATGTAGCAAAGACTGAAGGTCCTGGCTAGTGGTGCAACCGCACACTGCTCTGAGCCATCACCCAGCCTGGTCAGGCTTCCTTGACTGTTGCTGAATAACGTGGGGTTACTCCTGCTACAGCCCTACATCTTGGTGTCCCCGTCTGCAACCCAGAGCACACAAGATGCCCCTTCCTTCGTGAGGCATTGCACCCAAAGCTCTAGCTGAGAGCCAGTTACTGCTGTTCAGACAGTGATGCTGAAAGAAGAACAGCAACAGCCCAGGGCTTGGGGGAAGGAAAGAGGGAAAGAGAACCTCTTCATGTAGACATATGAAACAGCACCACAGATGAATGCATACATGAAAAAGATCTTCATTTTGGAAAGGTGGGTGCACAGAGGTAAGGCAAAGCAAAAAAACTGAGGTGTGACCAGCTCTCTGGCAGCCATGACTTCCCCACTTGCAGCAAAGTGTTGCTCACTGAGAGGTGCCCATTGCTAAACAGACTTGAAAGAATCCAAGAAACAACTTCTGAGCTGACAGGCAACCACCTTCGCTGCCAGCCAGCACCTCGGGAGGAGCCAAGCCCCGATGGCTGCAGGTGCTGGGTGCCTCCACGCCGCAGCAAGGGGAGGGCAGTGCAGAGCCCTGGGCTGCAGGAATCTCCACCTTTAGTAATGACTGCTTGTCCAGAGTACTATGATTACCACCTCAACTGCTCCTCTCTGATATACAGGTTTTTTTTTTTCCAGCGCCTGAGCAAAACAAGCACAGAGCAGCAGAAGCTACGTGATGTTTTTATCTATTCATCCGCCTTTGCGGCACTCCTGGGTAAGTCAGCGAGAGCAACTAACCTTTCGATTTCCAAAACAACCAGCAGCTTGTAATCCAAGACTGCCCAAATCCGAAGAGCACACAACTTTAGCTTCAACCCCCGCCCTGCTTTAATTTCCTTCAGCAATTTATCACCTCTTTGCAGCTCACACATGCAGAACAACCAAGAAAATTTCTTAACACCCCTTCGGCAAGCTACATGGAAGCAACTGCCACAGTATTTTTTTATTATTGTTTTCAGGGCCTACGGCAAAGCAGATCTTAAAAAAACCCAAAAAAAACAAAAACAAAAACAAAAAAAAAGCACCCAAACTAACTAGGAAAAAAACCCAAAATAAGTACCTACTTTCCACAGGCAAGACACATGCAAAGAGAGTGAGAACCCACATGAAAGGGTAAAATAATTTTTCTTCAAATAGAATTACTCTGGAAAACATATTGAGAACAGCATCATCTCCAAATATGTATTTACACTACCTACATACACACACGTTTGTATGTGCATATATTAAATATTTATACAAATTATATTAAACACATTAGAGCAGGATGTCGCTTGAAGTTTCACATAGGAGCAGGAAAATGGGAAGTAAATTTCACTCCGTGCTCCAAATCCACTGGCACTGAGTATTCATTTAATCATGTTTCTATTCTACTGTTCTTTTCCATTAAATCCTCTAGCCCAAGCTCAGGCAGCCTGTGTAATCCCAGCATGGATGGATTTGCCCGTGTTATTTCCCATTCATACAGCAACTGATTCTCTAATGAAGTGAATACTTGGGACTCGGTTCTTTGCTGCTCCATAGCCTACATTATCATTTTACAGTGGTGTGAAGTGGTGGTAAAGTGTTGACTACATAATTGGTAGTATTTTACACCCACTAACCAAACTCTTGGAAGTGGTGTTAATGATTATGTAGAGTGCAAAGCCAGAAGGATCAGACCTTAGGGGTTTATGGCCAGGAGAAGTGAGAGCACGCACAGATCACTGGACTTGGAGCACTGCAGCCTTGCCACTCATGTGCTTGTGCAGCTCATTTAGTGCTCTACATGACCTGCTTGTAACCATGCAGACATGCAGCCTTCTTTGGACTTGGGCTGTAGCTACACCTTCTCTAATTTGAAGTTTCATTGACAGGTTTCATGGCCAGGTTTTTATGTCAATGGTGATGGCTCTTATTCAAGAGACATCTTCCCTTCCCATTCCCAGTACAAGGGCACATTTAAGCCACATTAAAAGCCAGAGACACATCCAGTCCAGATTTGAGACCAACACGACAGACATGTGAACACCTGCCCTGGGTCTTCTAACCTTCTTGCCACTGAAATTTGTGCCTTTTGTCCCTCGTGAGTGTGACCAAGTTACTTAATTCCCCAGCACTCACTCTTAGCATTCTTAACTCTGTGCTTTGACAAGATGCATTTCCACAAATCTACAGCAAAGAGCAACCACTTCATTTCCAACCCACACTTCTTCAGTGGGTGAGTAGACAGCCAGAGTGCTGAGCAAAAACACCGCACTGTTTCTGAATGGATGGTGTACCTGGGTCTCTGTTCAGAGATTCTTGTCCAGCTGTCAGACCATGAGCTCTCTGAGGTGAGGAGTGTCTTTCTGCTGGGAATCTGGCAGTCTGCTGATATAGTGGAGTCCTAACCTGTGAGCAGGACACAGATCAATCTTTCATCTCTCATTTAGAAAGCATGGAGAAAAAGATAATTCTGCCCCAAACCTTTCAACTAGTCTTCTCTGAAGTGTTTTTTTTATGTTGCAGGGTGAACATTTCACATGGAACAGGTAAGTGTTGCCATTATCCTTTGCTCTCAAGATTCTTTTTTCATGCAACATGTCTCCTGCAGTGGAGAGGAGCATTTGTGTAGCTGCATTTTGCTCTCTCAGCTTCTCAGTAGGAGGCAAAATCCCCTCTCTTCTATTTCTGTCCTTGATGGGCTTGCAAAGCCCACTGAGAAGAGGCTGACATGCAATCTGCTAAGTGCCAGCGTTGTGGTTCCCTGCTGTGCCCTATCTTCTGCATGCACAGTAGACGTTTGCCTGCTTATGAGCAGTGGTGCATTGTCACTGGGGTTGTTAATGCAGGATCCAAACCTACAAATATGCTTACAGAGGAGTTTTACTCTTAGATCTCATGTGCTTCATACTAGATACGTATGAGCTTGTGAGTTTCTATTGCTAATACCAGAGGCACAAGGGCATGTACATGTGTGCAGATTCAAGATACTTGCGTAGTAAACACTATGTAATCCATAATAGAAAATGGTATCAGTCATTGCGTCTCTTTATGTCTTTGTCTTTTCTTATACTACATACAGTGCACTGCCAGAAGTTCTTCCATTGAAAATGGGATTTCCTTGGAGAAGGATTCTTCTACTTGGTGACTTGATGTTAGGCATCTTATCGAGACTTCTAAGCTGCCAGTTCTAACTGCATTTCATAGCCATGGGAGAGAGGCAAGGTTTTACCCCATCACAAGAGGCATGATTTCTCTCCACTGACTGCAAAGACAGGCTGAGGTATTTGGCTTTCACTTGTCTCTAAATCACAGCTTCATGCTGCAGATAAAAAAGCTGCCAAAACTTCTGCCCACATGCTCCCTCCACCCCATGTGCAGCAATCTAGCAGTCATCACACTCATCTGGGATGGGGTATGGGTAAGGGGCCTTTCTACCCCACAGGTAGAGACAAGCTGTGCCCCAACACTTTAAGGAAGGGAATTTTCTTTTACTTCTATTTTCCTACTCTATTTAATTATTTTTAAATGTCTTCAACATCCGCCTCTTCTCTCTCATTTTTCTTCTCCTGTCTCTATCATATTCCTTTATTTGCCTTTCCCTTTCCTAGTCCCTTCCTGCAGTTTTTCTTCCCTCTGCTTAATGTAGAGTGGTGTGTTAGGAAGACAGATAAAACATTCCTACACATGGGATAGGACACAGCCATTAACACAGCCACACATGGCAATGTGAGCTCTGAAACTGGGCTCACAGCTGAACTCTCTAACTTTTAGTTACACTGAACTCTTAAGTCCAACTAGAATTTAAATAACTCAAAAGACAGTTTGCTATGCTATGGCTGAAAGCAGCAAACTATCATGCTGAGATTTTTTAAGAAACTGTTTGAATTGTTAGAATTGTTCCTAATTTGAACATTATAAAAGGACACTCTGATGCAATTTTTGGATCATTTCTGAATAACATTACACGTGTCCAAAAACAAATACCGAGGCCCTGCCTTGGTCGTAGTGATGGGGCTGAGACACAATTTGTTTAGGTTGAGAAAGTCCTCTGGGAAAGGATCTTTTCCCAAGACCAGGTGTGCCCTGGTCTCATATCCTTTCTCTAGGCATTTGCTGCTGAGGAGGTGGGAAAATGGCCTGGATGGAGCTTTGGTCTGACCCAGAATATGTAGTATGTTATCAGCACTTCCCAGAAATACCTATACAAGCATCTCCAATAGCATCTACCAGGAGTGAAAAAGTTATTCTTTGGTTAAAGAGAACTGAAAATTCAGCATAATGAATGTTTTGCCAGTCTTTGCAGCTAAGGCTGTGTGGCCACATGCTAAATGAAATGACCTAATGAAGTCAGGAATTCACACTGGTCTTTTCTTTCAGATTCAGAAATTGTGTAGTAGGACCTTATTTATTCAATAAAGTACTCTTAATTTTGTTTACTTTTGTTTTCATTCCAGCCTAATCTCAGAATAACTATTATACCCGAATTCAGGGTGAAAAATCAAGCAATGCAGTTTTGCTGCAAGGCAAAATCAGAGTAACTGACCCCCTGGGGCAGTGAGTGATTTTGACACCATCGCCTATAACATCTTCATACGTAAATTTAGGAAGCGTGGGTTAGATGAGTGCACAATGAGGTGGATTGGGAACTGGTCTAACAACAGAACTCAGAGGGTTGTGATCAGTAATGCAGAGTCTAGTTGGAGGCCTGTAGCCAGTGGTGTGCCCCGGAGGTCAGTACTGGGTCCGGTCTTGTTCAACATATTCACCAATGACCTGGATGAAGGGATAGAGTGTGCCCTCAGCAAGTTTGCTATGATAGAAAACTGGGAGGAGTGGCGATACACCAGAAGGCCATGCTGCCATTCAGCAAGCCATGGACAGGCTGGCGAGTTGGGCAGAGGAATATGATGAAGATCAACAAGGGCAAGACCTGCACCTGTGGAGGAATAACCCCCTGAACCAGTACAGGTTAGGGGCTGACCTGCTGGACCATCTATGTGGAGAAGGACCTGGGAGTCCTGATTGGCAACAAGTTATCCATGGGACAGCAATGTGCCTTTGTGACCAAGAAGGCCAATGGTATCCTGGGGTGCATTAAGAAGAGTGTGACCAGCAGGTAGAGGGAGATTCTTCTCCCACTTCTAATCTAATCCCCTAGTGAGGCCACATCAGGAGTATTGTGTTCCAGTTCTGGACTTCCCAGTACAAGAAAGACAAGTAACTACTGGAGAGAGTCCAGCAAATGGCTATGAAGATGATTAGGGGACTAGAATATGTCTCTTACAAGGAAAGGCTGAGAGACCTGGGTCTGTTTAGCCTGGAGAAGAGAAGACTGAGAGGGGATCTTACCAGTGCTTATAAATATAAGTGTGGGTGTCAAGAGGATGGGGCCAGGCTGTCTTCTGTAGTGCTTAGTCATGGTACAAGAGGCAGAGCACAAACTGGAACACAGGAAATTCCACCTAAACATGAGGAAAACCTTTTTTCCTGTGAGGGTGATGAAGCACCGGAACAGGCTGCCCTGAGAGGTTGTGGAGTCTCCTTCTCTACAAACTTTCAAAAACCCACCTGGACACAATCCTGTGCAGCCTGCCCTAGGCGAACCTGCTTTAGTAGGGGGCTTGGACTAGCTGATCTCCAGAGGTCCCTTCCAGTCCCTACCATTCTGTGATTCAACCCTATCCATCCCGGGAATACTGAGATATGTCTGAGCGGTGGTGGTTGTGAGCTGAGGCATGGAGAGGCAGGCAGCAGTCCTCAACACCTCCCTGTGCTCAGACTATACCCATCACTGCTGTTTGCAGGGAGGGTCACTGGAATTAACACCAGTTTGGGAACAGACAACTTCTTACAACCAGCCATGGAAATTCATGCAAAAGCGGCTTATAATGGAAAATTCAGTAGTGTTGCAAGAAGTGGATAAATCTGTGCTGGAAGAAGAATGCCAGACACCATTGGCTGGTGGACCTATGCCTTCCACATCAAGAGCTGCTTCCGCCTACAGCACCAGGCTTTTGACAGTGCAGCTTACATGGATACCCCAAACTAAATAAGCTACACCGGTCAAAGCTTTTACTTTTCCCCTAGCGTAACTGCATTGACAAAGGGCTTTTGGTAGTATAGAAACACTGTTAAAAAAAATCACACTTCTAATCAAGAGTATTTTTCTGGTAAGAGTTGCTAGAGTGTGATCTTAAAGCACTTCACACTTGTGATTCTCCTCTGTCGTGCTCATACCACGGCACAGCACTGCAGGAATCAGGAGCACTCACACAACATCAGTAGGCAATCTTCCCTGGGCACAGCTTGTGCCCAAAGCGTATATTAAATACCTGTCAATATTTGGCATGAGGAGCTATTCACTATCCCACTGTCACATAAAGACTTTTCAACCTTAAAGCTGCACCCATACAGTTTTAAACTAAACCCGCTGGGGACTGCCCTGGGCCACGGAGGCCAGCCAGTGCAGCATGGCCTGTGTCTATGCTACCGGTCTCTCTTCTCTTCCAAAACCACACAGCCACCTCCGGTCTGGTCACTGGGAACAGCCCACGCTGGCTCCCAAGCACTGCCTGCAACCCGCTGGGAGGGCTGCTGCCTGCTTGGACCCGGTACCAGCACAGATGACTGAGTTCCCATCCCTGGGATTTTCCCTGCCACTGTTTTTATGACTCAGATGGATGCAGACAAGATGTCTGCACAGAGTGAAACATGGGCTGAAGTTCTTAGCTTAGGTTATTGCACTGAATGATTAGGACTCTACAGACTCATGTCAGCTGTCTTCACAAAGAACAGTTCAGCAAAACATTCACACATATGCCCAGCTATAAGTCAGCTGAAATCTGTGATAAATAAGCCATATTTCCGTGCTTTGCCATAGAAAAGTGGAAGACCAGTAGGAAACACAGGTCTTCTAGATGCCTCCAACAGCCTTGCAGTATACATGTGGTACAGGCTATGGTGTCCACGTAGCTTATAACCAGAACCTGCCCCACTTTGACCAGGAAGATGGTGGCCCTGTAGGTCTGTCATATCCCCCCAGCAACTTGATATGTTGCTCAATGACTTCATAACTCCTCAGAGATGAGGAAATAGGAAAACCACAGAAGAATGCAACAGCCACAATTACTGTAAGCAAGGAAAGCTCTGCAGGGACAAGTAATAATTTTTACTAGATCAATTAAGACAGTTGTCAATAACTGATATAAATAAATAAGATTGATGTGTCCAAAAGCTTATTCCTTTTTCTGACTATCGTTTGAACTAATAGCAGGCATTGCCTCCTCCTTGCTATTTTCCTTAGACCAGTCCAGATGTTACTGTTAAAATTATTCCTGCTCTCTGCAGGAGAGTGCAATGCCTAAAAGAACTAAACTTCTTCCTTCTAGATGTGATGCAACTTCTTTCCAGTGTCAGAGCAATCTGCCTCCCTTTCCATAGCATAGTCCCTGAAGACAGAAATTGAGGACTAACCAATACAGTTACCAAAAGATGCCTGGCTAAAGCAGGGAGTAACTTCCCAAGCCATTGTGTGAGCATCATGTCTGCAGATAGCGTAACAAAGTCCTACTGGTTGGGCAGACATGAGATTAGATTAGATCAGATCAAATCAGATTTGATTAGATCAGAATTAATTCAAGATGGGTGCCTTATTATCTCTTGACAGGGGTCTTGATGTCATGCTGAGATTTTAGGAAGCCCTGAAACATCTTGAATGGTTAGAAAATGTACCTTTTTGTATTCTGCCCACAATTTGTGATTTTGTTATTGTAAAAGATTTAAGAGGTGACTGAGGTGTGAAACCAAATTGTATTCCTGTTCATGACAGATGTACTGTATTACCAACACTGTTGGAAGTGCTAAATGATAATGTCACATGGACAATTTTTAGCTGGGAAGAAGAGGTGCACTCACAGTTTAAAGGATAAATAAACACTGCATGTTTAAAGATTCTCACAGTAAAAAATAAATACCTTCTGAACACAATGATTCCCCTCTCAGGATATGGTTATCAGTTTGCACCATACAAAACCAACAGCAGCATAATGTTCCCAACCCGAAATAGCTGCTACACTTCTGCTCTGAAGGTTGTTAGACATGATTTTTGCATATCCTCAAAGTCTGCATGCACCAGTGAACAACAGCTAATTCTCCCTGTGTAAGTTAACTGCATGGTACAAGATATTCCGCTATACTCTTGGTCACATCCACAGATATAACTGAGTTTTAAATATAAAGGCATATCCAGATTTGTTGGGCCTACTAACACGACAAAAATACAAAATTGAGCTCTATTTAAGGTATTCTTTGGTTTCCTTCTGCTTTTGTACTTCATTTATTTTACTGTTTGCAGTGCTCCTTCACCATTTCTTAATATTGGAGTGGACAAGGGGGACTGCATCATCACTCAGCCATATTTGAGAGGAGAAATCACCACCAGGTTGGCACACCTGAAAACTTCCTCCCTTGGGCTGATCTATTCAAATCCACCAGAGCACCACAGCTGTGGCTTTTGTGCCATTCTAAAAAATGTATCCCTTTGTGAAAAGGAGGTGGAGGAGGGATGAGAAAGCTGACCCCATTCAGGTCATTACCGTACTAACATTCCAGGCTTGTGAGCAATATCAAGACCCTTCTTCTGGATTCCCTCCCCATAACCTCCTGTCCTGCACAGCTTGGTTCACTTCCATCAGATACGATTGACATACAGCTCTGTCATCCATACCTTTTTTTTTTTTTTCTGACGCTAGTCATATTTTTAGGAATTGGGTATTAACCACTATTTCCATGGATGTACCTTTTTCTGCAACTCTCACATTGTCTTGTATTTCTTGAGATGTTTTAACTCTTTTCACATGTCCTGCTGAAATACTGCTGTCAGATGCTCCCCTCCATCTCTTCTGTGTACAGGACCAAAGACTCTGAAGAGGCAGCTGTGACAGAAGTGCAGATACGGAGACAAAATATGTTCATCTCAAAATCTGGCATAACTCATGTCTACCAAACCCACAGAGGCTGCTTCCAGTGAGTGTGTAGAGGGTTTCAGATATGACCTTTGAAAAGCACAAGTGAGAAGCTTTAAACTATAATGTGTTACTAACACAGCTAAAGAAGTCTGACAGCCACTAGCAGACATAAGGCAGCCTGGGTGCTCTGTCTTAGCTGCTTTCCTTGATCTCTGCCTTATAGCAGCAGCCCCTGAGCCTCAACAGACAAAACTTTCTCCCGGAATGTGTTATTTGGACAAGTTTTTGCTCTTACTCCTACTTCATGATAAATGCTTTGCCTTAAGATCCATGGTGGCAGGAGACAGGTTTCCCTTTTTACTTGCAGTGAGGATACCAACCACTAGGTTTTGGAGGCAGTGGATCAGTGATATAAGTCACTGCAACCGCACTAGTTTAGGTTATTTGACATGATTGTGGTTCTGAACCCTGGTGGCATAGCTAAAGCACAAGAGGGGAGCAGCCTGGCCCCAAGTAAGTGAAGTGAGTGCAAAAGACAAATTAATTGCCCATTAGCACCGACAAACTGGATTAAGACCACAGCAGAGCTCAAGTCTAGACTGGTGGTGTTACTTTAAGTGGCTCACAATTAAGAAAATACGTCCCGAGCCCAACCCTGTGCTGTGTTCTCACATAGTCTTAATAGAAGTTATTTCATCATTGTTAGAAGCCATTTTATTACAAGGATGCACAATCTAGAGAAAATGAAAGCAAAATCCAATAGAAAAATGACCAGCATCTAGACACGCATAGCGACACATAGGTCAGCAGCTGCTTCCCACACAACTGTCCACGTAGTCAGGTGAAGACCTCAGTTCCTCTAAAGCCTGGTCTAAGCCTGGAAGTGGTAATCGTGATGGAGAGGACTCTTGTTTTTCACAGATCAGGAAGATCTCATATGTAAATGGAACTACAGTGATATAAACACACCTTGCACTGTACATGTTATTTCCCCTCCTTAAATGGACTCGCCACGGATTTTCTACAACTTTTATGCTGACCTGATTCTCATTAAGGAGGCATATTACTTTAATTAAACAAAATGATCTTATACTTAATACACTTCAGCAACCTCATCAACTAGTTTTTTAGCAGCAGAGGGCTCTTTAATTTAGTTTGCAAAGGCACGACACCATGCTACAGCTAAGAGCTCAGGGAAGGTGCTTTTGGATAATACTCACTAAACAAGACTGGATTACCAGTGGCCACTTTCACAGCATGCTTCGTTTGCTCATTTATCATAGTTTTAAGATCCCTCTGGCCATATGCACCCCCAGATAGAGTTAGATCAGATCTGCTGCCCATGGATGTGGTTTCTACTCCAGCCCCAGCTGGTGTGGTGGAGGCAGTTCCCACTGCTGGAGCAGTTGTTTTTGCTCCCTCAGTTGTGTCAAATCCAGTTTCAATCCACTGTGTAGCCACATACTGACTGGGGAGGTAGTAACCACTAGTGAAAGACTGGGAGAAGAAGGGACACTTCAGTCAGACTTTGGGTTTGCTTTTTGGGGTTTTTTTTTCAGACAATAGGCAAAATTAGTACCTTTAATTCAGGCCAGACATACAACCCCTGCAATAGGGAAAGTAATGAACTGAAAATGTGCTCTGTTGTTCTCCTTAAAACTTAAATCAAGAAGATACTTTCAAAATGTGCTCTAGTTCAAACAGATACTTGAAGCCTCCTCAAATGAATGTCCTCCTGATGTAACATTTATTAATCCAAGGGGAACTCGCAGGAACAGGCTGCCCAGGGAGGTGGTGGAGTCACCATCCCTGGAGGTGTTTAAAAAACCGAGTAGATGTAGCACTTGAGGCTGTGGTCTAGTGGCTAGGGAGATGTTGGGATGAAGGTTGGACTGGATGATCCTAGAGGTCCTTTCCAACTATAATAATTCTATGATTCTATGAAGTATGTGGAAACCTTACTAATCTGATGCTAGACCAGATACTGCAATGTTGAAAATATGTTTGTTGACAAAACGTTGAGAAAAGCAACTGTGAATGTGCAGGTAAGAACTGAGGAGGTCCATCCTACACCCCTGGCAGTGAATGTGAAGGGAAATGAGCCTAATGATGTTTTAACTTGCTCCTTCAGAAGAAAGTGGACAACTGAAGTTCAACTTTCCTCACTTTAGATCCCTGTCAGCCCATCCAGACTAATTTCTGAACTTGATTTCTAACCCAGAGCTCAGCTCAAAGCTTAAGTCTTCAAAAGACTGGACAAAGTTAGCTGCAGAGAGTTCAGGAATTGAACTACCACAGCAATGTGTGTGGGGTGGCAGGGAGGGATTTTTATACAGCAGGATTTTTCACAGGTTGTGTTACTGGTTTCAGTCAAAAGGTTACGAGTGGGTGTAGAGCTTAGATTTAAGAAAGTTTGTCTTTTTCCTTATCTTTCATTATTCATGCTAGCAATAACCAGTAGGAATATATTGCTTTATAGAAGATTCTGAAACCTGTAAGAACTTTACATCTGTAGAAGAGTAGTAATGGAAATAGACCCGTAATGAAGTGAAGGTGAAACAAAAGGACAGATTTCAACCCCCCTTCCTCTTTGAGATAACTTGCATCAGGCTCTGTTCCAGCTCATTTCTCTGGGTAGGTCCTAACCATTTTCCTTTGCTCCTCCCCACCTTCCCTTTACAATCTCAGCTCCTTTACAAAATAAAGCATTTTCTGATGGCATCAAGCACAGTAATGGGTTTCTACAATAGCAAACATTTAGTTAGTTCAAAAGCCATCTTTCCAGGTCCCATGTCTTCTCCTCACTGAGCTGCTTAGAAGTTTCCACAGTTATGTCTCAAAAGGTTGCTTTTGTACTAAAGTGGAGTTTTTGTCAAAAGAAAACAAAGCTTTAATAGCATTGCAAAAGCTCTTCAGGCCTATAGATATCCTCAATCATCCGTCCCTCCTCAAAGATACAAGGATGCTCAGAAAGCACATTCAGACAAAATGGAACATGATAACAGACTGAAAGGATAGCACGACTAGAGTTAAACTAGAAACTGGATTCAAAAAATCAGGGCTAGAAATTAGCTATTCGGATAAGCTTTCAGATTCAAAAGGCAGGGAAATCAGTGAAGTCGTTGCCTTGGAAAACAGAAATGCAACATCAAAGAAATTTCTGCCCAGGTGAAGGAAAATGTTTGGGGGAATGGTGGTTTTCTTTTTTGATGGTGTGTTTTTTTGTTTGGTTGGTTAGTTTGGTTTTCGGTTTGTTTTTGTTTGATTTTTTTTAACCTGCATTTAAGGCAGAATCAAAATCATAGCAAAAAAACCCCAACATTAGTTTTTTTAAAGTGCTTTCAGCTCCCAAAAGTTTCTAAACATGACCCAAACAGATGTGTAAACAGAATTAAACTACTAAAACCCCCTATTATCAGTCTTTTTAATTTAAATTGATCCCTTGCCTAAAGGATTCTAAACCGAAGTAGGTTCTTAATATTCCTAAACCGTTTGAAGGTTTCCAAACCAGTTTGCCACTTTCTCATAGAGGCAATGCTTCGAAACCCGAAAAAGTTCAGAGCACTGGTTCTCATTTTATCTGTCCAGTTTAAAATATACAGGCCATTCCAAAAGTTTGACTTTGTCCACAATAAATTTAGAAACATAAAATTCTCCACAGATTTTTAAAATAACTTTTAAGCAGTTAGATTCTGTCGGATCAGCTAGAATGTAAGATTATCAGTAAAAGCATCATATATGTTATTTTCCAAATTCATTCTATTTTATCACCACTTATACATATTTTTGTTTTTTATATGTAGAGAAAGAAAAAAAAAAATCCACAAAAAAAACCCCATTATAAAGAATGTCCTAGGTTAGACTGTATTTAGCTGATATCACGCAGACAGTTAGGAAAGTTCATAAGAAGAGGAAAAGCATGTAGTGGTATTTCTTGACACTATTCTCCCAATAATTTGAAGTTCAGGGATTTTGTAAGCCAGAAGATGAGGCTTTTTGTTTAACAGCCCCAGTTGGGTTCATATGCTGTGAATTTCCCTATTCCCCCTTTAAACTCATGTGAAAAAGAGTATCTCTACAGATTTGCATACAATAAAGTCTACAAGTAATATAAGCACATGCTTACAGTGTTCACACAATAGCCTCATGACTGAGGAGAAAATAGCACAGGATACTGTAGTGCAAGTTAACAGCTACAGAATAATTTATGATGAGTACAAAATAACTAAGTGAAAAAAATCTGAATATGGTTTTATCTGATAGGTAATATCCCACATATATTTTAAATTGTTTAAAAACCATATAATTACACATATTCACTATTATTCTTATTTTACCTTTTAATTTCTTCTGAGTCTGATAAAAATAAACCTAGTTAAACAACAACAGAGTTACAAACCTGGTGTTAGTTGGGATCAGCTAATTCATTAACACGCTCTATGAAAGATGCAGCATCTCTTTACACATAAAGAGAGCCTGTAGGGTTTTTTGATTTTAAAAATACATACATAAAGGCAGGCAATAAGGTTTATGATTGTTTTCTGCATTCAAAATACATTTTTCTAGTCCCTCAGGCTAGAAAATTGCCAGCGTTCATCACAGGAAGCACAGAAGGGAGACACTTGACTCCTGTGGATAGGACCTTAATTAGAAAGTCTACAGTCTAGCATGTTTTTATTTTTAATACTTACATAGCTTTAATGCCAGATTAGCACTTTGGAGAAGGGATATCTTTCTTAGAAATGCACCAGTCTTAACACTTTAAGGTGAGAGAGATCACAGTAAAACATGCTTTTAAGTAACAACAGAGCATCCTCAGCCTTTCTACAGAGAACAAGGCAACAGGAAAGTGGGGAAGCCTGCAAGTCATTTTAATATATCACACAGCAGTGACACGCAGAGACCACGTAGTTCAGATCTTCACAGTTAATTTTTATGGGCTGGAGATTAGCGCACACACAAAACAGTAGTGAGCTCTAAGGCAGGAAATTTAAGTTCAAAAGGGGTTTCCAAGTGCTGCGGATGATCAGTATCAAACCTGTTCTTACTTCCTGATCCCACTGAATGAGATTTTGGTCAGGACTGGGGCTGGGTGCACGGCAAGACCTGTACTGTTCTGTGCCAAACAGACAAGGTAAAGCCAAGGGGTGTGGGGAAGAAAAATCATTAAATCAAAACGCAAACCTTATATAGCTATATATCAATATGTTAAAAATCCCAGCGTTAAAAAAAGCAGCCGGCTGACGGAAACCACATCTCTTTAAACTGGCAGCATATCAAAATGTTTTTAAAAATAATCAGAGAGGTGCAAACCACCAAGGAGACCCTGCTGCTTGCAAACTGGAAAGCAGCTCATACTTCTCAGGACGTGACTGATTTCGACCCTCTTGCGTGTCAGCACACTTCCCACGCGAGCCCAGCACAGGGGGCTCTGCTGGTTGATTCAGCCAGGACCAGACCCTGTGGCCGTGCAATTGCAATGGGATCTGCATTGACACCCAGCAATCCAGTGTGAACTTTCAACCGTTTGGTGCCAGGCAGCCCAGTGGTTCTCCTTCCTGTCAGCAATGAGATGATGTTCAGGAGGTGGGTTTTCTGGGCCATGGATGGTGACCTCAGCACCCCTCATGTTTCGGGCAGGGCTGGAGAACCCCGTGGGCATGCAGCAGGATGATACAGTCCCACAACAGGCCCAGGGTGACAGTGCATGTCATTTGAGCTATATGGAAATGTTGGCTTTTTTTCCCCCCAAAGTTATTTCCAGCAGGAAGGTGTCCCTTTTCTGGGTATAAAGCCAGGGATGGTCAGAGGCACTGATAAAGGCTCAGCTCTGATGGGTAACCTGGAGCTGGGTCTCAGCTTCACCTCCTGCAGATGTGTTTGGTGGCAGAGCTGGGGTGGTGAGCTCCAGCCTCCCTGGGCTGCTGCTCCTCTACTACCCTCTCACCGCTCCCAGGGCAGCTCATGCTCATCTGCACCCAGTTGGCAGGATCCTCCCCTGCCTTTCTTCAGTGACCACCCAGCAAGGCAGTCTGGGGGGAAAGAGCCAGCCCTGTCTGCAGAGTGATGTTTTGGCAGACAGAGTGGCTGGATTTGGCCATTGCCCCAACTCCCCTTGGCGCAGGCACAACTCCAAGCTTTGGATGTGCCGGGCAAAGGGACCCGTGGCCAGTTTGACCTTCTTCCACAGGTTCTCACGCATACTATCAAGGCCTGATGAACAACATAGGATGCTCTGCTAAGGCTGTCAGAAACAAACAGCACTATTACCCTCTGCAGGATTGCTTCAAGTTGCAAACAAAAGATGACAAACACACAACAGATCCCCCTCCAGGCCTGCAGGGCAATCAAGAGGAGGCTGACAATGGCAGGGCCCCTCCGATCCTGTGCCAAGGACATTCACCCCCAAGGACAAGCACATGCTGCTGCCTCCTTGCAGAGCCCCTGGCTGCCCGCCAGCCCTTTTGTCTAGCACGTATCGAGACCATCCTTGCCTGCAGACCACTCCGACTATGCCAAAGCTGCGTCTACCACCAGCCTCCTTGCCAAGAGTTCAGTGCATCTCCCTGCTGCAATCTCAACCCTCTGGTGCCAGCTCCTGCCCGTGCACCTCCTCCTTCCTGGGGAGTGGCAAGGCCTGCTCAAGCTGGATGCGATACGGGGGTTAACACCCAGTACCCAGAAATGAGTCAGCAAGTCCCTTGCCCCCACAGTCACTGCCTGGTTTCCAGAAACGCTGACCATTTCCAGATTACCTCAGCATCAGATGAATACATCAAAAAAATTACTCCGAGCCTCAAAAGCACACAGCTAAAATTCATCACTGCACTCCCTGGGCCAACACCTTGGAGGGATATGATGGAACCTGAGATCACTTGCTGTCCAACACCAATTTGACAGCCAAATGTCTTCAGTTGGAAACTGTTATGTCTGTGCAACTAGTGACTCTCATTCACCATAAACTGCTGCCATAAACATACTGAAACATGCAATGCAAACTTCACTGTTTGCTTTTGTTTCTGAGGCTTGCAGTCCCCAGCCTAACTCCCTTCCCTGCCAGTATTTCTTTTCAAAAAAAAAAAAAAAAAAAAAAAGGACAAGGACACAAAGTTTTTGACTTAATATAAAAAGTTTTGCTCTTCTCTCACCTATGAAGATGTGATAGCCAGGGTTGATAGGATTAGGAGGTTAAGGATGATCTCTCTGAGTGTGGGGGCACTTCAGCACTTGTCCAAAGGGCTACCCAAGTCTCTTACAGCTCCTAAGCAACACACGAAAACCAAAGAAGAGAACCCAAATTTTGTGACCTGTTGCTGCCAGAGAGGCAGGAAACACCACAAGAACAGGTCTTCTCTGAATGCATCAGGGTTTCCACTTCCAGACCAGGAAGAAGTCCTCCACAGAAAGCCTTTAAATTGAAGTGCTCAGTCAGTACACAAGTTCATCAACATTCTTAGAACTTCAAGGAACATAGCTAATGGCTCCTGTGGTATAGGCTTTAGGTGAGGGACACTGTGTTTTTCACTTGATTTTGAAGCGTTAGAAGCAAATGTTCACATTACTATAAATTCCTAGGAATGTAAGGACTGTTTAAGAGACAAATGTAAATATAACTACTCTGATAAAGAACCTAAACTTGGAAATGAGAATTTTGGTCCATTGTACATACCACAGTCAATGCCTGCTGACTTAAGTGTTGTCATCTTGTACAGATTATCATGTCTCATGAATGTGGCACCTCTCCTAAAGTCCTGCATCTGAAAATCATGTTGCTCACGTCCTTGGTTTCTATTTTTTTTTTTTTTTTTTAGGAAGAAAAGCAAATCAAACAGATCCACATTCACTCCTGCTAATAAAACAGCCCACCCAGAATATTTATAACATAGTCAATGTAGTGCTTGAACCTTAGCTTCTGAGACTTATTTTACAAAATTTTATCAATAGCAAAAAACCAAAACTCATCAGAAAAAGAACTGAGATTTAGGGGTTGAAGGGAGAGGAAAAGAAAAAAATCTGAAATTGTTTTTTTCCCCCAATATCTTTATTAGTCTTTTCAATTTATTTTCACTATGTACATATTTTTAAACTATTTTCAAAGGAATATTGATCATTATTTACACGAAAAAAAAGATTACAATATGTACAAAAACGTGGTGCCTTTTACGTGAACATAAGGGAGTAATTCCTTGAAAAGCACCGTACGTTTCTATGCAAATTCTTTACTGATCTTTTAAAAAATGAATTTTTTGTTCTTGCATTCTTTTTTCCCTGGTTTGTCCATTTCTCCCTGCGTACTCTCATTCTGAGAACTAGTCACCCACATTACACCTGATCGCTCATTTAACATAACCTAGCTTACAGCCATTCAGATTTAAATTCCGCTTATTAAAACTGATTCCAAATGATCATTTTCATTTTAGCTCACCCATTCACATCAATTTCATTTCTGTGATATTAAGTTCAAACAGTCCCCATTTGAAGCTAATGAGTAATTCTTAATTTACTTTTACCACCAATAATAAAAAAAATCCCACTAGTTTATTCAACTAAGTCTCCATTAGTCATCGTGAGCCGTGTAACTAACAAACACGGTTTTCATTTCATATACTCATTGGCTGTTTAGGGTGAGGGTGGAGGTATGTGGGCTACGAGTGGGAGAAAAGAGGTTACTGAGGTTGAAAAGAGGAACGTATGACTGTGTACACCCCTGATGCCTCTGCTGCTTATTCCATCTTTGCTTTGCATTTTATGCTGGTAGGCACATGGCCAGCACTCTTGCCCAAAGATCAGCTGCTTTGGTAGCAATTTCTTCTGCATGTTTTAGCTAATGGATGTGGTTGTGTATGTGGTTTTGTTTCAGCACGTGTAAATCAAATATGACATAAAATTTAGCATATGCCTGTATTTTCCCACAATATTTAGCTAATATGCTTAACTATATACACGAGGACGTGCATTACTAGAGGTTCCTTTACGTTTGTACTGAGTTCATTTATTGCTAATATACATGTACAAAGGCAAACACACCCAAATATGCACCTATACCTGTATTAAAGACATGGATCTTCCCCCTCACGTTTTCCCTTTAATATTATTGGTACGGAGAGCTCAGCATGACTGAGACATCACACTGAGACCAGAGCCTTAACGCCCCAGCCTGTCTGAGCTCTGCACGGTCTGAGAACCAGCAAACAAAAGCAAGGCAATTCAGGGCACGCTCAGAGTCATCCTGGCAGTCGTGTCATTTTCCTGCAATAAAGTGGTCACAGTTTTCAATCTATTGCGTGCCTCTGCCTCTGTCCCAAAGCCCTGGTCTCACTTTTGTGGAAAATCTCTGGGCAAGATACTCATTGCCCTCCCGCAACCTCAGTGTCACCCACCGAAGATATTCAGTCTGTCACTGGGGACACTACACTCTGAATTCAGTGCCTTCTTTCAGAGCCTTTGCATGAAGGGTCTCCATGTAATCATGAGCTGCACCTCTCTCCCAGGCAGATCGGACAGCTGCAGATGCATAAGCTGAGAGAGATGCAGGTCAAGGCTGTCTCTTACAGCAGCGTCAACCAACTTGTGGAGGTTGGAGGGACAGTTTTATTCCAATATCATCTGATGTGCTCACCCAGCACTATCTCTAACCAGCACTGGCTTGTGCTTCCAGGCACTGTCCCACACTAGAATGCAAAACCGGTGATGCCTATACAGGATCAGCCCAGAGACCAGCCTATACTCCCAGAGAAACCTGGGGAAGGCACTGAGCTGGAAGGGCTACACCCCTGGAAGTCTCCACCTCTGCTGGAAAGAAGGGCCAGTGGCTGTCTTTTCCTTTTCTCCCCTTCCTCATGCCTTTCTTTCTCAGCTCTAGTCAATTTGTTCATTCCCTATTTATAATTAGAAAGCAGAAAACACTTACTGCTTTCCCAGTTGTTCATACTCTAAAGCAACACTTAAAGAATGGAGAAACATCTGAAATCTAGGCCGTTTCAAAAACAAATTAAACAGCAGCCCCAGTTACTACACCTGTCCTTGAATCCCCCCAATAATCTTTGTGGGTTTGCATCACATTTTCCTACGTTAAAAAAATTATATTAAAATTATCTCTTTTGTTGCCAGTTGAAGAGCCCACAAACAAATGGGCAAATCTGACTAACTGGTTAAGCAGAGAAAACAATGGAAATGTGTATGCACCAAAGGCTGTCAACAGCCCCACCAAAAGAATTGGAAAGGCAGAAAAAAAAAAATCTTTAAGCTCTTGTAACAACAAAATGTCAAAACCAAACAAATAACAGACAGAAGTGGGAGCTAAGTGTTGACTGTGCCTTGTTAAGAGTTTAGCCAACAAAGCAGTCCCAGGCTTCCCCCAGGCTGCCCCAGTTCAGCCATGAGACTGTACTATGGCTTTTGGGGGGCTTGCTCCTGCAATCCACATACCAGCAAAACTGCAACTGATTTCAGAGATCTCCCAAGTAAGGTATTGGATGCTGCGTGGCATTTTAGGATGACTGTTAGGAATCCTTGCTTCTGTCCTACCCCACTCACTCATGTGACTAAAATTTTGTCCTAGCTGTCAGGTGTTGGTATTTGCAGTGCTTTATTTTTTATTTTTTATTTTTTTTTTTTTTTGGACAATCCCCTTTTTATATTTTTATGCTGTAACCTAAAAGAGGTTGTGAATTTCCTGGCTTCTGTGGCTTAGATAGGAAACTCAATGTTACTATTTTGATGTAGAATGCAGACATTTTTGTGGTCATACTTAGCTAAACTCAACAGGAAATGGCATTTATATCTGCCTGTTAGCTCAGGGTGCATATCCCACAACTACAGTGTAGAAATAAGTGATAAACTGATGGGAAACCAAGGCCAATTTAGACAGAAGGAACTGGAAGGTGACATGTTGGTGGTCCTGGTATAAAACATAGCAAGAAAATACACTGCTGCTTTGCATTCAGACATTTGTACAAAGTCAGGACCAGCTACAGAGTCTTGGTTACCAAACTGGGCTTGTTTTTATGCTCAAGGAGAGAGGGAGACTTCAGAAGGGAGATCCCCATGTGGAAGCTTAGAGCTTACCATCTCTTTCTTTTTTTCCTCAAATAACTGTCACAGTTAATACTTCTTTGCTTGTTTGTCATAGTTATTTCAAGATTAAGACATTATTTCTGGAAATCCATAGGTAGAAGAATCTAACTTAGGAAGTCAGAAACTATCTATTTATACATCTGTTTTCTAGGAAAACTCACATTTCTACATGCAGGAAGGTTTGGTACAAGATACCTGTGGGACTGATACAGCTCCGAAGTAAAAAGGACAGAAGACTTCAGGTAGCAACACAGGTACCTTCTGTCCCTCAGACTGCGACACTCTGGCAAGGATACTAAAAAATAGCTATGGTTTGGGTGGGTATGGAGCTGAGTCTCAAGCTGCAATGTTTTGAGGGGAATCTGTGGGAAATGATGCTGCCCACTTTGCATTGGACAGTGAGGTACCATCCTCACCTTGACTCCTTTAAAAGGAAATGTTTCTCTGAGTTTTTCCTTCATGGGCTCTAGTATCATAATTAAACTCAAAGAAAATATAACCTGACACAACACCCTTGAAGGTTTATTTCATTCTTACGCTGTTCAAACACAACTCACTCATTATTCCTCTGATATACTACAGTTCTGGGACCTCAGGAACTGCCTGTCCCTCCTTGGTGAGACAGGTAGGGGGTGCACGGGGCACCTGGGGTTGTGGTGTAGTAATGCTCCTCGATCATCCCTTTCTGAGCTGAAATTCCCTTTTCTGAATTTGGAAGTCTTGTTCTGTATGAGAATCTTGGAAGGCTCTGTGCAGCCCTATTTAGGTTTTATCTGGGTTGATACCTTGTGTTGACAAGGTTAAAGGACTTGCCAGGGCCGCAGACTTCCTCTGCAATCTCCACCTAAGCTGCTTGAAAAAAAGTGCTGTGAAAACTTGAAGCTCACTTTCTATCAGGAAAGTCTTTGTTTATAGCAATAAAAGGCAATACTGAATATTAGCCTCAGCAGGGGGAACTGTTAGAAGCAACATTTCCATTTGTGTGTGCCGTGCATCTGGCAGCACTTCATGCCCATTCAATTCAAAGTTCCCCCACCCCAGCTTCTTTGTCAGGTTTGCCCACCACTCGTGTGGCTTCACACAGAAACAGGGGAGAGAAAAATGTATTAAAAATAGGAAAATGTGACTATCAAACTCCCAACCTTGACAGATGAAACTTAGAGGGTAAAAGCAATCTGCAAGACCACATAACTCCATTTTGTAACGACTGTCTTCTAAATCTTCCTTTTCCACATACAATCCCTGTGTTAAAAGAAACCTGGGGTATCCCAGGAGTGTTTCATGTCTTAACCAGTTAGTGCGATTTGATAGCCACATCATGACCACAGTTAAAAGGACCCCCAGGGAACATATTTCTCTCCGAGAATGACAGACATTGGGCAGCAAATTTAACTTGGATAGCCAAGGCTGGTTTTGCTCACAGTAGTCCACACCACTATTTGCTGAGCTCCTCAAAATACAGCCATCTGATCCACATATGAGCTAGCTCCTGAAGTACCATTTTGGCCTGTTAAAGTAGGTGCACACCAGCTCTGGTAGGCCTGAATATACTGGGTGGCACTGCCGCTAGATGAGAAAAATCAGATGTTCCCAGGTAGACTCAGAAACATAGAATCATAGAATGCTTTTGGTTAGAAGGGACCTTTAAAAGTCATCTAGACCAACTCCCCTGCAGTGACTGTGGACATCTTCTAGATGAACTTGTAGATCAGGTTGCTCAGAGCCCCATCCAACCCGACCTTGGATGTTTCCAGGGACGGGGCATCTACTATTTCTCTGAGCAACCTGTTCCAATGTTTCACCACCCTCATAGTAAAGAGCTTCTTCCTTATATCTAATCTAAATCCAGCCTCTTTAAGGTTAAAATCATTACCCCCTGACCTATTGTAGCAGACCCTGTTAAAAAGATTGTCCCTATCTTTCTTATAGGCCCCTTTTAAGTGCTAGAAAGCCACAATAAGGTCTCCCCAGAGCCTTCTCTTCTCCAGGATGAACAACCCCAACTCTCTCAGCCTGTGTTCATAGAGGAGGTGCCCCAACCCTCCTCTGGACCCGCTCCAACAGGTTCATGTCCTTCTTGTGCTGAGGGTTCCAGAGTTGGACATAGTACTTCAGGTGGGGTCTCACTAGAGAGGAGTAGAGTGGTAGAATCACCTCCTTCAACCTGCTGGCCACACTTCTTCTGTTGTGGCCCAGGATAGGTGTGGCCTTCTGGGCTGTGAGCACACACTGCCAGCTCAAGTACGCCTTCTCATCCACCACGACACAGGGCTGCTTTCAATCATGTCATCCCCCAGCCTGTATTGATACTGGGGGTTGCCCTGACACAAGGGCAGGGCCTTGTGCTTGGCCTTGTTGAGCCTCGTGAGGTTCACACGGGCCCACCTCTCAAGCTTGTCTAGGTCCCTCTGGATGACATCCCATCCCTTTGGTGTGTCAACTGCATCACTCAGCTTGGTGTCACTTGACAGCTGATGAATGAGCTGGTCTCTTCTCCCAAATAACAAGTGATATGACAAGAGGAAACAGCCTTAAGTTGTGCCAGGGGAGGTTTAGATTAGATATTAGAAAAAAATTCTTCACCAAAAGGGTTGTAAAGCACTGGAACAGGCTGCCCAGGGAAGTGGTGGAGTCACCATCTCTGGAGGTATTTAAAAGATGTGTAGATATGATGCTTAGGAACATGGTTTAGTGGTGACCTGGTAGTGCTGGGTTAATGGTTGGACTTGATGATCTTAAAGGTTTCTTTAAACCAAAACAACTCTGTGATTCTAGCTGTAAACTGGCCGAGTGTGCCCTCAATCCCGTTATGTAATTGATGAAGTTATTAAACAGCACTGGTCACTGTACGGACCCCTGAGGGACATCACTAGTCACTGATCTCCATATGCACATTGAGCTGTCAAACACTACCCTTTGGATGCGGCCATTCAACCAATTCATCATCCATCAAACAGCCCACTCATCAAATGCATCTCTCTCCAATTTAGGAAGAAGGATGTTGTGGGGAACCAGTCAAAGGCCTTAGAGCACACATGCACTAGAATCATAAAGTACATGGCTGGGAGAAGTAATTGCTTCAGGAAAAGCCTAGAAACTCAGAAATACCGCTCCCTAACTCTCCTCAACCACCTGAAGTTACATACTGTTTGTAAGGCAATGTGGAGAACCGGATGGGGAAACTGATCCTGCAGAAAAAAATGCTGTATTGGGACCTTATCCAGGTAACTATGCTCATGAATATGAAGCAATACCAGCACAGTGCCAAGCACAGCACAGGACTGGCAATGAGTGGCAGGAGGTAGGGTCAGCTTTGATGTCCCTATTGCTGAAGGTGCAGGCTGCTCTTGGCAACACTGCTAGACACTGAGCAGCTTCACAGTGACCTGAAGCAGCACAATGGAACAGAAAATACAACATTTTAACATCCAGAGAAAAAGACCCAGTCAGGAATTTTTGGGTGGGTTTTTTGTGTTTTTAAGAAAAAGGCCTCTTATCACAGGATGTCAATTTTGGACACTAAACTTTTCATGGAGATCTGCCACGTTGGTGAAACTTTCTACTCTTTCATTGCTCAAAAATCTGCACCAATTTCTATTACAAGCAAGTATATATCCATTAGCTGTAAATTAATTCAAGTTAAGCAGATTCTGCCTGCCTTGTTGCAAGGATCAATCTTATTATTATTCTAACTTATATTTTTCATTTCACCCTGGTGGTGGCCACTGTGGAAAAGTCATTAACTTTTGCGTTGGCGATTTTAAATCTTTAATGCCATTTTGTGTCTGAAGAAAGAAATCCATCTGCTCTTTTTGATCCTGAGCTTACCTTTGTTTCTCACATTTCCTGTCTTTGAAAATCTGCTTATTAACACTTTCACTATATTGCCCTGTATTCAACACTGTCTCAGTCACACTTCTACTGAAAGTCTTATTCACACATTTGTCTTCTCCAGGCTTGATTATTGTAATTTTCCATCTCTATGGCCTTTGCCAGGAGTTTGCTTTCTTTAGAAGGCACAAGAAGGATCATAAAATAAGAACAACTCACACTTTGTGTTGTACAGAACAGGAAGAATAAGATGATTAAGAAGTTATGAATACAAGTCCTCAGCTTGCATTAAGGGCCTGTACAGTCATCTCCTCAAGGCACAGTAGTGGGCAGTATCCCAGCCAAGATAAGCAGTTGATAAGTCACTTCTATTCCTACTCCCTGGGAACAAAATTGGCCCATTTCCCACTGCCGAGCTCAAACACCCAACCCTTATTCATCATTATAGAACTTCTTATTGATCAATACACCAGTAGCAGTGGATAAGACTATGATGCAGATCAAACTGAAGCATTTTGATCACTAGAATTTCTGTCTCAGAGATAGACTATAGTTCCTAATTTGCTTAAGACGATGGCAGAGGCTAGACCCTTGATACACAGCATCCTGAACAATACAGTGCCTATGGGTATGCGGGCCCACATACAGCTGTGTACACTGTAATGCCCCAGGTTACAACGGTGTGCCCTTGTCAGAGCAGAAGGCAGTTCCCAGGTGTCACTGTAAGCAAAATGACCAGAAATGGTTCTGTACGCTGTCACAGCAAATTGTAATACACTCATCAATCAAATAGATTAAATGTTGATTCCTATGTCTAGCCCAATATTCCTTGGGTCTTCAAATGGTCACAGCTACACAGACAGGACCATACTAAATCTCCATCTTTTGCCAGCCAGAGTTGATCCCACAGTCTAATTTTCCATGCAGTAGGCAAGAATTTAGACTTGGTTGTGGCAGAACTGCATAGGGGCATGGAACAAATCCCACTCTAAAGTAAATGTACTTATAAGGTCTTTTCACACAGATGTAACCAAACTTGCTCATGCCTGTCTGCACACAGTCCTGTACTGTGTGAAAGACAGTATGAGGCTGTTTGTCCAGCTGAGAAATATTTGTTATAGATAATTTATAGATTTTAAGGCTACCATATCACACAAACTGACTTTCCTTGTAACATTACTTGGAGCATCAGTGTGACACCTAAATTGAACCCAGGAGCATGTATTTGACCTAACAAATTTTCTAGAGACCTTTAGCCTTGGTATGAAGATATCAAGAAAATGAAAGTCCACCACTGCTGTTGGTGGTTTTCACCAATCATTTATCCTCTTCACAATTCAAACACCCAATGCATCTTATTTCTAGAGCGAATGTACTTGGTTTTCCTTTCCAGTCACTGAATCTTTTTATTTGTTTTATTATTAGGTTAAAGACTTCTATATATTATACACACACTATAACAAATTAGCTCTTGGTTATTCTTTTGATAAAATATAAATTTAAAAAGTGTTTCACTACAAGGTGCTTTCTCCAGTCTGCTTTGTATTCTTCCTATGTAGGCAGCAGAACCATGTACAGTATTCTCGTGTGGGGTATGCTTATGCTGTATTTGGAAATAAAGTTGCTTCTCGTCAACTTCCACAAACCTAAAAGAGCCCTTCCTTAAGGCAGGATCTTTACAGCTTTTCACATCTTTTTAATGACATCTGTTAAAATTCATATCTTGATTTAAAACAGAATAATTCCCACTGAATACAAGCCTTTGATGTATGGACACATAAATAACATGTTGTGATACACAGGACATGGGAAATAGTGAGGCTATATTACAGTGTGGACTTAAAGCTCATCAGCTAGTCCACGCCAGCTGTCTATGTCCATACCCTTACCACATGGTAAATTCAAAGGACATGGGGTTGTCCTCTGGCCAAGGCCAGGCCAGGCCAGGCCGGATGGGGCTTGGAGCAACCTGGTCAAGGGAAAGTGTCCCTGCCCATGGCAGGTGGGTTGTAACTAGATGTTTTTTAAGGTCCCTTCCAATCCAAACCATTCCATGATCCTATGGGGTACTTGCAACGTTGATGTAAGTACTGGCTGTGATTCCACACTGGCCACATGACAGACAATACCTGTCCTGGCGTAAAGCCTGCCAGGATGAAGAAACCTTCCCCACTTTTTTGAATAAATTAAACCTTGCAGAGTAAGTACAACATGTGGATCTCATACTAGGAACCATGTGACTGGATTTTGGATTCTAGGTCTAATAAGGACAGACTCATTAATACGCTTTGATTAACACAGCTCTAAAAAAAAAAAAAATTAAAAAAAAAATATCCAAAATCTAGTTCACACTTGTCAGAAAAAAACATAACAGAAGTATGTTTAGACATAACATGAACCAAGATAAACCAGCTTTACCAACAGAGGACCAACAAGGAGTTGCATTACATCATTCAGAGTCTTTGGGGACTCCAAAGATTTTCCTCTGTTTCTGTTGTCGCTTAAACAAAGCACTGACATGACACTCTGTTTTCACTAGATGATCTTGTGGAGTTTGCAGAGTAATTTTGGTTTCTCTTTTATATTTCTAACGTCTTTAGTATAACCATTTGGATTTGATCTTTTTGCTGTATTATCCTGGTGGAGGGGCAGGGGATGCTTTAGATCATTAAGGACACCAGTCAGGGCTTTTGCTGGGTGTTATTCACATTGTTTGAGTTGCAGAACTAAACAAGTCTAGCACCCCATTGTTGCCCCTCATGCAGCCACATCAACGCACAGAAACCTCCGGCCTTAGCTTAGCTATGTTTTTGATGTTTCTAGCTAGTGATGACACTCCAAAACTTAAAGCTTGCTTTTATTTTCCCCACTTGGGTTAGCAACATGCTCACTTAGCAGCAAAGCTGCTCTGTAGCCCACTGGAATGCTAACAGTCCTCCAGCACCTTCCCACAACTTTCCCCCTGTTTTTTTTTAGGCATGTTTTACAGCAGTTTGTTAGCAAAGTTTCCCAGAGTAGACCATGTTCCTGCAGGGCCAGGAAGCATGAGATGAGCCCCACAGGACCAAATGGGTCCCTTGCAATACCAGGGAGGTGGAAGTTTTTTGTCTAGGCTTTTTTGTGTGATTGCTCATATATGAGCAATGTTGAGCCCAGTGTCCAGATTAAGGCTGCAGCTGCCCAGTTAGCTTCACTATGAAGCTGCACTTGGGACAGCTGGGAGATAGTTAAATGAGATTGATAAATGAAAAACATATTGTTTATAATAATTATTTAGAATCTGCAAAAGGATTTTTGGTTTATATTACTAGTAAACTACTTTGTTAAGGATGCACTTTAGGATGGAACTGTCCATTATGCATTCAAAGGGCTCTATCTTTTCAGCTTGTGCTGAAACAAAAACACAGGCTGCATGAAGTGCTGTTGCCTAAAAGGATTAAGAGCAGTGAAAAGTCATAGAAACTAAAAATGTTATAGTCTGCCTCTTTTTTTATTGTACCAATACAGAGATGAGTTTACTGTCTTATTGGCTAATGTTCTCATCATCAACATTTGTTAGGAAAAAAAAGCTCTTTTTAATAAAAGAGAAAACTCTGTATTAAACATAAAATGAAATTGTATTCAGGATTGTGCTATTTTACTAGCTCTTAGAGTTAATAAAGGTGTTACCTTTAGCTAACACCTAAGGGTACTGTCATTGGAAAGATATTATACATGTAAGCACACCAAGTACTGCCCAATTTTCACTCTTCCTTTTCTCCCCTATTTATTTGCTTTCTGTTTTTCTTTACTTTTTTTTTTATAATCAATTAAACTTTCCAAGCAATGATCTTAAAATATTTTAGACCTCCCTCATCATGATTTTTCTTCATTTACAAGGAGCTTTCGTAATTAATGTCATTATTTCTATAGTGAGTTAATTTATTCTTTTATTTCACATAGGGATCTCACACAGCAATGAAACCAGTCTGGCGGAAGATGAAAATTACATCAAGGGCTACACCAAGATATAATACTGTAATACTTTTTTTTTTCTTTTAATGGAGTGGGTACACTGAAAGCACCCACCTGTACCCACAGCACTGAAAGCCATTTTTAACATCTAGGTCAAAATACCACAAAATAAAATGCAGTTAAATATTTTTGATAGCAGATAGGCTGTAGGTTAACTAAGACCATTGTAAGAAAAACAAACAAATGATTAAGAAATGGAAATTATTGTCACTAGACTACCTTGAAACCATAACAGCTCTACAGAACACAGTGGAGGCACGAGACAGTGCATAGCACACGGCTTCATTTCTCCCCCACACACCTCCCCCCCGCACATATTATTTATGACAGGTCAAATCCACTCTGTCTCACTGTTATGTGTATCCTGACACCCTATTTTTTTTAATGATTAATGAATGTTAAAACAGTTTCACATAACCAACAATATCTTTATAATTCCCAATGTGTAACAGAGTACTTTAAGATTCATGGGGGGGGGGGGGGGGGGGGGGGGTTTAAATTATTTAACACCTCTTCT
>WUAM01000287.1:45123528-45156269 GCA_024336885.1 Actenoides hombroni
TTTTTGCTTGACTATTACAAATGCTCCACACCCACATCCCCCTTGTCTATACTATCTCCTGGCGTGAATCGACGTGGGTTGGTGGTGGGGGGGGGGGGGGGGGGGGGGGGGGTGTGTGTTTAAATATTTCAAGGTCCTTTCCTTTACCTGTTCAGAATCCTGAGTTCACAATGTCTCTTGTCTAGGATTTGACAAATGATTTAAGTATAACAGTGATTTAAACTGTCAAAAAGGAAATAATACCATTGACATCTAAGGCAAGATTATAGCATTTAACATTGCTGCTCTGTGGTAAAGAATGTTTCTGAGGAAAGAAGAATTATGCAATGAAAAAATAAATGGTATATCAAAGTACTTACATAACTCCAGACATCTCATTGAGGTTCAGTGAAGAGATACATACTCCTACAGTACTAGTGATTTAGATGTTAGGGGAAAGGACTCCTTCCATTGTTCTTAAGAAGTCCCTACTGCAATTAAGTTCTTTAGCCTTTTGACTTAAGTTAGGAGAGATGAAGTCTACTTTTAGTGAACAAAGTAATGCACAGACTGTGGTGGGTTAGGCTCTTTTCCTGGATTTATGTCAAGTTGCCAAGTAATTTGAATTTGTATCCTGTGTTTCAGTTCCACCTGTTCATTAAGGGAGGAGGTTGCTTTCCCTTTCTACACCCTGACAGGTGTTGTAAGGTTAAGCCACACCTATTACAATTATAGGGCTTATATTAGTACCTAGAAAAAAAACAAAACTGTTTTAGGAAGTGCAGGAGAAGAATAAATGATTCATCCCTTGCAAAAACTGGATATACTTGCTGATACATTTATAATTTTCCTGTCTCTTATGTTTCCTCATGTTTCAGGATGGATCCCTTTCTGTGGAAGCTGTCATTTTTCATAAGAGACTTTGTACTGAGGGCTTGAAAGAAATTACATCATCAGGCTGTTACCGGATGATCAAAACCAGATCTATAGCTAGTATTCTACAAAAACACAAGTTTATCAAATCTCTCTAAGGGTATTAGGATGTATCATTTGTAAAATAACTGTGCTATGTGTAACAGGTACACATAGCTGAAGATGCAAGCCCAGCTCAGAAGAGATTTCAGTCCAAATGAAGTGTTCCATTCTTCTGCATAGAGAACTGAAGTATAAACTTGCCTGAAGACAAGAAACCTCTGGGAGATAAAGAAAGCGAACCCAGATCTTCTAAGCTGGTCCTTGTTGAGTGTTATAACCACAAACCTCTCCTTCTTTCTGATGTGTTGCTCAGTCTAGTTTCTCTTTTGTTTCTTTGCAAATTCAATCCTCCTCTCTTTTTTTACAAGAAGAGGGGGAAAAAAAGGTGGGGTGTAAAGATGCTTCTCCTCCACTGATTGTACTCTTGTTCTCAACAGACCATATAGATCATTACATACTTTTAATTACATTCTATAGCATAAAAAACCATGTATCTTAAATACCTTTAATCTGTTTTATACTTCCCTGCTCTTCCTGCTTTGTAATTAGGTTAATAAACTAATGTGATTGCCAGTCTGATCATTTCTGGAACAGCTTTTCTTCTCAGATTAGTCCAAGAAACCTGTATGGTAGTACATGGGGTATGGCAACTCCCCATGAGAGAAGTGATTCCTTAGAGGCCATCATACACAGCAGAACCTCTTCGAATTGCAGGACTAGCAATCGGTCATCTTTAATTCAATGACAGTTGTGTAGACAACTAAAATATGAAGAATACTTGATTCTTTCCTCGGTGTTTAGGGACCTGACTGTAACTCTTAGTCATACTGAGGCATTTTGAATACTGAGCCACCCAAGGACACCTGCTAGTCAAACAAGGTTATTACTCACACAAATGCTCTCCAACATGAGTAAGGACTGGAAATTTGTACCTTAAGTGTTAATGACTAGGAACTAATCTAAGCATAGTTTTACCACACTTTAGATCAGTCCTAAGAAACCTCACATGTGACACTCATTTCAAAGTGCTTGTTCTTTTTAACTTTATTTCACAGCCTGTGGGGATTAAGTGAAAACATACACAGTAGTAAGAAATATCCTCCGGGGTTATCCATCAGCAACTACTGTCATAAGTGAACTCCAACTTATATGACAGCAGCCGGCTAAAGAAACAAAATTTCTTGGCTTGTCTGGTTCTTTTTTTCAATTTGTTTTATGTTTGCAGTAAGATGCTCTCATTGAACTGTTTTACTTCCTGAGTCCAGTAGGTAAAAAAATGTATCTTGCAGATCTTGAAGGAACATTTTCAAGTAGGAAAATAAGAGTTCACTTCAGCAGAGCTCATGTCAGCAGTGCAGCTACCACATTACTCAGTTCGAAGGAGAGTCATGTCAGTGGCACACGTTACAAGCTTTCACAGCCATTCCTGTGGATGCACTTGTGCTTGATTGCTTAAACCCTAGCCCAGTGACTAGTCAGTCACTGTGAGCTGGAAAAATGAAAATTATAAGACCGTGACAACAGCTAGCCTATTAACAGGTTTTCTTTTGGGTTTGGTTCACATTGTCCCTATGGGAAGAGGAAGATGGGTTAATCCAGTCAAGAAGCAATCTTCCACTGTAAGAAACCATCAACATACCAGACCATTCGTATTTGAAACTTGGTTTGTGTACAGCATCAGAGGGATTAGAGGTCCCTGTACAGAACCTTGTACATCTGCTTCATTCCTACCCTTTCCACTTCTCTCCCCTAAAAATATTATTGGTAACTGACACTATTTGGTTTCTCTGTTAGCAGTCAACAGACAAGCCGACAATTACACCGAATAGAATTACTTTCTGTTTACGCTAGATAAACTACCCAGTGCTAACAACAGGTGGCTGCAGTATCTGTAGATGGGGAAAAGCTTGTGCTGGAACACACGCCAAGAAGCTGTGCTAAGACCCATTGGTTCAAACAAGCAGCCCGGGCAGGAGCTGTCATGGTCAAATTGGCATTAGCCGAACATGACAAACCTCAGTGGCAGCAAGACATGACTGCTCACCCTGACATGGCTAGGCACCCTGACACAGAATATAAGAACGGTCTTATCAGCTCAGACCTAAGTGCACCGAGCACAGTGTGCTCCCTCCAATAGTGGCAGTAGTGGTTACCTAAGGCAGTGTATAAGCATCACAAAACAGCCACCCTTTCTCCAGCGATGCTCAGGGCAGGGACTCTCTGAGCCAGAGGGAGTGTGTTTGAATTTAAGTGAAGTGCCATTTGCACGTAGAGGTAATGCACTACATGTATTTGAATGCAAACTAAACAATTCGGGGATGCAAGCAGCGAAAAGGGCAAGCTATTGTGGTAAACATGTAGTATTATCATATATAGTTTCTCTCAGGCAGCATCCAGATTCTTAGCTGTTTTGTAGAAATGCAGATGGCCAGGCTAACCAGAAAGAGAGCACTTACGGGATAGGCAAAGTAAGTGGAGTAGAGATCTTATCTGTCCATCTGGTTATTTAAAGGCAACTAATGAATTTCAGTCTCCTAAACTGTCTACCTAGGCAGTTGTAACGCACTGACATTGATTCTATCTTACTGCAAATCACAAGCTACAGCGCAGGTGTTACGGGCCTGGCATTTTCCTTGCTCAAACACGTCTTCTTCCCTCTTCACCTTAGATCCCATTACTTCTGGGTACAGTTCAGCACTCACAAGGAGCTGCCTCAGGTTGGTCCCTAGCAAACCCAAAGCGCTGGCTAGGGCTCAGCTTCCCTGATCTTGTGCTGATCGCTATCAGTTCATGCCCAGAGTAGTGTGATTCTTTTCTCCCTAACACTTTGGTGTCAGTTGTGTACCTTGTCGTGTCAATAAAGCCTCATTTTAGCTGGGCTGAAATTGCACTAACAAGATGCGGAGGAAGAAGTTAACAGTACCTATAGCAATGAGTCTTCAGAAGGCAAGATGGGGAGAGGAAGAAATTCACTCTTCAACGTTATACATCACACACACGTCTTGCAAGGGTACAGCTACGTTCCTAATGACAAACGTTATGTGGGCACAAATTCAACAAGGGATAAAACAAAAATAGGTCTATGGAACAACAATTAAAAAAAAAAAAAAAAGGTGGAAAAGAGAGAAAGAATACAAGCATTGACAAAGCCAGCTGTAGACCACCAGCACTTGACTTGTGATTTCAGCAGTTAAAGAGATTGAATTTGAAACCTACTCCTCCATGAAGGCATGCCAGGGCTTGTAGATGTACTAATCAAATATGTTAGGTGAAGGTTTCCAATATGATAATCAACAACAAAACGGCAGCTTTAGCATTTAAACAATCTTAATGAGGTGTTAGAACCGAAGCCCTTTGAGGTGAATGGGGAAAGTTTATACACACTGCTATTGTTCCAGCCCGTCTGGCTCTCCCCTCGAAACAACAGTGCATTTACCAGTGATTACCTTAACAGCCAGGTGGATAGGAAGTTGAATTCCTGGGCTGGTTTTGTTTTGTGTTTGGTGGTGGGTTTTGGTGGTTGTTTTTTTGTTGTTGTTTGTTTTGTTTTTCTTTCTTTACACTCTCTTAATTTCCAAACGCTAGAAAATTTAAAACCGAAAAACATAGTCTGAAATTGGAGGTACTGGAAGAGGGAAAAACATTTCTTAGATCACCAATTTATGCACCTTTGGTTTTGCCTATAAGTTATTTGCAGCTTCTGCCTCTTTGGACACTGGGGAGTAAATGGATAGTGCTTTTAATAGCTCCTCATTACCGTCCTTTTTTTTTTTTTTACAGAACAAAACGCTTTCTTTTCAGGACGATGGCCTATCAGGCGCTCATCAGTGTGATTAATCAGCTCGTATTTGCACAGGACTTTGAAGACAGAGGAGGCTGTAGAAGTGCTGCGGGTTATTACTGTCAGTGTAAAACTCCCCGAATTCCACTTCCTCACTAAGCCAGTCTTGGAAACAACTGCCACCAAACAAACAATTGAAGACATAAGTACATCACTTCATTCCCCTCAAAGAAATATTAACTTCAAAGCCAAGGTGGGACCATTTAAATGCAAGTAACTCTAAAAGGAGCAGGAGGCTGAGCAGGAAGCCATGGCATAGTCACACAAGAAGGGATTGCTGTATACAAGCGCCAACCAAGACAGTGTGTATAAATTGTTTTTCCACCAGCAGCACTGAAAGCAGCCTTACTTTCTCATGCAGTTCCACAGTTCTAAACACGATGAAAGATTCAGAGGAATAAAATCCCTCTTTTTTTTTTTCCATAAGATCACATCATCCTACTCTGAAAGGCAAATGTCCAACCTCCTTTGATGTAAAGCTGCTGCCACTGCTTCCCAGGTGTTCTCCTGCACCACTTTTGATGGTAGCCAAACGTCAACATCTCCACTCAAAGACTTTGTCTAGCAAATCAGGGGCCCCACATGAAGTCCACAAAAGATTCTGAATAACTTATTTGCAGCCTAAGTAGACCCTATATTTGGCGTTCTTTTAGTTGTGTCATCAATTTAATCGTGATGTTAATCTATTTTCTATCAATCAAAACACAAAGGACAATTCTGGGGTATGGCTAGCCCTCACAGAAATTTTTGATGTTAGACATAAATTCTGTTCAGCATTAGGTAAAAATATTTACTGGTGTCCTTTGCCCAGGGTGTGTGTAGGTGTCAGGTCATAGGAAACGTCAAGAGTATCTCCCAGAATAATTTTTGTTTGTTTGTTTAAAGAAATTGACTGACCTAACCAAGCAGTTGAGGACCAAAAAAAGGGGTTTTGTCCTTAGAAGGAATGAAAAGAAGCTCAGATTGATTTATTTAGACCACTGACGACCTCAGTAAAAGACCTCTTGCATGTTCTGTGCAAGCAAGACCAGATGGTTCACAGGCTTACCTGTATTCTTTAGAAATTGCTTCCGAAGGAAGCTTTGATGAACCTTTGGTCCTTATCTTATGTTTAATACTATGAAACCAGGTCTTTGTATCCATCTATGGTCAAACTGAAGTCATCAAGGCTGTACATAATCCTGTCAGATACAGAGGACTCTTTGGTCTATTTTCAGTGTGAAGAATCTTCTCTCTCATCTGACCCTAATTTTAGATTTCTCTCTACAGTCACTTGTTCTGCAAGACTCAAATGAAAACAACAGTAGTGGGGCTAAATCCCCCAGCAAGGCCTCCAGCAGAACTGGAGTATTGATTAACAGCACAATTAATTTTCAAGCTCTGGTGAAAATACCAATACTATTATTAATAACCAGAACTGCACAATTATTTGCATAGGTTGGGTACTAACATATATGCCTGAGTTGCTGGACTGAAAGTGGGAGAAATTAGGCTCATTATCTTTTTTAAGCAGGTATATTTAATATGACAAGTGGGGAAAAAAAGGGAAGAAATAAGAAAAACTGATGTAACGTAGACAGTCTACAGTTTTACAATTGCTAACGACAATTATCTATCTATGGTTGAGGAGAAAAGGTATTTCAAAAGTGGTTTTCTCCCTAATTTTCCTACTTGATAAGAATGTCAATTTGGCAGGCTGCTGCCACAGAACCAGAGGCTGAATACAAGCATGCCAGTCAGACCGTGAATGCTTCAACTTTTCCTTCCCACAGGAAAACTTGCTGTGGAAGCTGGTGAAGGCATCTAGGTGAGTACCTCCTAGAGGACTTTGTTGTGATTGACTGGAGGGAGAGAGGAAATGGAGTGCTGTTGTCTGCCCTTGGTCATGTCTCCTGCAGCAGAGGTGCTGTTCCTCCAAGGCAGTTCTGCACCACAGTTTGCTCTGCTGCCAGGTAGGACACCGGGGCTCTGGTCCCAGTTGCTGCTAAAGGCAAAGAAAGACATATCATGAAGTCAACTAGATAGCTATCTATCTAGCCCAGGCAATCTTAGAAGAGTCCAGAAGATGAGACTTGAAAAAATCAAAACAAAAGAAAGAAAAGCAATTTCCATCAACTTTACAGATTTTTTTTTCTTCTTTTTCTTTGGCTAATTCTGAAGTACGTGGAAGAAAGATGATGGATGTTTTGCTTGTTTGTTTCCACATGACAAAATATCCCCTCACTTTTCTTCCTAGTTACACTGACAACCAGAGATGAATTCTCAATATTTTTGGTCTACTGATTTATAGCTTCCATCTTTTCTTATTTATGGACCCTTGCTTCTAAAAATATCTAGATAGGGATGTAGCTATGGCCCTTTACATCACACATCTAGCTGGAGGAGTGTGGGACACAAGGTGTTTGCAGCTAGCAGGCCCAGGACCTGAAGAAAAACTGTACCTGTTCCTATTCCCACTCATCTATCTGTATGTCCATCAGTTGAAGATGATCAGTCAAGAGGAATACACTTATCTAAGGAAAACATGTATTTTAACACCTTTATGGAAGTCAGTGTTGATGCTGTCAGAAAAAGCAGCAGCAAGGAGTAATTTTCAGTCTGACAAAAAGCCCAAAAATGAAGGCATCAACGACCCAGCCACTGCCAAAGGGAGCTTCTGGGGGCTGCTGGTGAGGCAAAGAGAGAGAACGTGGGAGTTTGTTCAGTTTTGACAAAGGTGGGCTTGAACTACCCTGGAAATCGTGACTCAAATGTTTTTGTGGCCCCATCTTGCATTACTCCCAGGAAACTCTCTGATGCCAAAGTCACAGTTTAGTTACATCAGTGACTCAGAAGTGTGAAGATTCATATTTTAGCACTTGGCAATCAGAGGCAGCATTAATCCATTTAAAAATGAATGCTGATGAAAACAAAGAACTTACAAGTGCTGTTGACCACGGGTGTGCATTAGGATCCTAAATTGCAATGAATGAATTCTCTGTCACTTATTTTGCTCAATAATTCAGGGACAAAATGAGCCTACTGCTATAAGAAAGATATTTGTTTCATCCTGGCAGGAGGATCTACACTAATTTTCATGTTTCCTTATGTGCTAGCGTATAACTGAAAGAGAAATTTTACTTGTGAACATTCCTGTAGCCTGGACTGCCTTTCTTGAGCTAATAGGGAGATCCCAGTTTTTATTAAATGATGTCAAAGATAACATTTTCTACCTCTTTTAGAAGAATCTTTTAAAGCACCAACAAGCCTCTTCTATATTTCTATAGCATCCAACAGAAATCAGGTCTGTCTTGATTGCCTTTCAAAATAAAAATGTAAAAATTATTTGTATTATTATTTGTATTATCAGCTTTGCCAAACCTTGCAATTTTATCATCTCTCTAATATTATTGGCTGATGTTAAAAGTCATTTAAGTACAATATACTGATTTTTCAAGTCCTGTGATTAAATGGAGATTTTGGTCCTTTTTTGCACTTTTCAATTAAATAACTTCTCTAACTTTTGTAAAGATAGCTTGAAAAGGTGAATGTGAAAGGCTTAAAAAATCCAAGGGAAACACTCCTCCTAGGTTTGTAAACATGTGTCTGTGTTTATATGTGTATGTGGAATATGTCTGGTTATGCATCTGCACAATGTGGTGATATTTCACTGAATATCCTCCTTTGTTGATTATTTTTGAGCCAGTGGCTGAAAGCATTGAATAACCATCAAAAATATTTTAACTGTTTCTTCAGTGGCTCCTTAGTGTGAACAAAGTTAAAGCAATTATCATTTATGCAGAACTATCTGTTTACCTGGTGTCTTGAAATAGATAAAGCATGATCTGTAAGACTCATCTTTTTGCCCTGAGGCATTAAGATCTAACGCGTTTTATAAACGGAGTGAATGTAGCACAAAGTGGCATATGGCCTTTTAGCTGGGATGATTTATGGTGACACACTCCAAAGGAGCAAAGAGAGCTTCAGGTTTCTCTGCGACTATTTTAGCTTTTCTGAATTGGGCAAAGGAACCTGAATGGAATAAACCCATCTCTAATTGACAGTGACAGAAGTGAGGTGAATTCTCAATAAAGATGGTGACACTGAGCGAGAGCAGTGGATCCAGTTGTTCCACTGGTGTGTGTGCTGGACTGAGAGATGAAAGAAGAACAAACAATGCCTTTCTTTAAAATGGGGGGCATTTCCATTACCCGCTTCTAATGCTGCAGATCCCATTAGATTAAAGCTCTGATCAAGTAAAACACTGGCAGCTTGTTCAGAGCTGCTCAGCATTGTGTTTTGCTTTCGTTGCACTTTAAGATGCACTAAGATCTATGACAAAGCAAGTGCAACGTGCCACAACCTGCTTTACTGCCTTCATTTACCACATTGAGCCTGCTTTCTAGTTTTCACTGTGCTTTGTGGCACCACAAGTGACGAGACAAACCAGTGGCATAAAATAAGCTGCGGTCTCACTGGCAAGGATGTATATTGTGTTTTCCTTCAAGAGCTGACTGCCTGATACATGGAGAGGTCCAGGTGGCCCTTGCTCAGAGAGCAGGCCAGAGGGGCCATGCCTTCTGCCAAGTACTTGGGTACCAGAGCAGTACAGAGTGAAGCCATCAAGTAATGATCCAACTTTTGGGGAGGGTGAACAAACAAAGCTCCTTTCATCAAACAGGGGCTGTGGACAGGAGGAAGGGCTGAGGCCTGGTGAAGCTGTAGTATGTGTGTTTGCCTGGTGGTGCTGGTAGAGCTTCCTGACCCTGCTGCTGCTTTCCTGCTCCCCTGCACTGGATGGACCATGTAGGGTGAGATCTGGGGTGAGATATCAGGGCTAGAATAACACCTCTTCCCTAGAAGTGTCCCTGCCTCTAGTGTTGCATCATGCCAGAGAGACACCCCTCTACAAATGTCCCTGGAGCATATGAAGATGCTGATACACAAGCATCAGTGTCTAGGGCAGAGGTGCTTGCCTCCACTGGTCAGAGACAGGAATCCCGGCCATGGGTCCCTCCACTCCTACATGTGTGAGTCCCTGTTTAACACACAGGTCCTCTGTTTTTCACTGTAAGGCTTTGCGTAGTAACTTCAGTGTAGGCAATGTCTGAAGCTGAGCTGTCACCCTGCGAGGCAATGGTGACCACCCTGCAGTGGCCATAGCAGAGGAGCCATTGCTTCCACTAGAGGTGATGCTGTGAGCCCAGCAGAAGCAGGAGCTATACTGGGATAGCCCGTGGCTCCTTAAATTCACAAAAAGAGCATAAAGGTGCAATGGATCCAAGGTTTCATTTCACAGATGGGGTAAAATGGGTTTAGAGTTGGGGACAGCCAAGCAAGGCAGTCCTGTGCAGGAGTTTCCAGCACCGGGGTTGCAAGACCCGGAGTCAAGGAGGTCTTGGTGGAGTTTGCAATGACAGGCTTTTCCCAATACTGTTTCTCACAAGACACTGCCTCTGGTGCAAAGCTGGTGGAAAAATAATCCCATCCACATCCAACCCCACTCCTAATGATGTATTGCCACCTCCATGTCACAGTTCACTACCTATCACACATGCTTTATCACTGTTTAGGGGGTTGCACTACAAAAGTAGATCAGTAAAATCATCCTGACTTAAAATAAAAGCATTTGGTTTGTTTTTCACCTGAATCCTAAAGGAGCATGGCAGAAGAGCAGAGGGATAACTGAAGTACAAAGAGAGGAACAGACTCTGGGAACCAGAAGGAGCTGGAACTTTTAAAGCTGTTCGTGCCACCAAAAATAGCATCTTGTGAAACCACAGTCAGGATCTACACAAAGGGTCTGCATTTGCATCTTTACAAATTTCCATAACATAGGAAAGCCCTTGATGTCAGCTCTGTTATTGGCAATAATGAGTGCTCTCTGCCAGACCTGCATGTGGCACTTCAGAAATGTATGCCTGAGAAGGGAAGTTCTTAATTTGATTATTCAAGCAGGCTTGAGACTGGTTTGCAGTCTCTCGCATCAAGATCCCAAACATCTCCTGTCAGAAAAGATATCCTCACTTATGGCCCATAGCTACTGCCAACAGGATCAGAAATGCTGGTTTTAATTAAAAATGTTATTTCTAAATACAGTTTGCAGCGTATATTCTTGGTGAGAAGTGCTCCTCACCTTGTGAACTTTCAGACTGCTGTACTGCTGATCAAAAGATTGCAAGCCTTTCTCTGATGTCTTGTCTATGCAGGCTAAGAAAATGTGTTTGGGTTCCACTGAAAGGCTTTGCTGGTGTAGCTGTGCTGCCTCAGAATTGGAAAATCCACACTGGCACAAAGCTAGAAAATCAAATGGCAGACCTCCCTACCTTTTTCCCATCATAGCTTATTTATTTTAATGTAGGCAGCTACAATCACAAAGGAACTCTTGCCAATATTATCTACATTTTATCTATCTTCTGTATGAGTAAACTGTCAGCCATACCCCACACTCCCAACTAGTAGTGTGCTTATAGTAGCAAATTAAGTCATGGTCTCAAATTACTTTAATTGATCAGGATGAGATATCACTCAGCTCCCCAGACCAAATTCTTTCTTACTGCTCTGTGTGTAAGATTGAACTTACATAAAGGCAGTTTTGTAAAGGAACTCTTGTTAATATAAGTCAGGTTTCCACTGAGGGCTTTATAGTACACTTCTAGCAATTAATGTTTTCAAGGCTAGACAAGCTCAGAGTATTGACAAACATCATGGCTAGGACCTAATAACAACCAGCTTCATTTTCCCTTGTCCTCCATTTTGTGCAGTAACTTATACCTGTTACACCTACGGGTGCGAAATGTTAGCTGCCACGTGAGACCAGTCCTGTTTTACACCCTCCTTCACTTACTTGTCATAGGCATCAAGAACCATATTTGTTTCAGGAAAATGCAGGTTCAGACCCAACACACTCTGGACCAAAACACACAGATGGGAGTACTTTGTTGTACAGCCAGGTTCAAAGTACTCTTTCAAGTACAATCAACCAAAGATTTTCTCTATAAATTTCCCACCATTATGCTACTTATACAGTAATGCCCCAACAGAGAAGCTGTGTAAATAACATGTAAAATATGGTCAATGGCATTTTTTCCCAGGAACTCAGCTGCAGGATTAACTCACACTTTCTAATTTGGTGTGTCCTCTGCCAAGAAAGTTACACCTCGAGTAGTTCAGTCCAGCCTCCTTGGACTGCCTTAGAATGCAGACTCCCAAGTGAAACCTTCAGTCAGGGGGCTCTTCACTCACTTTGCAATGATTGTGAACACAAAACCATTCTATTGTGGCCTGTAGCCCTCTGACATCTTCCGCAGCCCTCTATAATGAGATAGGAAAGAAAGATAAAACCTTTCACAACAGTCAAGGAAAGGATCACAGAGCACTTCAGTTTACCACACTCATAAATTTCAGGGGACAAGTCCTCAGAAGCCCTCACAATGCACACAGTGCTTGTGCGTGGTTTTGCACCGTAACTGCTCATTCCCTACAACATCTTAAGCTCAGATGTTCATCCACATTAATGCTGCAGCACATCCATTCCCATACTGACAGACAGTAAGGCAACAGAGACAACACCACTAGCTACACCATGCCAGGCTAGTCTAGATGTCCTCTCTGGGGTCAGAGAAGGGCTGATAAGACAGAGGAAAGAAAGGTTTACATACGCAAGGCCTTAGAGAGCTAGCAAAACAAAAGTCCAACAGAGTCTTCTTATCCATAAGAAGCCAAATCATCATAATAAAATTTTTTCCAGTGTTTGTGACTTTACTGCAACACTTGTCACATTTGATCATTTTCTTAAAGTCCACACTCTCAATTTTCTTCTTGAAGAAGCTGAAGGAACAGTATTCTTGTAAAAAATATAAAAAGTATCCCTGTGGTTGCAGGGCAAACCATGAGAACACAACCCACAGCGGTTAAACAGAAAGCAAATCACAACAGCATATTGTTGCCTGAAAAAGCCATGCAGTATTATAATAGTCTTATGACTCTGGGAGGCAAAACTTAGTGTCTTTTGAGTACTTGGCACCGGCACTACCCTGGTTTCACTGCAACTTTGATTAAAAGTCTGAACTTACCTGCAATCCTTACTTCTAAGTGTGTGTGCCACCACCAACATATAATTCCTGACATTGCCAAACACCTTTTCCCTTTTCCACAGTGCTGCTTTTCTTAGCTTTTCCAGTCAGCTTGTAACTTCAAGCAGACAATAAGATGCTCAAAAGAACTGTAGACCTTTCCCAAGAGCAGGCTATCAATTTGCATGAAAGCAAAAAATGCAGAAGGACTCATCAAATTGTCATCACATCTGTACAGAGCTTTAAAAAAATAGTGGTTTGGGTTTTTTTTCTTTTTCTTTCCATTCCTTTTATTTTTCATGGAGGTTTTCCCTGAAGCCTCAGCTCTCATGCACTGTTCAGCTGTTGCTGTGTTTCTGACAAAGGCCCTGTGGATTACAGGGGTCCCTTTCTTGCTGAGCCTCTCTGATACTACTAAAAAGAGAGAAAGCTTCCAAATGTTACTGCATGCTGCATTATTTCTCTTTTTCTCATCTCTCATGTGTTTTCAGTTATGTGTCTATGTTGTTGGTTTTTTTGAGACTCTTCTAAAAGCTTTTAACTTCTCAAGCTTTCAGTCAAGCACAGAGCTAAACATTGTACAGACTTCCATTCTGACAGATCCCAAAGAAAAGGGACAGAGCCGTTTGTAGCAACCAGGAGCCCACGTGCGTGGGCATGCACACAGACAGACAACAGGGCTACGGGAAGCTTTGCAGGAGGAAAGACTGCAGGATGGACTCACCCAGGCTTAAAATTTTTTCAAACATACAATGCCTTTCCTCCTGCAACTTTGGTTTCACAGTTTGTCGCTTCTAATATTAGTAAGTGACTAGAAGAAAACAGAATGGCCAACGTGTTTGGAAGAGAATATTTGGATTTCTGTGCACATTTCACAGAGAACAAATCCACATCCTTTTCTATGTGGAGAATTCCAGTCCTTTTCTATGGGAGTAGGCACTGCTGTCCATCAAATGAACTGTGGTGTATGTTTATTGTAGTATCATTGTATTTTTCTGCCAGCAGCCTGTCATTTCTTTTTTTTTCCCTACATTGCAGACGGCTAGTACAGAAATCTGCAATTCAGAGACTGTCCTAGATTCATCCACTGCTGCACTGTTAAATCACACATTTGATGGAAAAAGACAGTCTAAACGCTCAGTTCAGTTAAGAAGACTCAAACATGAGATCCAGCTGTTTTCATGCAGCACGTTTTGATAGATGAGACAGGCTTCAGACGAAAAAAAAAAATACTTCAGCTCTCAGTGCTGAAGTGTATTTGACTGGACAAATTTTCAAAAGCATAACTTTTTAATTAAAAGTAGTGACCCAGAATTTTAAAGTAAGAAACTTGCCTTGCAAGATCTGAGAAGTGCCTGCCCCTCTTCTTCAGTCCAAGGATGAATCACATGTCCCCATCTTCTTTCATTGCTAGCAGTAGCTTAAGATCTCAAGCAAACGGCAACTTTCATGGAGCAGCTCACACTCCTCACCATTGCAGTGTGCTTGGGCCTACACTGCATATCTCTTAGAACTATTCTGAAATAAATACCATGAAAATTAACAGCTCTGTAATCTCTTCTAGAGCTTATTTTTCCAAGTCGTAAATGTTTGTTTACCTTATTTCTTCTGTCGCAATCAACCACTGTTTCTCTCAAGCCACACAAATATCTCAGGTGCAGGGAAAACAAAGCGTCCGTGCAGGCCTTGCCACCACAACTCTTGTTTGACTGGGACAAAAGATGGTAGAACAAATTTCCAAAGGAGAGCTTTATTTAACCACGTACATGTTTGGCCTGGAATGATTCAGAGGGGGCATCCAATTAACAGTTTAGAAATGGCAACAAATCTGTAGTACTAAATAGCATTTTTTTTTCTCCTTTGAGCTAGTTAGGGAAGCCACTTCAGTGAAAAGTTACTGAAACCCTTTTACAAGCAGTGTTCCCAACCTGGCAAGAAAGGCCCAAATGGATGACACTGATTTGATCAACTCGGTCATTAAGGGTGTTACTGCCAGCAGGGATGTTGCACCCTTGCCTGCCCTGAAAGAATCTATAGCCAAAACAGCTCTGAGGGAGATGTCAATTACACTGCCTCTTATCTTCCTGAGGAGTCAGAAGCTCTAGGTCCTCACTGCAGCTTTGACTCCCTATTTCCTCTGAGTTTCTCCACTGAGCGGCTTTTAAGTTCACATTTTCAAGACCAGCCTGCTCAATAAACTGACTGGTGCAGTAGCCTTCTAACATTGCTGCAGCAGAGGTGAGCCCAAAGGAGCCTGACCCTGCCTGACAGTGAACCCCAGGAGCACTCAGTGCCATAATAAATAATGCAGGGCAAGTATAGAGGAGGCATGAGACGTGGGAAATGTGATATCTCAGTTCTGAAACCCAGGTGGACCAAGTTGGCAGTCTGGGATAGAAACAGAATAAGTGTGAGAAATCACTCATCCTTAATAAATACTAGTTTCATAGGCCTTGCTGGCTGTGAGAAGCATTCAGCTTCAGCAAGTCATTGAAAACAAAATGTGCATTTTTTCACTTCAGAGGATTTAGGATTTGATTAAGTAGAAAAAGAGGGAGCTCAGTGAGTAAAAGGACTAGACTCTCACTTCAGGGAATTCAGGTCGAGCCCTCTGTGAAATGAGTTCACATCCCAGCTCGGCATCTCCAGCAGATACTAGCTCACATCACAAAACCACTGTAAAGGATTTGGCACAGTATGGCATGTCTGAGGATCTCTGCTCAGAAAGAAGTGAGGAAGAGAAGAAGAGAGGGAGGGAGGGAGAGAGGGACGAGAAGAGGCTTAGCCTGCATTAGTGGAGGACTATATCATCCTTTAGCTGCAGAAAGCAAGCCTGGGGAGGTCTGGATGGGGAGGGTTGGATAATTTTTAACCTGGAATCGTATCTGCCAAGTGGAGACCATTAGGATTTTATTTTACACTTGAACTCAAATTCTTTCCCTCCTCTCTCGAGAAGGCAGCACTGAAGAGGAGTGAGGTGCCCTGCACAGAGCCCTCTCTCAGGATGAAATAAGGTCTACACACAAGGGAAAACAACTCAACATGGGTGAATCTGTAACCACACTGATGTATTGTGGGCTGTGTTCAGCTAACCTTCCACTACTTGTGTCCAGGTGCTCCTGCTGCAATGTGGCTCAGAAAATGCTCTGCAGCTATGAGGTGAGCTCCCCAGGGTTCATAAAACCTAGCATACTATGGTGAAACCACAGCTGTATGCAATATTTGGAAAAGCAAAGACAAATCAACTAAACCTGTGAAGTGAGTGCACCTAAATTAAAATATGTAAATTATGTAATTCTTTAGTTCTCAGGAAGAATTAAAGCATAGTAAAACAGGCCACAGTATTAGAGGCTTAGAATGTTCTCCTGACTTCCCTCAGCATCTCTGTGTAGATGAATTCCAGGCGTACATATGGGGGACCTGTGCAAGCCTAGTTCCTTCCTCTCTCCCTCAAAGGTAATTTTATCTCTCTCAACCCATTTGCTCTTGCTCCACAGTAGAAATAAGCAAACATCCAGGCATTTTTGTGCTCTATGATTTTTCTTAAACCTTGTACCTTGGTTGCCTTCAGGACTTGCTATACCATGTTAAGCTTTGCTGATTAATGCATCTCAGTGTGTTCTTTTGAGGGCACAAAGCAGACGGATGTGTTCAGTAAGAAAATCATTCATATGCAGTAGACTCTGAGCTCCAGTACCTTTTAACTTTAGCTGCAAATGCTTCACTGACTTCTTTGCAGTTGCGAATACTTTTACATTACAGTTGTGAGAATGTGTAGATGCCCTCTAGTGGTGTATTTCTTTTAAATTTCTGATGCTGTGCTCTAAAGATGGTCCCAGATGGAAGACCCCATGTCTTCCTTTGCTATGCTCTGCATAAGAGCGTCAAATCACAGCGCAGCTGGGGAGAAGGTGGCATATACAACTTCAACTCTGTGTAAAGCCAGGTTGAGGCAAGACATTGAATCAAGCATCCCTGTTCCAAACTTGCTGATCTTTCAAACCCGTAAGCCTCACGAAGTATTTTTACCTCCAGCTTGACCTTATGTGACATCATCTCCAGATCTCAGAAGAGGATGCATTTTCCTTGAAATTTCAGTCTCCCTCAACAAACATTCACCCTCTTTGCCTACTCATTCACTTCCAACATTGACCACTTGCCACATGGAAAAGTATTCTCCATAAGAAGCAGTCTCTAACAATTAGCTTCCAGAGTGTGATGACTGCCAAGAATTGGGAAGAAGCCATTCTGCCCTGTGAAACAGACAGGTCTTGAGAGATCTTCAGACAATGTCAATCAGCCAAGACACGACCCATCAAAAAGATGGGAGCTTGATGGAAAATTTTCAACAAGCCCTTGTTACAGGTCAGCCCCTGGGTGGGATTATTATCTAGCCCTGTTTTCACATATAACATATGGAAAATGGTATAACCAAAACTAAGTATAGGCAATGTATTTATCTGTGCCAAGCAGTATAGAGCAGCCTGTAGTTTACTGTATTTACAGTTCTAGCCCCAGAAGCATATATAGACCAATCTGATGCCTTCATCCAGTGTTTAATGTGTTACCACTTCATCACAGTGGATAAAAGGTCAAAAATCCCACCCTCCTTACTCCACATGCTGCAGACAGATGCCACTCACCACGGTACTTTAGACTTTTGGAATGCATTAATTACTAGTTTTAGCAATCACAGCCAAAAACCAAGGATAAACCCACCAGTCTTTCTATGGTTGTTTCTGATCCTGTCTTGTCTATCCTAACCACAGCATGATGTTCTCTTGCCCGTATAGTTGTAGCAGTTGGAGAAGTTACTGTGGATGGAGGCTGTTCAAACAAAACTGACTCCACTGGCCCTGTGAAATAGAAAAGGAGTGTTAGTGCAATTGTTTATTCAAAGTTTGCATGGGGTTTTAATGAAGAGATGGGCTGACGATGTCTTATATTACATTAGGTAGCCTTGCAAGAGGATCCTTAACTATGGTCTTAGACTATAAACCTTATCAGTTCTTGGAAGATACAGCTAGATTGGCAGTTTAGATTACATATTAGCTGAAGCTGGTTGTTCCCAACGTATCTGAAAGAGTTAGATGCTGAACTTTTTCTCCTGGAACACAATCATTTCTGGAGCACTTACGGTAAATGTAAAGAAAGCCAATAACACTCAGATCCTGGAATGAGGATCAGTGGTCTGTCCAGCCTAGCATATTGCTACATTATCGGTCAATCAGCCAAGCCATTTAAACTAGGAATGTAAAATCATTTCTACATAAACCCTAGCGGTTTGTGCAGCACCTACCACAATGACTGAAGCCACTAGAGTTACCAAACTATGAATAAGAACTATAGTAGAAGGGAACAATCATGAGATTGTGCCCAGAGTGCACCTCTGAGGAGCTTTTTGGTGGGGTGGTGCTGTAGGATCAAAATAAACAATACAAATACATTACACATGATGTTTCCATTGAAAATAACATCTGAACCTTAATGAGACATGAAGAAATGCTGTACTCCTGATATCCTTAAGTCTTAATTTCCATGTCCTTGGCAATTTGATTGGAGCATACCAAAAGAAGATTGACAACATGAAGAGGGAGAGGAACCTACATGGATTTAAGAGTCATGTCTTTCAAGGAATGAATCATTACTGATGACCAACACATGGTGGGGGGGGAGGGGATGGAGGGGTGGCCAAGGGCCCCTGGGGTTGTCTGACACTCAAGGAACAGCATTGTGAAAGCAGACATCTTATAAATAATTATTAAAAAAATCTGTTTCATTCTTTTGCACTGACCCCAGATGGGCAAGCCAGCCCCTTAAGGATGGTCTTTCTCTGCTCAGTCAAAAATGGTATGGAAATGAATCACTTGACAAAGAATCTGTGTGCATTTGCAAAATACATTTTTTAAGCCCATCCCAAAGTAGTTGCTTGATAAGGTCTTTTTGTATCTAAGCTTCAAGTCACTTGTCAGCAATTATTATCATATACAGAGGTCATTAGTTCTTTTATATTTTGCCTTTTACATCTGTTTCTAAAGTAAGTGATTTTTGAGAACGAAGCAAAAGAGAAAACCACACAGTTGTTAATACAGCAAGGTGAGAAGCTTTGCTATTAACAGACTTTTAACAATAGTTGTGAATTCTGCCAGACAGGCTGTGCTGGTGTATGACTGATTGGAAGATCCAATTTTCAGTGTTCAGGGTATAATTTAAAAAAAAATGTTCGGTACATCTCCATCTCACTGCCAAAAGGAGACATCAAGGCTAAGTATTATGGAAAAGAATGAGCATTCACTTGGGCAAAATGGGTCTCCTGATCATCTACCTACTGGTTAATAGCAAATAGGATTTTCCTCTGCTCAGAATAGGCTCTCGGGCTTTTAGACAAGAGAAGACACTAAACTTGCAGAAATGCAGAAAAGTTATTTTAAGCAGTTCCTACTCTTTGGTCTCCCACTGGATATAACTACCAGCAAAATGCAGGGATATGTATAGATAGCTGTGCTGCATTTAAACATGCTAACTCAGGCACCAGTAGCTATGTAGCACAGCAGCATGCAGCTCAGTGCAGAGCTAATCTGCCTGCTGCTTGTTTAACGCCAGCTTGTATAATTCCACAGTGATTTGCAGTAGCCATACCCAATTTCCACATCAGCTGCAGCTGAGTATAGCCTGCTCTCCTGTAATTGAGTTACATGCCCTCCTCGTGCACTTGCAGCTGTAATGGCTCTGATCTATGGTAATGGCTTCGGCTGTATAGGGAAGGGGATTAGAATTTGTGTTCTTGAGACAGTATAGGGACTGCAAACAAGGGAGAGATAAATCATCAACATTAATCTAATTAGCAGGTAAAACTGGTTTATGTCAGTTACTAGGGGGAAGGCCGGTGTTTGTTTAATTCCGTGCCAGTGTGGATCTATCTGTAGCATCCAGCCCTGAGACTAGAGGGGTTTAGTTCTGCAAAGTTCTGTGGACCACTCTCACTTCAGGTCAGCAGAAGTCAGGGAACACAGAACCCACTGAGTGTTTTCCTCCTCTGGCCTTGCTAGCAATTGAAGCCTCTTCAGAAGTCAAATCCTTAAATGTTTCTTGCTTTACTTCCACAGTAAAACCTCATGCCTCCAACACTCATATCCTTACTCCTGTGTCTAGTTTCTTAAAGCTCCTCAGACATGAAGGAGCTGTAAGAATTGTGCTTTAAGTTACTAAGTGAAGGAAAAAACAAAATCATCCTGTCTACTGAACAAGATGAGGCACACAACACTGGGAAAGCTTGTGTCTGTGACTCTGCGAGTCTGCTGTTTTCAGTATTGCTCCTACTGTGCCCAGCTGTAGAGATAGAAAAGGCTGGGAGGGAAGGGCAATACCTCCTAAAGGGAATGGTCACTACAAAAATAACTTAGACGTGCAAACTGACTCAGATTGAAAAGTCAAAATGAGGCAGCATTCAGATGGGCAGAACTGCCACAGAGCCCCATCAAGCGCAACCACATGTCAGAGCCAGAGGCAACTGCATGGCCACCAACACAAGTGACTGCCTCAGGACTCACACAAGGAGCCAGATGCTCTGTCTGGGAATCACTCTTCCGCAGGTTGGCATCAAGATCCCAGGACTGTCATCTTGAGACAAGGAAGAGCAAGCACAACACAGTGACATAAAACAAAGGTTGAACTGGACTGTATTTGAGTTTGTTCAGTCGTTTTTTAGTGCACCGAGTTACACTTTTAAATTGCACAACTGACTCCGCTTATGAAAAGAAAAAGAAAAGCCTGTGTCCTCTTGATGAATATTGTGAATGGACCTCAATTACATGTTTCCCAGAACTATTGCCTCAGGCTTAGGAACCCAAAGATACCAGCCCCACATGCTCCTTTTCAAAACAACCCCTCAGATCACAGGCTGATTAGGTAAACAAACCCCTCCCTGTCCTGCAACGGAGATAGACCAAGAGAAGAAACATTTACCTAGCTCTCCACCCTGCACTTCTTAGATAAGACTCTGAGCCATTCTTGATTTCGGTAATCAAGGACTCAGCCAATGACAATTGCGAAATCTAAACCAAAGACAATATCCATCCTTGGAGGCATATCCATCCAGGAAAAACAAACTTTGAACATTCAAGTAAAAAATGCCAACTTGTTTACCACCAAAAAAAACAGAACAGAATGACCCACTCCAATTCCCTTGCACTCATATTTCAACAGGATCACAACTGAAAGGAGAGAACGTTTGACCTTACAAATGACTGATTTTCAAACAGGCATGTCCCCACAATCTTTTCTCTCTGCCATTGTAAAGTGCACAACACCTGATGTCCTCCCAGGGATGAAGTCTGCATCAAAAATTAGGAAATTATGCCACTGACAATTTAGTCTGTAGATATCTAAGATTCAATATTGGGAAGCAACAGTGGTGTATTGGCTTCAGCTCTGTTGGGTGTTTTTGCTTTGGTGGCTTTGTGCTGCTGCTGCTGTGGCTCAGCATTCCATCACAGTGGGAAGAAATGCACGGTATCTGGAAAGAATGCAGGAGACATCACGTGTCTGGTATTTGGGAAAAAATTTATTCATGTGCCACACCTGGGTTAAAAAGAGCACTTCCTCAATAATGGAACAACCTGGCCAACCTTCTTTGCATGAAATAAAGTGTTGCTTTCCCATAATTCACCTAGTATTTTGTTGTTTTGTGGGAACACGTATATATATTATACCAGACTGTAAGTAGAACTGCACAAAAGGGGATCTGGGGAGATGACACCCTCCAGCAGCTCCAGCAGCTCCATCAGGCAGGTGGTACAACTGACAGTTGTCTTTGCCCCAAATGCCACAAGGGGAAAGGAGAGATCCTTGTGTTCAAAATAGAAATACTCATTTTAGAAACAAAAAGTGATTTTGCTTTGGTATCCCCTCAAGGTTCCTCTCAAGTGACTCTGTAGCAGCAGGCTGAATCAGACAAAATCAGAGCTGATGTGGCAGCAGTGACAGCGCTGCCTGCTCAGTGACTCCCGGAGCTGACTTCCCAGGGCCAGCTGTGGCAGGATGGATGCTGCCGAGCTGGACTGTGTGGCTGCATATTCAAAGAGGGCTGGCATGAGGTTTTTTTGCACCTGATCAGACAGACAGAGGGGTAACCTCCCTGACCACCAAGAAATTTAACTGGATCTGTGGGTGTGCTTGAAGGGGGTGGGGACTGTCAGCTTTTCTAGACCATAACAGTCTGACCAGCATCTATGGGAGAGCTCATATTCCTAATAGACTGATTGGGCTTTGCTCATCTTACTTTTTGGAAATGTTTATCATGTTGGTCTTAATTTTTTCCCCCTGTTTTCCTGAGTCTCCTGGGGTCCCATATTCTGACGATCCCTGGGGTGTATGAGGGTGCGATTCTCCTGGAGAAGAAGATAAAATGCTTAGCATTGAATTTCCCCAAGCCAGAGTTGGAATGTAGCTTTACACGTAAGACCAAACCATTGTGCCACTTCATGTCGTGAGAACTTAGGGAAGGTTGCACGCACCTACGCACCCACCCCCAGTCCTCTGTGTACAGCTATCTGCACATAGGGGATTTCTCTATGAAGGTTGTCATGTAGAAATGCCCATGACCATCTGGCCCTCTGCACAAATAAATGGAGACCTTTGCACACATTTCTATGATGAGAAATAAATGTACAACACAGTGGCGTACCTGTTATTTTAAACACCAGGCAAAATCACAGAATCACAGAATGTCAGGGGCTGGAAGGGACCTCAAAAGATCATCTAGGTCAACCCCCCTGCCAGAGCAGGATCACCTAGACCAGATCACACAGGAACGCGTCCAGGTGGGACTCCAAAACCCCCCTGGGCAGCCTGTTCCAGTGTTAAGAGTGGCAGTGTCGTTGTCTTCACTGTTATAATCTAACTTATTGAAGGCAAGGCAAATGGCATATGAATCTAGGATCAGAAAAAAGATAGGGAAGCTGCACGAAGAGAAAAATCGCAGTGAAAGTTTAGAATGGAAAATAAGGAGGGAATCCACAAATACATGAGTGTTTTCATTGTTATTAGAAGGTGTACAATTACATAAATGCTGTGAATTCAAGCAAGACATGGGATTCATATTTCTTTTGAGTTATGCTGTGTCATTTAGACTAATCACTAGTGGAATTAGTTGTTGAGACTATTATTCTATGTGAATGTAGCTACTTTATACTATTCAGATATAATTCCAAATTAAGTCTGTTTTCTATAGATTCAAAAGTATTAATCAAATTGTTTACCTAAAGAATTAGAAAACTAAGAGATGACAGAATTGCCTTCCTGACTAGTGAAAAAAAAAAAATCAATTAATGTAAAATAATGAGAGTTTTAAAGAACAAAACCAAGAAAACTCAAAGCAACTGCAACAGTCTGGCTGAAAAACAGTGAAAGAGAAGCAATTACTGGCAAATAGTATGCATCAATCCATCTTAACATGGAATGATTTTTTTTTACTATAATCGCAATAAGAATGACAGGGGTAATGATTATCTTTTCTGTTGCTATCCCTTGTAACCTCCTTCAAACTAACAGATCCTCTAGAACTCTTGGTATTGCAAAACCACACAATTTACCTCTCCACACAAAGATGAAGGAGGACCGTTGTGTTGATCTTAACATGAACCTCCAATGAACCACCTACACAAACTCCTTCCATTATACTGTGTCCTGGTTCTTCAAAACAAAACTCAATCACCAATTCTGGTTTAAATGTCAAATACAGCTTCACAAACTCTGACATTTAGGGTTTTTTCTTGTTTCACTCATCATTTTACCGACATTAAACTGCCACAAAAACAGCATCTTTCATTGCATTCACATCCCCCTCATTTATGTGACGTCTTCAGAATATTCATACATGCTACTGAATGTGTAGGAAACATCATAGGACCTAGATACATATTCTATACTTACTTTTTACATATGCACTTAAAGAAATGTTAAGGTCTTTCTCTCATCCTGAATTTACCTATCATATGCATATGAGAATAAATGGGTGTGTATTTCAAATCCATGAACTCCTTTCAATCCTGTTTTACGCAGCAGAAATCAGGTATAAAAGTATAAAGGTATAAAAGGTATTTCAGAAGAACAAGACTGAGAAGAAATCACAGCAATAAAATATCAGTCACTGAGTGTGGGAAATGTCAACACACAGCCAATAGAGGGTTGATAACAGCAAAGAAGGAGATTTATCTGTTCTACATTGACTGTGTTAAATAGATGTGTCTAATGACTCAAATCAGCTTGAACTTGTTCATGTGGGCATCATACACAGGACTATTAGGATACGCCAACCCATAGATGTAGAGAGCTTGCCTACAACAGCATTACTTTTCCTTGTTATGGATGTGTTGAACAATCTGTGTTTGTGGAGTCTTGAGGGAGAAAGAGTGCTCCATCTAAAGGGCTGAGACCCAGAGGGTTTTGCCCCCGACTGTGGTGGATCAGCTACAGGAGTTATTGCACCCCATTGACCTTCTTGTTCTCCTGTCAGGGTCACAGCCCCCTTCGCATGGGTCCCAGCAATATGCACTGCCACTTAAGAACAGGTGATGTAATATTTATGCAATCCATAGTTGTTTTACCTTTAGGTTTCCACATTAGGCTGTGAATTAGGCTGAGGAGCTTGTCCTTAAAGGTAACAACACTTTCACCCATGACAACAGACTCACCTTGGGGGTGTCAATCTGAGCCTTTCACACTATATGAGGGGCCATTTACACCACAGGAGTTTTACTGATAATGACAGTCTGCTCAGGTAAGTATCTCGCCTGGGGTAGCAGTTTATAAACTGCTTGTCCTGTTATATTGCTGTATCTAAAGACCATCTAACCACTGGACTTCCCCCAGCCTCAATGCAGTGCTAGCAAATGGGCACAAAGCAATAGATGGGGTTCCAGGGCATGCAGTATTAACTAAGTCTTGCATGTCCGCGAATAGCATAAAGTCTTCATCTTGCACTCCAGTCAATTCAACCCAAGAGTAAGAGTGCCTGATTCAACACTGTCAGGCAAACAACGCTGACAAGAAATTCACCCTTTGCACCAAGGCTGTTAAAATATGGTTACGTATTTTTCCTGGAAATAACTGCACCACAAACAGACAGAGCTATGCTAAAGGGCAGAGTACCCAGCAGCAGTGAAGCTGATTATCTGCACTGAAGCAGGCACATGTCTTCTTTGAGCTTTCCTGTGCAAGGGAGATCGAAGCTAGCATGATGTATGTACTAACTCATTCTGCAGTCACATCTCTATTTGCTTTGTGGACATTTTGCTCAGTGAGCAAGAAGAACCTAAATAATTGCTCCAGGTTTTAACTCAGAGCTCTCCACTTTCAAGAAGCAAATGCTTCTAAAATATCCTGGAATTTGGGCACCTTTCATTAAGATATTTAAAGATCACAACTTGCACTTATGAACCTGTCCTTTAACGATCAAGAATCCCCCAAGCACTTTCATACTGAATCAGCTACAAGGTATATTTGAAATGTAAAGTTGGAGTTTGGTTTAAGACTCCATCATCAGAAGAAATGTGCTTAGCTGGACAGCACAGCAAATACCTATTAAAAATAAACAGAACTGGGAAAATCGAATTTGCTGGTTTTTCTTAAATGGTAAAAGGGCTAAATTTATGACAGTAAATTATTAGGAATATCAAGTTGAGCATGATCTTCAGAAATACCATTTTATGAAGTACAAATTGTTCAGTAATTTAAAGTTGAGCATCATTGTAAAGTCAAATATGTATCTGAGTTTTCTTTTTACGCTAACTTTGTGTTCCCATAGCACTTTGCCAAAGTTAATTCTACTATTTTAACAATGTTAATCTGAGCTGCATGTTATGGATTTAACACAAATCTCACCATACCTGATGTTCTGTCTACATATCGAATTCCCAGTGTAAAGTGATCATCTGGGAACCTCAATATTCTTTTATCTGGGAAAAGAAAAAAAGATAGTATTTCTGCCCTTCAACACTGTAATAAAGTCTGAAACAGAAACCAAGTTTTGTCATTGCCTTAAAAATTACTAAAGATATACTATTACTTAAAATATTATGATTTGAGGAACTTCATTCATGCTTTTTGAAAGCTGGAAGCCATAAAATGTACTTTACTTTTTTTTTAACTATTTAAATAGCCCAGAATAACTGATCCAGCTCTGAGTGATACAGATTCTCTTCTGACTCTAGCAGCATTCACAGAAGATCTGTAACTTCCCCCTTGTGTTTTCTATATGACTATTGTGTCCCTATTCTTGTTTCATAGGTCAAGAAGGTTACTTGTCTAGTGCTCCTGGTTAACCTAATGAAGGTGGTGGAGCTGACCTTTGGAGGAAGGAGAAGTATTTAGAGATAATATTTTTATACAGATCGTTAATTTTAAGAGAAAAATATTTGTTGAAGTCTTTCAGAGATATTGAAAGCTAAACTAGATAAAAAAACAGATGAAACTATATAAGTGAAGTGGATAAAGGTGGGTTACTTCTTTGTTTTGATGATTTTTTTTTTTTTAAATTAATCCCAGCCACTAATGTGGTTTGTACCTAGAGTTATACAGGGCAGGAAACCAGCTTCCTTAAAATCAGTAGGAACTTTTAGACTACAGTGTAACTGGGATTTAATCCCGAAAGTTTCCCTTCTCCAATTTTGCAGCATTAGAGCATTCAGTTAGAATATGCCCTATATGCAGTAGGATGTGATGCAAGTCTCACAAAATCAGGGGAGGTTATCCTATAGGATTGCTACAGGCCATGTTTAACACCCACCAGATTTGCTGTAGTCCCCAATGACTGCATTAGCTTTCCTTGACTTCTCTGGATCAGAATCACACTGGAACAAGCTCAATTAATTTCTTTAAAGAATTAGCAGTCAATGAGTATGTGACATAAAAGTATTACTTATTTGAGCTATTGTTCTTAATTAGCTCCTGTTCTCATCCATCATTTCAAAAGGATGTTACAGCCACATCACTTAAGTATTCAATCTTGAAAACACACTTGCATTTTTCATATCTTGAATATTCTTAGCTTTTAATGATGAAAGCAGGAAAACTTCCCTGTAATCACTGAGCTTAATTATGTCTGGATCCTTGACGTGCCAGAATGTAACATAGCTCTCAAGTCCTGGCAAAGGTATTCAATTGCATGTTGAAGATGAGCAGGAGAGAGTTTAGAAAACAAGCTGTGGAGAACAGAAAATATAATAAAGGACAAAGAGGTGACAAATATTTTGTGTGCGAGATGAACTGCCTGCAAACCATGGATTGGTGTTAAATCCTGAACTTTAGAGAGCAGGCGATAAGCTGGGTTCATCTAACACCAACAAACATGATACAGCTACAGGGCATTTCACCCTGGTTAAATACCAGATGAATTAAAGGCTGTTGCCAGCAGCTGTGATGAATGTCACTGGGATGCCATCTGATTGCTCTCTGAGTTTTGTGAGTGAAGTATGTCGGCACCTTCTTTGTTAAGGTCAGCATGCATTTCTAATGGTTCATCTGCAGGGCTTTCCTGAAGGCACCAGTGAGAACACAGGTGCTGGAAAATGTCTCTTTCATGCAGCACAGACTGGAAAAAGCAGGACTGAATAGTGTCAGGAGGAACTTCTACATGAACATGTTTGCAGTGTGGAAACAAGACTCACAGATCAGGACATAAACTGACAAGCATTTGTGGATGAGACAAACTTACCGCCAAACAACAGGCATTTTTATTTAACTTGCATAAACAAATATTTTCCTTGAGTTACCTGCTTCTGAAATTCAGAGAGATCTTGCACAACTTTTATACAAAGATGTTTTTAAAAAATCTCAAACTGAGAAAGGACATAAGTTTGCCTGTTTTCAAGGCTTACAAGGTTTTAGCTACTGGGTTTTGAGACTGATTCAGAGAAGGGGTTATGAGCTCTTTAACCCTCTTCATCAGTTCTAGATGATTACCTAAATTAATCTCAGTGCTCCTATTACTCTGCTCTTTTGTACAGGATAAAGTGAAGCTTGGGTGTCACAGTAATGTGAAATTCCAGGTCACTCCCTATTCACCCATTCTCAGCTCTTCTTCCTTCAGTCTGTCTCTACAGACTACTGGCAGAGGAGTAATTCCGAAATTTTTATTGTGGTCACCAGCTGTATGACAAGATAGGCAGCCTACTGCAACTTATTGTTCCTCAATGAATAAATAGTTAGATGTGTTCCTCACCTGGGAACTTTCATTCACTTAAAAAAAATACATATTTTTTAAAGAACATTTGATCATTATTACCAACAAGGCAAATCATCTAGCTGTCACAAGGGTTTAGGGCAACTGTCCACAACCAACTCTCTGTAGGACAACTCTACACAGTCAAATGTACATGGGGACAACTCTATGCAGGTTGGCAGATTCCACTGTTTGTCTGACAGAAGGGCTTACAGCACCAGATGCATGCCCCTGCACTTCTTTGCCAGGATCACATAGACCTGGGCAAAGAGTCTGGGGGCTATTGCAAATGTACCATCCACGTACCAGGTGTTGGGCATTTGCAGAATTTGCAGCCAACTTGTTCTGACAAATATAAGAATCCTTCCTGATGCCTCTCCAATATCACCAAGTAAGAATGACTCATGCATGCCTGGTGTTGGTGAATAGGTCTCGTATTCCCTAGGTAACAAAGCCATCCAGGCTCACTGGGTCCTAAGGTACTGTGTTTAATTGATTTCACCTTCACTGGATTGTTTTTCATAAAGCTTCTGTTCTCAGAATTACAGCATGAACCACCGAGCTCAGGTTGGACATGCACAAATAACTTTGGTTGTACCCTCTACTGTTTCTTCAGCTCGCTGCTCTATTCCTGTCACAAATCTTGCCACTTCAACACCCACTGCTGAAGAAAAGTGGGAATGTGAATTGATCTTCTTGATCACCTCACTCTTCCTGGTCTGAATTCTAGCCTTGCATCATCCAATCTGTTTACAGCACCAAAATTTAACAGAAACATGACCTTTGCTGAGACTACTGAATACATCAAGGTATCCATGATGAGCAAACTTTTCCCTTCCTCTCTGGCTTTGAACTGTCACACAATTTGTAACGCCTGCTAGCTGACTGATCACATGCCTTCACTGTGCTTGGCCATCAGAGGTGTCCACTTTGTTCTGCAACTGTTTTCAGTGACTCATTAACAAAATAATATTTTAATTAATGATGAGAAAAAGAGAACAGTGAGATAAAGGTAACTAAATCAAACGTGGAATACAAAAATTAAGATTTTGGCTGGCACAAGCCCCCGTGGCTGCTCCATTGCTGGTACTATTGTGAGCATTATGCAGATGAGGAAAAAGTGCCATGGTGATGGAGATTGCTGGCTCCTTGTGTTCACAGTTGCCCGCAGCTGAGGAGGATGCTGGGGTGGTGGGATGCCATGCCTGTAAGGTCCTCAATTTAAAAACCAAAACCAGCCCTCCCAAAGAAGAAGAAAAATGTCCCAAGACACAGCAGGAAGAACCTTACAGGCAATCCCTCCTCTACTTCCCTTGAGAGACCTCCTAGAGTTGTCTAGTGGAGATTTGGCTGAATAGACCTGGCTATGGAAAGTTGTCCCATTCTGCTGTCCCAATGCCAGAAAAATATGTTGCATCTACTTCCCCTGACTTGCTCACTTACTGCATCCTAACCATCTCTTGCAGTAAAAGGATAACTAAGACTCTGTCTGTACCCAAAAGTAATCTTAATCCTGGGTGTTGATAACAGGTACAGATAAATAATCAACAGATTAATAGTCAAACCAGAGCTTGTACTGACTGAATGAACTCATACATACCTGTCAACATCTATCATGAAGAAAGTGGTGGGAATCTGCCCACATCCAGGGGAGACCTACTAGGCAAACTCTATTGATTGGCTCATTAAGACTAACACTTCTGGGTTCACTTGGCTTCCTATGAATCAGCCTTGTGGCATGCATGCATGGACTCTGACACTCTCACGCATGCTCTACTCCACATGTGCTGTGAATCCCCAGTGTCTGGAACATGTTGAAGAGCCACAGATGCTTCTCTGCACATACGCAGTGATCACTTATCTGGCCAACTGGCAATTGATTATTGTCAAAAGGGGCACCGATCTCTTTACAAGATGGTTAGTGTTGCCATTTTTGACATTAGAAACATTAACACAAGTCCCTTTACCTTCCTTAACACTAAGCATCTCTAATATCAAGGAGGACAGAAGACATGTATATTTGCAGCCTCTTGAGGCATAGGTAGAGAGGTTGACACAATTATCAGTAACTCTGTCTTCCTGAGATGAAAGGAGGGTTGACTCTCAGATACTTGCAAAGGAAACCCCCACGATTTAAAATAATCCATGCAATTTCAACAGTATCTGTAGGAGGACACACTCTTAGGGATCGGTTTTACAAGACAGTTATGACTTTGTACCAGCTGTTCTGCACATCAGATCTAGTCTGATCTGTGTCTGTATAATCAACTGAAATGGGAAAAAAAAAAGAGGAAAAAAAAAGAAGGACCATTTTCTGCTGTCAGTGAATTAAATTGGCTCATGGGAGAGCCCAATGACTGCTACAGCTGGAATCAGGGAAGGGGTATGGACCAATAAAATAGCAAGGGAAGAGCAGGAGAAGCCCAGCTACTCTGTTGTGGCAGTTGTCTGTGGCTTCAATATCATACTGAAAAGCACCATAATGAATATATGGCAGGAGATGACCAGTTCAAACCAACTCAACACAGTTTGAAGTAAGAATACAGAAGCTTGTTGCAAAACCTGTCTAGTCATCTTTCTACCAAACAGTTACTCACTTAAAAAAAAAAAGTTTCAGTTGAACATGCTTTGTAAGTTCAAACAAATGTGTAATGGAATATATTCCACCCTGAGCAAATACATAATTAGGGAAACCTTACTTAACAGGAGTACTCTCTCCCACACAAGGTCTCCTGCTGCAGGTGCCCTCTTTTTCCCCTTCTCTGTTCTTCCTTCTCATAATGAAGTAAAGGTGGAAGCTTCACATTCCTGACACTTAGTCATAGTTTTTACTGCAGTAAAAACAGAACTCAAAATAAAAATAGACAAGTCTTAATAAAAAATATACTGTCCTTAATTCTGCAAGATTCTCATGTGACAAATATCACCAGGGTCAACCAAAGCATATTGGGGTTTTTGCAATGGTGTGAAGCTAGATATGTTCTCCAAACCAGGACTGGGCTCAAGAAGGCGGTTCCCACCTTCCCAATTCCAGTAAAATTTCCACCGAGACTCAGTGAACAGATAGTGAACCATCTGTTTTGGAGCCATCTGTTTTGGAGGAGATAAAGCTCATGTCACTCGACTTGATTTCAGGTGTTTCTCTTGCAGAACCCTTTCCATTTACAGTCCAGGTGACATACTTGCCATGCTTCTACAGCCATAACAGCCAGAACTGGGGCTGACAGTCACTGTAACATCTACCCCGCTTCCCAATCACACCATTTCCTCCTTGCTATAAGGTTGGTATTTACTGAATGCAATAGAAACCACTTCCAACTTGTTTCCTTACCAGTAGAGGCTGGTAAAACTCCAGTAAATCTGTGTGGGACTGACACAGCTACCTTTAAAAAGACTGCGCTGAAAATGCCGTGTTACAGGACTTCCCCTTTCACTTAATTCTATCTGTTAAATTGCTCATTTACATTTTGAATAATATTGACTCTGAATCTGAGAGAAAATTACTAAGCACACACATTTCTTCATCTTCACAGCATAAAATTGTTCTCTGACAGATGTAGGACAGTACTAATTTAAATTACTTTCCTTCATACTTCTCACCTATCTCTCAATCTTCCCCTATTCTTGCTCATTTGCTCTCTTAGCAGAATAGGTGGGCTGGCACTCATCACTGAAATGAGGCCCAGGAGAGCTGATGTACAAGCAAGAGCTCTTTGCTGTCACCCATAAACGGACATACAAACTCCAGCCAAAGAACAGAACAGGTATTTAAGTCTGCAGTGTCTTAAATCACCTTAAATAGATCAATCAGAGCCCACCTCTCAAAAGCTCTCAAGACTTCCCCATATTCACTCTTTTCATAACAGCTTCAAAGCCTTCAAGTTATGCTACTTTCAATTTTTGTTTCTTAGCAAAGGCCATCATTAACAGAAAATGCAACCAGTTTTTATTTCAAATGCTTGTCTGGTTACCATAAGCAAATCACTTTAATAGTTTATGTGACTTTGTAAGCATTTGATTTCTTCTTCAGCATGCAAAACATGCTTTTCTAGTTGGCTTTGATAGCACACTGAAAAACATGGCATTGTCAAAGTTCACATTTTCACAAGTGATCTCTGATTTTTAATGCCTAAATTTTTGCATGCCCAGATGTGGGAAATGAAACTGGTTTCTCAAAGCTGCTCATGCAATGTGGCTCTGAGAAGAACCATGAGCTACACAAATCCTGTAGTCTTGCACTTTCAATCCAGACATTCACCTAGAATGAAACCCTCAGCCTACGTGTATATAACTATCTTATTAATACACATGTCAAGGTTTAGGATCAAGGCCATCCACTAGACTATAACAGACACTCTCTGTTAACCCTGGTCCCTTTCCAAAGGGGAAGAGAAAGGGAATAAGGGAGAGAGATGTGTGGATTAGGAAAAAAATCTAGAACAGCTTTAGTGAAAATAATAATAACACTAAAATGTACTATATACAAAACCAGTATCAATCCCTATCCCCCTGATGGCAATTACATCATTATTACCACTGATGCTGTGGAGCACACTGGGGAAGTCCCAGACTGGGCCCTGCAGAAGACAGGAACGGGACTCAGGAGCTGGATTCTGGAACTGGATTCAGGAACACATGGATCGGGATCAAAGGAAGAACAAAGAGTCCTCCT
>WUAM01000287.1:45166109-45192518 GCA_024336885.1 Actenoides hombroni
ATATTAAAAATATAAATAAAACATAAAAATAAATCTAAAATAATATAAATATAAAACTTTCATATACCCTTCTCTCCATTCTCTAACTCACCTGTAAAATTAAAAAAAAAAAAAAAGAAGAACTGATAACCTAAATGGAGAAAAGGGTCCTTCACTACCTGGCATAGAGGATGGGAGTTGCCAGTTTCCATTCCAATTTATACAACTGCTGTCAGCAGAAGGAACTCCCTTCCTTTCCATGAAAAGCATAGAGTTTAATAGTATTTCTGCTAATAATTAAAGTGTTTGGGTAACATCAGGTGACTCGACAGAACACTCGCTAGAACTTGCAGTTCTTAATCAAAAGGGGACTTTCAGTGAATGTAAGCCAACAGTTTTAAATGGAATTTTCTGTGCTTCCTCCTCGACTTGCCTCTCATGAAAATATTCCACCAGAAACATTTTTCACCGGCTCTTTCAAATATTGAGCCTGTAGGCAGGCAGTGCCTGAATAAATATTCTACTGCTAGCAAGGGTCCAATGAATGACTGTCCATCTGTACAAAGCTTGCTTTGCTCCCCATGGATCTAAAATGACACCTGTTAAGCAACACACAGATGGGTTTTATGTTTGCCAGTTGATCTAAATAGGGATAGTCGTCTTATTGATGGTTATCCTTGTCTGGCCATAATGCTGAAAAATAAAAGGGAAAATCTTGGAATAGGAACACTATTAATTTAGTTTTAAAAGTATTTATTTAGGTAGATCTCAGTAAAATGGCTTTTTATTTAATTTTTGCTTACTACCAGGCAAAGAGAACTGGGTTTTATCTGAAGAGGTCAATATCTACCATTAATCAATAACTCAGCTTGTGAGTATTTCAGAAAAATCTACCAGCAACTACCCTCTGAGGCTACAACAAGCAAAGAACATTGTCTGTTTGACATTATCTGACCTACACTGCTTTTCCAGCATGGAGATGTTCATGTGATATGATACCTCTTCACTGTTGTGTTCTACTTTAATACACCAATGCTTTATTGTTCAGAATCTACTCACTCATGCAGTTAGCAATGAGTCTTCCATTGCACACAGTTTCCATAGACTTATAACATGCAAACATTGCCCTCCCAACTCAGTGCTATGCTTTAGCTAAGCAACAAGGTTTTGAAGGCAATAGTAATGTGATCCCTTTTTATTTCAGTCACCTAAATGGAGCCTTTACTAGGAAGAATTTGATTGACAGAAGAATAAATTATTTCTTTATTCCACAGCCTTTTTGTGTAAACTTTTCTAAGTCTTTAATTTCTTGTGTAACTCCCCAATTGCTGGGAGTAAATTTTCACAGTAATAATGCATGACATAGTTTCATGTAGTATCCCTTTTTCACAGCACCAACTCTTATCTCTCGCTATCAGAATCTCTAGTAAATACTAACATCCCCACTTGCTTACACCTACGGAAGACGCCTTCCACACTTGGACTAAGCATATGCTGAAGCCTGCTAACTGGAAATAATATTTGCAAAAGATGGCTGTTTTTTGGTAGGGTTTTGGGGTTTTTTTTGATATTGCTGTAGATAAAACTTCTTATTTCTACACACAGTTCAAGAAAGAGATTTGTTTAGACCACATTCAAACATATAATCTAGAGAATTAGGATTACCTTTCTGTGTAGCCTGAAGTCCCATTTGTGGATGGGCATTTCTCCTTCATAGCTTGAGTGGGGTTTGGTCATTTTTGGAGATCACTGGTCAGAAGAGTGCTCCAAATACTTTTTGTGTGTTCTCTGGGAACACTAGAAAATCTGAGACCATGTAATAATGACCTTCAAATAGCTGCTTTTGCATATTAGAAAGAGAAGAATTTCCAGGTTGTTCTGAATCTACAGCTATCACACATGCAAGGGAAAAAAAAAAAAAAGAAAAAAAGAAATTGCAAACAGCAACATTTACAGAAAAGCACTATTCAATAATGTTCAAATGAACTAGGAAACACTGATGTCAAAATACAGTTATTTCAGCACCTTTATCTCTACAGAGGGAAAATAACTCTGTGAACTTTTCAGAACATTGGAACATTATAGTGTCTCTGCTAAGTTCCTTCCCTCAAGAAAAAAATGTTATGATGACATTGGCTGTGTGTAGCCTGTAGTATTAAGAAAGCCTTAAGAGTGATTTAAACAGTTACTTCCCTGTACTTGGGTGTTGAATACCTTATGGGCACTCTGAAATTCCTGTGCACGATGATGGATGAATTTGCCTAGACAGACCTCAGGATTAAATGTTTTGCTTTCAAAAATATTTGAGTTATGTCAAATAACTCAGCTGAGGAAGCAGCCACTGACTTCTGTATGATATGAAGAGAACATGTTTCTAAAAATGCAGTTTTCTTTTTAAGGCTTTTCTCTCAAAAGCTTAAAGAAGGAAACCCACAAGATGGGTTAGGAAAGCCTTTTCCAGAAATAAACTCCTCAGGGTCTTGTAAAAATGGAGAGTGGAAGTTCACAAGGAGAATCATCCACTAACACACTGTACACTTAGATCAAGGATGAGCCATCTCCTAATATATTGTACAATCAGACCAAGAATCCCTTGCCAGTCATCTCTCTATAACATCAGGAAAGAGATTTCTTTGACTACATATTGAAAAAAAAAAGAACAGCTAGAAAAAACATGAAGGAGACTGAATGCAAAGTGAAACTTTTAATATGTTAGTTTCTGGCTCTGTAATGAAATGTGTGTTGACCACTTGTACAGAAGGAGCTTACTGCAAATAATTTGTCTTGTCATATACTGTGGAAGCCACAAAATGATCCATATTGTCTGCAGCGCACAAAAAATAGGGACAACAAAGTTTTAACTGTTCCTAGCCAGGTACTCCTCCAGACCTCAGGGGCCCAGCAGGGCCTGTTGCAATCAGCTAAGCACAGAACATGACAGGGCCTTAACTCCTCATCTCTCTGTTTCACTTGAGCAAATGTGTTAATAGACCTAATGACATCTTATTTTCTCACTTTGGTTCGACAGAAGGTGACCAGACGATGAGTGTGAGGTCATTTTGGAAAAAGGAGGACTGGTGAGGTAAGGGTCATTGAAGAGGCAAGGTGCAAGAGTTCAGGATCTTGCCTCCTGAGAAAACTAAAGTTGCATTCTGATTTCTACATTTTTACAAATTCCTTGTCATGACTTATATCTCCACCTTTTTAGACCATTTACCTTCCTTGCTAGAGATCATCTCTTCCTAGCTTGGTGGATAGGAAGAAATGTCCAAAATTTGCAAAGGTGCTTAGAGGGAAGTACCTGGAACACGTCACCTTGACTGTCCATAATTGTCATATATAATTGCAGTGTCTTCTTCAGAGATAAGTTCACTTTCTTCTGTGGAATAGAGAGGCTCAAAGTTGCTGTAACCTGTGCTGATTGCTTACAGCTGCAAATCAAAGAGCTGCTACTGCTGCTGGACAGCCATAGGGGACAATGTAATGAGATATGCTTCTATGCAGAGGTTGCAATTAGAGTTGCATGGGAGCTGTCACAACAGTTGCCTCTCTGACAGGATCCTCAAGGAGAATGAATCTGCTAATTCTAGAGTCACTTTTTGACAGCAGATTTGGCTCAGCTAGTAATTTAGTGTCAGATCAAAACATGCAAAGCTGAACAATCTCCATCTGCGTGCAACAAATTCTTCTTAGTTTTACTCCTTGTTTTGTTTACTGCACATTCCTGACATCTTTGCTCACTGTGACCTCCAATATATCTAGGTGTGTGCTGAGAAGAGAAAGCTCTATAGCCTCATTTCCAGATGCAGTGGAAAAGTCAAGTTAGATTCTTACACCGTGGGATGAACAGATACTTGTTTGATCTGAAAAGGGCAGACTGTGTCAGTGAGTGCTACTTGATCACCCAAAACAACGCTGCAGAAAAGGAAAGACTTCTGACTGCAGCCTTCATCCTCCATGTGCAAATACTCACCATCCTGGGAGCAGCAGAGTAAGATTGGCCATTTTGTGAGAGTGCCAAAAAGACAGAAGGCCATCTGGTGCTATAGACTAATCTAACAGCACTGAAGTCAATACAGCCTTGTTGGTATACAGTACATAAGGCTTTCTTACAGACAGTTTAGTCCCTGTAGTCAAGAGAGACTGGACATTACGTTATCTGCACTAGAGAAGCAAACACTGACAAGCTGTAAGAGACAAGCTGGCAATGTGGCCCTCAGAAAGAGCAGAGAGTAGGAAGCTGATCACAGATAGATTTGTTTGGGATTAAGAATTTTGGGAAATAAAGTGGCTGAAGTGTTGTTTGTAAACTGGTGTATGTGAATTCCCGCCTGGTGTAACTTAAGACGTGATATTTCTGGTATGGGTAGTTTGAAAGAGTGTAAAGTTGTGATGAAGGTAAGACGGGAAGAAAAGGAGGAAACTGAGATTCAAATGGAAAGAGTAAAAGGTTAATGCCAACACATGCAATCACACCAGCATGACCCAATGTCTCAGTGGTCTGGTATGTTCATGGCATTAAATGTGATAGTACCGTGTGTTTATACAAACATACAGTACAGCAAGACAATACATTTATACACACAGTATGTCACTGTCCTGGGTGGAGGGCAGAATCAACTACCGCACATGAGGGCTGAAGGACGGTCAGTGTTGCACATGCAGTTAGGTCAAAGTGCATGCACTTACCCAGCGAACTGCAGACTGATGGTTTGCTTTCAATAGCTGGTAATATTATTTGCATTAGTAACTATAAAATTACTGAGAATATAATGGGATCTATACACTGTGAGCTCTTCAAAGGAGTTAATCTCTTATAATTCTGTGAAAGAGTCAGTAGTATAGTAGGTAAAAGGGAAGGCTTACAATTTTTGAAGGTCTCAAAATGCCTTTGTCAAAACCCTTCATCAAGAGTAAATAAAGAAGCTATGTAGGCAAAGAGCAGAAGGAGGAGGAGGAAACAAAGCAGTTGCACAGAACAAAAATGGTGAAGTAATAAGAAACAAAAAGAAAGAAAAATGGTTGCTATGGCAAGAGGTTATCTGTGGTGGGCCACAAGGTTCCATCTTTGGGCATCTGTTATTTATCAACTATCTGAAAAGTGTTTTGCTGACATTCCAAAATTATTTAAGTTGATCAAGACCAGAGAAACTGTGAAAAACTTTGGAGGCCTTAAGCAAGCTGAGTGAATAGAAAATATGAGGGAAGATGAAACCAAATGCTGGAAAATCTCTTTAGTACACTTTAAAGGAAATCACTGGAACTGCTCACTTGCCTGGGTTCTAAACTGACTGTATCTCACAAAAAAGACCCAACACTGTACATAAGATCAAAAGGGACAATTGCTCATGAATAAGTGATGGTGGAAAAAGTAAACAGTTACTAGGCTATGCACAAAATCTAATGGTAATAGAACAGAAATATAATAAAGTATGTCTTTGTATTGTAATTCAGTTTACTAAATAAATCACTTGTCATCTGGAACACTGCACAAGTTTAGTTACTCCTATCAAAAAGGGCTATAGGAAATTCATTCACACAAAGCAAAATTATATGTAATTATAGTGTTAACTATTAAACAACAAATAATTATTTCAGGGACACATACCAACCAGCAATTAGAGCTTTTTGGAAACACACTTTTCTACACAGACAACCCACTCCCTAGCAATATACTGCCAGGCATCTTGCACTTTCTTTGACATATCTAGTACTAGCTATTGTTCAAGGCAGGACAATATGCTTTGGATGAGATTTACTGTGGACACTTCTATGGATAATTACTGGAACAAACATTATTAGTTCTGCATAAAGTGCATATTGACAGTGAAGCTATCTGTTGAATGATTTTATTTTAAAACTGTGATGCTTGATGTGTTTCCATCTACTTTTAACTCAAAATAAAAAGCAAGGTAACCAGCAGCATGGAACTCTTTTCTGTCTCATTATATTTCTAATTTGTTGTAGAAAAAGAGTAGTGAATTTCCTTTTCCCTGATAGGGGTTTGCGTGGGGGAGATGCAGATCACAACAAATATTTCTTTGACCATTAAGTTGTTATTACTGATAGCAGATAGCTATTTACACAGAGTTCTCACTTGCACTCCTAGGTACTAGTTGGAGCAATAGCCGTGAGACCATCTCCACTGTGTACTTGGAAGTAGAGATTATGTTGAAGCACCAATGGCATCTTGGTTGTTGATCAGAAAGTCCTTCAGAGACTCCTTTGCTTCCTGAGGTGTGAATATAAACCTGTAGTCTTCATGTGGCAGCCACTGCCTCCCAGGATGTCGTCCAAGTTGTACAACCCACTGTTGATGCCAGTGCGTGCTAGCAGCCTTTTATCAATTCAGCAGAGTCAAGGTGTCCTTGTATTTATTAGTTCTTGCAAATTCAACATGACTACTTGTCTCCAGATCTTATCCTAAGAAAATCTTCACTAACTGCCTTCTCAGCACTTACTTTTTCCCTGCTTGGTTTGTAGATAGTTAGTATCCAGAGTTAACACAAGTTTATGAGAAGGTAATGATTCAGTCAGTCCTGCCTTGAATTTTGTGCCAAGGCTTATGAATAGAGGCAATGCAAAGACACTTCTGTTCACCAATTTCTTCTCCCTGTGTAGGAGAACTTGCTCTCCTCACATGCATTACTCAAGTGTGGATATAAGTGGAAAAGGATCAGCTGAAATGGCAGGAGGGGATGAATCTGTCATAAGCTGTTATTTTTTCAGAAGTGTCCAGGTTTTCTCTGGAAAATTGTGTTCATGTCATATCTTTAAAGTCTGTGGTATCAATACTTAACCAAAGCATCCTGTTGTACAGCATATCCTATACCCCAGCTTCTTGTAGCCACATCTTCAGGGCACTCACTCTTGTGTGAAATAATGTATAAATATAATGTATAAATTGATATTGCTCATACCACATATGACCATGCAGCAGATTCAACAGCTCTGGTCCTTGTTCCACAAATGCAGTGCAAAGTAATAATAACAACAACAGAAATAACAAAATATATTCATACTACTGATAATTGCCAATGGCTCAGTCTTCTTATTGTGCCCTGCTTTAAATATCACTGCATTGAGACCTGCAAAGAATGGGAAGTGTTGGTTAAATTTTACATAAAATCATTAAATTATTTAGGTTACCTAAGGACCAAGCTAGAGTCTTCCTAAAGGATCAACACTTAAATCAGGCCTGACTTGTAAGTTAGACCAGGTTGCTCAGGGTTTTGACCAGTCATGTTCTGAATATCACCAAGGATGGAGATTCCACGATCACTCTGAGCCCCTGTGCCAGTGTTTGCCCACTCCCTCTATGATCTTCTCAATAGTCTACTACAATATATTCTTCTCTAATCATCTTTCTGACTCTTCACCGGATTTGCTCCTGCATGTCACAGAATCACAGCACAGCTGGGGTTGGAAGTGACCTCTGAAGGTCATCTAGTCCAATGCTCCTGCTCAGGCAGGGCCACCTAGAGCTGGTTGCCTAGGATTATGTCCAGGCAGGTTTTTAATAACTCCAAGAATGGAGACACCACAACCTCTTGGGGTACCCTGTGTCAGTGCTCACTCTCACAGCAAAAAAAAGAGAATCCTTATGTTCCAAGGGACTCTTCTGTGTTTCCATGGGTGCCCAGTGCTTCTTGTCCTGTCACTGGCTACCACTAGAAACAGCCTGGCTCCATCCCCTTTGCACATTCCATTCAAGTATTTGTATACACTGGTAAGATCCCCTATATCCACTGGTAAGATAAATATCATGCCAAAGTATAGACCTCCCATATGTCAATATTTTTCTTGTACCACAGCACCTTAAACTGGACATAGACTTCCAGAAGTGATCTCACAGGTACCAAATAGTGGGGAACAGTCCTATTCTTCAACCTGCTGCCCACAGTTTTACTAATGTGGTATGTGGTTAGCCTTCATCAGCACACTGTTGACTCATGGTTAGGGGCTGGAACGTCATATGAACACTTATACATATGACCACTTTGACATTCATAACATGGAGAAAACAGACAATATTCCCATTAGCCTACATACATCTACTGAAAAATTCCCTGGAGCTGTCAGAAAGAACCATAGCACATATGTAAAATATATACGTGTTACACGTGTTGATGAATACCAAATATAATACTTCCAGGTTTTCTCTTTGGATTGCAGAGCATGACCTGCAAAACTGACAAACATGACTCATGACAAATTTGGGGGAAAATAAAAAGCCTGAAAACAGTAGGGCTTTTCAACGTACTAGGATGTATTTTGGAAAAAATTAACAACCAAATTGGCTATGGATTACCAGACCAACCAGTTGTATCTTCTTTCAGCACTGTGTGATGTTACATGTGCTTCAATGTGAAGTTTCCTCTTTGAGTATGAGATTTGAAGAGTATCAGTTCTTCAGTGACATGCAGGGATTTAGTGAAGCATCTGCCTCAGTGCAGAAAGAAGGAAGAAGCGAGTTCTGCTGATGGTGTCTTTTAAGAAATCTTCTACAGCTAGAGTGGCAAACCAGGCCTGCAAACCAGGCAAACCATGCTTGCTGAAGTTGCAGAAGCAGAGAGGCTGAAGCTAAGCCTGCAAGGCAGACAGATGGTTCCAGTGTGGTCATGTGGTAGGAGAAGGTAGCAAGATTGGTCAGTGTTCCAGGGCGAGGTGTAAAGAGAGGAACACCTGTATATACACAAGTATTTGCGTTCCAAAGCAGAGATGGCCAAAAACCTGATGCTCTTTCTGTGATCTATTTATTAATTTGCTACTCCACAGCAGGAAGGAGGAAGGTACAAGATGAAAATGGAGGCAAAGTTAGGATTCCGATGGGAGGGAAGGGGGAATGGTGTGACAAAAAAGAAGACACTATTAAAACAAGTATATACTGAACAAATATATCCTATGCTATATGCAGGTTTGAAAAGGTATGCAAATCAGGCAAGAAGACAACATTTTTTAAAGGTATTTCAAATTGTGTGTCATGTTTTGTGTAAAAATGAGCCCATAGATGTACACAAAAGAATAGGGCATTTCATCTTTCTTATCCTTTGCTATACCCTTTTATCAATTAAGTCAAAAGCTATGTTACATTTTCTTCCAGCATGCGTTATAAACACTGGTTCCCAGTTCTTTTAATTCTTACCAAGGAACCAAAGTGCGTATTTTATACCAGTGGCAAGACTGTATCAGTGGGTGCCCACTGTGCACTTGACATAAGTAATAGAATCAGATGAAAAAGAATAGCAGAACATTCAGCAACCCAGTCAAAATACTTATCCATATTTTTAAAAATAAACCTTTTTCTGTAACTACCACAGCAAACACAAAGGTCAGCAAGATGAGATCTCTTGAGTGATGACCATTTTAACTGAAAGTAACATGAACCTTTTGGAGTAGGTCCAGAGGAGGGCCACAAAAATCATTAGAGGGTTTTAACAGCTCTCCTATGAATAAAGGCTGAGAGAGTTGGGGTTGTTCAGCCTGGAGAAGAGAATGCTCTGGGGAGAACTTATTGTGGCCTTTCAGTACTTAAAAGGGGCCTATAAGAAAGATGGGAACAATCTCTTTAGCAGGGCCTGTTGCAATAGGACAAGGGGTAATGGTTTTAAACTAAAAAAAGACTAGATTTATACTAGATATAAGGAATAATTTTTTCACAATGAGGGTGATGAAACACTGAAACAGGTTGCTTAGAGAGGTGGTAGATGCCCCATCTCTGGAAACATTCAAGGTGAGGTTGGACTGGACTCTGAGCAACCTGATCTAGTTAAAGATGTCCATGCTCACTGCAGGGGGGTTGTACTAGATGGCCTTTAAAGGTCCCTTCTAACCCAAAACATTCTATGATCTATTTTCGTTTCTATTCTTTATGTTTTCAATTGAATTTGCAAAAAATAAAAATACAGGCATCTGTGTGTTTTTTTTTCTGTCACAGATTTAATACACTCCCTGTGCAGGTCCCCTCAAATATGAGCAGAATTCAAGTAGTGAAAAACTGTCACATTTACTTAGGACTACCAACATAGCAGTGGTAAGATACACTACTCTGAAGCTGTTGAGACAAAATTATGTGCATTTCATATTATTTTAAAAAGTCTAGACTGGTATGAATCCAGAGCACTCCACTGGTGTAAACGTGGAAAGACTGAAATCCAGGCTTGTCCCAAAGCATGCCTTTCATTCTCTAATTTTCTGGAGAGTAGGTTCTCAAAAATATACACTGAAATAAACAAGAAAATAACTCCAGTACCATCCGTGGAGTTATTTGTGATATATAACTACAGGAATGAAACCAGAATCCTGTCCTTAGAATTACAAATATTCCTGCTGGGTGTCTTTTCTTGGGATGGAAACAGATGGTTGATGCATCAAGGCCAGATTTTAATCTCAGCTGCAATCTTGTAAGTCTGAAGCTGTTTTGCTGAAGTCTTTGCAGGGGCTTGTTTTCACAATAGAAAGTGGTCAGTGGCTTAAGGTATTCCCAATCCTCAGTTTGTTTTCATTGGCATGCTGTCCCCTCGGGGATTCGGGTTAAAATAAAACTATTAATAAAACATGACTTTTCCAACTTGGATCAATTCCCTGATTTAATCCACAAAACTGACTCCCAACCACTTACACCAGCACAACTTGGAGTGTGATGTCCCATGACAAACACCAGAGCAAGTGGGACGGGAATACTATTTAGTCAACAAACACGAAACAGGAGCCTTGGGAGGTTACCCATGATCAGAGAACTAGCACAGTGATGCAAAGCAAGAACTCATGCAGGGAAAGGGAGAGAACAAGTTAGAGGTTACTTTGATAAGTTAGAGGTTTCTAAATTGTAAATACCTGATGAAATTTGCTATGGCCTAGAGCTCATCGGGAACTGGGTAGAGTACTTTAAAGCCGTTAGCAATTATGTGCTATAACCTCAATGATACAAGAGGTTCTAAAAGATTGGAAATAGGTAACCACCATGCTGGTTTGCACAAGAAGAAAGAGGAGCTGGTAATCATTGTAACCCAATGTACGTGTAGGCAGTCAGTGGGCAGGACCATCACACTTTGTCCCACACATATGGCCATCCCCATAGTGTTAGCACTGGCATTTTTGCAGCTGTGCAGTAGGCCAGGTCAAGGAACAGATTCTTCTGAAAACTCCTCCCACCTCCACCCCTACCCCTTTCCTCCTGGCTGGGTTAGCTCTGCTGGATCAAATCCTTAATTTTACTTGGCGTCTGTCTGTGTGGACACCAATGCCACACAAGAAAAAAGGAACAAGTAGATTATGTGAAAGGAGGAAAACAGCCCAGCCTGAGCTTATTTTGGCTACATCATGATAACCTCATGAGCATACCCAGCAGCTGGCCAGACTAACTCATCTCAACAAATAATCACATAAGATATTTATAAGCCAAGCATCTAATAAAGAGAAAAGCAACAGCTAGGATACGTTTGTTAAGATTAAATCAGGTCAAGCCAAACTAGTTTCTATCTATGACAAATAATAGCCCTCTTATCAAGACTGGAAGTAACATCCATGCTATAATTAAACATTATTTAGATTCTGCCACTTACATTCTGCCACTATTTCCTGGTAGGGTAACATGGCCTGGACAACTAACTGCTAGATGGACATGCTTAGAAGTTAGTTTTCTGTGGTTGAAACTGGAACATAAAATGATGAGGCTACATGTGAAATACAAATAAAGTCAACTGAAAATACCACCATCAACACAGCAGAGAGAACTATTTCAACATTATCTTATGGGAGCAGTATTTCAGTATAGTCAGAAGCTGGAAAAAACAGATTTTCTTTTCGCTTGTGACAGACACAATGACTAAGAAACTGACAGCGTTTTACTTCCTGTGTTTGGCCAACTGGCAGTTCTTTTTTCTTGGCTGTTTATGTGTCTTAGAAGTGTGCCCTTTCTGGTATTGCTTCCCTGTCACTGGGATTGTCTCAATCACTTCCCAAGGGAATCCAGTAGGAAAGAACCAAAAAGAACCAACATAGATATGGGACTTCTGTTTCTTCCACAATAACTTAAACTTCATCTTCTAAGCAATAACTGAACTGACATACCCAGTAGAGTTCACTTCTCTTAAAAGCAGCTATATACTTGGTTATATAGAAAAATACTTACATTTTATAGTTTAAATAAGATTTTAAATCATTCTGCTTTTTAAAAAGTATTTTAACACATTTTCTTTTTCATACACATAGGCAGGGTTTTTTCTATTTTAATTTAAAAGAGCTATTGTGACTGCTACATTGATATAGCTGGCATATTTCTCCACAGGCTTAGTTCATCACATTTCGTAGTTTCATCACGTTTCTAAAATATCTGAGGAAACTTTATATAAATGTTAAGTAAGCCTAGAGTGGGCTCAAAGATTTTTCTAATCTCTACATTGGAAACCCTTGTCTCTGGAAATGCAGAATATCTCCCGGAGTTGACATCTATCTTCCAAATCTGTGATAGGAGTTTGATTATCTCTGCTTTTTGTATTTCTCAAAGGAATGTCAAAGAACGTCTGTTCTTGCAGGACTTAATTTTCTTTCTCTCAAATAATTCTCAATAGTATTTCTGCATCAGTGTAATTAAAGCTCATTTTATTTTTCTTTGTTTGCTTGTTAAATCACCACTTAAAGTTCAGTTGTTTTAACACGGGGTTGCTCAGTCCGCATCTTCTTGTTGTGGTCCGCATCTTCTGATCTCTCTCGACTATTAGATGGCATAGAAGTCATATTTGACTTTAGCACTATTTAAAGCTGTAAAGCTTTTTAATCTAAATAATTTGTGGGTCCACCTACATTTAAGCATGTTGTCTATGAAATACAGCTACATTTAAGGGATTTTTTTACATAAATATCCCAACCAGAAGATGATCTAAAAGTCCCCTGAATATCACACTTTGGTAAACTCATCAGAAATCCAGTGTTCTAGCTACTTTCTCCCTTGGTTCCTCCGATAAATGCAGTAATCTGCAAGGGTATTACCATGACACGAAACAGTTGGGAGAAGCTATAAATACTGTGACTAAGAAAAAGATCCTCAGAAAGCTTCCACAAATGGTAGAAGGACAAGCAGACCTAATGTCAACTTAGATATTAGCAGCTGAATACGTGTATCCTTCTACTGTTGTGTTGGGTCTGTGTTAATCTTTGAAGTGGGACAAGCTACAAGATAACAACGGTAACTTAGCTGAACAGATTTCCACCAACTTTGTAAATGGGCTGCTACATATCTCCCAGATACATACAAGTTCAGCAAAATAACATATTTTTGTATTGTACACATTCTATACTCAGTAAGACTATTACTTTAGTCACATGACATGTATTCAAACTGCTCTCTCTGTAAAATCAGTATGTCCCTGACAGCTCATCATTTACCAAGCAGCCTTCTCACTGGGGTTGCTTTCTTAGGTCTGACTCATTTGTCGTGAGTGAGTTTTGCATATGAAAGTACCTCCAATATCAGAAAAATGTCTCCAACATGAAACCCACAAATAAGTAAGATGTATCATTCTGTTCAAAATACCCAGATGTAAATTTTTTACTGGTGTGCACTACTCTGTGTGATATAAACCAAATTAATACAAGGCCTGGCAATTCCATAGTGATTTTGTACTGTGAAATGATACTCTTTCAGTTATATCAGCTATATGAAAATAGCTTTTCTTCACTATTCAGTTTTGCACTGGTGTGTGTGGATGAGGAACCACATTCTTTCTGAGTATCATTTCATATCACCTCTTTCTGCTCTGCACATACACATGAGTTGAAACCCAAAAAAAAATTGGAGACCAGAGCAACTATAGTAATAAAACTCCCTGTTCATCCATATCCACAGGGTGTAGAGCCTGTAGCTCCTTCTTGTGGCACAGCAATGAGTATGGTCTGCAAATCCCTAGCATTTCTATGGATCATAATCCACACAGGACACACATGGGAGAGCAAGTTCTCACTTTCTCACAGCACATGAGCTCTGTCACAGACACATAGCAGAGAAACACAGAGAGCACAGTTCCTTGTTGATTAAATGTTCCCCAGCCATAGCCACAACAAAACATGATTCTTACAAAGATGCCTAAGATCACTCACACTGTCCAGTTTTCTAAAGGAAAAAAGAAGGTGAAACCCATCTCCTGCTGAAGTCAGCTGGAACTTTGGCACTGACTTAACAGACTCAGCATTTCACCCTAGGACATCTTCTCTATTGAAGGTTAGCAAGAATGATCAGGAGTTTTAAGCTTCTGTCATTTCTCCAGACTTCATTTGGCAAGAAGTTAGACTGAGCCTCATGAAGAACTGCAGCTGCAGCATGCAGCTGGCACTCACACACCACATTTCTCACTCAGTTCCACTGACAATCTAAAGAGACCAATTCAGGAAAACATTACTCACCAATTACACTGGTTTCTAAGGAATTTACTTGGAAAATGCATGAACTGCACCACCACTCGCTCAAGCTCTTCTGCTCACAAAGCTCTCTTTTTCCCTTTACCAGTGTTGCCTCATTCAGTTTTGCATTAGTAAAAGAAAAACAATCTTCTAAATGGTTTTCTAGCTATCAATCTGCCTTGCATCCTTTGACTTTAGCTAATGCCAGCAGAACCAGTATTTCCCATTTGCAAGGTAATATTAAAGTTACTGATAAACATTTCACCTGAAAATATCACACAAATCTCCCAAGAAATATTGTGTTTTAGCAGAGTCATGTTTTGGAATGCCAAGATTCCTCCTACACACCATTTTTTTCCCCTGTTAACTGGCCTATACTACGCAGTATTTTTTTAAATCCTGTGATTTCTGGTGTCTCCTGCAAATGAAGAGTGTAAGCATACTGCTGGTTTTCATGTTGCCTGAAGCCACATAAAAATAATTAACAATTATGTTGCACTCAGCAATTACACTGCACTGTATACTTTTCAAGGGCTGTGCAAACATGAATACAGTCTTCATGAATCTCATTTTTTACAACTTAAATCAGGTCATGTCTTGTTAGTACTCTGAATGGAGACCTTCCCTCCCATCCCCTCCAAATCCCAGAAGTTCAGAAGGGAATTGAGACATAAAATGGATGGTGTCATTCAGAAAAAGAGGAAACAGTCTCAGAATGCAAACTTTCAGAAGACTGAAAAGGGTCTAATTTTCACAAAGTTACACTGAGCTTATTTTTGTCAATGCCAGTTTAAAAAGCTTCTTGAAACAGGAAGAAAACCATGTTTTCATATAGAAATGCAACAGTAAACATTAACACAAAAAATATAAAAATTTTTGATTAAAATTTGTGAAAAATAGTACCCCTCTCCCTCTTCTCCTCCCCCCCAGCCCCCATCAACACAGAGAGGAGTAGGAAAGGCAAATTGTTTCACTGATTATTTCATTTATCAATCTACAGTTATTCTTGTAACAATTCATGATGGCATCACTTCTTGAGCACTGTGGACAAACTGGAGATAGGCTGATACCAGCATCTCCAGGTGGCCTCTTCCATGTGAACTACAAACCCAATATCTGAACCACTACGAACTTCCCTCAGCATTTTGGATAGCGGCAGTGATGGATATTGTGATATTAATTATGGGGATTGTTTGCCATCTGAGTTCTACAATTCAAAATGATAGAAACACAAGCATGGGAAAAATGCATTGCGTTCCTAAAAACCCACAAAACCAAATTTCATATAATTTAAAATAAACATATTTTTAAAGTTATCAGAGGAAATTTCATATTTTGTCTTAATTAGCAATTCAGACTATTGGTAATTTCTCTCCAGTTACTCATGTTTACTGCACAGAGCAACCTCTGCCCTTCTCCATACACCTAATGTCATACACTATGATCAAAAAATTAAATGGTTAAGAGAGTTGACAGTTTAGTTACTGTTATTAGATCTCCAGGTTGATACTGCACTGAGATTAATGGGGTATTTCTGACCTCTTAGAGATGCGATCTTGCAGAAGGGTAAAGGACCTTCACTACCACACTTGGTATTTGGTTTCTGTTTCAGCCTCCAGATGATACAACACAGCTCTAGAACTGCCCAGATTTTAAACTGATGAGCATCACATACAAACTGGAAAAGAAGGGGATGGAATTCCAGAGTTTTTCTGTGTAACTGTGTGATCAGTTTCTCAGTTATTCCAAAGGGTTTTAATGTGAATGAGACTGAAATCCCTACAGCTGATTTTTGCTTTAATGAAACCCTAAATTCTGGAGCACAGATGGCAGTTGAAAAAAAAAAGAATAAGAAACAGCATGACAACCTACTGTAAGGCAACTCACTCCAGTCCTTGGATACAGTCATTTTAAAGTGTTTTCCAATACTGCCATATATTACTAACAGTGCCATTGTACCAGGAAATGTGGTGCAACTAATAAATAGCTTTTATTTGAAGTGTATACCTTTCAAACTACCTTTTAGAATAAAGATTTCTATGCAGATGCTATTTTTTTTCTAGTTTCTGGGGTATATTTTATGGCTTATTTAATTCCAAACATATAGTTTTATATTGTCATATATTTTATTTTATTAAAAACAAAGCTGACTTGAAACACCAGGCACATTATTTTGCCTCTTTTGAAAATCTGAAATAAGAGGCGTGAAATTCTGCCATTCTTACTCAGTTGTTACACTTACAAACTTTCAGAATCCAGTTTTTGCTTTGCTTCAAAAGCCAGACTTGTCCGAATCACTTGCAATCATGAAGTTTTCCAGACACACAGGTTGGAAAACTAAAGTGCTTTTAACAGCTGTGTCCCAAGTTCAGAATGTAGGTCTCTGCATGCTTTGTTAGCCCTGAGGAGGGAAGCAGGGACTTCAATATTTTGGCTATGTCTTCCACTGTTTGCCTTTTACTGTCACAGCGGCTGCTGCTGCTGCTGCTAAGGATGACATCTGATGTTGACATCAGACATTGGGGAGATAGAACAGACTTTCAATATCTGTGCTCAGTCACTGAGAGAAAAAGCCTTGACAAGAACCATCACAAAAGGAGATAGTCTCTTTCTCAGCCTTCCATCACCCTCTCCTGCAAACACAGGAAAGCTTCAGAGGAAGGCAGGCTAATGAGTCACCCCTGAGCCCCACTTTTAATTCATTTATGCTCTACCGTAGGAGAGTCTCTCTGCAAGCACAATTGGTAATGTAAATAAATAATTTCTATTTTGAAAAAGGTCATATTTATTGAAGTCATTCTAAATATTGTAAGCAAGCAACCACATACTGACATTTCTCTTTCTTTCGAACCGAAAAGCTGCCTAAATCAAAAGAAGAAAACATGAACAGAAAGCGATAGTGGTAGCGCTGTAGTCCGCTTCAGTTTTAACAACTCAGAGGGAGAACTACCACAGGATTATCTTTACTGCTCTACACTTATTATGTGAAAATGCACTGAATACAGGACTTCCTGAGGTATAGAAATTTTCAAAAAGCTGGATGCTGCAATTCTTATGTCTGTTATGCACAATCTACTACCTACATGAGTCACCCACTTGAATTGGATCAAGTCATTTGTACTTATGAGTGTTGTTCAACACAGGAAGAGCTAGAGACTGAGCAAGCTTTAATTTCTTCATTATTAAACTGAAGTAAAAACTAAAAAAGGAATCACTGTATGACGGTTGAGTTTGATAACGTTAACTTATGTTTAACCACATTCAGTGTTAATATGATACAAAGCCTACCTGAGTTGGAAGGCTTCCTATTTATGTAATACAGAAAATATTAAACACTTCAGTGACATAACAAAGCTTGTTCTAATAAGAATGAACTGAGTTAGACACATGAAGGAATAAGAAAAAGGAGTTTTTGCAGCAGTATGGTAAACATATCCTCTCCAAAAAGCCATTGTGCAAGCTATTAGGTGGGGCAGGCTGCTGGATTTGGTGTTGATGGCTGCAACGGATTTATTGTCTTTCAAATTTATGTCAGCTGCAGCAAAACAAAGAAGTATGTCAGTATTTTAAATTACCCATCTTTTTCCATTCTCAAAAAGTGTTTCAGCACTATTTAAAGTTTCAAGTCCTCTGAGATTTTTTTTATCCCTCTTAATTCATCTATTTCTCTTCAGTACTCACACACGTATTTCCAGCCAGGACAGGTACACAGTTTTGTTGCACATCATTCAGGCTAAAAATTCAGAATTTAAGATTTGTTGCTAAGCCTTTTTTTTCTTCTTCTTTTTTTTTTTTTTTAATTTTTTTTTTAAGGGAACTCTGCAGTTTTCTTTTGAGAGAGAATAGGAATGAAAGAGGAATCCCAGAAATTCCCCTCCCATTAGCTCTGTGCTTGAAGTATCATTAACACTTTCAGTTTCTCACTCCTGCTCTCACCATTTGAATCTGGGTCATAACAGCATGCCTACCCTTCAGTACCCTGAGTGGGTGGTTGTTTTGGCTGGCACTAAGGCATACTTGCTTTGTGACACAGAGTACCCTTATGGTGACACATACCTGTCCTTTTCAGTTGCTTCTTCTACTGTTTTGGGATTTATTTTTTTTTTTTAATCAACTCATTTATTATAAACGACAGGCTAAAGAGTGGAATTTGTATTATTCAGTATTCAGATGGTTTTAACAATGCATGAAATTCCACATTTCTTTCCACAACACTGGATTATTCCCTATAGCATCCTTTTTTTTCCCCTTGCCAAATACCTTTTCCTTACTAAAATTCTGCAATACATGCTCTACCCTTAAATCCTACAATACATACCTGATGTCTCAGGTTGGGCCTCTAGTAACAGAGTCTTCAAATCTCAAATGAAGAATTTTAAGAGCTTGAATTAAATTATAGTAAAAATTAAATTCAGTTAGTGCCAGGCTGCCTATCTAAAGAATGCGTCAGACCTATAAGAACTCCTGTATGAAAAGGAAAAAGAGACCAAACAAATATGTGAATGAAGCCCAACATTCTAATTTCCCTGTTAGCAGAACAACAAAATCAAGAGTCCAGTGCAGGAAGTTTAAGTGGTGTGTGGTAAAAGGGGAATGACACCTGTAGATTTATGCATTTCTGAACAAGTGAAGTCTCTTATTGACCCTTTGTGTATCCAGCCTGATGATTCTTTCTGTCCTCTTTGTGGAGTGAAAAGAGTCTGAGAGCAAATAACCCTGGACTTTTAGAAAAGGAGCAGAAAGATAATATGCTATTTTTTCAAATTAAAACACCTACCTTTCTGTGTACAATTCTGATCAAGATAAAGAAAATAGATTATTCTACATGGTTCTACTCTACCTTCCCAGTTGTTGTGAAATGGTCATTAACTAATTGGCAAATGTTCTAAACAGCTGCTATTGTAAAATTTCTCTAAAATCAGTACAAACAACCCGTTCAAAGTAGTTCGAATCTGTTTTTCCAGCTATCATATCAAGTAGAGGCAAATTATTTATTCCGTGGTTATTATATAAAATATTAAAGCATAATCCTAAACCTATATAAATATATGTATACTGTTTGCTTTTACGACTGTCGTCACAAAGCAAACATAACATTTGCAACCTGCGTAATTAGCACCAGGCCTGTTCTTTCTAAATTGCAAGTGAGTATCTCTCTGCCATCCTTTTCCTTTGCATCCAATTAAGGATAATGCAAACTGCCCTACAAGAATTCGCAAGCTGTACCGAGAAATAATGCAGTGTTAGTTTGGTAATTTAGTGCACAGCGCACATTTGTGCTAAAGCTCTGTAAACTGGGCCCGTGGTCAAAAGGAGCAATTAGCACTTTGTTAGTATGCAATGATGTAGTAATCTACACAGTCCCCAAAAGCAATTGTCTATTCCTTTTGCCCTCATGTACTAATTTTCTACAGTATGCACCACTGTGCCCCAAAAATAGCCCATCGCAGCACAGTTGCTGCAATTCAGGTTTCATGTGATTAGAATCTACATATCAATTAGAATTTATTTATTAGGAAAAAATCATGTTGTACCCTTAATCCCTTTTTATGCATTGAGATAGCTGCATAGTCCTCTGCAAGTGTTAAACAACTGTCACTCTTCTGTTAAAGAGTAAAAGGGGGTCAAATCCAGGTGATGGAATATTTCCACCTTAATCCCCTCTAAAGGTTGCTCCTAACTAAAAATAGACTGTTGCAAGCCATGATCTCCAGGAAAATAATCCTGGTGCTAAAAGTGGCCGAATGGTAAAAATCCTAGAAGCTACCAGTAACACTGACAAGTGTCAGAAACAGTGGACTAAAACCTACTATTCAGTGAGTATTCCACATCCCCCTCTTGTGGCTGATATGTAAAGGATGTGAATCTATCACGGGTGCCAGATAAATTAAATTTAAGATAGAAGGGCTTTGTGATAATCACCAGAGATGATGCACAGTGGGGTTGAAAAAATCAAGAAAGAAAATAAGGCAGCATATTGCCAAGCATCTGGAAGTGACTAGTGCATGTTGTTAAAGGCCTAGTTTCAAAGGCTACTTTCCAAAAGCCAGGCTCATTATAAGATATCTCAGCTGGGGCACCCACCAGCCAAAACACCCTCAGCCACTAACTACGTTGGAAAATCTTGGCATTGCAATATATACCTACCCATTACGGGTGTACACATTAAGCATCCTCTCATCCCTGTATCAGTTACCTAGAAGCAAGCTAAAACTACAGTTTCATATTTGATCAGCAAAATGTACAAATCTGACAGCATCTACCAGAGGGCTACAGTTTCCAAAAGGAGTATGGAAAACCAGGATGTTAGCTCCCTCAGAAGAAAGGTAAGTTATGTTAAGGAGTCATAGCTCCAATATAATATCAGGGTGCTATGCAATTAGGATGAGTGAACATCACTGTAGTGTGGAAGTTTAAACCTCAAGTTAAAGGAGAAGACAAAAAAGAAAGCTCTTTGAACTGACAGCACAGTTAGTAACTTTAATGGAATGATCCTTCACAGTCACAGCTCATATACCTATCTCAGATCTTAGGCCAAAGAGCTCTTTGGCTCTTCAGACTAGGAGAACAAGATGCACACTCTGGGCTCTGATGGAAGGAAGGAAAGGATAATGAAAAGAAGGGTTATGCAGTTGTAGGAAGCTGACAGAACTTTTCTCCTTTCTTCTTTCTTTCCTATCACATCTGTCACTGATATCAATTCAGTTCAAAGAGCTTCTGGTTTCCATTTTCCCCCTTTTTTTTTGTTCTTCCTTCTCTTTGTTTCCAGTGGGAAAGAAATAAAGAAAGGAAGAAAAGAGGAATATGAATGAGGAAATGATAAATCAAAAATCTCACTACAAAAAAAAAAATCTACATTTAATTTTGTAGGGGTAAAAAAATTTTAAAATAACATTTTTGTGAGACATGTCAGATAGTTTTGTCTCTAAATCCCCAAACCCCTTTCACTCTTTGAAGAGTTTTGACTGGCTGTTTGCTTGATAAATATTACATTCACTTAATGGGGACACAGTCAACAATTCCATTCTTTCAAGAAAAACTTCACCTTCACAGAACTGGCCCCATGATATTCCTGATGCACCTGTCAATACCCTCCAAGCAGCCGTGGCCACCATTAGAATGGGAGTGCAATCAGCCAGTAATAGGCCTGCAAGTGTTCTTGTTTTTCCAAACCTGAAGGAAACTACTGATCACAAGAACAAGGTCTGTGAGAGCTGTATTTTTCTCTTAATCAGCAGACCTAAATGTTAGCTTCTCAGTATTTGCCATTTTGGTATCAAAACCAAAAATAATTTGAAGAAGCATTATAAATATTATTACATTCACTACTTGCAACATTGTATAAATGAATATATTACTTCTAATCTCTCCCTTTAACAAGTTAGGAGTTATAGTATCCTTCAGGGAGAGGAAAGAAAGAAATTAGAGATGGTGGTTAAGGATCTCTTGTGATTCAGGATGAGACTATTTAGATCAACTATTAATGTATAGAATACTCTAGCATCACGTAATATATAAATGGGTCTGTGACACAGCAATATGGTTCTACTAAGGTCATAGCAACTACCTGTCCTCCTCATTCACTTCCTTGTGCAAGCAGCAGTACCTGATTAATTTGATTTCCTCCATCTGTCTTTCTGTTTTCCCAGTTCATCTCTCCAGGACACCACCTTTTGCAAAGAATGCTTTAAATTTGCTTTGGAAAGAAAATATAGTTGCTTGGATGTTATCCAAAGTGGCAGGGCATAGAGAATATTTCAGAGGTTCCTTGCTTGGTTTGCATTTAAGATGCAGAAAGGTTTATGCACCTGTCTGAAATATTTGTAACAGTACTGAATTAGTTTTCAGTTAGTTCATTTAGCTTTCATTGTCAATGAGTTCTGTAACAGAGCAGTGGTAGGTGAGGAGTAGATAATATGTTAACAAGAAGGCTGTTCCTGTCTCTACTTAGTGTCAGCATCTGCCATTTGGGATTCTCTCCAAAATTTGTGTTCAGTTTGTTAGAATACTAAAAAACAATCAAGAGTTACTGAGAATTCTGGTTCTGCTTGTCTACACTTACATTTCTGGACTTATCAAATTAATAAAGAAAGAGAAATGAGCATATGGAACTCTAAGTCCTCAGATATGTTATCCACAGTAGACCTGAACAAGATCCTGCCAAAGAGTTAGCATTTGAACAGATTGTTTAATATTCATGGAGGAAAATGTAAACTGATTATGTTCCAAAAATATTTTTAAAAATATGACTTTGCTGAAAATTGCAAATTGCTCATCTGCTTACTGTGTGGGGTTTTTTTAGAATAAAATAACATATTTTAATATATGTTGCTATCATGCTGTTATAAATATCAGAAATTATTAACACTGGAAGAGTATTAAAAATGTAAACTGTTTCACCATCTGTGCCGTTTGTTTATTTTTCACATTTCATTCAACTTGGACAGTGAAAATAGATTAATTTGTTTTTCTTTTTCACTCTTGTGCGCTAGCATAATGATTCAGTGTTTCTGCTACAAACACTGCAAGGGTATATTGATCTCCAAACTGCCATATTCAAAAATGTTATTTTTATACAGTTAGAAAAAGATATACGTATCTATAAAACCAAGCAGAAATAACTCGACTTTATTAAAACGACTACATGATTGGTCAATTGTTTCAGATTTTTATGTTGATTACTTTTCCCAACTTACTACAGGCATATCAGGGCTCATGTAGCTAGCTGTAGTACTTGATAAAAGCCTCATGCAAAAAGAGGTTGTCAGTTAACCAGGGCAAAGGATGGCTAAGTGTGATGGCAAGTTGCACTTGTCTTTGGTAACGCTCTCTACATTATTTTTATGTGATGAATGGAAGACGAGTATGAATACTCTTTTATAGGCCCATCTTCATTCAGAATGTCTTGCCCACCCAACTGTCACAATTTAAAAGCACTAGACTCTTCAGTTGCAAAATCACTGAAGACGGAAACAAGTTTCAAGATCCAGATTTAACACATGATTTTCAAAATAAACCAAAATGAAACAAATTTCATATAATGCAAAAACTTTCTCTGCTTACCTCTTGGTTATGCTTCTCCTGGACAACTTTCAGCAACCACTCCACTGTAATCCACTCATTGGCTGGGGTGTTCTTAATTTCAAGCAAACTTTTTAAGTCTATAGTGAAAGAGGTGGATAAAAAGGGAAAAGCAAAGATTAAAAACTCTTCTAAATTAACCATATTTTTCTTGGCAATTTGCTCAGTGTGGGCCACACAGTGACCAGAGCAGAAAAAGCCCCAAACCCACTTAATACCATCACAGTGAATCAGGATAAGAAAGTCTTAAGGAACAATTGAAAAAGAAAAAATAATAAAAAAAAAGATGTGTGACTTAGAAGGAACATTTAAAAACCCTTACAAATGACAACTTTATGAATATGAGATAGAAATAAAGAACAGGCATAAAGAAATCGGACTTGTCTAACAAATGAACTTGACCAGGTAGATTTGTTTTAACGTTTCACTTGCCCTTGAATTTTGACAAGAGTTCCCTTGCATGCCAATTGCCTGGGATTTGAAAGGTCTGACACATAATATGCATGGTAGTCAGCTTCACTAAACAAGAGTTCTTCACTCTTGCTTTTCAAGAAAAAAAAATCTCACTTTTTGGAGACATAATTTCCTTACCCATTTTCTCATGGGGGGATTAAAATGTTGAGTTCTTTATTCCTTACCTTTGATGACACTGGAATGGATTCTGAATGTGATATTGGAAATTGGCAGAAAGATCTTATTTTGTCTGAATTTTTGAATCAGTCTCTCTCAAAGAGTCTAATCAAACCTGTCACTCTTATGAAGACCGACACGGCCAACGAGTGTGCTGCTGAACTGCAACCTGCCAGGCTTAGCAACTCCTGCCATAAACACATTTGAAAATCTGTATTTTCTATTGATCCCAACTTGGTTTTTCTATACAATGACTTCTGTAACTGGACCACATCGTCATTCCTGTCAGAAAGGTGTTGATAATGTCCAATTTACAAAACACTGAAGTGACAATAATGGAGTTATTTGAACATTTACTGTTGAACAATGAGAAAAAATGTATTTGCTGATGTCAAGGAAGACTCTGTATGTGTTTAGACACCAGCAAGTGCAGAATTAATTTATCTATCCTTCCACAAGCCCTTGGGAAGGGTTTTTTTATTCTTAGCTTAGAAGAGACTTAAGCTCAAAATCAAAGAGCAAAAACTCTTTCAGGACCTGATACACAGAACTAATTCATGCTCTACTACTGTAGAAATTCATACAACTACAAGATGAGAAATTTTGGTTTTTTTCCTCTCCATAGGGATGGTTCGCAAACACATATTCCTCTGTTCTCTCCTCTCTATGAACACTGCACTTTTCCTGCCGTATTCAGCAGCATAGCTTACACTCAGATCACAGCTGGCTATCTTAGGGCTCTGGGAAGATTCTGAACCCTCCATCCAAAGCTAAACCCTAGCTTTTAAAAAGAAATGTAAGAATTAGGTAAGCAGGTGTTACTGAGGTCATGGGAGCTTGAACAGTGAACTCACTTCACTCCTAGCAGAAACCCAAGACTGGAATTCAGGAAATTTTCCTTGGACAACACCAAGTAGGAAGTTTTGCCTGAACACAGATGTCAGGACTGCATCTTTACTGTATCATTCTTTACAAAATTTGAATGGTATCAGACCGGCTCCAAGGGCTTGCTTGCTACATAATATTTCCTGAATGTAAGTAAACAAGAATGAAGGAGACTGTATAAAGTGGACAGAATAAACATGCGCAAAAAGAACAGTGGCTCAGTAAGTATCTGTGGGTATGAGGGCTATAATAATATTAAAAAGCTAAATGTTTTCAAATCAATCCCATCAAGTGCCTTGAAAAAAAAATTAAAAAGAGAAAAAAAGAAAAAGCTCTCATTTTTCCTCAGCTGTGGTGGTGCAGCACCTGCCATTAGCTGTGGTGGTTCCTATTTTCATATTGTCTGACAGTAGCAGTTGGACTGAGCCAGAGCCAGTGAGGCCGAGAGGCAGACTCCCTGCTTCCACAAAGCTGAATTTAATAAGATGAGAACAGTATGCCAAGATGGTGAACTCCCTCCCTAGCACTTATCATGACACTAGTCACTCAGCAGGGCCCTTATTGCAGCAGTAATCTGGGTGAGCCTGGCAGAGCGTCCTGCTTACAAGTTCAATATAATAGAACAGCAGGGCACTGGAGGCCTGGCAGAAAAGCTTAGCAAAGTTAAAGCCTATTACACTATGCTTGAAAAAAATGGCTCTCAAAATATTATATGCCGAGCAAAAAACCTGGACTTGCCAAGTGCAGTGACATACTAAGCCTCTTCCATAATGGTGCATTCATTAGTCTATAGACACAAGCAACATGGATTTAAAAGTCCATAACTTGAATGGAAATGGATATGCAAATTTGTCCTTTTCTTCTGCTCAGCTTGAATTTAATAGGCAACACTACAGCATAATATATAGATAGCAAAAACCCCCTTGAATCTGCTCTGAGCTGCATTAAATTGTTGAAGTTAGAAAATCCTTGTTCTGCATTTTATTTCCCTTATTTTTTCATAAATAGCAAAAATCCGTTGGAATCCATCTCACTGGCATACACTGGTATATGAACATGAAATCCCAACTTTGACAAGACCTGTGGCAGGAAAGCTGTATCAAACACACCTTTAGTATAGCGACACAAGAAACAAGCCCATCAGTGTTTAAATTAAAGCAGAATAATTATTTTGTTGTGAGCTGCCCACAAAAGTATCTTAAGCCAGACTGTTTTTCTTTGGATTATTACTTATTTGATTGAACATTTTAAGGTCTATTTTATTCCTGTTCCTAGTTTTAGCTTCAGTGATGTCTATTATGGTATGGAGTTGAAATTCATCAAGAATGAGATGAATCATAGAATTATAGAAGCATAGAATTGTCAGGGTTGGAAGGGACCTTAAAGATCATTTAGTTCCAACCCCCCTGCCATGGGCAGGGACACCTCCCACTAGAG
>WUAM01000287.1:45192618-45211911 GCA_024336885.1 Actenoides hombroni
CAAATTTGACCCAATTTTTTGTACCCCACTGACTCATACAGTCCTGTCCCCATAAGGTGATTGGGGCTTCCAGCACAAAAGGCTGGATGGTTGCCATTTGTTTCTCTGGGCCCGGAATTTGGATTAGGCTTTTGCTCTGATAGGGTAGTGCATTTCCCCTTGTCCCCAGTAGCATCTGAACGAGCGGCCACATCTGCGGCCATTTCCTAAAGGAAATAACCGTCACATCTGCGCCCATATCTCAGATGCCCTCTATAATTGTGATGAAGACCCTGAGGCTAATTGACATTTCAACAGCGGGTGCCCCGCTGTGACTGCTTGTGTCCATAGTACTTGTGGAATACCGGTAGACCCAAAACCCTTATTTCCCCTTAGAGATGAACTACTCCTAGGGGAACATGCATCAAAATATATCAGTTGAGCAATTTTAGATCCTTGCACGATACAGCAAGGGGGCATTGGAGTCCACACTATGATTTTAATTTCACCAGTGTAGTCTGCATTGATAACCCCTAGAGTTGAGTCTTTGAGTTAGATACACTGTAATTGTGATATATGATTATCTCTATTACTCTTTGCTTTGTATACCATCTTTTTTGTACATATCTGTTCCTCTGAACTAGTTCCATCCAGAGGACATGACAGAAATTTTATTCATAGCACCCAAGCATTTAAACAAGAGGATTAGGGTTGCTCATCTGAATATACAGATCTAAAAGTTATTTTACAGAGTTGACTCATATCCTCCAGCTTAGGCACATGATTTGCACTTAAATTTAAGGTTCCTAATGAAGCAATTTGCATGAAGTGACCAGTTTCTCTGTGTAGTTAAGGAAAAGAGATAAGTGCCTTTCAAGATCCATGGATGGTGACTTTATTTACCTAATTCAATTGATACATGCTGATGAGTGTAGCAGGGAAAGAGCAGACTACAGCTGGACAAAATTCTTTGCTAGTATTTTTAATCTTGTAACTTGCGGCTTCTCTGTTGTGATCAGAAGAAAGTCCCTTGAAAGTTCTGTGTTCTGTTGAAAACTTCCCAAGGGTAAAACCAGTTCTAAATATGTCTTTCTTTTTTTAATTATATTGTCACCTTTGTACTGGATACTAGGCTGAACCAATCAAAATGTTCCATGTTTGTTTCCAAACATAAATTTCAGTCATTACTGATCTGTACTGGATTTAATCAGTGACCTAGGAACTTTACCAAGAGGCTCCAGAGCTATTCCAGCTAGATCTGGCTTTAAACAGGTTTTATTAATACTAATTGGGGATACCATTTAAGTATCCAGATAGGATTCTAATTAAAAAGGCATTTTGTTGGCTGATCTTATAGTAATTTTTATGATTTCTGACTCAGATTCCATTCCTCAGATTGTCACTTATTCAAATATTTCAAGATGCATCTTCTGCTGTATGTCAGATCCACGTAATGACAACAAAATTGTTCCAACTTACACAAGAAGTTGGGAAAAAAAAATCCAACAGCATTCCAGTACTTTAGAAAGTTCCAAACTTCAATTAAATTGAATATAAGCATAACTCTCCCAAAAGATCAATTCAGCTTCAAGAAAGATGCTGCCATAGAATTAATTAGATTCTAGAAGGAGAAGAATTTTTCTTTTGAATAAATGTGTATATATATATACATACACATGCATACTATGTATGCATGTAAAAAAGGGAGTAAAATTTTCATCATGTTTTATATCATAAATTAAGCCCACACTTTAGAGATGAAGAAAATATTATCTGTTGGCATAATCAGATTATTCTATCTAATTGGATAGTAGTTTGCAACCTGCTCACAGACAATGCAGAGAAGAAATACACTGATTTTCACGTTCCAGATTATCATAAAGCAAAACTCAAAATCTGTAATTGAAAGGAAAGCATAAGGGAAAAAAAAAAAAAAAAAGACCTGATTTTTCATACATTGCTTGTATGTAATCCCACTGACATCAATAAGTGTATGCATGAGTTACTAGGAAAGAGTTTGGCCCAGGATGTGGAAACTATTTGACAGAAAATGCTGAATTAATTTAAATTGCCTGGGGTACGAGCAGTATCTTGTGGAATGAAAAATGGCTGAAGGAATATAAACAAAAGCAGAAGACAAAACCTTAAAATACAGGTTTGTGAGAAGGTCTTTTCCTAGGGAGGTTCTTCAGGTATTGTATTCAGTATGGTTTTATTTAACATTTTCACTAATGATCTGAAAGAAGTAAGCCACCCATTAATGAAAGTCCTCTATGATAAATAAGAAGGTGGAGTTGCAAAAGGTGATGGAAGACAAATAGGGCAAAGGAACCTGGATATTGATCCAAGATTCCCATTGACTTCAATAAGCTTTGGAGAAGATCAGCAGAGATATTAGAATGATGGGCAGGAAGCATGACAAAATGAGATTAATCTTGAAGAATATACAGAGGCATCAGGTGAAAAATTATCCTAGACCTAATAATCAAAAGGAAACAGAAGCATGAAAAGCAGTATTATAAGTGAGTTTGTGCATTAGAGCAAAGACAATAACATGAATATAATTTGAGGTTTATACGTTGCAAATTGGAAGTACCATTTTCTTGTGAAAAGGCTAGACAATGTGGAATATTACTGGGAGGTTTAACAAGGGATAATTTACTAAAGTAGAACAAGTAGCAATGATACTCCTATATCTACTAGATACTGAAGAATAGATAACTAATATAGCTACACATAGCCCATAATCAAGCAAGAACAAACATCTCCAAAATGCCTTAAAAACTATTCTTATGTTGAAATTCACTGCTCTCTGGGGAGGCATTGACCTCAAATCCCTTCCAAACTAAAGTATTAATAGAGTCATAGAATCAAAGAATCATAAAATGGCTTAGGCTGAAAGGGACCTTAGAGATCATCTAATCTAATCTCCCTGCCATGGTCAGAGATGCCTCTCAACTAGCCCAGGTTGCTCAAGGCCTCATCCAACCTGGCCTTGAACACCTTCAGGGAGGGGGCATCCACAACCCTGGGCAATCTATTCCACAGTCTCACCACCCACCCTTGTACTGAAGAACATTTTACTAAGATCCAATCTAAACCTATTTTCCCTCAGTTTAAAAACAATTCCCTTTGTCCTATCACCAGACAGTCTTGTAAAGAGTCCCTCTCCAGCCTTCCTGTAGGTTCCCTTCAGGTATTGGAAGGCAGTTATAAGGTCCCTCCAGAGTCTTCTCTTCTCCAGGCTGAACAATCCCAGCTGCCTCAGCCTATTCTCATAGCAGAGGTGCTCCAGCCACTGGATCATCTTTATGACCCTCCTCTGGACTTCTTCCAACAGATCTATGTCCCTCTTATTGTGGGGACACCAGAACTGGATGCAGCATTCAAGATGGGGGTCTCACAATCGCAGAGTAAAGGGGGAGAATCACCTCTCTTGATCTGCTGGCCAAACTCCTCTTGATGCATCCTAGGATATGGCTGGCCTTCTTAGACGCGTGAGCGCACTGCTGGCTCATGTTGAGCTTCTCATCAATCAACACTCCCAAGTCCTTCTCTTCATGGCTACTTTCAACCCATTCTGTACCCAGTCTGCAATTGTGCTTGGGATTGGCCAAGCACAGATGCAGGACCTTGCACTTTGACTTGTTGAACCTCATACAGTTTGTATTGGCCCATTTCTCAAGCCTGTCAAGGTCCCTCTGGATGGTATCCCTTCCCTTGAGTGAGTCCACTGCACCACACAACTTGGTGTTGTTGGCAAACTTGCTGAGGGTGCACTCAATGCCATTGTCCATGTCTCTCACAAAGATGTTGAACAGCACTGGACCCAGAACAGATCCCTGAGGAACTCTACTTGTCACTTGTCTCCACCTGGACATCAAGTCATTGATCACAACTCTTTGAGTGTGACCTTCTAGCCAGTTCCTTATTCACTGGGTGGTCCATCTATCAAGTCCATGTCTCTCCATCTTAGAGACAAGGATGTCATGTGGGATAGTGTCAAATGCTTTGCACAAATCCAAGTAGATTATGTCAGTTGCTCTTCCCATGTCAACAAGAGTTGTAACTCTGTTGTAGAAGGCCATCAAATTAGTCAGTCACGATTTGCCCTTAGTGAAGCCACGTCACTGTTCATCTCATTATTTATCATGTGCCTTAGTACAGATACCAGGAGGATCTGCTCCATGATTTTACCTGGCACAGAGGTGAGGCTGACTAGTCTGTAGCTTCCTGGGTTTTCTTTGCTTCCGTTTTTAAAAAGAGGGGTTATGTTTCCCCTTTTCCAATCTGTGGCAACTTTGTCAGACTGCCACGACTTCTCAAATATGATGGCTAGTGGCCTAGCAACTTCACCCATCAGTTCTTTCAGGACCCGTGGATATATCTGATCAGGTCACATGGACTTGTGCACCTTCAGGTTCTTCAGGTGTTCCCAGACCTGATCTGCTCCTACCCTGAGTGATTCTTCACTCTCCCAGAACCAGCCAATATTCTCTGTGACTTGGGTGGTGTGACTCAAGTGGCTACCAGTGAAGACTGAAGCAAAAGAGTCATTGAGTACTTCAGCCTTCTCCATATCCTCAGTAACCAGGTCACCTGCATCCCTCCAGAAAGGCCCCACATTCTCTCCTAGTTTTGTTTTTTTCTCTGACATACCTGTAGAATCCTTTTCTGCTATTTTTAATGTCCCTGTCCAGGTTTGACTCCATTAGGACTTTAGCTTTTCTAACCTGGTTTCTGGTTTCACGAACTATTTCCTTGTAGTCACCCCAGGTTACCTGTCCTTGCTTCCACCCTTTATGGATTCCCGTTTTGTGTTTGATTTTGGCCAGGAGTTCCTTGTTCATCCATATAGGCCTTCCGGCATAGAATCATAGAATTGTCAGGGTTGGAAGGGACCTTAAAGATCATCTAGTTCCAACCCCCCCTGCCATGGGCAGCAACACCTTCCACTAGAGCAGGTTGCTCAGAGCCCCATCCAGCCTGGGCTTAAAAACTTCCAAGGACGGGGCTTCCACCACCTACCTCTCTGGGCAACCTGTTCCAGTGTCTCACCACCCTCATGGTGAAGAAATTCTTCCTAATGTCTAACCTGAATCTATCTATCTTTAGCTTTAATCCATTCCAGTCCTATCACTGCTCAACAACCTAAAAAGTTCCTCACCAGTTTTCTTGTAGGCCCGAACCTACTTTGAAAACAGGTTAGTTTGCCTAGGTTAAATGGCATTTTAGAAAGAGAATTCTACTTGTTAGGAATTGCCAGAAAAGTCTTTCAATCTGGTCAAAAGATCATAATGACAAACTCCCTTGAAATGAATTCTAAAATTATATGACAGCTAAAAAGAAATGGAAAAATATAGAGGTAGGCATATACTCCTCTGTGTGTATTTCTTTTGTGATGGGAACTTCAATGTATCACCTGGCCACTTTGCAGAATCAAAGTCTTTCCTTTGTCTAAACACAAGCCTTTAAAGCCAGCTGACATGCCCCTGGGTTTTCCATGTATCCTGTATCATTCCAGAAGAGCTAGATTCTTGTGGTTTCTGCACCATGTATGTCCCACATACAATAGAGCTGTATATCCTACCAGGTAGAGGGAACCTCAAGAAGTATCCTGTCCAACACTCTGCTCAAAGGAGGGTCAACACTGCATTCAAATGAGGTTGCTCTGGTCTTTGTCCAGTTAAGTCTCGAAAACCTCCATAATTTCTTTGGGCCCCTGGTACAATGCTTAATTATTCTCACAGTGGAACATTTTTTCCTTATTCTAGTTACAACCTTCCCTGTTTCTGTCAATGGGTCTCGTTCTCCCATTGTGCTGTCATCCATCAGTTGACTCTGTCATCGCAGTAACCTCATTTGAGATATCAGAAAACTGCTACTAAGTGCTGCACACCTTCTCTGAACAATCTTGCTTTCTAAAGAAGCACAGTTCCCTCAGGTTGTCCTGACAGGTCATGTGCTCTAGCCTCTTGACCATCTTGGTATCTCTGTGCTAGACTTGCTCAAGTTTACCTGCATCTTCTTTGTACTGGGCATCCCAAAACTGAAGGCATTTTCACAACTGGCAAACAGAGGGAAATAAACACTCTGATCTACAGGCTACACTCCTGTCAATACCTCCCAGTATGCTCCAGTCTCTGGCCATATCTACTGGCTACACTCCTGTTGACAACTCCAGTATGCTGCCCACCAGGATGCCCAGGTCCTTTTCAACAGAATCTTCCAATGCTAGGGTGGCTGTCCATAAGAATCCAGGGGCAGTGATCTGGTGATTTCCCTGAGTTATGTAAAGAAGACTTCAATTATTTCCTAACACTGACCACATGATTGTAACAGATTCCCACTAAAATGTTGCTCTTACCAGCCTCTCCAGTGATCATCACTCACAAGCCCTCAGTCACCCTATCTTCTGTTCCATAAAAGAGTTACATATATCCAGGCGTCTCCCTCACACAGATGGCATCCCCCTTCCTTATCTTCCCTGCTTGTCATTCCTAAAGAGCCTATACGCTCTTTACAGTGCAGAGCTCCTGCCATATCTCAGTTATTCTCATGATGTCTTAGGTCTGCACCCACACACAGAGCTCTAATTCCTCCTGTTTGTTTCCCAGACTGTGTGCATTTGTGCACAAACACTTGAGGCAAAGCTTCTTTTAACATGTCTTATCCTTCCTGAGGGCTCTCTTGCTCCTGTCACCCTGTCCCGTGTATTTACTACCCCAACTTCTGTGCCCTCACTTATCTGCAAACTGTCATCACCATCCCCTGACATACCTGGTTTAAAGCCTGTTGGCAAAGATCATATGTGTGGATATCTTGGATACTCTAGGGCACCTCAAATGGAAAGTACTTGCATTTAGACAGTTATATCCCACCTTTAGTGTTTGATTCCAAGACTTAAAACTGCTTCTGTCTGGTCAGGTCTATTTCTCATACTCTCCTTCCAGTCTGTACCATTTTATCAATCTTTCAAACTAAGGAATAGACCACTATGTTCCTAGGTGTTCTTTATAAATGCAGAGATAGGGTGTTTTTCATGCATGTTTTAGGAGGGTTTTTTGAGGAAAATCATTCCTGTGTGAAAGAAGTTAACTTCTTTTAAGTATCATCCAACAGAATCTAGCTAAGAAGTGCTTGAGCTACAGTACAAAATGAACAAAACCAGCTACAATATTCCTAACCTAGCACAAGTGTCAACAATATTTGGCAGATGTGATAAATACAGCAGGTAGTGAAAATTTAGGTAGCACGCAGCACTTAGTCAGGGCAACTTAATAGGCCTTAATGACCCTGACTGCCTCAGCTGCGACCTCCACCCACACCCACAGATCCAGGAGCTTTACTTAAGCCCTGCACTTTCATTTCTTTCATAAACTACTCTGGAGGAGCACCTCAGAACAGTTTTATCACTAGGAACTTGTCTGGGGATTTCAATTCTTGGTTGGGCCTGGCTCCAGTTTATGGGCCTGCGCTGCTCGGGTGCTGTGGGGTGACACCCCCCTGCAGGCCAGGTTGTTCCTCTTGGCCCTGCACCCCTTAGGGACCCTCTGGCCCTTCCTGCTCTCTCATGAAAACTGCTAAAACGGTTCACACAAGGTACCGAGAACTAAGCATGTTGTCAAAGCACTACTGTGAATGCAGTGGAGGCAACACTTAGAATCTTTCTGCAAAAGAGAAGCTTTCAAAAACATCACCTGTTTCTCTTTCAAGTCCCTACTGTTCTAAACTGCTGTCTAACCTCAGTATGTACTGACCTCTCTGCTACCTTTGAAGGCCTCTATTTAAGTCCTAGTTTTCTTGCCGTATACTCTCTCTGCAGTGTTTTGATATATTCTGCATGTTGTTGTGGTGAGTGATAGTCCCCTAACTGAAGAAGTTTAATTTACTATTGTCAGACTTGAAAAAGGGGCACCTTATGGCTTTTGTGGAAAATGTTAACACTTCACCTGGAAAAGAAATTTTGTACAGTAAATTACAACCCATCATCATTCCTCAGTTTCGTGGCACCTCTGTGCTGTCAAGAGAACTGAAAGTGGTTTGATTTGCTCTGCATCCCGTCTTCCCAGTGAGCACAGTGGGGAGCTGAGGACATGCATGGTGTCTTATAACCCCTGAACACTGAAGACCAAATATGGTGCATATCCCTTCCAGACCTGCAGTTCATCTGAAAGGATTCTAGGTTTAGCATAAGGTAAAATAAAACTCCAACCAGCTTATGAAATCAACAACCTTAACTCTGCCCTGTAGTATTTTTTGGGGTGTCCATTAAATTGAGTTCTTTGGATATCTGTAGTTGTAAATTACATGGAATTTATCAGTAAAGATGCTGGAGTTGGGATTTAGTCTTAGATTTCTTTTTTTCCCATTGACATTTTGAAATATACTCACTTCTATTGCTCACCACTAAGTAAGCTTAAGCTACTGTGTTCTTCTGCATGTGTAAAATCTATGGGAAGTTTTTATTGATTGGTAATTCATATCAGCAAAAAAAAAAAAAATCCTCGATAGGATTGGATGACTTCATGCAAATATGCATAAGAGCCTTAGAGGACAGTGGTGTCTTAGAATACTTTTCAGGGCCTGTGGGCATAACTTGCATGAACCTGAGCAGCTAAGCCTTTAATCTCAACAGAATTTCAGTGAAAAAAGTACTTCAAGAAGCCCTTGCTTTACTATGTGGTAAAGATTGTGGTGATGGAAAGCAAGGGTACCAGTGATGTCCTCCTGTGCATATCCAAAACCCAGAGCAAGATGAAGAGAAACAGCACTACTGAATCTTACTAAAGAAGAATTTACTACTTTTTTTAAGTCTCACTTTTGGGGATTGGATTTAGTGTTATCACCTGTCATCTAGTGGTGAAACAGTCCCAGGCAAACAGTAAGTTCAGGACAAAACAATATTAAATGTTCGTGGTAGATTTCAGATATCTCGTAAATATTAGGTTGGTATTCAGCCATTTCAGTGTCATATGAAGGACAGATACAGCAGTAGTATCTTCAAATTATTTTGTTGCTGAAGACAAAAATATCGAGTAAACTTTTCCAAGCTTTTAATATTATGGGACATCAGGAGTACTGCAGAAACCATTAACAATGCAGTTTCATGAAAAAAGAAATTCCTTTAGATAGTCTGACTGATGGGACCAGTGTATTTGTCATAGAGAAAGGAATGAGTGAAAGGAACCCTGTAACAGAAAGCACAATGTAGGTAGTGTTATATAAAGCTGAGTGTGCCACTTGGCTTGTGCTATAGCAGCTGTTATTCAAAACCATATGGGAATTTCTGAAGACAACTTTTATTCTGAACTTCCTCATCTGACTTAGCAGAGACAAATACATAGTAATGAGTATGTATACTCTTGATGAAATTCCAAGGGAAAGGTGTTCCAACATTCTGAAGGCAAAATCTTAATGCCTTTGCATCTTGGTCATCTCTTAACTTAGATACTTAAGACAAATCAAATAAATGTTTTATTTTGTGGGACCAGATGGCTAACACCTCACAGGCTGAAATGCCAGCTGCCAATTTGTTTGTTGGTGTTTGGCTTTAAGTTATTGCATGCACTGGGAGGTAAAAAATAAACTTTTCATTTCTGTCAGATTTATTATTTTATAATTTGAATTGTAGTTAAGTTTGCATGGGGTGGAGCAACAACCTGAGGCAAAGCCTTTGACTTTTCTCTTAGGAGGGATTTTCCTACACATACTTATGCCACCATTTTGCTGTGAAAGGTGGGCAGTTATGCTCAAATGATCCAGTTCTCCTTGAGTTCCAGAGATCACTGTCAGATGACTAGTTGACTGTGATTTACTTTTGGTGATGACTTCTGCTTTTCTTCTGTTGATACCTAATTCCAACAATTATTCCAGTTATGCATGCAATACAGTGTAACTGATCTTCCATATTCCATCAGATATGTCCAATGACATAAAAAACCAAGATCCACCGTTATTGATTTGTGTTACAATAGTCCAAAGATGCTATGTTATAGCCTATGTCATCATCATGCTTGAAGAAATCTCAACATTATTTTCTTGTTCAAGAGAAAATATACATTCTGATTGAATAGAAATTGTAATTATTATACAATGGACAGACTCCATGTGGTGCACAATAAACCATTAATTCCAACAGACTCCAAAACTCTTTTTCACTAAATCTTGGCATTGACAGTTTAAGGTATCATTGTTACCTGTAGTCAGAGTTATTTTGGATATAAGGGACTAACTCATCCTGATGTAACAAATAATTGATGTGCTTTTTGCATGGCTTATGTAAACATTAGCTTTGTGGTAGATTATACAACTAAAAGCTTTTTCCAAAGGAATTTTCATATATTTTATAGAGTCTGATAATAACTACAGAACACCTTGCACAAAAAGAATAATCTATTCTATATTAATACTGTATAATACAATTCTATCAGGCCACTAACAGTGAAAACAGGGTAGTCAAAGTCAAAGATTTTATATCCACAAAAGATTCTGTTAATCAGGAATAAACTGATGTGCTGAACTGCACTGTTGGGGAAACTATATGAGGAAGAAAAGCAGTTGTTTGACTGGAGTGTCAGTTTTAGAAAACAAACACAAGTGTGGGTATACCCTGAAAGGGTTTTTTTTTCTATTACAATTATTCTGTGATTGTCATATATTTAAATGGCTTTTAAAACATGACAAGTAATTCAGAAAATAAATGACTTCAAAATAGGAACATTAACAACCCAAGTCCTAAAAATAAAAAATTAAAAAAAAAAAATTAAAAATTAACAGGATTTTTTTTTAAGGACAGAGGGGACTTAATTTCTTCTTGACCAAGACTGGTTGTGAATCTCTAACTGAGGCCTTTGTAGGACAAAATCAAATTGTACAGTAACTACACATCACAAGTTACACATTTAATTTTTAATTTTTTTTTTTAGGTTCAGTCACTGGTTTTATTTTATTCAGATATGAAAGCTAAGTCATCAATGTTAAGTTTGCTTTTTCTCCCTATCTGGGAGACATCCATAACTCAGTCCTGTGACTGATGAACATTAAAATAATCAACAGTAGTCCTATACTGTTGATTCAGTGTTGCCAGCTGTAATAGGGTCTGGTAATATGATTCAAGGGAATTCAATTAGCACTTTTTAGGTTTTCTTTATCCCATAATATTCAAGCCAATACTGAGTATCATTTCCCTTTGTAGACTAGAAGCAATACCTATTTTTCAGACTTTGAAATGTACTGAATATGTCATTATATGTCTTCCCTCTAGCAGCATTCTCAACAAGGTGTTAGACCACTTCCAGTTTCGCCTCCTGTTTTTCCTTTGGTTAGTTGGCTATTTTAAAGTCTTGATTCTTTCTTAGGAGTTAAACTGGCCCCTCCAAATATGGAAAGGCTTTTCATTGAAAGACCTACTTAATGTTTGTTTCTTCTGAAAACAAAAGAAAGACACTAAATGAAAACGTTCATGTATATTTGATTCCAATGTTGCACAGGGCAGATGAGAACTGAGACAAGTGAGCAGTGTTCAAACATACATATTCTGCTGTCTAGGGGTAGTGGGATGGATCTGTATGGACTTCTATAGTTAGTATAAATTACAGATGATCTGACCCGCAGTCACTTCCATGCCTGTCTATGCTTTTTGGTACTGATAAGGAGCTTCTCAACTGCTGTAAGCCCTTGACCTTTCACTTGTCTAAAGTGGTAAGTGTGAAATTTGCAACCAGCTATACTTTGGTGCAATTTCAGAGCACATCAAGATCATGGCAGGAGATGGATGAATTGAACTAGATAGCGTAAAAGCCAACACTGCAGACTGAAATTCTGATATAAGATCCTTGGAGGGATGTTCATCTTTATTTTATACAGCACTGATATTGTTCAATGCTTGCTTCTATAATAAAATTATACCCATCAAGAGGAATCCACTTCCAAACGTTGCTATTTTACTCTAAAAGGAGAATTTAACAAAAAAGATGGTCACCAAATAAAAACAATGTACCAATTTATCCTCTCTACAACTTCCATTGTGGTCAAGAAGTTACAATGGGTATGAACTTCTGAATGAGAGCTTGGCTTTATATATTTACAAAGGTGTTAATGTCTCTGTTTTTCTTCAAGATTTTACATTATGAAAACAAATGTATCATTATCTCAAAGGGAGCAAATACTGAGAAAGATTAAAATATTAATATTAATTTTCTAGTGGGATGACACTATTTTCCACTCCTTGCTGCAGATGGATAGAAGGCCACAGGTCAACAGTCTTTTGAGGAGGGTATGCCAGAATCTTTTGTTTTGTTGAAGAAAAAAAAATTACTACTCAACAGCATTCCAAGTGTATTTTACAAGCCAATCAATAGTTATATATGAAAATGTATCAATTCTGTATTCAGCAGTCAGAATATTGTTAGGTGATTACCATTGAAGTTATTAAAACATCATGCAGGGCTGCATATGTGTGCCAGTGTTTTGGTAAGCAGCACTGCTTTCTCATTTCTTGTTATGATCTATAGGTGATTTCCCTGCCCTTAATCTACTTCAGACCCTTGCAGAGCTATTAATTTTCTGCTCAGGTTGATGTTTGATCAGGAACATCTATTGCCTTACTGTATCCTGAAACTTCTCCATTCACTGTGCATCACGTCTGTGCATTACAGATTCCAGACTCTCACAGTGCATCACACCACCCTTGCTCATTATAGGCCTCCAATGTTGCTCTCCATCTGTCTTCAACACCTTCTGGTCTTCAACAGCCAACTTTTGAAGTAATATCAACAGCATATGAGAAAGATCAAGTACTCCTGTATGTTGATGGAGTAATGCTCAGGGTAGGTGCACCAAAATCAACAGATGAGAGGCCTGAATAGCAAATGCAGTCTTGCTCAAGAGGAAGATATGGTTAACCAGGGGCTCAGGCAAACCTGCCTCCTGTATCTAGTTAAATTTCAGCTCATCTGAAACTGGAAGCTTCATACTTACTTCTGTACAAGTGCACTTCAACATATCGGGGCCCTCAGGGCACTAGAAGGACATAATGGCCCTGACCTCCCTCAGATGGGTCCTCCACCCTAACCCACAACTCTATTTAAACTCAACTTCGGGCCTTCACTCATGGCTTGAGCTTGACCTCAGACCTGCCTTCTCAGCATGAACTTTTCTGGCAATCTCCACTCTTGGTTGGACCTCTCCATCATCTCTGGATCTGCCCTGATCCATTGCTGGGAGTGATGGGATAGGCCTTGGCTGATGAGGCTCTTGCTCTGCCGGCATGCAGTGCCCTGGCCACTGCTGTACCCTGACAGCTGGAACTCAGTATCATTAAAGACCAGTGGCAGGATTTCTAAGAGAAAAAGTAGCCACATTAGTATGAAAAAAAAAGCTTTATTGAAGAGTTCTTCTTTTCACATACTTTGGATTTGGAAAATGACATTTGGCAATGGGGTAATTTGGAAGTTCACCATGCACTTTATGTTGTACTATTAAACTACTCTGATATACATTAAGCCTTCAAAATTAATTTCTCATATCCCTGAAAAAGGTAGTAGAGTTGCTCATTCTAACTGGACAGTGTATATGAGTTCCACAATAAATGTATGTGGAATTGTAACCAAGAGATATCCTTATTTAGCAGTCTTGTTTCAGAGATGATAATTAGCACACTACTGACTGCTCCTAGAAGTCCCACTAGGATGATATCTGAGAGATAATTAGAGGAAATCAAAAGTCAGATTTCAAATTGATGCATAATATCCTTGCTGAAATTAGCCACTGTGCACATAAATAAAGGTCAAGTATGACTCAAATTTAGGAATCGATATTATGTTGCCACTGTGGTGTCTTCATGTTACGACTGAAGTTTTTTTACACTTCTAAATGTCTATGTTTGATTCTAGTATGAATACTGGAGTGACTGTCAGTCAACAGAATATAAGAAATTTGTAGATCAGAGTGACCCAAACAGACAGCTAATGTTTAGAAGAGTCATTAAGAATCATTAATGTTCGTGAGTGTATTGGGCTAATGCAACTGCTTGAACTAATGTCCCATTTATTCACTCTTCTACATTATGTAAAAAGAACACTTGCCTATAAGCTCCATATAGAAAGAAAATGCTACTTAAAAATTTCCTTCCAAATCAGCTCAGTTTTTTATATATTAGAAAGACTGATGAGTATGAAAAGCTGAGATATGACAACCTGGAAAAAAAACAAGGTTAAATGCAAACCTGAATATGATTTAGCATGGAAGTTTATTACAATTGTAAAAAATTTGCTTTTAAAAAGAAAAATACTGAATATTTAATACTGTAAATAAGTAGTATGTAGAATTATGCCTGAGGGCTCTTTTGCTATGTTGAGTGGATTTAATTTAATTTAGAAGGGCTGAAAAAAATAGTATACAGTACACACTTTTCCAATCTACCAACTTTTTGTTATTGTTGTTGAAAGGCAGAAAGGAAGCTGCATAACTAATCTAAAATTCCTCTAAAATAATTCGAATAGGAGCAGAGTTACACAATGTCCACCTTTCAAACAACATAGCAGAGAAAACTGCTACACTGGCAGTAGAAGGGAATTCACTCGTACAATTTTATTTTACTTACACAAGAAAGAAAATATCATTATCATCAAGCCTTCTCTTACTGAGGTCCCCGTGAAACAAATAAAATTGAAATAACTTTTCATTTAACATTGTAAACAAATTTAAAATACTTTACTATACTAGAAATGAAGAGTCAGAATGTAGAACTGTAGACTTAAAAAAACCCCAAAACTCAACCCCCCAAAAAACAAACAAACAAAACCAAACCAAAACCTCTCCAGTGACGAAGATTTGTAGAAGTTACATGTTGTGGTGAAAGGCTGTAATTTTTAGTGGTCTCATGTTTAAACTTGGTACCAATGTTGTAACATTATCTCCATGTCAGTGGAGGATTTAATAAAACCTCCTTGGATGTAGAAAGCTGGAAACAATTTAGCAAATACTTTCTGCAAGAATCAGTACCAAAAAAAAAGCACCTTGTTTATACTCTGTAGATTATTGCTTATACAATCACATCTCTCACAAATTTAAAATGTTATTCTTGTACAAACACAGGAGGCAGATCAAGTCATTTGTTGTGAATATGGAAAAAGTGCAACTGTGAGGTGTACCACTTTGCATCCTGACATGCCTGCCTATGGTTGATCTTAATAGCTGAACTGCATCACCACTGCTTACTGGTTTCACTGAAGCTTATTCTGTTGAATTTATAAGTTCTTAAATACATTCAATAAATAATGGCTGGTCACCCACTTAGCCTGTATGTGCTTTACTCATGAAACAGAACTGGAAGGACTGGGCATACCCAAAATGATACTGTGCAACGTAACTTCTCCGGCATTTTGGAAATACAGAAAGCTATGTACATACTTTTCATAAAATTAGAGGAACTTCACGAATACACAGATTTACCAGTGTATTCACTCAATCCTTTGGAATCTATATAGGTAATTATGTCTTACTTATTTCACCATCATAACCATATAAAGAAGGATGTTGATTACTCTTTATTATCTATTAGTGTTCTTAAGAAGGTAATAGTAACATTTTTCTTCAGCATGCTTTTAAAGTCAAATATTCTGACACTTCAGAAGTTCTAAAATACCTCTTATTACTAAGGTGTTAATTAGTTTATTGCTTCATCACATATAACTAGCTATTTGTACAATTATAAACATCTAAGTCTTGATTCATAAATAAAAGGATTACATGCATGCCAATGCAATGCTGTATGTACCCTGCTATTGTGTCGTGTCACCCTTTGGGCGTTTTCCTTTATAGTCACGGTTAGATTTTGTTGTAGAAGTGAACTGCATATATGATTCAAATAGGCTCCAGGCAGATGCTCAGATTTTTTCTGAAAACATATAAAGGCTTCAGGGAAACATCTTCCCTTGGTGATCATAAAAGCACCACTTGCATGTTTCCATATGGAATATCCTTAGAACCTTGTTCAGACACAGAGAGAACTGAGAAGCAAAGCTGAGTGGTTCTGGCACCCTAAGGATTTCTGAGATAATAGCCATGAGAAGGTTCTTGTGTACACAGCAACATGTTACAAATAATGGAAGGTACCTTACTATATTTAAATGCTTGGCAGTGTTCTGTTCTGGGGCTTCACTCTGGTCTGTTATAAAGTCAGATATTAATTTTGGACTTGACTGACATTTCCATAATTCAGAATAATCTGTAATTACAAGTTATAAATGCTTTGGACTAAAATGATTTATTTAGAAACAAATAAAATACTTCATATTTATTCATAAAGTAATAGAAGTAGTAAGTGTAATGGATGGTAGGACTTCCTAATTCGAAACAGCTTGTGATTTCATAGCTACTTTATGGGAGAAATGTTACACTTGGCAAAACTGTACTAACAATTTAATCTTATCATTACATCATAACCACTATTAAATAAAAACTGGTTATGTTTATCTAAATTTTCTTTTAGATAATAGTGATGGTAGGGTAAGGGTGGGAGAAAGTCCTTTTTAAACCTGTATCTAAAAGCATTGGTGAATGGAGTTGCGTTCAAGTATTTTTTTTCCATCTAGATCCAGAGTCAGTGTAACTCGAAGTGAAACATTGCTTGATTTGTAGTGCTGAAGCTCAAATTTAATTTTTTTTTAACTTTGCAGGGTGTCTCTCCTATATAATTTGGTTATAGTCAGTCATCTTTTTCTGTCCATCCCCTGGCTTGTTACTTCCAGGGTGGTCTGCATTCCAGATTTTGTGGTGGGATATTATTTTGGTTTCCTTCTGGTTCCCTATTCTCCCTCACTGCTTCTGTTCTCTTCAGAGGCAGAGAATCCATTATACTTTCATGTATTCACGTCCAAGGTGCTTCACCTGTCTGTAAATTCTAGTTTAGAGGCCCAATTCAGATCTCTGTTGAGTTCTCTATCATGTTCCCCCCTCTGTAGCAAAGCAATTTCAACTCCTGTAAATGCATTCTAGTACCTGCATCCACCATGTGATGCTCAGGACAACCCTCCTCTTGGAATATTGATACTTTTAAAAAAAGACTTTCTTTGCCAGACCTCTTGTGTGTGTCATTTAATCATGCCTTACCTAGGACTCTTAACTGTACTGTGACAAAAGTTCTATCCTCTGGTTTCTTTTCTTAACCTTTTCTGCAGCTGTATTACATATTTCAGTCCTTAATATTATTTCCCCTTGTCTACCCATCTGCTTATTTTAGCTGCTTCTTCCTCTCTGCTGGATTCTGTACAGACTTCCCATCCCCCTGTCCACTCCTTTAAACACTCCCCCATAGCTCTGTCTATCCTCTCAGTTGGTGCATTTGTGACCCTTCTGTTCAGATGGAACCCATCCCACCTATATAGGCTCCATCTGTTCGAAAATGTCCCACAAACCTAAAAGGGGACAGAGGAAGTTCTCCTCTACAGAATTGACGTCACTAGGTGGAATTCTCCTGGGGTTCTGGCCCCGGAGCATCAGTAGCATTTACAAACAATAAAAAGGCTTCTTGCTGAAAGGAATTCCTGTGAACAATGATACCACAATACCTACCTATTTCTGTGTTTACCTCTCAGGACCTGATCCAAAGCCTAAGTCATTGGGGATTTTCCACTGATCTCAGTGGACTTTGGATCAAGGCTTATTTTCACAAATACACACATTCAAATGACAAGTTTAAAAAATAGCCACTTCTGCCAAGACAGGGATGTTTAATAACTCCAAAGCAATTCTCTTTACTCAAAAAAAGAAATAAATACAGCAACTAAGAAAATAAAGTATTGCAGAAACACTTCTTTGGGAAACCATTGCTAACAACATCTCTATGTATACTGGGAACTACTGAAATTAAATCTTGTAGCTATGACGTAATCTTTTGTCAGTGAAGTGATTTTTTTGGTCATTCTCCAAATGTTGCTCGATATCTGCAGCATGGGAAGTATTAAAATCTCCTTGTGATCTGCTTCAAGGTACAAGAAAAGCTAGAAGCAGATAAAAGCAAAAAACTCCCTAAAACAGAACCTGCTTTCAGCACTGGTAAAATATCCAGTGATTTTTTTCATTATAGCCTCAGGAGAAAAGTTGTATTAGTCCATTGTGTGAAGCAAATTTTCTGCTGTTCAAAATAAATAAGGACTGAAATCTGAAATTTACATTCATGCATTCCCCTGAACAAATGTAAAAATGGGAAGGAAGGACTGAAATTAATTCTTAGCAATTATTACTCTATTCAGCTGCTGAGATGCACTTGAAAATTGCTAAAAAGACAAGAAACAGAACTGCTCTGTACTTTATTTTTGAATAAGATTCTTTGCAACGATGGTCTGTCCCAGCTTTTTGCAAGGTACTGTAGCTGCAGCTTTGTTTATCTGGCCCCTACACAATATTGTCAGGATGCATTTCCATTTTCCAAGTGACTGCTGCCACTGTGCCACAATCTGTGCTCATTTCTCGAGCAGCTAAACCCTTTGACACTGTGGTTTTTAATTAAAATTACATTAAACTTAATCAGCCAGAAAGAGGCTGCTGTAGAAGGCAGGTTTGATTGCAACCTGCAAAGGGCGCTGGGGCTGCCAACTCGCTAAAGATGTGCCGGCAGATGCCAAGCTGCTTGTGTGAGCCCCATGGTCACAAAAATGCTATGAGAGGTCAGTTCTGTCTTCACTTTTTTCTAGCACTGTCACCAAACTATAATGCGTGACAACTCTTGATAAAACTCAAGGAAGAGAAAGAGATACGTTGCTAAAACGGCCAATGTACTTTTCTTCATTTCTCAGATAACTGAGAGTCACATAAAAAATGTATTTGACAAATGCTATTATTTGGTGAATCCTGCAAATGATAGCCCTGTAGGTCTACTTGCATGTTTAAGAATCAAAACATGTGCAAGAGTTTATGAGATTGCACCTTGTGATATAAATAGTCCCTCACTTCCTCAAGATTTTCCCTGCAGTTTATTTTTTGTTCTTGTACTGTAATGAATGACTGAGGAGGCCTAAGAGTGTTAGATAACCGGTACTTCTTTGCAGACATAAGACTGATTTCTTTGCACGAATTGATAGTTTTTATCTGAAAATGAAAGTAAACATTAGAGTTTTGGAATAACATTCATAACCTTTTAAAATATTCTTCAATAGCAGCCCAAAGCAACTGCAGAGTTCCTCAAGCTTGGTAGGATACTGGTCTCTTCTAAACACTTCCCCACGTGTTGTCACGAAGTGGGAATTTTATACATGAGTATTATTATTATTATTTATATTATTTTAACACTTAGAAACTTGAACCAGCTCT
>WUAM01000287.1:45212011-45245951 GCA_024336885.1 Actenoides hombroni
TATTATTATTTATATTATTTTAACTCTTAGAAACTTGAACCAGCTCTATCTGTGATCCCCCACTGTTCACCCCCCACCCAATCCTTATCCCCTGTATTTATGTCCATTTTTTAAGCTCTGAACAAACTCAAAATAAACTGGAAAGGTACCAGTGATAGGACTAAGATGTGTTTCTGAAACTTATTCCCATCTTCTTTAGTTCTGAATTTTAAACTCATAACCTGGAGGGGCATGGTGGTTATAACAATCATTTTTCATTCTTGAAACTGTCTGATCTTAAGAGATCTTATTTATTTGAAATCTCTTGTGCATTCCATACAGGAAGAGTTAAAAAAAACTCCAGGAGCCTTTTGGTTTCTATTATATGTCATGAAACCCACTAACAGGATGTCTGAAAGCTTCTGGTCAATATGTTAGTGTCAGTTCGTTCTTAACTCCATTCCTATATTTCCTCCTGTGGGCTATTTCAGCCTTCTGCCTACAAGCAGTGATTCTGGAATCACTTGATTTTTGCTGTGAGAATTTGATTTATTTTATGCGTTCAAGGAAACAGATAACTACTGCCATCTCATGACTATACAAGCTCACCAGAATGGAATATGTTTCACATAGTTGTGTATGCCTGGAAACGTGTTTACTGAAACCTGGAAAATCAGGAACAAACTGGAAAAAGTAATGAGAGACACTGAGAACACTTGGATAGGAGAGCTAATGAAATCTTTAGAGTCTAGTAGTTCTGTAATTAGTGAGGAGAGACATCTGAAAAGAGTGTAACTGTAAGAAAGGTTTCCCAGTGACTGAAATGGTAGGATAGCAAAGTTATCTTCTTACTGCATAATCAGACATATGAATTACAGCAGATGGCAATTACTGTGTTAAAATCTGTTATAAACTCTATCAGAAAATAAATACATTTACACTCTTATAAATTAGGAATAACACCAATTAAATCAATGAAATCAGACTGTTCTAGGAGAAACAGGATTTTTTTTTCCTTCAACTGTTCACTTGAGAAAAGAAAACAAAAGAACAAAGCATTTCATGCTTGCTAATTACATTTGGTATAGAAAGCAATAAAATACATGAGAAAAATTAAACGTCTTTTGTGACATAAAAGCGTAAAATAGAAGTGGTGCGAGTAAGGAATATTTTTTAAAAGTTTGGACTTTTTCATTAATATAGGCATCTAGGAACAAGCAAAGATTTAAGCAATGATGGTTTCATCATATTATGACTTCAAGTGAATGGGAATCGTTTTCTTCCCTTTTATTTTTGGATTTCTCCACAGTATTTTCCTTTTTTTTCCACATTGTTTTAATGTATACTTAATGTAACTTCCATATATTTATGCATATTAATTTTTTTGAGTCTTTGTTTTGTGCCATCTTGGAAGTATTTCTGCAACTCCAGAGTTTCTAGTCATCTCTTGTGCCTAAGCTTTAGCCCTGAAATGAAGAGATGGAATGTGGAAAGCATTACACATCAAACTTCCCTCTTAATAGTTTGGGTAGAATAGGCATTAGCAGGAAACACGAACCAAGTAATTTTATGCCTTACTAAATGGTGGTTTTTCATGGTATCAACTAGAACTTGTAATGCATAAACTGTGCCCAGTGTAGAGCAAGGTGCACTGCAAGAAACACTGTTACTCTGCATGTGGAGCTTGGTTAGTTACTTCAAAGGATGACACAGTGTGATTTTCACAGTTAGCAGGATCTGGACCCACTAGTCAAATGTACAATGTTCTTCTAACAAGGAGAGCTGAAAAGGTAGATGAAATATTATTTCATATCTTAGGCCACCTTTTAAGCTACTTTCTACGTAGTGAAGTCATTGGTAAAGCTGGGGATAATGCTCTTTACTGATCACCCACATAGCTTTATTTAGAATAGTAGGATGAAGCATTTATACAAAAAAATAATGGGGAATTCTGTGAAAAGTAGAACTGATGTCTTCTGGTTTGTCTTGGTCTTGTGTTCTAGTAATTAAAATTTATTCTGTGATAGGTCTTTCTAAATAACTTCCCTTGTGTGGATTCTCTGGATTCTAATCTTAGTTGAATTAACATTACAACCTTTGTCTTGTAGATGATGGTCTATCACACCACTTAGGTGCCTTGTTTCAGGCAACTTGATGAACTTTGCAGTTTGAGACATCTCTTAGATTTGATTGAAGCTGGTCAATAGGTTCAGGGAAGGGAGATAAACATATATATGTATATTCTCTAGGAAATCAGAAGTCTTGTTTCCTTAGAAAATGAGGCTAAAAGAGATATGTAAAAAAAAGATCTGAATGTTTATAGATTGTCCATTTACCCCATTTCTTGATGTACAGCTGTTAGTTTGTGTTAATACATTTCAAAAGAGGGAGGGACAAAGAGCTCTGTAGTTAGAGCAAGGTAGAGTACGTGCACACAAATTCTGCTGGCCCATGGAATGGCACAAACCTCACTACCCCCAGGAGAAATGAGAGAGTTCAGAATGATGTGTGCTACGTGATGGGATAAAGATGGCATACATGGCAAAGGGCAATTTGATATGGGGAATTTCTACCTCTTCTATAATTGGGAAACCTTAGAGGTGTGATTGAAAGAAGGCCAGGGTGATGGATACAAAAATGATGGCTTCTTAAACTAATGTGGAGAGAACCCTGCCAGGAATGGTTCATGTCTAGATCTAGTTAACCAATGATTAGGCAGTAGGAGCAAATTAGAGTTGAACCCCTGGGGGTCAAGTGACCATAATCTGATTAAATTTATTATAATGCAGAAACCAAACCAAATTAAAACAAATATAAAAAGTATGACTTCCGACTGGCCTGCCCTGATGCCTCCTGGAAGAAAGGCACTTTGGTAGTGCACGTACATTGGGGAAGGCAGAATGCAGCTCTCAGACAGCTCTGGAGTTCAGAGTATGCAAGACAAACCTAGGATTAGTTCTGTGTATAGCTTGACATTTCGAAAGGAGAAGAATTTTATTTCTCCTAGAAAATACTAGTTTCATTTAAAGTGATGGTTTTTAGTAGATCAGGAAAAATGCAATTTAAAGACAGGATTAATATGCATATTAGTAGCACTCTAAACACAAGATGCACCTTTTAAGATGTTATAGTTAACATGGATATTAAAATTATGACATCATTCGTTTTCATCATTAGTATGTCTGCAAGTCAACCACTGCAAACAGCTGTATGGTTGGGAACCATGTATCTCATCAACCTGCACTTGTAAAGCAGGGTCTTCTAAAAAAAACCAACCAAACAAACAAAAACCACCCCCACAAACACAATTATTCCCTTGTAGGTGGGATACCCACTTTTTATTTGGTATCTGCACTGCGTTTTGTAGGGGGTGGGCACACACCCTATGTGTCAACTGACCTGCAGCTAGTGAGTACTCAAATGTGGATTCCCAGCTGCCATGCTACTCAGCTGTTTCCAAGCAGCTAGAACTCCTTAGGAGTGTGTACATGGAGCTATAAGACACCAAAAATATCATAGTCAGGAAACTGGACAGTACACTCCTTCAGGGTTTAGGTAATCACTCAAAGTCCAAACTTGTCAACAGTCCACACAGGAGAAAACATCAGTATCATGCTGCTTTTTAGTTTGGGTCAAAACACATATAAGCCTGAAGCGTATGCAGGTGGCATAAGACAGAGGGACCTCTCCTAGAATATCACCTGACAGATTGGCAGCTAGTATTTGCAGGAAGCCTCATCTCAGGTTGCAGTCATACAGTGTGGATGCTGGAAACAATGTAGGTGCATAGAATCAGATTGAGAAGCAGCCTGTTCCAGCCTCAGTTAACATAGTGCTATGTGATCAAAGGAGGACTGATTGTTCCTTTGAGAGAAGCATGTTTAAAATGAAAAGTTAAACAGCCTCCCACACTATAGAACTGCTGATATGCACTGCTCTGTGATGCACAGCTCAAGTCTCTCTCCTCCCTATGATTTTCAGTGTTCCTCTTCAAAAGACAATGCCACATCTGTCACTGTAACAGCACATGCTCAAAAGCAACACGCAAAGCTTACAATGTCTAATGCCTGTGCATCTCAGCAGAACTCTTGCCTTCTAGCTCTGCTCTCTGGCCTGGCCTGAAGAACCAGCAGTTGGCTCTCAATATTTCCAAAAAGGAGTGCTGATTGTGATTAAGCCTGTGAAACACATTTCACATCCAAGAGTCAACAACATAGCTTACGAGTTACTGCTTTATAAGTTTATCAGACTTGATGCTAAACCATGAAAAATGTGAAACAAATTATGACATGACAAATGTAATTTTTCATCCCTTAATGTAACAATGTGAGGTGCCTCAAGGCAACTGAGATGGCTTCTGGTGGCCAAATATACATTATTTGTAAGACACCCATCATAAACAACAGATTTAGTCATCACACTGTAAAATAAAGATAAATACCTCCATGTCAGTGAAGACCAAACCCTTGTTACATAACTACAGCTTCCACGTGGCTGAGTCTGCCGTTAAAATATCTTCTGACTGGTACCATATTACATGAGTGACCCCAGTAATTTCAGTGAAATTAGACAAGAGGTGAAGTCCTGCATAATGTAAGTACAAAGAAGATTCCAGTCTTTACTAAAGATTTACTCGCCTCCCAGAATGGACAATTTTAACCTTAAACTTCTCCTAAGACAACAAGAATGAAGTCTGGAATGTCTTTCTCTGTGCACATAAATTGATGCAGATCTTTACATCTTTTCACAACAGGAGAAACACTGATTTAGAAGACAGCATCCTGACACCAGAAATACTCCATCAGGAAATTAAATAAAAAATGCCACAGAAAAAAAAAAAGTGAAGATAAAACATCTTATAGGACTGGAATTTTTTTACAAAGTCCAACTTATTATTCATAAATTTATCTCCACTTGACATAACAGCTTTTATATTTTTCAGTGAGACTTAGTAATGTCCATGATGTGAGAATAAGTATGAGAAAGAACTAAGCTGGAGATAACTCAGCACATTCACTCTTAAGGAAACTATTTGGAAAGAACGTACAAATCCAATAAAACAAATTAAAAAAAGAGTAACAAAAAAAGCATGAACTCAATTCCAAAGTAAAATATCCAAGATTTTTTTTTTTCCCCTTTAGATTGTGCTATTTTCTATCCTGATTGCTCTTTCACTTTACATTTTTCATACATTTTAAAGCCACTGTGGCTGTATACTTAAAATTTTGTATTTAAACTTCTAAATGCCCAGAGATGTCTTTCCATCCAACAAAGGAACGAACCTGTGACTCATCTGGACCTCTGACTTTACTTTATACATCACCACTGATTAGGAAGGGTGAGGGTCTATCATACCAGGCATGTCCTTGGCAGCACTGGGTCATTGCACTCAAGGGGTTAACTGATGGCATTTAATATACTTATCTGGGGGTAAAGACATTCAAGGCTGGAAAATACTTCCCCTCGTATTACCACTTGGTCAGTTAGCAACCTTTAGGCCAGAGCTATGTGTTCATATCTTCTTGTTATCCTGTCAGGACTCCTTACTCATTCACCAGTAATAGAGTCCTGTGAATAAAACCTTTTTTGGCCAGAGCAGCTGAAAGACCAGCCTCTGATACCTCACAGAAACTCTCCTATAGGCAATAAAACAGCAGTTATATCACAACTGCTCAAATGGCAAATGTGAAGTGACTGCTCCGGTATAAGATGCTGCCTGAAAAAAGGAGCTGGGGGTAGCTCATTTGACAGAGCTGTTCACACTTTTTCTGCACAGCTGAGAGACATTAGCTTGATTTCCCAAGATTGGTGTGTTTTCCAGCACGGCGAGTTAGAAAACCCAGCAGCCTCAGAGATAAGCTGGGTCCGACCATATATGTTTCAAAGCTCAGGCACCAAAAGCTACTCCAAAAAAAAACCCCTCACAGAAAGCTGAATATTTTTGCAAGGTCAATAGTTCAGATAAAGTAACCAGAGAAATTAAAAAGGCTTTAGTGAACTCTCTCTAAACCACAATGGTACCTTATCTAGCTCAGACTTTCTTTTGTAGATACTTGGGCAAAATTCCCCTCTTTTTGTCAAAAAAAGAGCAAATCACCCATGTTCACGCAGACTGGAGATGGCTGGTAACAACCATCCAGTTTGGTGGATTTGGGAATTAAGGCAAAGCAGGACCCAGTTGGTAATAAAGGAGGAAACATGAGGCCTTTTATTTTTAGTTTTGATTGATGTCATTGATCGATTAGAAGTAAATTTTGGATGCCGAAATATGGATTAAGGTTTTTATCTAGGGTAGTCCTTTTTTTTAACTTGCAGAAAAAATATATTTTAGCAAACTTATTCTAGCAAATAAACTTTCCAGTAGAAAAAAATAATGTAAAATATTATTCTTTTTCAGTAGTATCAAAACTATTTCAAAATGTGTATTGTATTACAGTGCACTTATTCAATGTATTATATGGAGTTACAATAGCTCAACCTCCAACAAAGAAAGTAGAAGCAGCAGAGGTTATTTGCCTAGAAAAGATGGAAATCTGTTGATTTTGGGATGTGAAAATTTGTGTGAAGATTTTTATTCATTAATCCTGGTAAACCTCCTCTTTTAACTCATGGTATGGACCTGGTCTGTACTGAGGGTCAATAATTTATTTACAGTTTAAAATTTTTTCATGCTCCTATCTATGTGAACTGAAGCTACTCATACAGTAGCTATTCAACATGTAGTATTGCTGTGGAAAAGGCTTTCCAGAAGTATTTTGAGTCGTTGGTTGTGTATTTGATTGTGGATGGTCACTTTTAGTTCTATGTAGGCAGGCAGTCCTCTGATCCCGTCTTTGTTATATCACTTCCAGATCTGGAGGTGGAGAAGTTGTGAGTGTTGTTTTGTTCTTTCCTTTAAACATATCTTTACCACTGGCTGCTGTAGAAATATCATTATGTCAGAGGCCCAACGATATTTTGAAATGATCTATGGGAGCATAATTATGTTTAATTTGTTTAAAACTCTGATTTATCAAGAGAAACTCACAAGACTTAACAGCACCTTAACCTTCCTTCTCAGATCAATTCTGTGTATGGACTAGAAAGGTATTTTGAAATTCTCTGGATATGGAAAGGTTCTGATGACCTCATATATATCATACTCTAAGTTAAAAGTTATATGTTTCAATGAACTTCCCATTTTTGCAACAATTTTTCTTATGAACAAAACCAAAAAAAGACATAAGTGTTTAAATGTAATGCATGATCCCTTAAACTATCTAATACCTGCAAGGATGTCCTTGTAGTCTTTAATTTAAATTCAGAGGGACTGTGTCTCAGTGCAAGAATATTTGCCATAGATATCTCCACAAACTGATTCTACTAAAAGACATACAGAGGAGAACAGAAAACAGATTTCAAAAAAGTTTCTAAATCTAGGCTAAACTTCTGGCTCTACTGAAATAAATGATAGTGGGACATGGATTTCATCTTTAGAACTTCATTATTATATGGATAAAAGAGTGCAACAATATAAATAAATGTAGTATTTTTACTTAACAATGAGTAGCTTCGATTCAGTATATTCCAATTACTAGATTTTTTTCTCCAGAATTAATACAAGTAATAGCAATTTCTTTTTATTACAGAGGAGCTTGTAATCTCATTTATCTCAGAGCAGAAGAATGGAGAAGGCAGGTATGAAAGGGAAGAGAACAAAGCAGCAGTAGTTCCCACCTCAGCAGTACCTTCCAGTTGCTGGCACTCTTCATTTCCATTCAGACTGCAGCAGAATGGAGCTGCTTCCATTTTTCTGTTGCTTTAATAATAGTTAGTATGATCTCATTTTCTAATCTCACAACTTTACAATAATGAAAAGCTGTATTTGTTTTCAACTATTAGGCCTATTTCTCATTTTAGTTATAATGACAAAATAGAAATTATAAAAAAATTTTAAAAACCCAAGTTAATACAAGATAGAGGTAGATCACAGCTTTGTGCATCAGCATACTAAATAAAATTAAAGAAATTGTTATAACTTCTATCTTTACTACAAAATAAAAGAGAAAGCAAATAACAGAAAAGTTTTTTCCAAATTCCTGAAGATGCAGATAGTAATAGAGGAAAAAAATAGACATATTTTTCTTTATATATTTCATATTTTCCCTTTTTTTTTTTCTGAGATACACTTGATCCCAGATCCTCAGTATATTTGTACAATGATTCATTATCTTGATCAAAATGCCAGTGTGGGTTTGTTCTAATCCAGGATGTCTCACTGTTTTACTCACAGTTGTTTCAATCTACACTAAACACACTCAATAATAATTGATCTCTGATTATTTTAGTTTGGACTTTGAAAACCTGACACTTTCATTCCATTAAAATACATTAGCCATTATGTTCTACATTAGTTCAAAAGCAACACATACTTTTGAGGCAGACTAACCACGTAAGTCCTCATCAACAAGTCCTCCAAACTTTCTCAGAAGAAAACAGAAGCTGATTAGATTTTAAAATTTGATACTTTACTTCAAATGTTCTAAAAGACAGGTATGCAAGATTTACCACAAAAATCTATGAAGAGTCAATATGAGACCCATACATTGATACATTTCAGTGCTTGTTTAAAATCCGTGTTTGTTATGGTGAGAAATTCCTTGGTGAATGTTGAGACAAAAAACAGAATAACAGCGGTGATTGCAGCTGGAAGTAAGTTTGAAAAAGAAACAACAATGAAAAACCCACTCTCTAAATCGATACAACTGATAATGTAGACCTATACTTTTTTCATATTGACTGAATGCTTGGGGTATGCTGACCTAGGTCTGAACCCACTGCCATGCCATCTATATGTATCATGTGCTCTGAAAACTAATTGGTTGATGGACTTACGCATGGAGGCGTGAAAAACTTTGTAATGCTCAGTCACAGCAGGATAAGACCCGAAGAAGACATTAACAGGGACTGAAGAGGAAGATGACGTGGTAACAAGAGTGAAGTAATGCATGTCCTTGTAGACATAAAGGACTAGGAAGATTAAGAAAGGAATAACCATTTTTCCTTTTTCACTGTCAAGAAACACTCCTCAGATATTTTCCTAGCTTTTGTCAAAACCAGACTCCAGGTTTTTTTATTACATGTAACAGAGAACATAGTAATAGACAGAGGTGAATGCAGTATAAATGCCTAAAGCTTAGTCACTTGTCCTTCCATAATTTATTAAAATTTTCTTTTGTTTTATAGTGGTTAAAGAGGGAAGAGGGATTTTTGCTGTTGTTTTAAAGAAACAACAGCATGTTTTACTATGATTTTAACTTTTAACAGTAATAACTTTACTAAATTCCGTTTGCTGTCAGTTAATTTCAACATGCGCCCAAATTCTCTCCAAAAATATCCTTTTGTTAAGATTTTATATCTATTGCACACTTTGCTGCTCTTACTACTACCTTCCTCCATAATCACGGTTCCTCTCATTCAGCTGAGGCATTCAGTTAAGGACAAGGTGGAATAGTTCTGTAGCTAATCCATTTTTGAGAGAAACATTTTATAAACATTTCCATCATAAAGAAACCACTATCTGTGCAACCACACTATGCATGACTTGCATTCTACAATTGACAAGCTTGGTATGTAGTTTAGCAAGTTAACGCTACCTTTTTTGCAATATCGTCAGTGGGATAGGTGACTTCTCCATCCTGCTAAACCATGATCTGCTCTCCAAAATTGGATCTGTCATGTGGTTATTAGACTGCTATAGCAATACTATAAACCATGCATGCCATAACCAATACAAAACACTGCAGTGTGTCTTCTCAGCAACTGTATTCCAGCTGCATCAAACCTATCCTCCAACCCTTGTTTTGGTTTGCCACTGAATATCTAAAGTTTTTGCTGACATAGAGTATCAACACGAAAGACAGCCTAATGCACACAAATGAAGATGATGATTGACAACAGTTTTGTCCTTGGCTCAGTGGAGCTTTCAACAAACAGGAAAACCTTGTCTGCACAGAAGATGCAGATTCTCAAGTGTTTGTTCATTTCACCGGTTCTTGAGGAACTATGGATCATCACAGACCTCATGTCTGCCTATTCGAGTACATACTTTTGAGCTTCCTTATAAAAAAAAGGCCACTGCTGAACACACTGCTGCCTCTCTGGAGTCCAAGAACAAACACGACAGACATTAGTCATCTGCACTCTGCTTAACGCACTCATGGAAGGCACATGGATACAGTGGTAAAAACTATGAAGAAGGGAACAGGATACTTCAGTACAGATATAATCGACTGGAAACGCATTAGCATTGTGGGATGGAAGAACAGAGAAACCTCTGTAAAGGTTAGCTGAGTGGAAAGTACTATCAGTCATTGAAATTAAAAGCACTTGTAGTTCCCATAAAGTATGCAGTGTCAGTACTGAACCATTATAAATACTACAGTACAACATACCCTACCTTTGCAAAACAAATGTGAAGTACATTGGAAACTGGTAAAATAATTAGAATCTGCAGCACACACAGTTGCTAATAAAAGTTACATTTAAAAACAAATGACAACTAAGACCCAGAATATGCTACAAAATATAAAAAATAAGTAAGTATGAAATATATTTGTGTATTCAAAGCCTTCTATGAGACACAAGCTCTGACAGTACTGAATATGGACAGCGCAAACCAAAGAACTTCAAACAGGGGCAGCAGTAAAAAGAAAACACTGCAAGGCACGCAGACAGACACAGGTTTTCTAGCTGATAGCCACAGTTTGCATGTATTGTAGGAACTGCTATTCCCACCTTAAATTTTTGCTTGCTAAGATTAAGGCTGTTTCTTTTACATTTTGACAAACTGGAATGTGAAGTCCCTTGAGCATCATATGTACCTAACTGATTTAATCCTGAGATGGGCTGCAGGATTGCAAATCCTTAACAACAATGCTTGTCAGCACAGATGAGGAGGTTTACACAGCCTTGTACTGTGCAGCAGTGAGTCCTGAAACTTTGAGGAATTCCTATCCAAATTCCCCTACACTGAAGAAGACAATGGAGATTGTAGCAACATAAAAGAGGGGAAATATTACATCCTTAAAATATCAGAGGTGCTAGAAGGAAATCTTCTTCAGATACTATTGGTAAAATGACTGGTTTAATACTCATGAAGCTCACACTTCAGGAGGAGGGAGACAGACACCCAAGGGGGTAAAGTAGGAGGAATGTTTAAAGACTTCCCACTGGCTCAACCATTTCCAGCTTGCAAGAGCATTTTTGTTTTGGTTTGGTTTTTTAGTTTTTGTTTGGTTTTGTTTGGTTGGGTTTTTTTTAACACTACAGTTCTGCTGGCAGCCATTTCAACAGCTTGTCTTTGGCTGTGAGAAAGACAGCTTCTCTTTCCATGGGATCAAAAGATAGGAAAATAAACCCCAAACATACTATAAAATACAGCTAATACATTATGCAACAACCAACATACTGTAAAATAGAGCATTATTAAAATAAAGCAATAACTGATCTCCAGAAGTTTGGGGATCCTTCCTTCCTCTATGCGAAGGAAGAAATTCCTTTTGAATTTTGTAGCTAAGTGTGCTACTAAAGAAAGATACTTTTCCAAAGAATGGGAAAAACAAGTAAGATATTTACAGCACATAAATCCGCAAGAAGTTTTTTCCTTATTTTGCTGAATGAAACAGAGGTTGCTAAGCTGTTTGTTTGTTTGTTTTGAAAAGCATTTCAGTAGTTCCATCATCATTTTCATTAGCTGCAGAATAGCTTAAGAGAAGATATTTTATTTATTGTTTCTCTTTGCAGTGATGCCGCAAGATGAGAATTCCATTTCTTTGCACTTAACTACTTCAGTGTTGTGATTTTCAAAGAAATGTCGTACTGCTATCTAAAACCAGTCTGCAGAGCTTTAATTTCACAATATCAAACATAGCTTTCTGAACTAGCAAATATGTCTAGACTACCAATATCTGTGTAATTTGATATGCTGACACATTTTTATTTTCTGTTTCAGTAATGTCTCATTTCACTAACTCATTGCCATAGGTTACAAGCAACTCTCACTCCTTGAAATGTCATACATAATTAATATGTGGTAAATTTTAAAAGAGAAAGTTCTTCAGACTCATTGAACAGGGCATTTCTTTCACTTTCTGCCCTGCAGGACTGTGTAATGCTGATGCAAATCATTCTGCTTTCAAAGTAGTCATATTTGGATGGTCAGTGAAAATCTCCTGTGTCGAGATTACAACATTCTCAAAGTTTTAGTTGTATGAACATAAGCATAAAAGTTCAGCTAAACATGTTGGCCTAATTTACATGGTGATTCACTGACTGCAAGTGCAACTTACATAGGATATAAATGTACATATACTTTTGGCCCTATAATGTTTGTAAACTTGTGCACTAAACAATTTTTAAAAATCTAGCCTATACATTTTGTAAATATTTTTAATATCTGTAGACAAACACAACACTGCTTGGAAGATACATTTTCTTATGTAGTGCCATACCTAAGATCTTCAAGTTAAATGCTGTTCAGAAAACAGTTTCCGTTCTCCTTGTTTCTGTTACACTTACTACAAATTCTGTGTAGCTATCCATATGATACCCCTGGTCCAACAGCATGTGTACATACATACAGTTTGTTTCCATAAATGATGTTTACTCACATAATTATTTGCAGATTTTGCAGCACAGACAGTTAAAAAAAGGAAAGCAGTCCTAGCTCTGAATACCTCATCACAATCAACTTTTTTCAGAAGCAGAGACTCAACCGCAACGATGACTAAAACCCTGTACTACCTGTGGAAAAAGGACTGCACAGCCTTCCACTTTGGCTTGCTTTGTCACTCTCAGTTTTAGCTTTATTCCTTCATTTTTGCTTTCCTATTTCTATTTTATCCATCAATCTGAATGCAGGTGAAGCAGTATTTTTTACAGTCTTTTAACACCAAGTAAAATGGGAAATTTAGGTCTAAATTAGGTCTACATGAGATAAGGATGGTCATCAAACCTGCAGGTGTCTTAACAGATAGATACTGACAATATTATATAGGCTATACAATTTAGATCATTTTAGCAAGAAAAACTGTAGTGAAGCAGACTCATCTTTGAGCACAGTTTTACAATTGTAACATACAATGTATTTTGATTTTCTTTATGGCTGGACACAAAGAACATGTTCCAGCATACCACTGTAAATCCGCTGCACCACCAATGAAAAGGTGGCTAGTAACCTCACAGTTTTGGGGGAATTTTACAGGCATGCCTACGTGCTCTTGCTTGCCAGATTCAAACTCACAAAGCCAAGTGGCTAAAGCAAAACGTGTCCACACTGTCATCCCAAATTCATTCGCAACTGGTGTCTGTTGCATTCAACTCACTTTAATAGGCTTTTTGGGCTCACCGGCTTTTGCACTCAGCAAAAGGATTAAACATGAAGTCATTCCTGGGCATTTCACACATCTTAGGGTCTTCCGGCACACTCTGTGAGAATCTCCCTGGCACATCAGTTCTTGGGCAGCCCAGTCAGGACTGAACTCCTTGCACAAGCAAGCTGCATGACAGATCTGATAAGTCTGGGATGTGATTAAGAGGCATTAAGGTGGTTTGGCTCTCCTGCCTTAAAGCCAACATCCCTGGAGTTACATGACCAAACAATTTCTTTGCTGTTTAATCTTGCTGGGCCAGCAAGAAGGACACATCTAGATCTAGACAGACTCCTGAGACTTGCATGATAAGCCTCAGAGGGCCTATGACAGATTTACTGAAGTGTCTCTTCAAGTTTTAAGCAAAGCACAAAGGTCTGAGCATTTATCACATATGCTTTGCAGTTTCCAGTTGAAGCTTTCTTGTCTGGGAGCCACTTGTTTTGCACCAAAGAAGAGGCTGAATGTGAGCCAACAGTGGGATCTGGAATCAAATATGTCAGCTTGCAATTTGTGTTACTGTGAGAGCACAAAGTGCAATACTAAGTGCAGTTTAGCTCCCCCTCTCAGAGAACTCCTGTTTGTTTCCACAACTGGGGTCCGTTAACCGTTACAGACAAGAATCAAACCAAGCTTCCAGCAAGGGCACTTTCATCACTTACTCATTCAACTGTGTATCATCATTTTTCTTTGTGAATACATTCAAGAAATAGTTAGGCATCCTGGTTTAAACTACAGCCTCAGCATACACTTTAATGTTACATATCCTGCACATTTTCCACAATAAGAATCACCACCAAAATGCATTATAGTCCATGTAGTTTCTCTACAATTCACATTTGAATTAGAAAAGCCAAAACACAGCCAGTGGCTAACTAGGGTAGAGGGGCAGAGGGCAGAAGGAGCCGTTTAAAGTACCAGCTGAGAGTTTTAATTCATTTTGTCATCAAACTTGCACTTAAGAAGACTATGTTCATTCACATATTCATAGTAGTTAATATTGGTTATGCACAATGTTCCAAGCGTCAGTGTTTCACTGTTGATTACCTCTGTGTTACTTATTGAATGGAATAAGTCAAAGTGTTTCTTTTTCACATTGTTTTTGGGAGTGACATTTCAGACTCTCAGCACCATCAGTTAGATGCTTGTAGCCTCCTGATTGCCCAAGCTCTGTGCATATTCTTTCCAGGAGAAGGTTATTAACAGTATTAACATAATAAGGTTTTTAAAGCTACACTGTAAAATTTTTTTTTTTTTTTTTTTTTTTCCCTAGGGTGAACCAGGAGATAACTGCATCATTCTATTCATGTCTGATGATACATCTTCTTTCCGGAAGTGAACTATTTTTGGGAATTATTCACTTGCTGTGACCAAGTTTTTCACTGCAGACACATAACTGACAAGTTCTGCCACATTTTTAGAAGTACCTTTCCAATTACAGAATCAATTACTTGGCATTTAATTAAAATAGAATGCCATTTTTATCCTTTGACTTAGATAAACTTGCTCTATTTTTGACCTGGGTAAAGATGATAATTTATAGTCCAGCTTGCTTTTAAGAATGGTTAATAAAATAAAAATTTTCCCTTCTCTTCTTATAATAAAATGTTTATTCTTTAATAATTTATCTTCTGTCTGAATTGTCTAAAAATAGAAGGCCAATTTGTGCCACATAATCAGTACATAGTGGGAGATTCCCTCTGTGGTAGGGAACATCCCCTGGTGCCTCCTGAACCAGCTGCCCCATATTTACTCTAAGCAGAGAAAGACGTCAGAGAGGTTCCAGCACTCCTGACGTGTTCACACTTAATAACAAGGCAGCACAGGAACTGGGTTCCTTCACAGAGCAGGAGCTTTTACAGACCTTGCTTTCCCTCCTGGTAGAAACTTGAACAAAAGGCTGCTTATGCCAGATTCTACACCAACTCCAGCTGACATTTAGATACAAGGGAGCATGGAGGGCTGTATCACAAGTTTGAAATCTCTCTGTGCGACAGGCATAAAAACACACCAATTGCTGCTACCACGTTCTGTCTGTATATCTACTATTGCATCTAGGCAAGTATTTCTTTAAAGCCAATTCAATGTATTTTTAAATTAGTTTTTCTGGTCTTCACCTTTTGAGTTTTAAACATTGTGAAAACAAGAATTAAGAGAAAGCTTTCCAAACATTCCAAAACTATCTTCAGCAGGCAGTAAGATAATGCAAGTGCATATTATGGCAAAATAATGGATTTGGGGCACACTAAGCAGCAAAATGTGTTTTCTAAAAGTCATGTGCAGTGGGTAGGATCACACTGTCACTAAGAGTCAGTCATAATCCATCTGGAAACACAGGTACATCTTTTCACTTACAAAAAGTTCAGAACTTAGAATAATTTGTTTATTATTTCTATGTTATTTATTGAACATAATTTGTTACTGTTTTGGGTTTTGTTTTGTTTTGTTTTGTTCTGTTTCTCAGCCATCCCCACTGCATGCTTAGGCTCACCAGAGTATAATACGCAGCGCATTCACTGTGTACGTATCTGCCATCTACAGTTTCCAATTAAGTGATATATTTTACTGAGCTGGGCCTTTATCTAGCAAAAAGTAGAAAAAATGTGCTTAAGCTTGACAGTATTTTCTGCCGAAATCACTCCTACTGATCTCAAAGACTTAAAGTTTGAGGTGATTTGGTATTGTTTTTCCTCAACTAGGGACTGAAAGTCCCTTTCACCTGACCGTACAAAAAATGCTGTGTAAATTGTGCAGCTGAAGAAAATCTCCCAGAGTGCCAAAGACTTGAAATAGAATGAAATCAACACAAAGCAGTATCAGTTCCACAGAATACCAAAGGAAAAGTTTTGTGTTTCAACATATATTTCAGGAAAAGCAAAGCTTAATAAAGCTGTTCTGGATTCTGTATCAGTTTCACAAAATCACATCAACAGACCCTAAAAAGAGCTATTTCAAGAGGCCAAAATAAGGCAGCGTTATCGAACTCACAAAGACTAATAAACAAAAGCACATGAAACTCAATCCCATCTCCTCCTACTTTCTCTTCTGTCAGAAAAACATACTTCATAATTCCAAATGTCCCTTTTTTCCTTATTTGGGTGAAATTTCAAACAAGTACAGTGGAAACCCAAGGAAGAAGTTCTTTCAAGAAAATAAAGTCACTGAGTTCTAACAATGTGACCCACAGATGACACTGCTTCACTGAGGTAGGCAGGCAACTGCTCAGAGTGCAGTCTCTTAAGATGCACATGGGAAGTGTTTTCCTGAGGTAAGAGAGATGACTAGAGCTGTGTTTGGCACTTTCAGGAAAGTAAATATGAATATGAAGTTCCACATTTCAAAATGAGAAATTAGTAATTAATTATGGACAATTATTCCTGCCAAAGTTTATGTAAGGTGTAAATTGAAAGAAAACTACTATTGCAGTCACAATCACTTGGTTTTGTTTATTTTCAGACAACCAAGTGATCACAGCTAGGAAAATAAGATTTAAAAAAAAAGAAAACAGATTATTTTTTCCTCTTTCACTTACATTAGAAGCCATGAGAAAATAAATCGAGTCATTTTCAATGTAAACTGAATAGTTTTGAATATTAAGTAAATAACATAATTCCAGTTGCTGCTTCTCCTTCAATGACAGCAGTCACCTAAGCAAAAATGCAATGTGTTGTTTCTATTTAACATCTGCTGTTATCCTGATTTATACCATTTACAACATGTGTTCGCATGGAGGAAGTGAATGAAACATGGTATGAAGCAATAAATATAAATATGTAAGACACCACAGTGGATAGAACACATTTATCAGCAGGCACAACTTCTAAAAAGCCCCTTTAAAGCTGACTGAGAAATGCTCAGGTAATTGAGTACACGTTTATTACAGAATGTCCTTATGGCACAACTCACAGCTTCATTTCCACACTTCAGAAAAGTAGGATTACTAATATACCAAAATAATCTGTTATTGAGGAAAAACAATATGCACTGCAGAGAGTTAGGAATGAAAGACCTTTTTATTACATTACCTTAGAAAAAAAGGGTCCAAAATAATGACTGATCTCGGTCTAGCCTTCTGTAATCCCTTTGTCAAGAAATACAGCAGGAAACACAGTAATTTTAATTCAATTATATTTAATAGAGGTACATTATTTACCAGTCTCCCCATTTAATTATTCCTCAACATCAGCAGCATCAGCCACTAAATCCACATTTTTCCCTTTTGTCTCAGATAACCAGCACTCACCTAGAGTTTCTACTATCTACAACACAACATGCATACAGACCACTAAGGTGGGATTCAATCTCACTACGTATCTTCTGTAACATCTTGATGAAAGAAAGCCAAGAGAGGGTTTTTTTCCTGCTCACAAAAACATAAATAATTCTTACTTCTCAGTAGCTCCATTGACGAGCTTTGGTCAAACTCATGCAGGTTACAATGAATAAGAAATAGCTCTGTATATACAGTTTTCATATTCCAAAAGCATCTTAAGACACTGAGCCTACAAAGTCTAGAGTTTGTGGGAAATTGTCATTAGTTACCTAATTGAACTCAAGGATATGTGAGAAAAATGTGCAAAATATGAATAAGAAAGCATTTATACATATTTCCTCTGCTACAGTCAGTAAATATTTTTCTAAAATGTGATAAAGCAAATTAAAGTATCCTCTGAAGAGTTACTGAGTTCAGAGACTGAATTAAATCTTTAATGTGTGAAACAGAAGGATTATAATACTGCTTTAAAAGAAAGTATCAACAGATTTTAATTATGGAATTACTTCTGATGCTCAGCTGATACTTAGTGTGCCATATAAAGCAAAATAAAAGACTGTCTCACAAGTAAAGAATGTTATTAATCTCTACAGCTTGAATCTAGCAAAAAAATACTCCTGCCATCTCTTTTGCAGCTATTGCTGGGTTGATAATCTTTATGCAGAAGGTATTATCGATCATAATATTTGTGCTATCAAAATCATCAGTTTGATGAGTAATGGTTCAGGAAAAACCCTGAAGAAAAATCATGGCTATAAAGAAAAACATCCAACATATTAATTCAGTTTCACTACTCAGTAAATTGAATTACAAACTATAACAAATAAACCTGAATGATTGCAGGGGATATATCAAACTGTTTAGTATTATCCTGCTATATTTGTTCATCATTGATGCAGAATTTGGGAAAAGCTGCAGCAAGTGATTTAAAAGGCCAACTGGCTATCAGCCATACAGGTAGCCTGCTGGGAAAAGTTAGTGCCAAAAGATTACTCTCCTGTGTGTAGGACACCCGTGGGTGAATCCGCTCTCACACCAAAAGCTGCAAGCTGGCAATCAAGTTCAAACACCTGATCACTGGATACATGTGTATTTTGCTGGTCCATCTGCGGCACAGAACATGTGCCAGAAATTTCACTAAAAGTGAATAGGCAAGGAGCAGTGTATAGCGCATCGTATGTTTAGGAAACACCTCGTTCATAAATCTGCACTGAGTATTTTCTTACTGTTCTTATTCACAATCAAAATGCACCACATTGATGATTGATGTGAAAACATCAGATTTTCAGTTACGGCCTGAGGGATTTATGAGTTATTATTACTATATTTTGGGTTCTACTCTTGTTGTACTGCAATCTTTTATCAAAGCCCTTGTATTTTCATATTAAGAGAAACTTCTGAGCAAAGTTAAATAATTCCCTGACTGATTCATAGATCTTTCAGAACATGTTCAAAAATCAGATCACTGGTATGAAATGGAAACGTCCCGGTACACAAGGGTGAAAGGAGATCTAATGCAGGGTGGGATAAAGAACCACTGGTCTTGTTAGAAACAGAGATTAATCTAAACCACACTGAAGGTAATGGGACTTTCCATTAACTTGTACAGTCTTTGGATCAGCTCCTATATTTTATTTTTCTCTCTCCTTTTATCTTCTCTCCCTTTCAGATTTGTTTTTCTCCTTTATGTGTTACAAGAGCAGTCCCGGGAGCTGCAATGGACAATGCTTAGCTGGCAGTCATTCTCTGGTAATTAGACTGAGTCTCAAACACCTGACCTGCACATCTATGGATATCAAGCACGTCTGAGTGCCCAATTACCCAGGAGTATTAAGAAATAGGTTTGGAGGATGGGCAAATAATTTGATTCTTAAACTCTTCTCTAGTTGATGCTATAGATGCTTCTTCTTTAGCACAGCCTAGAAGACCCAAAGAGAGATTGGAGGTCAAATCCTGTCTGAACCATCATATACTGTGAACAATTTCATCATACTATTTAGGATCTTTGACCTTTAGAAAGTCTACAGCATTCATAATTATATCTAAAGCAGCTTTGATGGTGTCTTCCTCTATAATGGATTCACAGACATGAATAATACTCCTTAATTTTCAAGTATTTCTTTTTCAAATTAATATTTCAAAGAGAAAAAAACCCTTATCTTGTTAAGAAGAAGAGTTTTTAGGGTTGTAGCTCTTGCATAGGATGATACAGTTTGGTGGCCTCTCTTGTTAAAAATGTTCTAGTACCCACCTAATGCCCACTTATTTATGGATTTTAGACTAAAAGCCCTTTTTTGCCAGTTTTCTTCACAAGCACTTATCTCAACATCCTCATTAGATGGTTTTTCTCTTTTCTTTTTTTCAAGGCCTATCCATGCCCTTGGTACTTTCTTTTGTTCCATTCTGCAAAAGGAATGGCTTTAAAGGATCTCTCTCCACCAGTTTCAACTTTTTTTCCTTTGTAATTAGCCTTATTTGAGGAGCAGAAAAGTAGAAGACCAGAGAGAAATAATAATAATAAAAAACCTTGCTGAACAAAGGAGATGATGTTCTTTACTTCAATCATATGCTGTATAGCCTGAGTCAAAGAACTTGCACATCTTTTTTTTTTTTTTTTTTAAAAATCTGACTCATATGGTACATGTAGGCCAGCTGAGAGAAATTTTCAAGGCTAAAGAAGAGGAATGTTTTATTCAGGTGGTTATTGTTATTACCAAGAGCTTATTTAAAAGTTATAATTAAAGAAATCTTTTGCAGACAGTAATTTGTAAAGGAAAGATGCGTTTGCCATCATTTGCTGAGAAGGAATATATTGATAGGATTAATACAAAAGTGTGTGAATAAGAAAGAATATATTTGTGATGTTAATGAGTAAGTATATGAATATATATATTTGAAAAATAAGCCGTGAAATAACACATCTGAACTAAAATGGAACCTGAGTATGAATTACTGTAGAATAAAGTCTAGAACTACTGGTATCATAGCTACATCTGCCATCAGTCTTTATTAAAAAAAATAGTGGGGAAGTGTTTCTTTGGTATTCTCTTTCAAAACAAAATAAATACTCAGTACATACTGGCAGTCCAGATAGACCATAAAACTGTAGAACGTATTTCAACATAAAAAACAGCTGTGGAAATACAGAAATATTAATCTGTAGTGGTTCTGAAACCCACTTGTGGATAGTTCAGAAAAGCTATGCAGAAGAAAAAAAAAAAAAGGGTGCCATTACTTGTAAAGAAAGTGACTGAATTTGTATTCTAACTTTTTCAAACTCTTCTTTAAAAACAAAAAAAAACAATTGTACCTTGAATATCAGGTTTTGACTTCCTAGGTTTTGTTTACTTTTTATTTTGTCTTTTTTTGCTTCTTGGTATACAGTTCTTGCAAGGCTAGATATCTAAATGAAGGAACATTTACCATCTGGAGCAAAAAGGTATTTCAAACTTTAAAAGATAGAACTGTCCACCAAAAAACACTTCCAAAAATTTTTTCCCTAATGTCCAGTCTACACCTACCCTGTTGCAGCTTCAATCCATTCCCTTTTGTTCTATTGCTAATTACCTGTGAGAGGAGACCAGCACCAACCTCTCTACAATGTCCTTTCAGGTAGTTGTAGTCTCCCTTCAGCCTCCTCTTCCTCAGACTAAACAGTCCCAGCTCCTGCAATCACTCTTCATAAGATTCAATCCAGATCCAGACCCTTCACCAGCTTTGTTGCCCTTCTCTGCACTTGCTCCAGCATCTCAATATCTCTCTCGTATTGAGGTGCCCAAAACTGGACACAATACTCAAGTGTGTCCTCACCAGTGCTGAGTACAGGGGGACAATCACCTCCCTACTCCTGATGCTCACACTATTTCTAATACAAGCCAGGATGCCATTGGCTTTCTTGGCCACCCGGGCACACTGCTGGCTGATGTTCAGCCGCTTGTCAATTAGAACCCCCAGGTCCTTTTCTACCAGACAGCTTTCCAGCCACACTTCCCCAGGCCTGTGGCATTGCGTGAGGTGGTTGTGGCCCAGATGCAGGACCTGGCACTTGGTCAACTGTTAACGCTGGCCCATCCATCCAATCTATGCAAGTGTCTCTGTAGAGCCTCCCTATCCTCGTGCAGATCAACACTCCTGCCTAACTTGGTGTCATCTGCGGACTTTCTGATCATACACTCTATGTCCTTATCAAGATCATCAATAAAGATGTTAAAGAGAAATGGTTCCGACACTGAGCTCTGAGGAGCACCACTTGTCACTGGCTGCCAGCTGGATTTAGCTCCATTGACCACCACTCTGAATGGTGCTGTAGAAGCTTTTAAGAGCCTAAAGGGGATTCCAGCTGGGCAAGGCAATGGAGCTGAGTACTTGTGAAGTGACAGTAAGGCTATTGTCTGTATTCACGCTCCTTTCTGGGCATGTGGCATGTAAGTATCCCACATGCAAGAGTTTCTACTTGAAAGAGTACCTACCTGCAAGATGGCCTATTGGCTTCTGTGGTTTGGCTTGCATTACTGCTGTTCCTTGTCGAGCTCAGAGGATCACTTATAAGTTTGTGGTGATACATCAAACTACTTACAGTCTTGTGATATATTATGGCCACATTATGATATGGAGAACCTGGTTCTTTCTTTAGTTGTCTTGTGGTATAAAAGAGGCTCTTGGGCAAAGACAAGAAAATTTCCCTTCCTGTCTTGAGAGTTATGGGAAAAAAAAAAATAATCCAAATGCCGTGAATGTATACAGTATGCTGTACAATTTAATGAGATCTGAACAATGACTCTTTATTGCGTAATGGATTGTTTGTGTATATTTAAGATGTACTAAATTTGAATAGAAGAACCTACGTATTGTTACAGAAAAGCAGAGAATGGACACTATTTTAATTTTGAGAACTGATGTCCTGTAGAGCTGTATGTCAAAATTTTGTTGTGCAAGTCTAATTTCATTAACATCATTGGTAAACATATTTTAAGTCCACTACTATTCCTGAAGCATAGAATGGAAAAGAGGAGAATAATCTGGGAACTGCTTTCAACCTCCTCTTGCTTCTATAGGAATCAGTAAGGCAAGATAATGATCAAGGAAGTTGCTTTTTGTGAGCAGTGATATGGGGTGAAGGGGAACTTGGTGGTGTCTTTTCTTTGTCTAATTCTCAAGAATTCAGTGGGAAATTCATGTGTGACAGCAGGCAACAGAGGTGAGTTTTAGGTATGCCTTGACAAGGCTGCTGTTCTCTCCTTTCCCCTTTTGTTTTGGTTTCCCACTTTTTCATAAAGTATCCGATACTTTTCTTTGTTAGAAGGAGCTTTGGTTGACTTTTATTCTTAACCTCATCTTTTGACAGATGGCCTAAAGTGAATTGGGTTGTCACTGAGTGCCCTGCTCTGTGTAAGCATTGAGTCTGTAGTCGGGTGGTGTGGAAGGATTCTCATGGGGTATCTCCTATTAAAAAACATGTTTAGTGACTCTGAAAAATTGGGTGTGTTTTCTGCATATACCTGTGAAGATTGACTGTGACTTGTATTCCAGCACTGGAGAGAGGTTTCTTTTGGTGGCTGTAGACAAATGTCCCTCTGTTAAAGTCAGAGCATTTGCAACTCTGCTTCTGCTTTATGTACTGCTTCATATATGACTGAATGCTTCCTTCCAAGTGGTATCCTGTCACCTTTCCTCATGTTACTGTGCTAGTGTCTCAACTTTGGCATGAATTGTTAAGCTTAAATGATGTCCTTTTTCCTTTTGATGAATGTAATTTTGAAGTGTGCCTTCTCTTTAATAACTACACAGATACAGCAGCTTTCTAGTGTATTAATTCTAGGCATATAGTAACGAAAACTGAACTGTAAATGATGTTCTGGATGTGACTATATTTTTTTGAAGTTTGGTTCTTCCTGTCTTGTGCTATTTGTATTACTAAAGAAAGTACTTATAAACCCTTTAGGTCCTAAGAAAGCAGCTTTGTTAGAAGCACCAGAAATTGAAGAACTCATAAAAATAGTGCTGTTTTCCCTTTGATATACATAGTGATCATGCTTTGAGACAGTCATCAGTAGTGATGTTCTAATTTTGCATCACTGGTGTGGACAAAAGTTTCAAAGCAAGTTACATGCTTTATATTCTGTCTAACAGGTCAATAATCTTGTATCCATCCAAGATATAGAAAATCCAAACCCAAAAACTAACTCTTTGTTAGAAGTGAAACAAAAAGTCTAAATGAGCTCGTGTGGTGTTAAAGGAGCTCTTTTATTCAGTTGATCATGGAGCTGTTTGTAGATGAGAAATCTGGTCTTTAGGTGTTCTCTGCTGACTATGTAAGTTGATGGGTTAAACTTACTGGTAGCACGTGGTTTGACAGAAGTGTTTTATATCAAAGTTGTTTACAATGAAACAGAGCCAGAATTCCTTCAAACTGAATAACTGGATGTGGTCCTGTCATGGTATTTGAAGACCCCACTTGTGCAACGAACAAGTCTTTTCATTGTAGAAAGTGTCAGCATACAGCTCCAGCACAACAAAGAAGTTTAGGTTGGAGCACAAGGTAGTTTGTCTTCCCTGGAAGATGAGGGCTGAGTGAGGTTTCTGGCTTTAAATACTTAGCGGTGACTTTTTTTTTTTAAAATTTCTGTTACTGTAACAGAGCCTATAATTCAAGGCCTGTGTTTGTGAAGAAGTGGTCCCTGATTGACAGGTGGTTATAGCGTGGGAGAGTTGCATTCATGGCTGTTTTAGATCATGTGTTAGTATTTTCCTGTTATGAATGGTAGCTCCCTCTGTGGCTTCCTAATTTAGAATAGATAAAAATTTCCTCTGTAGTTTCATAAATTTCCCGTAGCAGCAACTTAAGCAGATGGTGGGGTTTTTTTTGGTTTTTTTTTCTTTTTTGGTGTGTGTTCTGTCTTTCTTGCTTTTTATTCATAAAATCTTGGTGAAGATGATAGTGTTTGAAAAATTGCTTCAGACTTAATGTAAAATGTTAAGGCTGTTCCTCTTCAGTAGCATGAGTACTGATGTGTTGTAGAAATCACAGAATCGTTTAGGTTGGAAAAGATCGAGTCCCCCTGTAATTGTTTGTGCTTTCTATTAATATGCAGTACATAACAGTTGTATTGATAACATGAGTAAAAGAGACTTCAGTCAAGTTAGTTTGCAACACCTAGACAATACATGAATAGTTATCTGAAAGACTGGGTTATTTTGAGAAATCTTAGCTATGTAATATAATATCACTTTGAAGTGTCAGAAAGTATGTGGAACTATTAAAATAAGAACATCAAAGAAAAAAGGTGAGTTCCGGGAAACCGTTGGTGAACTCTGTTCCACCACCACTTCCTCCATCCTTCTTTCAAAGTGGTGCGAGTGCTGCTAATGACATCTTTCAGACCTGCATATATTTGTCTCCTAAAGCTACTTAATTCTTTTAGAACTTTTAGAAATGTGAGGTTATCTTGCAATTCAAATTGAGACCAGAGAGGAAGTGAAGCCTGCTGACACAGTGGTTCCAAAAGTCTGGTATTGTGGTACAGTTCCTCTGTTGTGCAATGTGTTCGTTATGATAGAGACTCATTAGGAGAGCACACGTGTTTATGACTGTTTTTGACTTGCTAATAGTGTTACTAAAAAGTCCAGTTACGTTATGGAATTAGTCAAAAGTGGGAAAAAAGCTTCAGATACATTGAATAAACTTTTCTTCAGGCTGCTTTCATGATTTCATTTCCTAAACAATAATAGTAAATATGCATTGCAGCCTTTTCAACTGCTTTTTGTTTAGAATAATTCTTTAGCAGATTGGTATTTGAGTATGCAGCCTAATAATTTTCTTCAATAGAAAAGGCTGGGTGAACCATACGAGTAGAGAGAATGATGGTTGTGCTCTGTACTACTGTACAATAGCTTCCTTTCTGAAGTTATCAGAATTCCATGGTTTTTTCCCAATTACATTGTATGGCTAACTTTCAGGTGTTTCAGCATTACAACTGCAGTGGTCTGTAAAAATTTATCCCTCATATATCTAACTAACTTGTTCATGAGTGAAAATTTGGGATTAATAGCAGCATTGACATATACAAGTGGTTTTTGAAGTGGGTTGCTTTCAGCTTCCCCCTAGTGTCCTGGTATGACTCTTGTAATTCTGAACTGAGGCTTCCTTTGAAGGGAGAGCTTCCTTCTGGTACAGTTTTTCTGTCTCAGTGAGAAAAAGATGCATTACCCTTTGAGATCTTTTCCTTTTGTGTCAATGCACAGAGACCTCAGACAACATAAATAGGCTTGTAGTAGGCAGTTGATATGGTTATGAATACTTTAAATTAATTTATTTGTCTTATTATGCTTGAATGATTTTTTCTTTGTATAGTTTTTCCAAGTAATGCTTTTGCTAGTGTTGATTTTGATGATCGACAATGAAAACTGATTAAAATTTGAATCAGTTTTAAGATTTGAAACACAGATGTTTTAGAAACCAGTTTTTGAGGAAGTCTGTAAAAGGTTTTTAAAATGAGATATACAATTATTGTTTCTATTTAATTGCATCTCAGTCAAAAGTTCTGAAATTTATGTTAAGATTACCAAAAGCTGTGATGTCATGCTGCCCCAAATATAAAAATTCATTCAAATTTCAATGAAAAAGATACGATTTTCTACCAAAGTGAAGTACCTTATCATTCAGATACCATCTCATTTGATTAAGGTTAATATACAGTATAAGCTGTTTACTTTGTCTTTGTTCTGTACATAAGAGATTTTTACAGCATGCTGTTGGGTGACATCTTTTTAGCCTGGTTTACTGTCAGTGGATTTTTTTTTTTTCTGTAGTTAGTCCTGTGAAGAAGTGTGAGAATAATAGCAAATAACTTGGTGTATAAGTTAATTTCTTTGTGTGTGCCCTGACTTAAGTGAAGAAGGGATGGATATATTTATCATGTGCATATGATCTAGGCAAATGAAAACTGTATCATTTGAAACATGAGGAGTTGCCTAGAGGACAAGTGCATTCAAATTTTCCTATTTGAATATTTCTTTACATGTTGCTTTTGGCTCTAGGTGGGAAAGTTTCAATATTACTGCTCTTAATTCTTGTTTCTCATAGATATTGTATTTAATTTTTCAAATTCTCTATCAATTTGAGGTGGAAGAGAGTCTTTTTGAATTGTGGAATGATGAAAGCTTGATTTGGTTGCTAAAAGCAAAGAAACGAAGAAGTTGTTCTCCCCCCCTCCAAAAAAACCCCCAAAACAACAACAACAAGAAAAACCCAAACAAAAAACCCACTAAAAACCTAGCTAAACATCTAAAGTTTTATTAATGCATATGTAATTAAGATACCTGATTGCAGAAATTTGTTTGATAAGTAACATATCCCCAGGGCTGTAGTTGTTTCTAATTTACATGTCATAGCAGAAACAAGTCCTGGATTTTGTGTAGATGGCTGCTCTACAGATTTGATTGTATCAGAAAGACACACTTTTTCTGGAGACTTGGTTTCTAAATCATTTGAAATGTCATGCATTCACTTTTTTTTCTTTCTCTATTTTTTCCTTATCTGATATATGTAGAAAATTAATTTGTCTGCCAGATGCAGTTGCCGTTGTTTGGATCAAGTCCTGCAATTTTTTCAGCATTTGAAAATTCCCTACTATCTGTGAAATCCTGAATTACAAATGATAGATAAAGCTCTTGTAGCCATCAGGTATAGCATATTTGATTCATATTGCTAGAAGCTCTTTTGCTTATGTCTCCAGTCTGGGTATTTTATGTATTTGTCTTAATGTTTGGTTTACTGTGCATTTGACTTAGTATTTTAGTTTTCCGTCTGTTAATGGGGTCAGTTATGTTCATAAGGACATTTTAAAGCTGCTAAATCTGTTTTCAAGTTCAGGCAGAGGATGTAGGAGAACAGTTTGTATCTCAAGGTGCGACTTGATATTCTGAAGCCAGCTTTAGAGTTCCTAGGCCTGGTCAAAATTGCCATGGTTGCATCTCAGGGAGCATTAGTCTGGTGTAAGCTTACTCTAGAAGTTCAAATTTGCTTTACAAGAAAACCACAGCAGTAGAAGGTTTATAGATAGACTTTATGCAAGGCTAGATAATTGTCTTGCGAAAGTCCATGTGAAAGCCTAAAAGCCTGTTTAAATTCCTTGTTGTGCACGCCCTAATTTCCCTGAAATCAGTCTTGCCTTGAACTTGTGTTTGTGCTCCTGGATGGCGGCGTCCAGATTAAGCAGCGTGGATTTAACTGTGGCTGTGTTAGGAAGACGGGTAACTTCTGTTGCTTATTCCAAAATTATTAAAAGTGCCTCTGTATTGGTTAGGTCAGCTTTTCAGAGAGCACCCTTTTCAGTGGTTGTTGGCTGGTTAGAACTCCCATACAAAACTGAAACGTTAATGTTCTCTAGAGAATCCCAAGTGTTCGATAAACAAATCAAGAGTATCTAATTTGCCTGCTGCATGGTGGATGAACTCAATAACCCCTAAAATCATAAGTTTATAGTAACCCTTCAGCATTAGTTTTTCCTTTTTGAGAGAAATGTGTGCATTTCTCCTATCAGTACTGTGTTGTAGACAGTCTTTTATGTGTTTTATCACAAAAGGAAAAATTATAATAAAGTACTAAATAAAATATAAATCTTTCAGTAGTTGTTTTTGAGACAAAGGATGCAGTAGCCACAAAAGAGGTAGGTTTTCTTTTTTGGTTAATGTTTGGACCTCTTTCAGAATTTTCCCCTTGTCAGTTGAACTTTGCCATTGTACAGGGCCCATGTTATGGGAGGCATGAATCTGTTGTGTCAGAATCAGCACCAACATTTTAAACTGACTTTTCTCAGCTTCTCTGAGTCAGACCCAGCAAAAACATTACATTTCTTAGTACATCAGAGAATAAGCTCTCTTTAAACAGAAAAAAAAGGAGCTCAGCTGTATACCATTAAGTGGTGTTAGACAAGGCAAGTAAAAAAAAGAAGTGGATTCCATTTTAAATGTCATTTCAGTAATCCTTATGAAGGATTTTAGGCTGGCTCCTAGAAGTTTAAAGTTCTGACAAACTTTTGTGTGGCAATATTTTCCCTCATATAGATCATTTCAGACTTTGAACATATTCTGTTGTGCTTTAGAATTGCAGGAGGCAAATAGAAGAAATTCCAGCAAAAAGGTAGGTGTCTTAAGATATGGCTTCATGCTAAGGCTAAGCTGGACTAGTTAGTTCTTGGTCTCTGAAGGGCAAGTGTCATTCCCCTTTTGTCTTGTTTCCTTTCCCAGAAACTGATTCAACTTGTCAAGCTGGTAAAAGAACAAATAAAATAACTAAACAAAAACCTCAAGAAACACCCAATGAACCAAACCAGAAGTTGTCAGGAATAGTTTTCTAAAATGAATGTTAACTGAGTTATATGTTTACTCTGTGACCAAGAAAGCATCAGATCTGATGTAAGGCAAGGATGTTATAATGTCTCGTCAGAATATTGTGAGAAGGGAAAGTGGTATGAGTGGTATCTCTCCATTTCCCCAAGATGTTAATTTTACCCAAGCTGAGATGTGAAGCTACTGCATTGACTGTAGTAACTCCACTAAAGTCCAAGCTGGTCTAGTGTGGAGTTGCCCCGTGCTCCTGCCCTTCCTACTCTGGGCTCATCAGTCTGACCGGTTCAGTGCATCACCCGTGCCTCACGGGTAATATGTGGTGGCAAGAGCTGAAGTGGCAGAAAGTTGTCAGCATAATGTTACTGCTGGGTTGGTTCCCTGAGCCAGTATGTTATTGATTCAGATCATTGCTAGCACTAGCACAAAAATGAGAATTGAAGCTTTCTGTTACTGTCTTCCTTAATAAACGTGAGTTGTTATAACTAATTTTTTTGGTAGTTGTGCATTTGTCATAGTAGAGGCTTGCTAATACTCTGGTAATTGGTTGGCATTCTGCACGTAACAGTGGCAATAGTCTGGTATTTGTTTAAATGTACATTTCAGATGTCTTGAAGTTATTCAGCATAACTTGGGAGATGTGATTTGTGGAATGTATTTTGTATTAAAATAATCTGCAGAAAACACCACCTGAATCAGGTATGTTTTACCACTTGGAAAGTTAAAAATTTATGATGAAACTCAGCCCTTGTTCAAATTGCAGTGGTCATGAGCTGATCTGGAGTTTACTTCCATTCTGCCTGCCTTGTTTTTAAGAAGAAATGTCAATAAATTATTACACAGATAGTTGATTTGACTGGGATGCAATTGTATGAATAGAGAAGAATTTGAGAGACGGAAAGCTGAAAGAGTTAAGCCTTGAATTCATCTGAATTGATTCATGATCTTTCACTTTTCTGTGAGGAGAAAGGCTTAGGTAATTATTCAAAATTTACAGCCTTTATTGAAAGATGAATTTCTGTATTTATTAGCTGCTGATGTCTGGTGTTTTTGTCAAGGAACTGTTCTGCGTGGGTGTAGCTTGGTTTGGTTGTATTTGGAGTGTGTTCTAACTGGATAATTGGGTAATGCCTGGAGATGAATAGGTAAAAGCAAGTGATGAGGGATGTGTTGTAGTTCTAAAGTGAGCAGCTTTGTATTTAGAAAGCATCCTCATTCTTTGGCCAAGAACCCCAAAACAAGATCTCCCACAAAGCCCCCAAAATCACATCATTCTTCCCTCCCCCCCTGCCTAGCTCAATGCTATTTACATGGTGACCACATGCTCATACATACTGAATTGAAATTCTTTGTAGTGTTCTGTTTGAACATGGTGGATTTCTTCCATCCTTCTACTGAGGGATGTTTTTGAATCCAGAAAAAACTAAAGCACTCTAACTTCCCATACAACTCTTGTTTTTCCACTTTATCAATGTATTCAAATCAGGACTGCAGGGTGATTACCGAAGCAGTCTATACAACAGAGTATGCAGTTATCTCACTGTTGATGCAGATTCAGTTTACAAACTGCGGTGACGTCTTCTCTAGAGAATAAATACGCAGCTCTCAGAATGATGTGTAATTGTGTAATGTCAAGAGGGCTCAGAGAAGCTCACACTCCAGCTCAGCATCCCAGTGTCTTGTGACAGCTGTCCTGCAATGCTCTGAGAAACCTGAGTCTGCTACTGGGGCAATACACCAGGGAGTATCTGCACAGAATATAGCTGTGTTTCCCACCCCCCTGTCCTCCCCCCCCACCCCTCCTTCTTTTTTTGGAAACGCTTGGTTCCGTGTGTACGTGACGATACAAACTGAAGCGTGCTATGCAGAGAATAGCATAGCTGTTCTTGGGAACTAGCTGTTCTGTGGAAGTCGTATTCTGAAAAATACTTCTAGGCAGTCACTCTTGGTGTTTTTTTATGGATAGTTTTAATTCATTAGATGATGAGCCCCTGCCTGTGAATGTTTCTGTGTTCTCTTACTAAGGAAATAATGTGTAAGGGAAAACTCGCAGGAAGCTGTTGTTAATATGAGTTAGTAGGTTCCCATTTAATAAGAAGCTGAACAAAACCATCTGTAGTGGTATTTGACATACTAACATTAGACAGTATGTCATACGATTTGCTCCTTCATTGTCGTAATCCTGCAGCATGTTGCCTCCCCACCTGGCTCCCTTGTGACCTGAGCTACCCCCTAATCCAAAACAAAGGGAATTTTAATGGAAGCTTGTACTGCTTACAAGGAAATTATGGACTATATGTCATTTGTGAAAACATTAGAAATTAAGAGATGAGATGAAAACTTTTTTTTTTTTTTTGGACTTGTCTTTTCAAGAAAGTGCCTATATAGCCAGAGAAAAGATCGAACAAGTAGAGCTTGAAGGAATACAGAAGTGAAAATAAAGAAGGAAGGATTTATGGAAAAAAGTGTGGCTACTTAATGTTCTTTTTCTTAGAAAACACAAAAAGCAAACCAAAAAAACCACCCACAAAAAAAAACCCCTCAGACACTTCATAAAGATTCTTTTGCAGCATCAAGAATATGGGTGAAATGTTGTGGTACACATTTACTTATTTATTTATTTTTGTTCTAAGACTGAGTGACTACTTATCTAGGAAGGGGTGACTACAGATGAGAAAGAGATTTCAGTGAACAGCTTCAGAGATACATTTTTTTTTTAAAGTTTCCAAACCAAGTAACTATGCATTTTAAAGTTTATACAAATAAAAAAAAATAATCAAAGATGTGATTTACTACCCTCCCCTTTCTATCCCAAAGGAATAAGCAGCTTTTTCCCCCTGAAAACACACACACATTCCCTCACATCCACCTCGCCTAAACAAGCCAGCTCTTGTACTTGTAGAAACCAAAATACTTCGGTGTGAATCTGTGCTAAAGAAGACTGCATTTGAAGTGTGGGAGAGCTACTAGAACACAATTCAGCATAGCTGTTCCAGTATTCATCTGAGTAGCTGAAGAACAGTATGAACCTGTGCTTTGCATTAGGAGAGGAAAAGGTTTGGTTTAGGACACTCAGTTGAGATCACTGAGAGTTAGGGTATGTGGTGTTTTTGTTTAACTTTGTTCTTCTGATGTGAATCATTTAGTTTACAGTCAGTTACATATAGCAACAGAGACCTGCAATGGCTTGGAAGTGAAAAGATTACACACACGTTAGAGTGAATATCTATTTACAGAGTGGAAACAAAACTACTTTTAAACTCTCTTGTCAGCAGTGTCTGAGAGTACTTTTATTAGTCCATGCTTAGAGAATTTTCTGGACTGAGAAAAGGCAGTGAGGGGAACTGAATGTGGTCTTCTGATTTCAGAACTACTGGGTGATCAATACCATCTTCACAGTTGGACATTATGTTTCTTTGATTAGCGATATTTGCTCCAATTTTATGAACAGTACACTACTCGGTTTATATTGTCCAATTGTTTGTTGGTAGGGGCAGCACCAGTTCAGCTTCTTTACTAGAGGTCTCATCCTCTAAGAAGTAGGAATGAAAGAAGAAAATAGAACAAGGATGGCAGTGTTATGTCATGAAGACCAAGTTATGGATAATGCATTAGAGAGACCATTTTACTATGCATTATGATGGGACAAGGAGATTAAGGTATGATGAATAGGAGAAGAGTGAAATGAAGCTCTGAGCTTGATCTGCTAGAGTGGAGGTTGCATTTTTCTAAGGTTGGCTTTAGCAAGCAAAAGTTACTATACCTGAAACAAAGAGCCATCCTGCTCTGGGAGGAGAGGTAATTAATTGCACCTAACAGCATGTTTTTTCCCCCTCTTCAACAGGAGGAAAAACCCATATTTTTCAGGATTTTCTGGTAAGCTATGGTTTGTTTTTGCTGAATAAGAATGTATGGCTTCTGTTAAAAAACAAGACCAAAAAAAGGCAAAAAAACCCCAAACCCAAAAGACCCACAAACAAACAAAAAACAACAACAAAAAACCCCAAACAGCAACCTGCTTTGGAATGAGTATTCAGTGATAGGTTGGTAATACAGCTATAAACACACTTAGCAGATGTTTGATTTCTGGATTGTTCTGTTCTAGGACCCAAGGTACAAATGTACTTTCATTTTGTAATGTTAACGGAGTCTTGGATCAGAGCAAAACTTCGTCCTTGGAGCGGTCCTTAGCTGCTGCTAATGCAGAAAATGTTAAGTCTGAAACTGTTTTTTTTCAGTTCCTTTTTTGGTATCCTCCAGGCTGGAATTGGAGGCATGCCGTCTCCGTCTCGTTCGCCGCGCTCTTGTGCGACCCCACGGTAACTGTAATCAGCGGCCTGGGAGATGAGAGCTGGTGAGGGAGCGATTGGCTGCGGGGCTGGGGAGAAATTTCCCGGAGTACATCTGTGTCGGGCAGAGCGAGCTAAAGCAGTCATGTGTGCGCAGTCTCTGATCTCTTGGGAGGTTCATTACAGGGTCTTGTACAAGGGCATTCTCTGCTTCTGCACATCAGCATGGAAGAAGCTCGTCCAGGGAAGAAAATGCAACCTGTATGTAAAGAGCAGCTGTAGAACTTCATAGCGGTTTGGACGTGCTTTGATCCGAGTGATATTTAGCAAGTGTCTCGGAGTGCTGTGTGCTACCTTAGACTCGCTAGTTGTGGAAGAAATTTTTGAAAGATCCGATGATAGAAATAATACTTGAAGTACAGATTTCTGTATTAGGGAAGATAGTCTCCATGTAGTTAAAATTGCTTAAGCATAGTAATTGGCTTAATTCAGAAATAAAATGTGCTTTTACAATCATGATAGCATAGTACCAGATTTTGAGGGTGGTTTGGTGGGGGAAGAAATTGGGTTGGTTGGTTGGTTGTTTTTTTTTTAAGGGTGTGTGTGTGTGTGTGTGTGTTCGGTTTTGGTCTGGTTTGGTTTTT
>WUAM01000287.1:45256104-45268838 GCA_024336885.1 Actenoides hombroni
TGGGGAGGGAGGGGGGTTAACAGAGAGCGTCTGTTATCGGTCTAAGGGGCTGCCCTGACCCTAAACCGTGACAGCTGAAAACAGCAGAGGATTTCTGGTTTTCTGGAAATGTTAATGGTAAAATGACCTAGGTGTGCCCCATACAACCCAAATAATATATTCTACATCATCAATACCAACACAAGAGGAGGCCTAAAACTTGACATTGACACATACAATATCTGGTCGTCCAGAAATCAATAAGAGCAGTGACCTGCTTTCAAATGAAAAGCAGGAAGAATCTCTCCCAAAGGCCCAAATGTCTATATGGCCTTCTAATTAACCACCAAGATACAAGAAAAATGTAGAAGCTTCATACGTGACTATGGATTGGACAGTATTTAAAAAAAACACTCGTTTTAAGCAAGTATCATTCATGTTTATATACAATACAAGTTGTGTTTTGTTTAGGTTTGTCGGGGTTTTTTTTCTGTAGAAGTCAGAATTGGTCTGAAGCAAATGACAGAGGAGAGAGAAAGTGAATGAAAAAGTGTTAAGAAGAATTTATGGTGAAACCACTTTGCCAGAACAGCACAGCACTTACAGAATGTAATCCTCTGACTGATACTGTGTGAAAAGCTAGGAGGGTATTTCTGATGTACATCAAACACAGTAAGAGCTGAAGTAAGACCACAAAGCTCTTTCTCTGATCTGAAACAGGTTATGAATTTAACTCTGCAGAAATGGAACTGGTATATGCATGCCTTCTTCTGAGGAGGGTCTTGCAGATGCTTCCTAGAAAAACTGGTTTACAGTAACACAGTTTCTAACTCAAATGAGTTTGTGCTTGCTACTCTCCCTTCACTGCAGATTTCAGTTCCTCCCTGAGTCAGACCGAATGCACCTCTACCTAAAACACTATTCTGACAATACATTCATCCTTTCTCAGTGTTTATTGCCAATTTCAGGGCCCAATTGCTGTTGTGAACTCTGAGGAATATACTATATCCAAACTGTGCCTGGAATGAAAGACTACCTTTTTTCCTCCTCTGTTCTCTCCCTGTTTCAGCAGTAGTTCTCTCCCTTGTTAATGCAAGTATCTGTTGTGGAGGACTTTTTCCTTCACAATAACCCAAAAGCATCTCTTGGTTTCCAGCATGATTATTACAAATCAACACCGATTCTGAATTTATGTTTGACATTAGCATTGCTCTTTAAAGTGAATGTTGCAGTTTCTCAGCAGTAGCATCACATTTCTGTAATGCTTATTGACAGGTAGGTCAGTAGCCAGTGACTTCTTTTTTTTTTTTTTTTTTTTTTAATGACTGTATTCTTTTGTTCTCTTTGCAGTACCCACAAGGACTTGAATGACAGAAAGTTCATTTTTCTCCGAATGAACATCTGATTAGAGTAGCCCATGCTTTACTCCCCTTTGGGAGACATGCTGTCAGCCAGCAAAGCCATTGTAGTTGTGGTAACTGTCACTGCATATCCAACAGCTGCTCCGTTACACATTCCCTAACCTGGCAAGGACCACACTGCTGAGATTCTGCCGCTTTCCCGCACCCTGGCTCCGCGCTGCCTTCGCCCCATTCCTCCAGTGGGCAGGCTGGTGAGCAGCTCTCACTGCGGCTGCTTCTCACCCTGCTGGTGCAGATTCACCACCAGCAAAAGGTCTCCCTAAGGTTCCGTCTATGGCCTCCACCCTGGAGATTGTGTCAGCCCTGTCAAGGAACCAGAGCTCCTCAGCTGGAAGCTCGCAGGGGCCTAGCCAGGTTGGTACTCAGTGTGTGCAGATGGCGGTACACCGTGGGGTTTTTTGCTACACCAACGGAAAGAAATGAGGAGGAAAAAATTACGCTGAATCTTGAATTCTTTAGGTTCAAAGCAGAATGTGGCTCGATGAAGAGAAATCAATAAAATGGCCAACATATGTTCCCCTGATATCAAAAGAATTATGTCTGTGCAGGTCCCATCTTCTAGCTGAGCATTACCTCAGGCAGAACTTGGCCTACATAAGACAGAATTCAGTGCAGATTGTATTCGATAGATGGATGTCCCAATCATCATCCAGACAGCCATTTAGGTGTTTTAATGCTAAATTGTTCAAAATAATTTTTTAATTATATAAAATTAGGTACTGTGATATTTTCTTCGGAATAATCCCTGACTTATCTGCCTTTGTTGAAGCCACCATAATAACACGAATGGACCTTAAACTGCCACCACAACTTGTTACACCTTCCTAGAAGTGCTTTGCTTGCACTTATGCTGGATAGTCCTTGTTAGGATTATATTCTAAGTCTCTTACATATGAGTAGCATGAGATCTACAACTGAAATCTATGTGAGACATTCTTAAACATCATAAGATATAGCAAACTGGGTTTTTTTTCTAAGAATCTATATCTCTACTTGTCTAAACCATACACAAGTTAAAAAAAAAAAAAAAAAAGTCAAAATTTCCCCTAATTTTTTTGACTAACAAGACTTAACTTCTAGTCAGTTCAAAGAATAGGAAAGGTGAATTACAAAGGTATTTCTTTACTTTCAATTACAGTATTAATAGCTACCATTCCTGTTGTAAAAGTGCAAACGCATTTCAGTATTTAAGAATGGTCCACCCATGCATATGAAGTATTTTTAATGACTTGACACTTCAGGTTATGGATTGCTTTTTATGTTGAAGAGCAAGTTAACATGTAAATGGCTAAAGAAGCAGATGAATATGAAGGAACTGTAAAAGTGCATCTGCAGAAACTCCAGTTGAGCCACACACCTGGTACATCTGTCAATACTGGTACAGATCAGGTGTCACTCACCAAGCAAACCTTTATATTACAAAAAGTAAACAATAACTTTCATGGACAATAAAGGATGGCAAGAAAGAGAATTAATATGACAAATATGAAGATGAACTGTCACAAAAAATGAATTATATTAGTGAACTGAAGGTTGACTGGATGACAGCATAACTGGTATGTCAATGGGTTTGAAATTGGAACCATAAGAAGAATACCGTCTGCCAGAGAAGATAGAGTTTTGCAAGGTACTGCTGCTTCTCCCCCTAAAATTGACAAGTGACTCTTATGCATTAAAAAGGGCTGAGTTGTCACACTTGTAACAGAGAGCAAAAGAATAATAAATGTTTTTCTACACATGAAATAGCAACGGAAGAAAAGATGTAACATTAAGATTCTATACTTACAGCATGTATTTTTTGAATGAAAATTCAAGAAGTGTAACAAGGTGTAAGAAGCACTTGTTAAGAATCTAAGAAAAAATCAATATAATAAAATTAAACAAAATTGTGATTCTCTGCTATGATTTCTTCAGCTAATTTGGCCGTCTCTATTTTGCTAAGATTTCCTAGCTGCAGAAATAAATACCAAGCTATGCAAACTTCCACATCTTAAGATCTTCTTTCCTAAGCAGCGAGAAAGGACCCTCAGAAGAAACAGAACTTTTATTTCTATAGACAGTAGCAACAGTACATAGCATAGACAACTGCAAAAGAGTTCACATGCAATTGTTTTTCTAGAACACAGGTTAAAATCTTGCTGTTACTCAAAATCTGCTATTCCATATCAGACAAGGATGAAATTCAAACTTTCTCTGGCTTATCTCAGCATGGGAATTGATTCAGCATACTCTGCAATCAGCATTTGGTACTTAACTGAATACAAATACTGATACTGAGGGAGATCTACATGTTTGTGTCATAGAACAAAATACTTAGGGAAAAAAAAAGTTGGTTTATCCTCTGCAGTGGATTTAGGTACATTTCCAAATTCCCATTCAAATTAAAACACAGAAAGACTGGGAGAATGGACATTTTAATTGTTTTCTATGCTTTTCTATTTCTCTATGCTAATTTCTGTAATTGTTAATTTTTTGAAGAATAAGTTTCTGGTTTTTTCCAAGCCTTTGACTCATTTTTTAAAGAATATTTTTCTGGGTTTTTTCAAGCCTTTGAATTACCAGAAATATCAAATTTGCTCTCCCATAATTTTGTTGTAGAAGTTCTGGGAAATATCAGAGATGTTATGAACCTTAGAGAAAGTTTAGAGCACTGACTATGCTATTCTCTAAAATGTGAATTAGTCACTGAAATTAAATAAAATGTGTTATAGAAACTGGGGTAAAAAAACTTCCAAGAAACAATTAATTTGAAATAGCCTGACCAAAAATCCCTGCTTTTCTGAGTTGATTAACACTTAGCCCCAGTTATGTAAAAACATAACAGAAAGTTAAACCTTAGTTACACTTTCTTTTACACGTCACTGCTCAGTCGTGCCTTCTTTGGTGCTCTGCTCCTTCCTAATTCTATAAGATAGGTAGGAAAGAGAATTAAATACCTATATATAAAAAATACATATACTACATTCCACATGTCACGTATGTATAATAAAAACAGTTACGCAGTGGATGTTTTCATACAATGAACACATATTTTGTATGACAAAATACGGGAATTGCAATCTCTTCTGGCTCTCTTTGCCCTTATTCAACTCTGCCTGTTATGTCATTTCAATTGTTTATACTATAAGAGTTTTGGAACAGGTATGTAGATAATACCTGAAAAAACAGGCTCCAATCTGATACTGATGTTAACAATGCACAATGATCAGATTAATGTAGGAGATAAGTAAATACTAAAAATATTTATGTCAAATTTATAAACCCAAATTGCAGCCTGTTAGGAAAAGTCAAGAAACATAAAACATACCTCAAACACTTTGTTAACCGGAGAGCAAAGAGAGATTAACTATGAAATCCTGATCATAGTATCTGCATTCAACTCCCCATTTGAGTTTGCCTTTTTGAAATTGTTACCATTGTCACTGAAATTTCAGAACTTTCTAGCACTTCCAAAGTCTTGTAAGAGTTGTTTTCTTGCTAACTTTGCCGAGGGTTTCAACCGAGTATCCATTTTTGCATCCAGCTTCTTTACATTGCATATCCTCATACACTTTTCAGTTGTGAATAAAGGTTGAACATCGGTTTTAAAGTAAGGGAGATAATTAATTAAATGCTTTGTAACAAAGCATTTGAATGTAGAAGTTGCCAGACTCTTACGACCTTCTAAACACAACTGTAATCAATGGGATAAATCTTTTGAGTTCTCAGGTCACATTAATCAGTCAAAAAAATATCCCAGAATTCTACAGACTGTACTGTGATTTGCCACACCGTGAACAACTAACCCTTGCTGCAGCAACCAGCCATCAGAATTGGAATTGCACAAACCCTGTATTATTTAAAGATGTGAATGTCATGGTAAGGTAGATAATTAGGAACATACCAGAACCATATTGGGGAAAAACCTGTTGAGAACTGAGTTTTTAGATCAGAACTCCCTCCCCTGCATTCAAGTGCTCCCTTAACACTGAAATGGATGTCAGCAGGTGAAAGTACAGCAGCTATAAACCCATACTTAGCAATATAAAAAAGATGGGACAGGGAGATGTGGCTAAAATCACATTTGTTTGCAGCTACAATAAGAATTTATTTTTCAGCTCAAAAATATGTGACACGATAATTTCACTGCCTTCAACAATGAGACTCCTGTACTAAGAAACAGGCAAGTGCTTAACTGCACAACATAGGTGAGATAGTAGGAACTAAGAAGTTGATTTCTGAAGCAACGGATGAACACAAAGAAGCATGTAAGACTTTTTGCCCCTTACTGAACTTCAGGTTACGGAGTTTTATGACTGACAACGATACCTCTTGATAACATCCATATCTCAGTAAGTGAAATCAGAGAAGCAGTGCTGGTCAGTTAAGGCTCCTTAGCAGAGTAGTGTTAAATTTAAAGTCAGATTGAATTTTCCAGACTGGTGAATACAGAAAAGCTAAGTGTTCAGCATTACTATTGTTGCATCACTCTTACATGCCTAAAAACTAAAGGGAGGGGAAAAGCTTTTATAAAAATACACGTTGTGATCATATCTGCTATGGTAGGAAAAAGCATCTTCCTGTACTCACATCCTGTTTATCAGTCTTCAAGTGTTAAGTTTGAATTTGCAACAAGCGGAAGTGCAGTGAATATATTTAATTATTTTAAGTTTCAAGGCACATAAATCCCAGCATCTCAGATTGTTTTTATATCTTATGGAGAAGGAGACACACAACCACAGACTTCTCAACAATGTAAACTAATCAGGTATTACAAATATAACATCGTAGATAATTACATAACATTACTTAAATTTGGTACAGATAGGTATGAGGATTTACTGTAAGCTAAATACTGAGTTTGATGCGTGCAAAAAGAAGCCATTTGCTGACAGATTTTTTTCAGACAGTATCAGGATCACATTCAGCAATGACATTTTTTTTGTAATTAATTTCTGCATCCTTCTATACGTACCTTAATAAGTACTTTTTGTGAAATCATCTTTGTCTTCTGTCCCAGTGGCTATGGGTTGTACAAATTGAAAAAGTATGGGTTGTACTTAGGCTTAATTTCTTGAGCTACGAGTACTGTTACAATCTCGTGTCATCTCAAAGGACTATAAATTGAGGACCTTGATCTTCAGATCTCTCCTTTACCACTAGCATTCCTCCACAATGTCAGGCAAACTGCTTTAACCTCTTTGTATTGTTGTTTCCCTGTCGACAAGACTTTTTGAGGTTAAGAGGTGAAAGAAGCAACTAGTGCAGTTGAACTTCAAGGCAGAATTGTGATCTTAAAATACATGGTGGTGTGTCCTATAAGAAGCAAACATTTCCAGAACTAAGGAAACAGACAATGATTATTAAGAGAATCAACCAGCAGAGGATTTGTGTCTCTAAGCAGGGATTTACCATACAAAGAGTGTGTGCAAACAAGACTTAGTGCTCAAACAGGACTGACTATGTGATGTGTTTCAGTTATTGAAGGCTTACTCTGTTTCTTTTTCTATACTTGTAAAACTTTCTGACATGAAGTGTGGAGCTGTAACACCTCTCTACATTAAGGAATGAATTGGGAAGTAGCTTAGAATTTCAGAGCTTGCCTCCATAGAGATGTTCTCTACTGTGGTTAAAACCAGCCCAGGGAGCGATCAGGAAATGTCCAGACCAGTACTAATGGCAAGACAGCAGGAGGGCTCTAGTGCCAGCTCACACACCTAGAGGATTGCACCACACAGTGCTTACTGTGGCCTAAAACCCACAATGAAAACTGGACCATTTTCTTTTCAACATTTATTTTCAGTGACTGGTCCTTGTCTGTATGGCATTAAAAAAAAAAAAAGAAAAAAAGAAAAAAAAAAAAAAAGAGAAAAGATAAAGCAAGAGAATAGCCAAGTAGATTTTTAAAGAAAATCATGAACAGAGAGAAAACGTGTGACTGCATGCAGGAGGGAAAATGAAAATCCAAAGCTTTGTTAATGGCTGAAATATGTTTCCAGAGAAAACCTTCCTTCAAGTGACAGTCACCCTGTAAGTGTTGCGAAAGTATTCAGACAAGAAAACTTTCTGAGCGTAGCCTGAAAAGTAATTGTTCTTGTAAGCAGGGTAAATCAGATGATGAAAGTTTATAGACTGGTTTGTTTTGGTGGTGGACCTTCACTTCCTTTTACATTACTCAACTACCATTATTTTAAAATCTTGATGCCATTCAAGTCATCTACATCTGGTATATGGTTTATTACTTTGGGATACACCTGAATCCACTGAGATAAAGCAGGAATTTTTAAGGAAAGAAAAGCCAGTGGAAAATTGTGCTGCTGTATGAGGATTTCAGAACAGGAAGGGAACCTAAGTGTTTTTTACTCTACCAATCAGATCTAGTAGTGACTGGCAAATGTAATTATTATTTGATGCAATTTTTCTACTTGAGCAGATGGCCGGCTCCCTTGATACTACTTCAGTGATGTCTTGCTAGAAAAACAACAAATTATGGTAGTCACCCTGATCAGATGCTTCAGCTCCTCTGAAACATGAGTGGAAAGGCTGTGCCCAGGAAGGGAAACAGTTTCATTCTTGATGAAGTGGTAATAGACAGATCGCAGGACTCAACATAGGCACAGCCACCACTGAGCGTGCCACCTAATGCTATGCCAGCTGCAGTTCTTCCATAGCAAAAGAGAAACCAAGGCACCAGAACGGCAGTGCTTGCACTGTGAAGGTAGCGCACAACTCTGGCGTTAGTTAGGTGAGACTTGACAGGCTGCAGGTTCAGAGGTCTTCAAGCTACTAGTACCCACTCCTTAGAGCAAGCAGAATTGTAGATTAATAAGACAGAACAGAAATAGCTCGACATGCCTACGGCTTCTTCTTCCTACAGATTCTACTGTAAAGACCGCTGATCCTTAAGCTTTTAGCAAACAGACATATGGATGGGTTTAATTTTATATGGGGGAATAAATACAAAATGTTGAATTGGCACAACAAAAAGACACTACAAACTTCTCCATCTTTTTCCGTCTTCTGGAAGATATGTCTCCAGTCAGTGAAAATCTCAAATGGCAATTGCAAATAAGGCCCCAAACAACTCTACAGTGGCTTCAATAAAAGCATGCTCCCTCAAGAAGAGAAGGAAATGTTTCTTTAATTCTGAATGCTAATTCTCATTTAAAGCTCCCCCGCATCTCTCACCTACGAGTGATTGTATTTCACACAGCTAAGCTTAGCAAAGAATCATAGCTTTTTACTGGAAGCTATATTTCATGAAACAAGATCAAAAATGTCAACAGCAAACACGTTGAAGAGGTGCCATTTGAAAATATTCCTTTGAACTCATTTGACCAAGGCTATTGTTTGGAGTTTAAAAAAAAATAAAAAAATCACGCCTGTGTGCAGCCAGATAAGCAATCTTTATCTGGTAACAACAAGGTGCAGAGACTTGTGCGATAGATAATTAATCTCTACTGCTATCTATAGTTTCATTGTCTTTGTTGAAGTGTGAAAATATGTTCACACTTCTGAAAATGGGCGATTAACTAATCAAATGACAATATGAATTTTAAAAATACAGAAATGAATGCAATCCAACACTACTTATGACTATATACTTATTTTTAATTTTATAAAAATAAAACATTATCTCAAGCATCCTTCAAGACTGTAAGGGGAGTTAGCAGATCTCCCCCAGGAGAGTGCAGAAATTGCGATCACCATCACCAGTCTATTTTCACTAAAGCACACAGTATTTTACCCTTAGGGAATTAATTGCAGGGAACATTTTCCTTATTTAGACAAGTTCCAAAGGCTGTGATGGCCAGATGACATGAGCAGCACTGAATAACCAGGGGCAGATACTAGTAAGCAGTAGCCACTGTTGCATTACGGCCCTGTTAAGAAACTGTTGTGTATATTAAGTACTACTAGTCTTACATCAGTGTTGCAGGAGATGTTCCAATTAAGCAAGTTTTCTGGATAAGTGCGTCAGTTAAATGAAGCATATGGTACTAACATGCATCAAAGTGCTATAGAGCAAAAGCCCCACACATTTCAGTGTAACTTCACAGGGCTGCAGAACTTCTGCAAGATTCATATGAAAAAAAGATTTGACTAAACATAAATTACATACTCCAGATATCATTTCAAAACTCTCTCCTGGCATAAGATGCAAGTTAGACCTCTGTTTAAGAAAGATCCACTTTCCTTTTTTTTTGGTATTATTTTTGTAACAAAACCATCCCTTTGTACCCTTGGATGCTCCTACAGGATGGAATTCACATAACCAGCACTTCCACATTAATGAAGGAATTAAATCTGTCTTTTCTATATATATAGACTGTTGATCTTACTAACATCTAGACTGCATAAAAAAGCATGTCAAGCATGTATTTACGAAGTGTTTAGCTTTTCTATCTATGCTACTAAAATTCTTGGTACGGCTCTTAACACTTCATATCTCTAACACAGTAACCTCCTCTTTTCTGGTCATGAAAATTGTTCTGCTCTTATTTGTTCAAACCGCTAGAAGAAAACAATTTTCTTCTCACTGAGTCAGCCACTGTACCACCTCCCACAATCACAGCATTGACTCTGAAGTCAGACACAAACAATTTTTCTCTTAATTTAAAGCCCTTTGTGCTTAAAGCTCTCTGTGGACAGTTCCTCACTTACTGTCTTATGCCGTTCCTGCCCCACATAATGGCACTCTCATTTACTTATCTGTAAAGATAACACTTTCTCTGATACCTTCGTATTTCCACTACTTAATAATAGCCCCAAATAGCATGAAGCTATTGTTAGAGCCACTTATTAGTCACATCTGTGTATGCCCTCACTTGAAAACTATTTCTGCCCCTCAAATCTCCAAAACAAAGTTGTTTGATCCATTTTTTTTCCTTTGTATTTATTTCCCCAAGATGTCTTTTACTCCCTTGCAGCTCTTGGTATTCTTCATTCTTGTCTGTCAGGCATGAAAATAAGAGTTGCAGTCAAAACCTATTTCTGCTTTCCAGGCCTGCTACTGGAAGAAGCAGCAGGAGAGGACAACTTTCCCCAGTTACAAAGTTGTTGGAAGTATCTTTTTGTATTTATTACCTTCATCAAAGCACAGAAGAACTACTACTTCAAAGCAACATTCTGTCTAGCCTAGTATCCTGTCCTTGAAAATGATCAAATTAACACACCACCACACAAAGCTACACAGGTAAGTTCAAAGATCTTAATCTTAAATAAAATAGGTCTTCACATTTCTGATTCTGCAGGGCATATATAAACACCAGTACCAAGAGTTTAAGAGCAGCACTAACTTCAATTATCATTTAAAAAAATATTTCACCTTAATTATTCTAAGTGTACATTCTTGGTCTATGTTCTCATATTTTGTATCATGTATTTTCTTACATTTTCTTACTGCATATATATAACCTTTGCAGATTGGCTGGTGTATTTTTTTTTTCCATTCTCTTACATTCATTTCAGAAGTGGCATAGTCCAAAAGCCCTTAATAAAACAATAAAAATAAGTTTATATGTTGTATTTTCCCAGCCCCATTCAATTAAAATTCTCAAGTTTTTAAACATCAACTGAAGTGGTATAGGTAAAAGTTACAGAAAACGATTGTAATAGCCACATTTTACTCTAAGGATTGAGATCAAACTTGTGGATTAAAAAAAACAAAACAAAAACAACCCAAAACATAAAGACACTTAATGCTCTATAACAGAAATGCTCTGGATCAGTAAGGCCAAAAGCATTCGTGTGGAAGATTTTGCCTACATCACGCTCTACTAATTTCTGTGAACGTATCAGCACCAAGTACTTGGCTCTAAGTGTGGCCTCAAGTTGAAACAATCCATTTGCAAATAAAGGGACTGAATTTTTATATGGGGATAATAATGTAAATCTGGGTAAAAACTACGGACTCATGCCTTTACTTCAGTGCAAATTCATTAAAAGAATAAATAAGATGGTATTTTTGATCAAAATTCCCCCTACTGATTTTTTTCTAGACTGGCTATTGTTATCTTTCAGAGGTATAAAAGGTCTATCTGGTGTTTGGGGGAAGCTCTTGGACTTCCCACTTCCATAAGAATGTAATGTTTAAAGCTCATCTTTCCACTGAACGGGAAGTAAAAATGCAGGATAACAGTGGAAATGTTATATTTAGAAGAATTTTTGCAACCTCATGTAAGAGGCTACTGAATAAAATGACTGATTTTCCATACCTTCTGTCAGTCTGAAATGTTGAAGATCGACAAACGGGGCAGGCTCTTTGAAAATTCCAGATTGTATTTGTTAAAATAATCCCTGAGTTCCAGCTATGCCTCCTTCGTTTCAATTTCTCTTCATTTCTGGGAAACCATGTTCTCAGGCAGTTCGATGTATGGTACTCTCTCACAGTTTTTTGATGCTTTGCTTCTGGAAGTGGCCAGCACTCCCTCATGCCATGAGTAACTAAAGAAACACTGTTCAGTTAAATATACTGCAGACTCATAAATAAAAGATACCATCAGAATTACTCCTTTGCCATTGAAGTATTCCTCAGCTGTGTCGCAATAATTACACAGGCAGACCAAAAGGACACTGTCCTGGTTTGAGTGAGAACAGAACTAATTCTGCTCAGTGATTTTACTTTTCAGCTCAGTTCTTCTAACTGCACTTTCTGAAGTTGGCAGCATGTTTTTGCAGAAAGTGTCTGCTTCTAGCAGTGATAACACCCAATGTTTAGAGTTAGTACCAAGGATTGGTATGCAGACCAAGGCCACTGCTGGATCTTGTGTACCACATTGGGGGGTGCAGAAAGTAAAAGGCTGCACCTGCAGGGAGGAGTAGACAAAAAACAGATCGCCAAATGTGGTTGGATGATGATGGAGTGGGTCCTTCTAAAGCAAACGCATCAGATCTGGAGTCATCTGATGCAGACGTTACCATGAAGACTTTATCTATGAAGGAGATGAGAAATCTGAGAAAGGACTATAGCCGTCATGAAGATGAGCTACTGACCACCTGGCTGCTCTGATGCTGGGATAATGGGACCAAATCCATTGAATTGGATGGCAGAGAAGCCAGGCAGTTGGGATCCCTGGCCAGAGATGGAGGCATTTATCAAGAGCTTGCAAGAAAGAGCAACACTATCAGTCTCTGGAGGAGACTCTTGTCAGCTGTAAAATCCAGGTACCCCTTTAAAGAGGACATCCAATGCCGCCCAAGCAAATGGACCACCATGGAAAAAGGCATTAAGTATCTGAGAGAATTAGCTGTGCTACTGCGGGATTATTCCTGGAGAAAAACAGGCATGCCTGCTATCAGCAAGACTGTGTGGGAATAAATTGGGCTGCGGGTGATGACCTTGAGGTATGCTTG
>WUAM01000287.1:45270062-45282431 GCA_024336885.1 Actenoides hombroni
GCCTCCCCCTGGCAACGCAGGTAGGGGCGGCCGCGCGGCGGCTCGCACGTGCAGCGGTGGGGAAGGGGGCGGCGGAGCAGCGCCCCGTCTCCTCTCGCCCTCCCCCCCGCCTCGCCAGCCCTGCCTGCGGGAAATCCCCGTCGCTTTCTGCTGCCGGTGACGAGAGCGGGTTGGGCAGGGCATGGCTGGGTTGGGCTGCGCTGCTCTTGCACCGCCGGCAGGGGTGGGAAGGGCCGCTCTGAGGGGCTCGGGCCGCTCCTCGCGAGCCTGGGCGGGCTGGGGCTGCCCCGCCACCCGCAGCGAGATCCCGGCGCCCTCCGGCCACCGCTTTCCCCGCCGCCTCTTCCCGCCGTCCCTGCGGCCGCGGCCGTGCCCGTGCCCTCCCGCGGCAAGAGGCGGGGCGCGGCTCCCGGGCTCGCTTCCGCGGCGGCGCAGGCTGCTCCCGGGCGGCGCGGTGCCCGCGGGCCCTCGCCGCTGCCGCCCGGCCTGCTGTAGCTTCCCTGGCTGTGTAATAAACGTAAAGGCAAAATGCCGAGGTTATGTGCTCCTCCGCTTCACGTTGCCGAGATCTTGTCCCAGCAGTTACAGCCACGCGTGACCAAAAGTGAGTTTCAGTCCGTGCCCTTATCTCTATGTGACGTTCCCTCGTCCGCCCCGTTCCTGGGGCAGGTGCCACCGGCTGGGTTCGTCGGTGTGAAAAGGCCAATCCCCTGGCATAAGGAACTCAGCGAGGCAGTGGTGACCTTCACCTGGCGCAGAGTGTTGAGACACCTGTAGTTAGTGGTGAACTGCAGCACTTGTGGCCGTGGACACCTTAGTCCGTGTGGCCTGTGGCCGCGTCTTCAAAAGGCAAAGGATGCGGGCCAAGGCCAAGCATTACATTTCTGATGGAATCCTGTCCTGGGACTGGCTTTTGGAGCCTTCCAAACAAGGCATTTGTAGAGTAATCAAGTTGTGGTTTTGTTCACTGTATCATCTAGCTGTTGATCTCTTATTAAATTAAGAAAACCCTATAAAACTCAATGCTGCATTTCAGGTGGCGGATGTTCATTTACAGTGTAATTTTGCTTCCCACTTGTTCTTTGGAAAAAGTCTAGTTATTACCCTAGCTAAATGCAAGCTATAGTGCACTGAGTGGACAGCAAAAAGGATGGCTCTGGACACTGGAGTTCATTGGCATTCTGCTTCTCTATTTATGCCTATAATGGCATTATATGTCCCTCCTAATGCATGTTGTAGCTGTACATTAGATGTGGTAGGACTACAGATGATGTACTTTGGGTAGATGCTAGGTGACACCAATACTGTGATTCATCTGCTGAGCAGTGGCTTTGCACATTGACACCCGTCTAAATCTGCTGCCGTGTTACCCAGTATCTTTTGTATACCTCCCCCCCTCTATCCGTCTCTGGCTGCTACAGCTACGGTGAAAGCCTCAGAAGGTGGACTAAACATGGAGATGACTTAAATGAGGTTGTGAAGAGGCTGAAACAATAGCTGCAAAAGGTGTGAGCTGTCCCATTCATATCAGTAAGATGTTAACTTAGATACCCTGGTATGGTAGTTTTTAATACCATCATTGTTAACCACTTCTTGGTTCACATATGAGAAAAAAGGGGCAGAATCCTGGTTTAGTAAATTGTTACCTTTATGATACTTCAGTTTAGGGTCACAAAAGACACAAATATTCTTATGGCTTTGCTAGGCAGTTAGGAGTGAATATCAATGAGGCTTCTGAAGCTCAGAATGTAGAACAGGTGAATTACGTCCTGATTTTATGGGAGGAGTTTTTTGATAGCCACAGTTTGGGAAGGAGTTGTGGCTGTCATTAGGTGTTTGCATCCAGAAAATAAATTGGTAGATAAATCCTTTGACAAAATTTGGTATTGCACTACTTTGTGTTATCCTTCTCCAGAATGAATGTGCTGCAGCCTAGGTTTGAGGTTGATTTTTGTATGCAGCACCCCCAAAACTCTGTAGGGTGCTGTTTTCATGAGTAGAGGCCATGGGCTATTAGAAAGCTCATTTTCTTTTCAATGTGCACTTGGTTGTAGCTGTCATTTTCAGATGGTGATGTCTGGATCACTAGTCGTTGATTCACAAGTGTGTAAAGAGAAAAGTAAGGTTATTGACGGTAGCTTAGATACACAGTACAGATTTTGCTACTTATCCTGGAGATTTTTTGTGGGTCTTAAAAACAAGGTTGATAAGGTTGATTTAGAAGTTTTCCTAAGTTACTTAAAATGTCTGTTTCTTACCATCAGATGGAAATCTAGGTTGTTAAATACAGCAGCAGTATATCAGTGAAATGAGAGAATTGGGCTTGCAGAATGGTTATGACTTGTTTCAGTGTGGCATGGACAGTAAAACAGAGCTAGAAGAATATACTGAAAGGAATTAAATTATAGCTTCAAAAGATAGGATAAATCATGGGGGATAAAGCAATGTTAAATTTAAAGGGCAAAAGTATCTAAGTAAAAGGAAGAACAATTGAAACTATAAATAAACTTCTTTTAGATAGTCTTTGTGATTAAGAACATGAGTTGCCACCATCAAGACGGGAGTTGAATGACAATAACCATTTTGATACTCCCAGTGTCTTTGACCTGCATTGGGAACAGGAAGGGAAAAGCTAATTGTGATTTCCTAAACTTGTTTAACACCCCATTTTAAAGAACTGTTCGGGGAATGAAAGATGTATAGTGACTCTCCAATAAGTTTTATAATACTGAATGGTTCAAAAGTATTCTTTAGAGTTTAAAATCCAGAATAACATTTGTGATCTTTGTGTTAATGTAACCAAAATGCTTCCAGCTTTCTCTTTGTGCCAGAACACCTCACGCTTTGCAACTTTTGAAAACACTGGTGCGTTTTGATCATATCTGTGCCATTAGTTTCCAAGATCTTCATTTGTATTATATGTGCTGATTGTTCATTAATACGTAGGTATAGTAATCAAAGGTAGGCATTGTTGGGGTTTTTTTCTCTTAATCCTTACTTCCAGTTAAAAAAAAAAAAAGAGCATGAAAAATGGTATTTGGTCTATTTTTCAAAAGCCTTGCTCCTAATTCATGTGTGGAGTTTGTTATTTGGAATGACAGGTGTAAATTGTATTTTGAAAGCAGTGGTTAAAGAGCTAAATATTGAAGCTCTTAAAGAGCTTGGGCAGATTTTTTAAAGAGAAACTCTTATTTGTGATTTACACCTTATCACACCATTCTGGAAATTAGTAAAGAGGAGTATATAGTGCTGTAGCCATTGACTGGTATTACTGGGTATGGTGGAAATCTAAGGTGGTTAGCATCTCCTCTCATAGTAATTGGGGGCTTTCATTGGTTGATAGGTTTTCCCGCACCTCTTCTTCATCTGCATGCTGGGTAATTTTGCTCTTTCTCTATAGGTTTTACTTATTACTTATCTCTTGTTTCTGATGCAAATTGTTGCACAGTTCTTAGGGTCACTGCTTAGCTCTATTTTGTGTGGTCTGTTTGGTTCATATACTTCAGCTAGCTTGTGGGTTTTGTAGGACCTATCTCTATTTCTTAATCCAAGTGGAAGTAAGCAGTAAATTTTTGGACAACAGCCACTGTTAGTTAGAAAGGGCATAGAAGAAATAGAGATGGAACACTTGGGACCAGTTTCAGACAAGCCACTCAAAAGTCTGTACTTTGCTTAAAAAGTGTGGAATCCTATGTGCAGGAATCCAACCATATCTGTGCTGTTACTGTATTTTTGCCTTCCCAGAAAAAAAACCCAAAATCTGTATTTGGTTGCCGAAATGCTGCTGTATGGTGTCTTTGTTTAAGTGACAGAAAGCTGCATTGAGGATTTTACGTCGTCAGTTACCTAGTGAAGTATTGAGAAGCTTTACAGTGACGGAATGAAGACAGTCTCTGCTCTTTTAGTCCTTGCCCAGTCCAAGGCCTTACCGACTTTGTGTTTTGTGCATTTTGCACAATCCTCAACTACAGTTGTCAGAAGGGATTTGAGGTGGGGTGGAGTGTTCCCCTTATAGGCAGCTCACACCCCAGGTTTTCCTAGCTGGAAGGTCTGTCATACTTGAGCAGTAGTTCAGGCTACATGTTAATGAACCTGCATTTTATTTCATTGGTAAATATTAAGCCCTGATCTGTAATTTTCAGGCCCTGTAACTGGTTTTGATGTGTGATCAAGAGTGTAAAAAAAATCTTCTTGTGTCAAAAATCTTCGCAAGAAACTTCAAGGTTGGCTTTACTTATTACTCACTGGATGTATGAGCATTTGTAATCTGCATGTAATTAACGAATAAGTGTGCTTTGTCTGGTCTGCTTTTCCTTTTTTTTCTAGATATTACAAACTAGACTTGCTGTAATATAGCCATTGTTCTTTTTTAGCAAACAGGCTTGTCAGTATTCTTGTAATCCAGTACTGCCATATTGCTAGAACATGAGCCCCAAAGCAAAATGTAAGATAACAAATTCAGCCAGTGAAAAAGGTGAAAATTGACTTTGAGGTGATGATAGAATGGTGAGAAGTTAAAGCTTTGGAAATTTTCCCTGGTGTTGTCATCCCTGTACTCCATCTTAATTTAAAATGATGTCAGTATTAGATAGGAAGATCTCAAAATCTGTAACTTTTTAAATACAAAGAGATGTATTTATATACATTTAAAGAAGAAAAAATGGTTGTTGTGTAGAGAAGCTGTACTAATCAGCCTCTTTTGCTTTCAAATCAGGGTTTCAGGACATCATGTATATTGTTTCACTTGGATTATAACACTTCTGTCACTTCGTGTTGTCCTCTTTGAAACATTAGTAGAAAGCAAAGCACTTAAGACTCTAGTTTAGTTTGTATGCAGACACCTATGTGCAAATGAAATTACTAACCTCAGTAGCATTTCACATATGCATAAATGTGTTTGGTCCAGACCTATCATCAGTCAGTTCACACTGGATGTTTTTGACTGATAAAATCCTTTAACAGGATCCTGAATGTTTTTTTGTGGGGCCAAGGTTACAAAGCAGTATGTTGAAACTATTTGTCACATCAGCCCCATGAACCTCTTGTCAGTAAGGGCACAGGAGCCTCCTCACAGGCGACAGGATTGGGTTCTTAAAGTATTAATTACTTAGAATTACAGTTGTAGAAAAAACCCTCAGATTTTAGAAACATGATTTTTTTTCCTCCATGACTTTAATGTTTTTTTCTCTAAATGAATTTGTTGCAATGTATGACTTAGTGTTTTCATAGTAAGGTTTTAAGTAGTTGTTAATACATCCAATGATACGGATTTTTCAGATAACTTTTTATGATGCACAAAAGATTTTGCATAAATTAGCATAAGATTGGTACCTTCTATTAAATACAAAGTGGATAAGGTAGCCAGAATAAAAGAGATAAAAACTTTGAGTTAAATTCATTGTTTTCCTGGAGGAGTAGTAAGCCAGAATTATCCTTGCCTATTCAAAACTCTGTTTACAAATACACTGAAAGAAATCTGAAATGCTTTTAAAAAAAATGTAACCTCTAAAGTCAGTAGTCTGATTGATGAAAGGAATGTTTGGCAATAAGCATACAATTAACACTGCTGCTGCTTCTGTTATTATGAAAGTGTACTTTTTCAGTGTAGTTTTGTAATTAGCTCATAGGCAAGTGTTTTAAAACAAAACTTTGGGATGAAACAGAGTATTTACAGCACAGAAATAACTTTTACCAATTGACATGAGAAATAACAGAATCCCTAGAATTAATGTATTTATATGTTAGCTATAAACTTGCTATTCAGTATCCAGCCCATATTAACTTTTCAGTGTTGTTTATGATATAGGTCTACATATGGAAAAAATGAGAGAATAGCTGGTAAACTCAAGTTTAGTAGGCTCATCACAGCCTACTCTTCCCTTCGGGGAAAATAATTCTGTTACATTTCATTAGGGCAGAGATTTTCTTTAAATGTGGTGTGAGTTAAAGGATGGGAATTCTGCATATATCATCTTGGTTTTCTTCCCTTTCACTGTAATAACTCTATTATTTCTGCTGCTGAGCTTTTCATTACTACTTTTTCAAGTTCTATTTCTTAGCTTACAAAAGAAAGGCATCCTTGAAATCTATTCACTGACAATTGCTTATTTTTGACAGTGTCTGGAAGGAAAAAAAATGTAAGGTGTATTTAAAATAAAAAAGTTCCTTCTGTGGCTCCACATGTCTGAACTAAGGCCCCAAAATAATGGAAGTGATTACTTTAAAGTGTTTATGTTTTGAAGAGTGTTGTATTTTTAAAATTGGACTTGACTGCATTTTCTACAGCATTTTTGCTAGTAAATAACATAACTGATGTCTAAAAAGTTGATATAACTGGACTTCAAGGAAAAACATGAGATATAACAGTTGATAATGAAAATGTTAAAAACTGATTGAAACTTTCTCTGTTCATCATATATACTGTAATTCTTACTGAAATAGCTCTAATATTTCAAGTACTACTTTGAACTATTTTTTTTAAATGTGCGTAGATAAACTGAACCAAGAAAATCCACATTACAGGTTGTGTAATGAGAGAGGCATGTTGCAAAAACTGTTACTGGAATCGCTCAACACGCTTCCTTTTGGATGCAGAAGGCATGAGGCTTCTGTAAATATCTGGATAGACTGGTTTTCAACTGTTTCTCAACTTCTCTGAGTAATCTGTGTCCCTGCTACCACCAGTCATGAGGGAGATGAAAGCAGAGCTGTAAACTACCAGCAGGACATAGTGACAAAAGGGTCAATAAGTAGGTGACCAGTGGTGTTGAATGAAGAGGACAGATGAGATGACTTTTCTCAAGACACTCTTCTAGGGAAGCTTTTGTCTTGGTATCCCCTTTTTGCAGTAGTCTTCCATTTAATATGACAAGCCAGTACAGTCCTTTTCATTATTAGGACTGTACAGCAGCTTTGTATTTCATTCTCGTCCTTTTAAAGGTCTGCTGCCTACAGCACAGCTCTACACCATGGTCCTCTTTTTCTGAAGGCCTTCCTGGATCCTGTGGTCAGATGAAGCCAGAAGATTGTTCGTCATCTGTTCTCCCAGCTTCCATATGGAGTGAATTTGATGTGTATTCTGTGTTGTTCAAGTGGTTGTGATGCTCTCGTTTCTATTGATGCATTTATTTCCTCTTTTTTTTTTTTACAGAAATAATGAAACGCGTTAAAGCGAATGGCTGTGGTCATCGCCCTTCCAAGGCAATAAATAGTTTTTGCAGCTGAGGGTTTTGATCAACCGCAGAAAGCTATTACAATTGTACTCTTGTGCCCTGCTTATTGTATGCAACCAGAGAACTGTTTCAAGCATTGAGATTTGCCAAACCCTGCAGATTTCATTTGAAAAAAAAAGTCGTAAATGTATTCTTAGTGTTTTGCTGAATAGGGATATCTCCCAGTTTAGTCATCTCTCTCTCCTTCCTTTATTTCTTTACACTGGTCTGAGATGATACGGAAAACAATTTCTTTTTTGCAGAGGTATTGCCTTTTCTATAGTTTTCTCCCCTTATGTCTGTTCTTTGCTGGCAACAGCAAGTTAACAACCTCTACACTGGTTCTTTATCCTCTCCTCTGTTCCTTGTCCCCACGAGGAGCGGCAGCATTTTGGAGCATTCTGGTCTCTCTCTTTAGGAAACTCCTCAGTAGTTTCACCACACAGATTCCTTGGCTGTAGCCTTACTCACATTTTCAAGGAGCTAGTGACTTACATGCCATAACACCTGCAAGCCTGCATTTGGTTTTAATTGTGGCTTAACTTACGTTTATGTTTGTACAAAATACTTAGATTTAATCTGCTTTTTGTAGCCTTTGCACAATTTGCTTGTGTTCATCCATCTGCCCCTTACAACGTTTGGTGGTCCTAGGAGGCTTCAACAGAAAGTAAGGTAAAGGTAGAATCTCAGAGCATTAAGTTACACTAGCAAACATGCCCAAGTTTTGGCTGGCAGATGGAGAAGGAAAAGCTGACACTAAGATTTGTGTGGTCCGCTGGAATCTGAAGGATAGCATGTTCTTGTTGGTTCACTTTGTGGCCAGAGGCTGTGATCATCTCAAACAGCCTACCCAGAAGACCAGGCAAAGTGTGTAGAGGGTGTGGGTAGGAACCAAAGGTATCGGCTTTCAAATGCAGAAGGCAGACTGTAGGAAAGCCTATTTCCTGCTTTTCTAGGGAGAAATTTATTGATGTTTTGAAGATAAAATACAACAGTAGTAGGTCTGTTGTAATACAGATTATTTTGTAGGCACTAGTCTGCAGCAAATCTAGTATTAAAATAAGAGTTATCTTCCTTAGTGCAGAATAGTAAACTTTCAAAGGGGGGGGGAAGTACTTAGTCTAGAAATTGCAATACAGATAAAAAAAGGCAAAATGAATTGATGGTTTCACATCATGGCTGACTCATGTTTTTTGATGAAGTCTTGCTTCTGAGGTGGTGTTTCTTTCACATTTCTTGCCATATATGTTACTGCAGAGCTGCTTGGGTTGAATCGATGGCGATCACCTTGCCTGTGCTTACACATCGGTGTCAGAAACGCAGACAGTCTGTATGTAAATGTTTTTCTAGCTGGTATCTGGTATTATTAGTATTTGTGCCTTATTTTCCATTAACATTTTGTATAAATGCTAGGGATACCAACTTCAGCCAAGTGTTTTAAAATCCTTGTAGGACAGTTGCTATAATTTTAATGCAGTGGATAGCTTAGAATCAAGGAAAAACATTAAGATAATTAAGACATTACAACTGAAACTCTTGAGTAGATACAGTACTGCCCAAACAAAACGTCTGCATTTGAGCTATTTGGAGACATGGTTGCACCCAGATGCCTAACACTACCTCCTAGACATTACAAGATTATTTGAATTACTTCTGCTTTTCATGGTTTAAAAACTGGTACTTACAACAAACATTCTCTTAAAAACTGTAGCTAAAGGTAGAAGTGGTCTTTATTCCTGTTTCCCTTATACTGATGAATAATTACCTTTGAATTACTGTTGTAGCTCTCCTCTGATTCCTCACACTGCTCTGTGTCCTGATGTGCCTTCTCCTTGCGCATTTGCAGCCTCTGCAGGTTTGACAGCATGGGACTAACAAGAGAGTTTGCCTGGAGCACAGCTCTGCCGTGGTTCTGGTTGAGCTGGTGTTAACACCAGTACCGCTACTTCTTGCTATCACTCTTATGCCTCTTTCCTTTTGAATAATCAAACAGAAAATTGGGTGCTTACACTCAGATAAAACCTGAAAATCCTTTTTGACTGTTCTGGGCAAATAGGGAGGCCTTTGCGCTTTTTTTATTATTTTTTTTTTTCCCCTTGGGAGGATGCCCTTGTCCTGTTTACTTTCAAGCCTTCTAGTGCATTCCTGTCCGCTTCTCCTCTTTGTCAGTAGTGGGTGACTGGCCCTTTCACTGGAGCCCTGTGCTTTGTTCTTGTGGCAACTATGGCTGATTGTTGCTGCCTTGGCCAGCGGGGGAAGCCCAGATGCAATTTCCAGGTTTGAAAGACTCCTGTGCTATCCGCTACATTTCCATGTGTGCTGGGGTAGGTACTGATGGGCAGAAGTAATTATTAGAACTCTGATAACTAGATCTAGTTACTCCAAAGTGTAGGCCACCTGAGAAGGACTTTTTTGCATGTATTTGAGTTAGTTTTCTGTACTGAACTGATGGTTCACTGTGTGGTTAAGCATGTAATAGTGCTGATGTGATACAGTTGGGTGAGGGCAATGGGGAACTGTCAAAACTTCCCTTTTGGTGGCAGCTGGTGACCCACTAGCTTACCTGTATCCACACTCATAGAACAGCTCAGTTTCTGTGTATTCTTAAGGACCAGTATAACTAATAAAAAAAAAAAAAGAAGCGGGTTGGGGAGAAACATCAGCCATAAGGCGTAGGCTATAATTTAAGCCAGTGGTGCTCATGATAGTTACAGTTCCTAGTCTCATACAGTTCCCTTTCCTGGTCCTTTTATGCTGTTATATAGTGAAGAGGATTGGACAGTTGGTGTGGCTGGAAAAATTGCCTGACAAAAAATGGATTTACCTTTAAACTGAATTAAATTCTGTGTTCAGTTCACGACAGGGCTGCAGAGCATATCTGTGTGTGCAGAGGAAAAAGCGTCATAGGGATGGAGAGAGGCAGGGCTGCAGTAGTGCCAGCTTGCTTTCACTGGAGTTGCTCTAAGTAGAGCTAAGGCACATAGCTTGGTGGTGCTGTTTCCTGCCATGTCATTCAGTTGAACTGATTTGTCCCACTTTTTAAAAAAAGCATAAAATTTTATGACAGCTTTGTGTTGTCTGTAACACGATAAATGCTTGGTACAGTAATTGTACTGATATTCCACAGAAAGTTAAAATGAAGGGCGTTTAATTGTGATTATTTTCTCAGTCAGGAAAATCAGAGCATAGAAGCAAATCTAAGCTATTTGTTTGGTATTTTTATTGTATTTACAGAAGACACTTTGTTTTCTTTCTTTTGTTGTAGCAATTCCAAGCAAGAAATGTTTGAGAAGAAAGATTAAGTCTTTGGTTTATATTCTGTATATTGCTCACTGTAATCCTCTGGTTTGTTACCTGGTTCCCCTGGTAACATCACAGATTCAATACTTTGTAAACACTGTAATGTAACCTCATAGCATTAGTAAACTTTATAACAGAAGTTAGAAATTACTGGAGAAATGTTAGTCTCTGTTGTCTTTTGATCTAGAAGTATCTGCAGATGCTCTGAATAGTGTTTGAAAGTGATAAGTAAATTAAATTCTGCTTCTTTGCTTAATTTCACTACATCACACAATTTCATCTAATTTTTTTTTATAAGTAATGTTAAAATGAAATTATTGTCAGTCAAAATAGTGTATGTGATAGAGTTTTCATAATATGAACGTCACAGCTGATGCTATTCTGAAGCATAGTGTTAACATCAAATGGTGAATAAATAGTGTGTTTAAGGAGGGAAAACAGGTGCTGGGTATAACTGTGTTGGATTATACAGTGTTCTGAACAAATACACTTTAAACGGTTTTTAACTCAGAAGCTAAAAAGTAAAAACCTGTGCTTGATAAAGTCTCTTATTTTATTTTTTTTTCTTATTTTGAAGAAAATGGACTTGGAAATGCAGTACTTTTTTTTTTTTTTCTAAGTGTCTGTGTTGTTTTAACTACTCAAAATGGCAAACTGTACTCAGAGTACTCTGTTTTGAAAGCAAACTGCAACTGTACTTCTAAGCACAGAATTCAGGCAGCAGCATTTGTTCCTGTTAAGTTGAATTTCTCAAATTAAAACCTCCTAGATCTATTTAAGAGGCTTCTTAGGTTTTTTTATAAAGAACGTAGCAATACAAATTTCAGGCTGTGCTCTAATATGTGCTATGTTTCTCAGCTTGATGATAGTGAGTAAAAAAAAGCTATTTTTTTGGAGATAATGTACATAAAAGATACTAGTATCCTGAAATAAAAGTAATTCTCAACCTTTGTGCAGTCTGTATGCAGACATTCTGTTTAGTAAGGCAGAAATTAGAATGTGCTGCCAGAATTTTCGCCATTATTTTTGGTTCATTGTGCACAGTGAGCAGAACAGAAAATTCAGGATAATGCTCATATCTGTATCTGAGCAATTTTAAATCGTGGACTTCCCTGTCTTTAATCTGTGTGGTCCTTCCATAGTACTTTGTGATGGTTTTAGCATATTAGTGTACATTATATAAGCAATGCTGTGTTGTTTCTGTAAATGGACTTTCTCTAATGTATAGATTAAAAAAAATCTTTTTTTTTTTCCTGTTTTTTTTTTGCAATGCAGAAAATTCAAAGCTGAGACATGTAGAAAAAGATGTCTTGATTCCACAAATAATGAGGGACCGAGCCAAGGAGCTGTGTTCAGATAAAGTGCAAGGTAAGAAGCAAATATTCATTGGGAGATGAGATGTATTCACTTTTGTGCCCTGAATATAATCCTTGGTTTTGAAGTCAAATTGTCAGAGAATTAATATGATCTGCATCTTGTTCTGATTTCAGCTTTGGGTAGAGTTAATTTTCTTCCTAGTAGCTGTTATAGTGGATTTAATATGAGAATAATGTCGATAACACACTGATGTTTTCAGTTGTTCCTAACCAGTGTTTAAAGGACCAGTAAAGGATTTTTCAGCTTCTCATGTCCTTCCATTGGGAAGGCACAAGAATTTGGGAGGGGACACAGCCAGGACAGCTGACCCAAAGAGTCTAAAAGAATATTCCCTACCATATGACATCATGCCCAGAATATAAATTGGCAGAGTTGGCCAGGAGGGGTGGATCATTTATCGGGGATGGTCTGGGCATGGTGGGTGGTGAGCAATGGCATTGTGTATCATTTGTCTGTCTTGGGTTTTATTTCACTCTTTTTT
>WUAM01000287.1:45282469-45366664 GCA_024336885.1 Actenoides hombroni
ACAATAATAATAATTTTTTTAAAATCTTAATTATTAATCTGTTCTTAACTCACAAGTTTTACTTGTTTTCAGTTCTCTTCCCCATCCCACCAGGTGGTGCTGGGGAAAAGAGTGAGTGGCTGCGTGGTACTTAGTTGCTGTCTGGGCTTAAACCATGATGCTATTCACTGTGAAACCTTCAGTAAAGCATATAAATCTGCCATGTTGGCTTTGGCTGCTTGGTGATGTGGATGCTTTTCCAAAATTATTTATTCTTGAGGGCTGTGGAATTTAGTATGATTAATATAAAACTTTCCATATCTCAATCTAGACTGTGATGACAGATCAACACAAGAGTTACTGTATTTTTGTACATAATATTTGATACTTAAATAAATGGAATTGCCTTGTGAGCATTCAGTTAGGGCCTCTCTCATTATGATAAATTTATCTAAATATTCCCAACTAACTGCATCCTTTTCCTACCTCAATATTTTAATAATACATGCAAATAAATACCCAACGTGTTATTAGACAGAGTCCACTTTTGCATGTTTTCGTTTTCTTTTGAAGAGTACTGGGCAATAACTCATTTTTAAGTTGGGTATCACCACTTCTTCTAACACCCAGCTCTTCATATATTCCTGGAATAAATCTGGAACTTCTTGAAGTACCAGAGAAAGATAAGAGCTACCTATGCACAGGTTTTCTGAGAATGTTGCTGTAAGAGGGATGAAGGATGGAAAAAAGCAATTAAGCCACAGAATTATTCTATGCAAGTGCATACTTTCAGTAGAGGTCACTTGCCTCTTGTCATCTAGATCTTTGCGCTCTCAACTTCCTTTGATCATGCACCCCATCAATAAAAAATTTTTGCCCATGCAATCCAAATATATTTGTTTCTATCTACCACTGTACTAGTATATTATGTACATAATAAAACACAAACCCAAAAATTAAAAAAGGATGAGATAAAGATGAAAGAAACAGTACTTTAAAGTTATTTATCAATGGTACAACCCCCTTTTTGCTCTAAAAATATTATTATTAATAACAATATTGTTATTGAAAACTATGTGATTGAGTATGCTTCATTGCTTTTTAAAAATATTTGTTTAACCATTTGTGATACAGCAATTCAGAGGTTCAGTTTATTTTAATACTTGGTTTAAATAGGTGTCATAACTGAAAAAGACACCTCACAAAGATGTGTAGATCCCAATGGAAGAAGTGCATAATTCCCTGCACTTACTAAAATCATTATATTCGTTTTTCAATCCCATCACCAAATATGTGAAGGTTTTGCTGGAAATTGGACTTGTAAATGACCATCTTCCCTGATGTCAGGCAGTTGTTTTTCCAAACTAATTGGGGCATGTTGCATGTTTATATTCTTAACAAATAGATTCAAAAACCATAGAAACTCTGATTTTGAAGATTTTTTTAAATAGGTTAGCAAATTCTGTTTCTTTCCTTTTCAAGTGTGCAGATACGAGAGGGTATTTTGCTGATGTCAAGCAACCAAACCAAACCGAAAATGACTTAATGAGGGGAACATGTCCAAGCATCTGTTTTCAAAATGCTTTCTCCATAGCATGATATTCTTCTGAAAAGCAGTTACTTTCTCACTCATTGTTAAAGTGTCACCTTACCTCTAAGAGACATGCTAAGCGTGTTTATTGTTGGAAATACCTGCTAGGTAGCCAACTACTCACAGCCAGCTATCATCATTAAAAAAGGTCAGCAAATTTGGAACACGTGTCCTTTTGCAAAGGAAAACGTGTAAAGTTTGACAACTCTCTTAAGCTCTTTGCCACAAGATAACAAACAAACTTGGCAGTGCAAGAGATTTTCATGGGCCCTCCCCATCTCATTACAAAGTCTGGAGAGATGCTACTATTTGAAGGGCTTGTTTTTAACCAGCTGTGTCACCCTGTAGCACTTTGTGCACTCCTGGCTCCGACTGCTTTGCTGCAGTAGCTGATGCAGTGAAGGAGTTTCATGTGTGGTACTGTCTCTGAAACTTCACCCTTTTTTATGCCAGGGTAAGGAATAAGCAGCCACACCATCAGTTGTTACGCTTGCACAGTGTTTCCATAAAACATTGTTTTTACTATAAAGAAGCCATTTCCTGTTCAGAATGTATCTTGTCTGGTACATTCCTTCTTTAGGGGCTCACAAAAAAAAAAACCAACCCAAAAGGTCTTTGTGCATTTCGTTATTGAAATGAAAATACCATAAGCTGAGAGAAGTTAGAAACATTTGTACTTTCATCCAGATGTATAGCAAACCTCCCACGCTGTGTAACTTGTTCTGGTACTTCTTCAAATTTCAACAGTGTCTTGTATGTATCTTCCAACAGTATTTACTAACAAAGGAGTGGATTTTACTTTGTTGCCATGTTGTTTGGCACGTACTATTTTGGCAATTTTTACCGTGTCAGGAAAAATGATTGTTTCCCCAATGGTATGTGGCTTTTTGTCTTTCACTATTACCTAAGAAACTTCAAAGGGAGGTTTCTAGACTATTCTAGGTTTAGAGTCAAGTCTAGTTAAAGTGGACCAGCATCTTTTCAAGCCACTGCGTTTAGGGGTTCTCCAAAAGACAATAAAAGAGTAGTGTAGTAATTCTGGGATGAAGAGGTGGGAAGAGTTGGGAATATCTGCCAAAGGAAAGTAACATCACATGACAGGTAACTTCCAGTGCTGCCAGAAGAACTTACTATACCTTTTATTCATTTGAATGGTAGTTGAATCAGTTTGACTTTGAACTCTATACTTGTTCCAGGAAAAAAAAAAAGAAAAACAATTACAGTACCGTGGGTCACTGAAAGAGGATATCAGTTAAAAATATTCTGAGACCATGCTATTGTATAATTTTGTTTGGGGGTAGATCAAAGGTATGGGGATGGGGAGGTGTGTTTCTCCTCTGAACTTTCTTTTTGTAAGATGGGGACTTTGGTTTCAACATCTTAATTTTCTGTGGCAGCAACCAAAATGGAAGATTTTTGATCTGTGAGATGTGGACTGTTACCTTACAGCTTTTCCATGTTTCTGCCTCCATACATTTTAAAGTGGAATGCTATGGTTTTTTTCTTTATGTTAGGCAAAATAATAATTTTTTTAACTCTTTCTCCTGAATAGAGTTCAGGAGTGTGTATCTCTAGGAAAATTTGTGCATGCATCTGTTTCCCCCTCATTCCTCTGTCACCTGTAAACCAGCTTTGATCAAATTGTGTGGAAATTACAGGTGGAAAGTGAATATTTTTGATGCAGTTTTTATGATCAAATAGAAAAACAAAACCCACATTGATATCCCTCTTAGAAAAAAAGGTGGTAAATTTTGTTGTATACATTTTAATCTAGATGGGGAGAGACTCTACCATGGGTAATGAAGCTTAAGCAGTTTTCTGAACAGGAGAATTTATCATATCTTAAATCCATTGTGAAATTATTCCTGGAATAAATGTGTCTTGTTAGTACACAGGGATAAGTGTTAATCAGAGTAAATAGGCTATGGTTTTTATGCTATAAACAATTATAAGCTATGAACATAAGCTGTGTAATTAAGTCATCCAAACTCCTGCAGTTCGGTTTGTGTACTGCAGAGTGTACACAAGTGCACGACATTGTGCAGCGTACACCAAGTAGCACAGCTACTCAGTTAACTTGCGCTCAGTGTGGGACTTTTCCACTTTGTGTTACTTTTGTTTGAACAACTCCTATTAATACACCTTTGTTTCATGTTGTCTTTAGGAACTGGTGGTAAATGCACTGGCAATACAGGGAACAAAGCTATTCTGCAAGTATGGGCCTTTGCAATTTAGCTGATGGCGCTGGGTTCGTATGTGTCCCTACGGGGAGCCCCTATACATTCAATAGTGCTCTGCGTGAGCACAGGGGGCCATCTGTATACAGTCCGTTACCTTAGCCTGCAGCTATACCACCTAGAGCTGCCTGCTCAGCAGAGCTAATAATGCAAGTAGTGACAGCCTGTCCAGCACGTGTTCAGGAGACATCCAGGGAAAAGAAACCCCCAAGGGACAAAATTAAACAACAAAAAAATAAAGGTTTTGTTAACTGGGAGGTGATCCTGCCACCCTAGTACAGTTAAATGGGTAACCCGTTGCTGGGCTTGGTTGTTGGTGTACCAGAGTGTCTTAGGGATGGAATAGCTATGAAAATGTGTCCATCTGGTAATTTTAAAGAGCAATTAACTGTTGGGTCTTGTCATATTTCATTTTGCTTAGATTATTTAAATTTACTTCAAACTTTTTTTTCAGATTGTTCCAGTGTAGTTCTTGTGTGTGTTGTACAAGAATTTAGTACATCTCCATTGTAGAATAATTTCTGTGTGTTTAAGATTTTCAAGCACTTTTTCGGTGAAAATGGATATATTAGTAATTTTGTTAAGAGGGCAAACATGCTTTTTGCAAACTCCTAGTCATTTTTCCATGACCATTATGTAAATATGATTTATTGTGTTAATATCCATGCACTGTATGTATATGAAATTGTGGGCTATTACAGGAGTGTCAAGTGTCATAAAGACCAAGCAAAAACAAAACAAAAAACCCCAACAACGTTGTCTTACAGGAACTTTTCCGTGTATTTGTACAAACTGTAGCATGAGTTCATCTGAAATAATATTAAATCCATGTATTTCTGTATCAGTGTGCCCTTGGCATATAAAAATATGCTTTCAAATTGAAGTAGTTAAAAGGAACATCTATTTGCCACTGCCTCATCCATTGCTTTTATGAAATAATTTCTTAAGCAAGCTGTTTTCCTTCAAAATTAACAAGGATTTTGCTTTAGTTGTAGCAAATTTCAGGAACCTTAATTTTTCATCAGAATGGTTATCTGTAGGTTATCAAAACTTCTGTAGTTTCATCTGTCTGCCCTGTGCTTTCCATGATGCCTCACTGCTCTGAACCTAGGGACACTCCCTGAAGAAAACCTGCAAGAGCTTTGATTGATCTTGATCATTTCTACAGAAATGTTTGTTGGATTTTTTTAAGAGTGCTTATTTTGCTGTTCAGTTGCCAGTTCTGAAACTTAACTTGATTGGTTTGAGTAGGGAAGAACTACTGAGGGCAGAAATATGCAAACTTTAAAGATTGTACACTCAGTTCAATTCCATTTTGAATTACTTGGCTTGGAAAATAAAAAGAGAAACAGCTGACTGACTTGACAGGTTGTGGGTTTGGACTCTGAATTAGTTGTCTCAAGTTGGGATCCCAGAAAGAAATTCAAACATCACTGAGTCAGTCATGAGATCCTTATATTCTATATCTTTTGTGTATTTGTTGTATTGTAAAGCAATTCTGCCCACCTTCACAAACCTTACAATCTTTTTCTTTTTTTATTTTCGGGGAGAATAAAACCAGTCTTGCTCCAGAGACAAGGGCTTTTATCACTAAACTTTTTTTATTCTAAATTTTGTTGTCTGCTACTGCTACATGATCTGGGTTTGGGCCCTTCAAGGTCACCAGGATTGACTTGCACATGTCTTCTGTAATTATTACTCATTTGTAAGGCTCGAGGATTCAAGTAGGAAACTGAGCTACGCACTTGAAGGGGTGAATACAGGGATAGGTAGTTCAAAGCAGCCTGGTTCTGCCATTAGGAAGGCAGTGAAGTAAGGGAAGTGTGGCTGGAAAAGGACATTTCCAAGCAGCCACCCTCCTCCCATTCTCCAGTTTCCCCATTAGCACTCTGCTCCTCAGGGCTCACGTTGATACTTAGTGAAAATGATGGGATGCAACACTACTGCAGGCTTCTCTACAGTTGAGCATGACCAGTGTCAACCAGAGTTTTGATAATGTGCCGTTACTCAACAGTCCTGTCACTGACATTATTTCTGTCCCCCTAGGGGCCACCTGCTCTAGACCATGACCCTTACACCTGACACATCAAGGCCCATAGGTCTAAAGAAATTTCTGATTGAACTGCATGTGATGCTGCACATTTAAATGCCCAAGTACACCTTTAGATATTCCTTCTTCAAAAAAGTCTTGTTATATATATTTTCTTATCAGAAATGCAGATAATGAAAGGTGTGAAATACTTAATACATTTCAGCCTGACTTTACGCAGTGATGTTGCTCACTTGCCTTTGTATTGCAGGCCAAGTTCTGGTAATTGCTGGGGGAGGATTAACCTGGTGGTACCTACAGTCATGGTTCTGAGATTGACACTATGGAAGATGCTAAGACTGGTAGTGGGAAATTACATGACAGCTCACTTTTAAAAGTTTCGATGAGTCTTATTTTCATGAAGCAAATTAGAACTCAAATCACCCTTTCTAACTGAACTGTGCTCATATGCTTTGCCTCATTGTGAAAATGCAGTCTTTACAATTTATTTTTTTTTAATTCACATATTTTAGGGTTATCTGGGAATACAGTGATCTTCTCATTGACCAAACCAAAACTGATAAAAATCAATGAGTTAACATGACATCACCTGGTAACTTTTTTTTTTAATTGAACTGCTGTGGCCAGTAATTATTTCCATGTGCATGTGTACTTACTGCTCAGAGTTTGATGGAAAGCCTGAGAGCTCACATGGGAGGAATCAGATTTTTATGACTAGTATGACCTCTTATAAGGATGAAAAAAAGAATGCTTCCTTACTACCTGCAACCTCACTTTTGTGAGAAGAAGGTTAGTATAATTTGAGAACGTAGTTTCAGTCTGGCATCAGAACTGCAGGCGGAGAAGGGGAGAAAAATATTATCCTCTGTTGCTGTACTTCTGTGAATATTAGTACATTACAGTCATATTGCATGTGACCCCATGATCCTATGTGAAGCTGTTGAGATTACTGTTCTACACGTCGTGCAGTTTCCAGTTACTTGAATTATTGTAGATGTTTTGATAGTGTACAGCTACATTTGGCATTGGCAGTAAACTACTGCGTGGTTTTCCCTGGGTGGCATTACTGAAGAGTAAGATGCTGAATTTTTAGATGATGTTCTTGTTTCTGCACAGTAGCTTTTATTTTGAAAAAATGATTGAGCTCTATATATTTACATGAACGTTTACTCTCATCACATTTAACTATGTGAATTAATACAATCTCTAGAGGGATTATGGTATATTGAGCTTTGCTCCAACAAACTGCAGAGAGAACAGCTATATGTAAATTACAATTTGAAAAAATGAGATCCTAGATCTTGTAGTCTTTTTTTTAATGAAACTTACAGCATTAACTCCCCATAGCTAATTTAAGTGACTTTATCGAAAAGAAATATGAGAGAATATTGTATTGCTTGGTGATGGATATTTAAGTATTCTAACTAGTGTTAGGACTTTGAAGAAAATGTTTAGGGAGGGAACTTGCCCTATCTGACTATTTTCCTTCTTCCCCCTTCCATGTCATTTCAACCCAGCTGATGACAAGAAATAGGTCAGACTGCTAGCTTTACCACTGCAACTTAGTTCTGTGGGGTTTTTTATTTTTTTTTATTAGGGAATGGAACAGCTTTTACAGGGACAAAGAGAAATGAAATCACTTTCAATGAAAGAAAGAGGCCTCATTATAGCCACCAACAGCAGTTATTGACAGCTACACTTCCTATTAACAAGGAGCATTTAAGAGTTTGGCTGTTGGATCTTTGGACTTGATCTAATTTGCTAGCATTAATTAGTTTCTTTTGAGCACAGACACTTGGTGCTCACAGCTATAGATTTGGAGGACTAATTAGGACAGAAAATTGAACAGAATGGGGTAAGGCATTAACCTTCAACCATTACCAGCTGGGGCTCTGATAAAGACCACAGAGTCCAAATGCTCCTATTCATGCAAAGAGTACTCTAATGAATATCAATTTCAGCCAGGTTGCCATATCCTACAAGCACTGTCTTAATTTTGATTCTCTTACCGTATAGATGTGGTGCTGGGGGATGTGATTTAGTGGTGACCTGGCAGTGCTTGGGTTAACAAGTGGAACTGATGATCTTAAAGGTTTCTTCCAACCAAAACGATTCTATGATACTGAAGTGATATTCATAGTTCAGAGCTCAGAGATGACAACCTCAAGAGGTTACCTATGTTTTATCCAGTCTTTCAATTTGGTTTTCTCAACTTAGAGATTTTATATAGGTTTCCAGTTAAGATGATTAATTTCCAATTGTTTTCCCTGTCCGGCATAAGTACATTAACAGAGCATAGATTAATTACATGATATTAACAAATACTGGTTTAAATATGTCGTCTGTTTTTGGATTATTGTAGTACATGGTAGTCATATCCATGACAGTAGCATTGAACAAGCTAACTGCTGAAGGTTGAACAATAGGATTGCTTCTTTTGAAGCTTTTATGATGTACTACAATGGTTATATTGTGGTGTTCAGTTGATGATCCAGTTTTAGGAGGAAGACTGTTCTTTCAGACTGTAGATTGATAAGAGTTTTAATATTTGCAGAATGGAAGTACTTTAACTGAATATAAAGAAAAGAGAAAAATAATTGCCTTTGTCCTTTTGTACCATTTCTTGGATTATTTTAAGCGTTGGACTTGAAATGAAGAACCAAGATCATCAGTTGTTTCTACTCTAGCTACATCTCTACTCCCTGACAAACTCCCCATGAAATCTGGATCATTGCGTCTCTCTTAATGCAACTTCTGTACCTGGAAATTCCTTGCCCAGTGATGAAAAAAGTGTAAAAGTCTCATTTTTGACATCCTTTCTTCAAATTTGTTTTTTTCAGGAAGGATGCTATAGGTGATAACTTCAGAAGAAAGTCACATGAGTGACTTCTGAAAAATTGCATCTGTTTGGGTTATGTCTAATGTTTAGCGCTCTGAGGCTAAGGTTGCTTTTTATGATTTCAAGTTCTCCACTGATAAACCCTGTATTGTTAGGCTGAATAGCTGGTTCCATGTCTTAGGGTCCTGGTGAAGTTGGCTTGGTGCAAAGCTGTGAAAACAGAGAAATTCAGACTTGCCAGTAGCTACTGGTCTGGGGGTAAGTCTCTAGAGTACCACTTTTTGCTGACTGTCTATGAGGTGAGTGTCTGTAGGGCAGCAGCAAGTAGATAGAGAAGACATGGTCAAGTTCTTCTAACAAAAGGGGAGAGGCTAGTTTCAGCCTCTTAATAATACCAGGTTTGTATCTTCTCCTGGAATATATGCTGTTTGCTGATTCACATAGTTTCCTTATCCAGCTGACACATTTGGATTCTTCTCTGTCAGTTGTTCTCACTGCCAGCAAGGGTGTACTTGGGATTCTGTAGGGGACTTTTTTGTATCCATTCATTGATGATGGTGATAACTCAGGGATACCATAGCTTATGGATTGTAATATTCCAGTAGTATATTACTTTGCACGTAGCAGCACGTGGTTAGTGGCAGTCCATGTGATTTACAGTACCTGTTATTTTAACTGCATGTCCATATTGCTGTATTAAGTAGTTGCCTTGCAGTTTTTGATTATAAACCCCTCTTAGATACTACATTCAACAGCAACACAGTTAGCACTTTGGGTAAATAAATCTAATACTTTTAAGAGGTCAGGCTATATTCCCTTTGCATGTGTATAAATATTTATATTGTATATGAATTATGAATATTACCCTGGGGTTACTTTCACACAGAAAATAGGTTATTTTTCAACTGTTGTAGTCAGAATGTGTTGTATAGATACCATTAGGTTGAGCAGTGGAAAATAGAACTTAGTTTGGTCAAGAAGTAGCTACTGCGTGTTCAGAAGTACAATAAATACTGAGCTTTCAGGTGGCCTACGAGAAATGTATTGACCTTGTAAAAAGTGTATGATATTCAGGATAAGGTAACAGTGGAAAACTTATGTCCACCATTCTTTAGCAAGTGCATGAAGTTGGCAGTTGTGTATGCCAAAGAAGATTGCTTGTCCAAATCACAGAGATGGAAATGAAGTATTAACTCTAATTGAGCTACATGGGAATCGGAATGATAGTCGCAGTTTCATATAATATGCTTTGATTTTATGAGGCAGTGCATTCTGGAAGTTGTAATTTTGATCTCCATTATTTCCTGTAGACTGGAGAGCTGTACCCATTATACATATCTGTGTGTGGAATAGTACACGGCAGCAGAGACAGGCAGAAAAGAAGGGCAGAAATCCAGGGGAATACAAGTTCAAGTTGAAATACACTTTTGCAAATAAGCACACATGCAGTAAGCTGTGGTGGTCTAAGTGCTCTTCATGCTTTTTGGTGGTGTGGAAACATGAGAGCGTGTTCAATGAAATCTCAGATTTTCATTCTGCTTTGGGATGGAAGCATTTTAAACTTTTTTTTTTCCCATGTGGAACAGTAGTTCTAAAGATTGCCTAGTTTAAATTGAGCAAGTTGTCCCTCTGGCAGTTTTTCTTTCATATAGGTCCTATGGTAACAGCTAAACAACACACAGCTTTTTTTTAGAAGTAGAAACAACATTGACTGTTGCTCAGTAAAATTGTGTTCTTGTATATTACTGTTTGGGTTCTTTTCATAATGGCAACGAAAAATAATCCTGCTCTTTCCCACCCCCAAATTTATTTTTGTTGCTATTGTAATTGTTTTCCAATAGTTGTCTCTGTGCTGGTGCATAAAAAAAGAATAGGGAGGTCTGTGCTCTAAAGAGTGTTCTGCTTACAGATCTGATGCCTAAGGAGGGAATAAAGGCTGCTAATAAAAGGTCATGAACCACCTTTGCTCTATTGTCATCCCTCTGAATTTTAGTTTTAAAAGTTTATCACCCTCAAGAAGCAAAGAACCATGCAGAAAAGAGCACCTGAAATGTGTACTGCCCAAGATCAGGATAGAGACCTTTACATGAAGTGTAAGCATATGACAGAAGGCGAGCGTATTTTACGTAAGGAATCAAGAGCTGCAGAGCTGGTCGGAGGATGTGAAAGAGGGTGGGCAAGGAATACTAGAGCTGTACCGAGCTTTAGAGATACAGATGAGACTTTAGATTTATGATCAGGGAGCAAGAAAAACAGTTTAGCTGCTGCATTCTAGATTTGAGAGGGATAGTAGTAAAGGATTTGAAAGGAATCATAAGGGATGGGAAGGTAATCATTCTGATGGGGTAATGAGTAGGAAAGGAACTTAGAACAGGGATTTTGAAGAAGATAGTGTAGAAGAGCAGTGCATGAAAATTTGCCTTGGATGGAGAGAACAGGTTCTTCTCATGATACCCACAGTACTGTGGAAGAGTTGAAGTAGTTGTAGGGAATTTTGGACTTTAGTTATGGTATTGAGGGATCTGCCTTCTTACCTTTTTCCTAAATTGAGTTTAAAGAAAGGCTTCTTTAAGTTTGTAATGCCTTTTTTGACTTCTAGTAGTTATGTTCAGGATTTTCTTGTATGAGTTTTATCTCATATAATGTCTTGCACTTTATAGTCTTCTTTCTTCCTGTTTGTGATCTAGAATCTCTCAAGGAAGTATGTAGCCACTCTTCTTTTTCCCCATTTCCAATATAAACTAAATAGGCCCTCCAAGCCTCCAGATCAAAAACATATTTTAAGGATATTTAAATAGTCCTTTTTGAAACACCAAATCATACAGTCTGCTTATGTGTGTAAATTCATCATTACACTTGCATACCAGGCTTGATACAGGTCTTGCTGTTTCTTGGTGACAGAGATATCCTGTACACGTTGCTGTAACGGGATGCTCATTAAGTTGGTGAAAAAGCACTGCAAAGGTGTGGCTTGAGATGTCATCCCACCTGTGGCTGTAGGCTGCCAATCTAACTTTTTAAAACTCATTTTCTGGAGATACAGCTTATGTTAGCAGAAAGGACTTCTGAATGCTATGCTATAGTTTAGTAGTGGGAAATGTATACAAGGTGTATCATGTGGAAGCACGTAAGAGGAAGTTGAAAACAGGACTTCTTGATGCTATCTAGGCAGGTCTGACTGCTTTCATAGCATTAGCTTTGATTCTGTACAGAGATGGTCAAACCTGAGTGCTCTAGAAAATGACCCCCTCATTGGAGGGCACATCTATCAAGCATAAGAGGAATGCGGGGCTGGGAAGGACTTTTAGAAGACACTTTGGGCCATCATCTTTTGTGGCCATAGGTAGTATGTCTCTGCTGTAATCTGATTAATGTTGCAGCTTCCATAGACAGGCTGTTCCAATGCTTAGTTATTTTTTACTGTGCAAAGAATGTTTTTTTGTTTTCTAAATTTTGGGGTTTCTTAGATGTATAAACTAACTTTTCTTTGTATATCAAGCCATTAATGTTCTCAGACATTGAGCAGATTCTTGGTAGTGGTCTGAATAAAAGCAACACATTGAATGGAAGAAATAGGACAATCTGTTTTATCTAAAAGGCACAAAAAAGGGAGAAGGAAAAGGCTTATTCAGTAACCATCCTGGAAAACTGTTTCTACCACTGATTCCCTGAGATGGCTTAGGGAAGGTGTTGAACCCTGAGATTCCAGAGTTGTTTTCAAGAGCATGGAGAATTTGAAACAAAAGAAAAAACCCCAAAAGCCTTAATGTCACAATGTTAAAAAAAAAAAAAAAAAGGTTTAAATTCACAGGGAGAACTCTTGCTTCGATTGAAGAAAATGGTATCTAGTACAAGAGTGACTACATTCTGCAACTGTTAATACTGTGCTTTGTTGGGCATTACTTTATTTTTGCCATTGGGGTGGTAATTATCTACAGTGAATCTGACAGCCCAGTCAAAGTAATTCAGAAGGCCAATGGTGGAAAGTACTCTTTATTTTTTTGGGGTGGAAATAATCTTTGTCATTCCGCATCTGTCCAGATTTCCTCCTCTTATTTCCTTTCATAAACTCTCCAGTTTACAGTGTGCCTTCTGTTGTTAAGAGCATAAGAAAAATGTAGTCTAAACATTGCTGAAGAAATTGAGCTCCTAAAATATGGAAAACCTCTGTGTTACGGGCTTTGCACAAGTATTAGTTTGTCTGTGATGCCCATCGTGGGTATAACTGTAGAATAGTGCCTGTCTTGTATGCCATCCCTTTGCCTACCCCAGCACTGCAGCTTGCACAAGTTTGAGTGTGCAGGAAACGTCCCTCCTATTTCTTTCCAGATTGCAGAGCACCTCAGTGAGGGAGATACTTGAGAGCAAAAGTCAGTGGGGTTGAAGAAGCGTGGTGTGCTCAGAGAGACCCGGTGCAGCAGGGCAAGCACATAGACTGTCAGGGATTCCAATGGGCATATTCCTTCTGCCTGCTGGGAAGTTCAGGATGAAATGTTTACATTCTTACATTATTTTAAGGCAGTGTTCTGTGTTAGTACCTTAGGGCAGTCTTTGACATATATCTAGTTAATGAACAGAAACTTACTATTGCTTTCTGTATAATATGAAAAAGAAGAAATGTAAAAGAATGTATATTGTTTGGGATTATATAACCAAAGATTTAATTACTAATTAATTAGTAATTAGCTAACTAATGAATCTTTAACAGGATACTAACGGCTCAGAGCTTCTTTGTTTTCTTCAATAACTGCTATCCAATGTCCTATGTTTAAACTATTTTATATTATCTACATCTAATGATGCTTCATTACTGTTGAGTAATAGTACTAGTGATTCTTCAGCTTTCTCTTTGTAGTACAGATGTCCTCATCTTATACTCTTGAAAACTAGTCCTGATTTAACTACTTGGAAAATAGAAAGCGTATATATGTATGTATGATGGATTTTTAGATTTTATTTTATACATTTAAAACAGGTTGAGAAAGCTTTAAGTCTTTTGTGGAGAGTGAGAATGGTCTGGAAAAGAGTCCCCTTGCTTCAGCAGGGCTGTTGTGTAAGTTGATTTTGATGAGCTTCATCTGTTGAGTAGCTATGAAACTACAGCAGTTTTAAAACAGAATACTGTTTGTGGAATCTGTCCTCTTCACTCTGCCATCAAATTCATGTAAATACTAGTTCCTGACTGTACATAAACTTTAGAGAAACATTCACTGTTGGGCAGAGAATACTTAGTAAATTACAACTCCCCAGAATAATTTTTGCACTTCTGTAGAAGGAAGATATTTAACAGAGTTGGCAGTTTTTGCTTTAGCTGCATTCTCCCAACAGTCTGGAAATTCAGATGAATAGTCCTGGTGTCATCTGTTTATATTCTGCTCTTGACATTTAAATATCAATTCAGGAAAATATGGCATGTGAATTGTTTTTTTCCCCTAAGTTAAATATGCCAGTTCCATTCTCTTCAAGATAACTATGCATTCAAATATGCATTTATTTACTTGAATTTAATTATTGTCTCATTACTGCAGTTGTCAATGCAAGGTAAGATTCCATGTTGGATTTTTAAATGCAAAAATATATTACTGTCTCTGTGGAAAACTGCTGGATTGACATGATTACAGAATGAAGTTCTAATCTAAATTGTAACTAGTTGAGCTTACGAAACCAATGCAACATTTCACAGGCAATTCCATTAGTGCAACCTAATTCTGCTCTCATTGTCTTACCCAAGGCCTGTAGTTCTCAGAAGTATTTTCTCTTTGAGGCATAAGCAGTGGTCTCGGTGCAGCGCTGCCTGTTCCAGACCTGACATTACTTATCTCCATTGGCCTAGTGTTTAGTTGCAGTGACCTGACTTGCTTGAAAGCTAATTCAGCCACTTTAATGAGGATAAAAGATCATCTCTGTGAGTGTGTTAAAAGTACTTAAAGATAGTTTAGTGTTTGCATTACAGTACTTCAAGTCCACCTAGATGAATTCTGCAGTAAAGGTAAGTTGTGACTATGATTGCTTTATGTGAGCAGGTGAAATTCCCTAGTTTCTAATGTAATATAGTCAGTGTCTTCAGTTTGATTACAAGGTTGTTATGCTAAAGTTTAGGTTCTGCCATGTGCTATGGGCATCCATATAAAGAAATATGGTAATAATGAGGGTTTTTTGTGTGTCCAAAGCCCAACTGATTGACCAATAACTTTTTACTTAGGCAGGTTTTGTACTAACAGTTCTCCAGTGCTCAAGTCTCTACACCTTGGATGGACTTGTGGCAAGAATTCAGAATGATCACTTAAAGCTGCTTGTATTTCAAGAAGTCAGAGAGGATGAACCTGAGTAATAAACAGTGTCTAGCCCTGCTCTTCTCCCTTCTGCACTCTTTCAAAGCTCCAATGAAGCAGCAGTTACTCCATACTATTCTGCAGTGTTCAGAGAGGAGATCGTTGCGAGTGGAGAGCTATCTTTAGAGACTTATGTTGGCTCCCTGAACTCCTCCTTTATGATTTTTTAAGTCATGTAGGATATGAGACATTTCATCCCAATTCTAGTTATCTGAAAGTTATGTCTAGTCTAAACCAGCCAACCTGTTTAAATCTCTTAGGTGGGACCTAAATGCATTCTGGAAGTACACTGTGTACTCTCACTTTTGTTTTGTATCAAGGTAACAAGAAGCACCACAAAGTGCTTCCAGAATCAGCTTTAGGCAAGGCATGTAAATTTTAGGTGGCTAAAATTAGGTGAATTCCACTGACAGTCATTTTTAATCTCTGTTTACACCTGTAAATAAGGGTGAGACCATATATGAAGGAGAACTATCGTGGTCAACGCATACGTGGCATTGCATTGGTATGCATAAAGCAATGAATTTTGCTTTGAAATAAATGAATTTTTGTTAGGGTATATGATCTCCTGCAAAACCCACGCAGAAACCCCCGGGCTTTGTGAGCATTTGCTAAGGATGCCTTTGACCTGTTTTTTTTCCCTCCCTATCTCAGATTGCTCCACATCACTTGGGAATGTCAGTGAATTGCTAGTGCCACCCCTAATGTTACAGGATCAATATGTCTGCAGGTTCTGGCAGGATAGTAAAGTGCCTTTCAGGTCCCACCAAGATTTGGTGGAAAGTAGGGGGAAGGCAGTTGCTGCGTGTTACTGCATTACAAACAAGGCTCAGCTGTACACTGGAGTTAGCAATTTTAAATTTGGGGAGAACTCTTGGAATTGAATGAAGATTTTTTACTATTATGGCCCAACTTACTTCCCTTTTATTTTCTTTTTTCACCACTAGCAGCAGGCCTGGACTCTAATTGAAGACTAAAGAATAAATAAAACTGTTCTCCATAACTATTTTGTCATCTTATTTCCTGTTTTCATCACTTTTAAAAAATACCTGGATATTTATGATATATAAGGCTGAAATCATATTATGTAGAGGGAAACAGACAAATAATCCAAACAGTCTAAGCTTAAATTCATAAATCTGAGACTTTCAACCAGCCTGCTGTACAAGAAAACAGATGCCATGCAATAAATTAATACTAAGCTGAATAATAAACAAGATGTATTGTTAAAGGTCTTCAATGCAAAGAAAGTGATTTCAGACTTTCATATGCTTGTTTTCTGTCTTTGTTTAAATGAGGCCCTTGCATGTGTTTTCTTTATTGTTCTCTTTTGCACACATTTGAGCTTTGTTGGGTTGAGAACTCAGTCTCTGGTTGGGCAGTGGTGATTAACTTACACTAAATAGGCAGCAGTAATGTGATTTGAGAATGAAAAGGATTCATTTCTTTTAAATGAGGGGAAAAAAACCCAGGGTTGAAGGAAATAGTTTACATAATCTGTAAACTAGTTAAGGAGCTGAATATTTATGCAGGTTGAAATTGAAGCGTAGTTGCCCTCTAGGGGTTTTACATCAATACAGCATATGCTGGCTTTTGGGTGGGTTTCTTTTTTTCTTTCAGAATAAAGGTGAGAGAAGTCTTTGGAAAAACTTACATACTGACAAATCTGTGGTGGTGGAGGCATGTGTACATCTGCATTCAGTGAGTAAAGCTCATTTAGTTCACAACGCAGAAAATGGAGGAAACATTTTTAGCCAGATTATGTTCTTGTAATTTCAGTGTACCAGTAAAGAAAGTACTCAGTCATCCAGTCATGGCACTGAGAGGTCCCAGACAGGAAAGGAAAGATCCATATGTAGAAAGTGGGATACACCCCAAAGAGCTTTCAGTCTTAAGTAGACATGGAAGGCAAAAGGTGGTGCAGGGATGCAATAGATGCTGCTGAGAAAGTCCTGGCAATAGAAGCATTAAGACCCTCAGTCAAGTTTCTGCTTGTGTCCTAGCTACTGAATGTTGTTTTGAGTTCTTAGTGTCCTAAGCAGCCACTGGCGAACGTCACATCTTGCCTTATAGCAGGTTGAGGCCTGTTTATGGCCTGTGACTGAACTTGTCTGAAACGAACTTTGTCTCCTTCTTTTGGAAAACCATTGACAGCAGTTGAGTAGTTCTTGTTTGTTTGGGTAGCATACGATATTTCCTAGGAAGTATGCATGGGAAGAAGTGTGACTAAAATGGCTTCTAAACTAAAGCCACATATATATATATATATATATGTATCTCCTTGGCTAAACTTTTAATGTCTCCTTTGCCCTCCTGTGCCAATGGTTTGTAGCAGATGCATTGCTAGTATTTGTTTGAAGAATTGCTAAATCTTTTTTTTTAATGCAACCATTTTTCTAAATATTGAAAACATATTAATGTGATTGTTTTTGTTGTCCCTTTCATAACAGTGTTGAGACCCTATTACTATAAAATCTTTTTGCATCAGAAACAAGATACTTGGAGTGGGCAGAATAGATTAAATTAAAAAAGCATCTCCTCCCAAACTTGACTATGTATGTGCGTACAGCTTAAGGAATACAGTGTAGTCAACTGTCAGAAGTTAGAGCACTGTCCCCAAGGCTTCATTATATGAAACTAAGTCTGGATTTGTGCCAGAGAAGTCTATGGTGTTATACAGATTTTTATGCCATTTGCCCATTAAGCTTTATACTGAAGAACAGCTCCTCTTTTTTGAGGGACTTTGATAGCTGACGAAGAGTTCTGGTGCATTTTGTTTTGCTTTGTGGATTTCTTAGAGTCTTGTTTGTAAATCGTCTATCTACGAGTATTTCATCTTAATGTCTTCAAAATTATAACCTTTGGTATGGAGAAATGACCTCTTAATTCCTCTGTAGAATCAGGTCTACTACTACAACCTCTTACATGCTTTGGCCTGGTACTGTGTGGTTCTAACAGCTGGTATCATCGCAGGAGCATCTGCTTGGGTGTATCTGCTCTATGCTTGGGTATGACATCATGACTTCAGCCTGGTGCTTCCTTATCAAAACCAGGGACTTCATCAGTCAACCAGTGACTGTATGTCATCAGGTCTACCTTCTCCTGCAGTCTGATGCTTGATGTCCAGGCACAATCTGTCTGGGCAGTAAATGATTCCTGGAAGCTGTGCACTGGACCAGAAAACGTGGTGGGTTAAAGGGGAGGGCAGGCGGGTTGTATTTAGGATTTTGTCCCCTCCTTTCCGTGATCAGTTTACCTCTGCAAGTAGATGCACCTGAGCTGACTGCTCTCATACAAGCTTTTGGTCCGGAGTGGAACTGCTCTGTGAGTAAGGTTGTAATAAGCTGCCCATCTTGCATTGTTCTCAATAGCCCTGGCCTCATCTGTTCACCGTTATGTCTGCTAAGTTTGAAGAAAACCTAGCTTGGGGGAATGTGTGTGGCATGGGGGATCCCTGATCAAGGGGAGCAGCGTAATCACTGTTCCTGCAGGGCCGTGCACAGTGCTCACAGCTCATGGAGCCAAACGAAATACTGAGTTGTTAGTGCCTTGTCATTTGAAAAAGCTTTTGTGCAATGGTTTCAAAGATACAGGAAGAGTGTTGTGGCTGGATTATTTTCTGTGTGCTATTCAGTCTTTTTTAAGGACCTGGTTATTGCAGTTATTTGGTTAAAACAATTTACAGAAGATGGAAGAAAAAACTGTTCCACAGTTACTACCAGATTTCCAGGTCTTGCTAAACTTTGTGCTTTCTTGTCAAATCATTAAAACTCATCTCTTCAGAATCCTGAAACGAATAGGGAGGGCTGAAATTCTGACAGCCTACATAGTCAATGATGCACTGTCTTTTGAAAAAGTAATGATACATATTCTATCTCACTGGGGCCACTACTGAAAAGGGTCAAGTCATTTTTCGGTACACAGCGCAGCACAAATTTTTATTTTTCTGAAAAATTGCAGTTCTGCTTCTGTCATCCTTACAAACACTGAATGGTACCTCATTCAGCAGGAATTCTTCCCACACCACTCCACTGGCATATGCTGAAAGCCAGTAATTTTTGGAAAAAAGGAGAGAGATACACTGCAAGCTAAGGGAAGTGCATGGTAACCTGCACTGGAGATGGTGGAATGAAGGTTGGGAAGGAATATAGGTTGAATTGGGACCTGTAAAGGATAATCACTTCCTCTTTTAAAAAGGAGCATAAGTGTATTAATCTTTAATATTGTATCCTTGTTGAAAGCCTGAAATTTTGACCCTACTGTGTACGCCCCAACCCACCCCCACTCCACCTGGAACCCTGAAATCAGCTTCACTTTTGCTTGGAGGATAATCTGTTTCATTCAGAGGAGGGAGAAGCAATAATAATAATTCAAAAAACTGAACCTTAGGTATTGGAACTCTAAGCTAAACTCACACTTTTAGAAATCGAGTAAATTGAACTGAGGGGGTGAGCAGAACATCCCGGGCAGGGCCCGCTGCAAATGAGCGCTGCTGGCGCGGCGGGAGAGCTGAGCAGTTGCCTCTGCCAGCTCCAGAAGCGGCTGCGCTGTCGCTGCCGTGTGGTAGAAGGACAGTACTGCTGTTTCTGCCTCCATCTCTGCCCTTCACAAACTATCTAGTTTGGTTTTTAACCGTTGGAGTTCAGCTAAGGAGTCGGTCAGTGTGGGAGAGGGTGCTGTGGCTGTTGTTCCTTCGAGCCCTCTGCTAGGCTGACCCTCAGCCGGGCCTGGCTGGCTCAGCGGCACGCGGAGGAGGGGGCAGGATCGGCAGCAGGGCCGCTCTGCGCAGCTCGAGCTGGACGCGCTTGTTTCTGTAGGAGCAGGCAGCGACAGACAGTAGCCATGGGGGAACTTGCAGTTGTTCCAGTTCTGCCTCTTCCAGCGCCTGCTATGGTAATGCTTGATGTCAGGGATACTTACTGCAGGGTGTGAGGAAAATTAGATCAAGTCCGTCTTAAAGGAAGCAGTTGTTTAAAACCTGTTCAGTTTAACTGGGTGGCTGTGCTCACCGGGCCTGCTTTGGCTGAAGCCTTATATAGAAGGTAATGCTCGTGCTTGACAAGAACCTTCCTAGAGCAAGTATCTTTAGTAGACAAGTCATGGTTTACTCAAGTAAAGTGTTTCACAGCAATGTATTCACTTGGCTTAAAAGGTTGGGGTTTTTTTTTTGTTGTTGTTTGTTTGTTTGTTTTTAATTTAAGTGGGAGAAAATCCCAAATAGACCAACAGATTGCCACCTTTGAGCACTTAAGTCTGCTTTAACTGACAAAGAACAGGCACTGTAAAGCCTTAGACACGATACTTTGCCCTTGCTATTTCTCCCCGTCTTCTGAGGACATAACCCTCTTTGTACCACTGTGCTTTGAGTGTCAAAGGCAGGAGGACTTGTCTCTTAGCTCTTAAGGAGCTGGGCTGTTGGAACTTCATGTACATGTACTCTGTGTGTTTAGGGCAAAATGCACCCGCACATATGTATGTTTGGATATGTATACATACACATGTACACACATGCATACAAAAAATGCTGACAAATCTGGAAATCCGGGATGGGGGATCAGATTAGGTCAAGCTTATGCCCACTGCACTAAAGCTAACAAGTAGATATTCCTCTGCATCATTTTTGCCAAAGCTCCACTTGCTGTTGAAGTCCCAATTCTGTTGAAATTCTAGTGATTCAATATATATCACTAATAAATTATGTCCACCACAACATTTCTTCAGCATTCAGCAACAGTCAGAAAAGTACTATTGGACATTTAAGGTGTGCGCTTTTAAACAAATACTTTCTGCTGCTGTGGTTACTTAGGAAAACACTTTCCCTTGTCAAGTTTCACGTGTGCATTCAGAATTCTTACCAAACTGAAAAACTAACTTTAATCTTTCCACCCCTCATCCCTCAGAAGTCGTTTTGGTCACATCTTGTGTGCAGGACTGACACAGAAATGTAGAATGAGAGCTGCCCTGTCCTTATCCAAGTGGCAGAACTAAATGCTGTTGAAAGTACCATGAGATTGCATGCATATATTTTTTTCAGAACTCTGTTTTATCATTATACTTATCTTAATCTGGCATGTTTTTGTTACCAGTTTTAAGTATTAGTTTATCTTTTGTTAGTTGTACTGATTGGGTTGGCTTGAATGCTTGAATTACTGTGTTGGGCTGTGTTCCTCAGTCTTTTTTGTTGGTGGGTTTGTTTGTGGTTTGTTGGGTTTTTTTTCCTCCTTTGAACAAAACAATGGTTTCTTTAAATATATATGTCTTAAACTGGCTGCTTTTCAGTTTCATTCACTGTCTCTTAGTGTTCATTATGGGAATTAGGAAGACAAGGTCCAACAATCTGCTGTGGACAAGTGTGGGTTAATTGGGACAGTCAGGAGTACTTCCCTTCTGTTGCTTGGGCTTTTTGGTTTTCTCTGGCTAACATCCACAATTCTCAGTCCAAATGGGAGCAAATTTTAGACTGCAGAGCATGTGTAGTGAGTCCAATGTAGTGATACTGCGTCATATAGGAGTGAGACTGTGTCTTCATCACTCATGGCTTTCTTGGATTTATTTGTCACTTCTCGGTGGTAGTTTCTTAAAATCATCTTTTTTATTTTTCCCCAGAAGTTTGGTCTTTAATGATTGTTGGGTTTGAAAACAACAGGAACCCTGTTAATGTTTCTGTGATAAAAAGTAGATCAGCATCTGAACAGTGCTTCTGTTTTGAATTATGTGATGTAGGAGAATCCCTACATGCCTTACATGTGTTTTCAGAATTGGTGTGGTATTGTGGTTTCTAACAAAACCCAAGAGACAACTCAAATGAAAAAACAATAAGTAATTTTTTTTATAACTTTTGAAACTGTTTAAATGAGCCATTGATTTCCTATATTTGTTTGAAAAGCCCCTCCTAAGACAATTTCAGAAAAGACATTCTCTTGCCAGGTTGAGCACTTGACCAAACACAGAAACTTGTAATATCTGTGCATTTAAGAGATGAACATCTTGAAGACTGTTGCTTCTAAGCGAAGGTAGAAGGCATTTACAGAGCAAGTAACTGGATTGTTCTGAAAAAAACCAACGAACCAACCAACCCCCAACAAAACCCATCCCCCAGACATTTTTCATCTGTGCAGAATGCCTTTCCTCCCTACTGCTTTGGCCTGTTCTACAGCCAGCCAAGGGATGCTTTGAGGGCAGTGAATTTTTGCAGCAGGATTTTGAAAACTTGCTACTGAAAAAGGCATCCATCGTATGTCGCAAATAACCACAGTTGCAATGGCTGGGACTTCAGCAGGACTTAACCAAGCTGGAGCAGGTAGCTGTTGAAGGAATTCAAGCTAGCATATGCCTTTTTGGCATTGGGGTGGTTTTTCACCAGGATACTGGTAGCGTGTATTATTTACTCCAAGGCAACATGTTTAGAGAAGGACTTTCTGGGGGTGTTTTTTGGAAATAACTCTTCCTCTGCAGATCACAGTTGTGCTGTTTGCCTTCCTGATGATACATTCTCTCCTGCTGTATGTTCACCTCTCAAGCCCAAGACAGGCGACTTTTCAGCATTTTGTACTGGAGCACAAGAGATGCTGTAGTCTGCTAAGAGCCTCTGTTAGCATTGTATACTTTAAGACAAAGCTGGTTTTCCATGCTTACAGTGCCCTGAAAAAGATTGGGCAGGAGGAGGGACCTTTAACATGGTGAATATCCCTTTCATAGAATTCCTGGAATTGTCTTTCCTTCCCAGTGGTGATGGGCGGAAAAATGGAAAGTACGTGACTGTTTTTATGTTACAGCAAATGAATATATGTGGAGACAAAGTATTTGATCTGACAACAAAGGTTCACTTGAAAGTATCAAGGTTATTTTATGTCAATTTTCTCTTTGCCCTATATAAGATGAATTTAATTATTTCATGCTAGCTCCCTCTATTCAAATTAATCTTGTCTTATATATATTGTTTCTCAAATTAGAATAATTCTTTAATCAGCTGTGTTATGCATGCCATAGTTGACTAGAATAGGAAAGCTACTCCTGGCATACTGACGATGCATGTATTTTATTTGTTATTGTAATTTAAAAGTAAAATCAGAAATATTGATTTCTACTTGACTGGAGAGAAGATTTAGTTTGAATATCAGACTGATCTTAATCAGGTGAGAATTAATTGAGTTGGAGGTATTAGATATTCAGTGATGTTAACTGAACCATGATCAATCTACAGAGAAGCTTTCTTTTGTACTGTGTTGGAAATATCAAATAGCTCATACTCTTCAATGTAAAACAATCTTCTCATGTTCGTCCTCCTACTTCCTTTGTCTCATTAAATGCACCAGTAATCTGTTCTGTGGATACTCAGTAATCTTCAAAGTAACAAGCTTATAAATCACAATTTAATGCAAAATTAAAAGCATAGTAACTTCACCGTAATGTTGATATTGTTTTGTGTCATTGTAATGTTTTTGTACATGTTGTACATACATAGATTTTAAAATCTCGTCCTTGTTTACATTTTAAAGGGAACTGTGTCCTCCTTCCACCATCGCCCCCCAAATACCTCTTGTTACTTGGGCATCTTTTCTCAACCCAGTGGTAGATCTCAAGGAATGACCCATATGTTGGACAAAACTATTTCCTGTTGTGTGTAAGGGAAAAACTTACCCCAGGAATAGAACATAAGCCTGGAATGAATCATGATACAAGCTTTTTTTTATTTTAGGAGTGTGATAGCAGTATCATAAGTGTTGAGAAAATATAAATGGTGAGATAACACCTCTGTAGGACTTTCTCTTAAGTAGTAAAATTGTAAAGTCTTTAAATAAACTAGAGCCAGACCTGAGAGGATCAATTTATCTTGATAATGGGGAATATTTCATTTATTTTGTGTACAAGAATATCTGCAAAATAGGTACATAATTATGATTGATAAAACCACAGTTCTAATATATGAATTGCACAACACTTTGCAATATGATTCAATACAAAAGTGCCAAGTGTTGTTATAATCTGAATCTGCAAAAAATGAACCTTCAGAAGGAGTCTTCATGCTACATGCAGTTCATAAACTGAAAGTAATAATGGTAATTCCTTGGCATTGTTATATCAACACAGTTTCCATGCAGCTGGTTGTCTGGAGATAAGTCCTAAACACTTTTTGTTCTTCTCTCGCTTTGCACGTGGAAAGACTTTCATGTTTGGAGAAAGAAATAATGAAGTATCTAATATTTTAAAATGTTTAAGTAAAAAACCATTACTTTTAAAAATCTCCTACAAATATAATGTTTGCTGGTTGTCCCCCTTTATTAATAATAATAATAATAATAATAAAACAGCACAAAAACCGACAGCAACCCACCAAAAAACCTCTTTTTGTTTATTTTTTATGCTTGGGGCATTGCAGGTTTTTTGTCATAAAGTCTTTCCTTTACATATATGCAACTGAAACTTTTGCAGTCCCACACACTGATTCCTCCCTTTTGTTTTGAGTGCAGCACAGTGAAGAGGGCAGCCTACCTCTGCTTGGCAGGGGAAGGGTCTTGTAGGCTACGTAAAGATCACTTGCATCGTACATATGGTGCTTTGGTTTTCTTGTCTCCTGTTTGTAGGTTTGCAGACACTGAGATTAAGAATGTTAAATTTAGCCTTGTCTGGTTTGATGGTGTGGAAGAACATCATTATCTTCATGCAAACGCAGCAGAGCTGTGGCTCCCTGTTATGCCAGATGTTGGTTTGTTCCTTTGAGTCAAAGTCCTACAAGTTTTTATTTTCATCATATAGGAGCAAATGTTTCTTGAACCTATTAATATATTCTAAGATTAATATGGGCATTACACTGGCTTCTTATTTATTTATTTGTTTATTTTTTCCAATTAAGAAGCGTATGTACTGGGACATCTCTTGTTGGACCCTGCCTAACTTCATTGTAACTAATTTTATGCTAATGTAGCTGATCTTTTAAAATTTGAAAATCACCACTTTAATATATAGATTATTGCATGTGTCTGACTGCTTAGATAGACAGGGAAATCATTTGTCCAGGCTTTATTCTGAGATAAGTAAGTTGTTACCCAGTTTCACTTCAGTTTCTGTCTGCTTCCCATACTATCTTATAGTAAAGTTAAAAAGCAGAGTTGGGGGAGAAAGATATTAAAAATAGTGAAGAAAAACATTATTCTTAGAAACTATTTTTCATCAAAGATTTATGTGGACTATAAGACCTTTGTAAAAAAAAGTTCTTTACTGTGTCAACCTTCTAGCTAATTATGAAAGAAAGCTTAATAAAAGAGTGCTTTGTAACTTAAAGCAGTTCTTAATCATCAAATACATTAATAGACATTCAAAATAATTCTTGGTATCGCCAACATTATTTGTATAATTCTGTGTCTGAGCAGAAATACAAAGACTTGAAATAGGATTTTTATAAAAAATAAAAGCATGCATGTCTAGACAGCTTCAGGAATCATTTTAGACGTCTTTCAAAAGCTCTTTCTTCCAGTGTTCCGCAACCTTATGTGTGCCAGGATCTATAAAAGCAGCTTTTTGCCCCTTGTTCTCCATATCCTGCTTCCTCAAGTCGAGATAGGGAGACCCAGTAAAATACTGCTCTTGGATCCTGGGCAGTTGGAGATCTGGAGGTGCTTTCCTGAGCTGCTCTGGGCCTGAGATGTTCCCTGAAGAGTCAGTCTGTGGAAGGGCTCATCCATCACTGCCTTCAGCCACAAAGCCATCCTGTCTGTCCCTGAAAACTGTAGGAGCTAAGCGTGGTGTTCCCATCACAGTCAGATCACCTATGTATGCTGGCATGCTGTAGTTAGCAGGTGAGAACTGGCAAAACTGAATTGCTCTGCATTCAAATGTGATAGTTCAGCTTCTGTAGTTAAAAGCGAATCTTTCTCCTGGCACAAATACTGTTTGATTTTACGTACTTGGGTGATTTAGAGAAGGTGCTACACTGCAAGCTTTCTTTAGCAGTTAAAATCTCGCTATGTGGCTGTAATGCCCAAAAAGTAACGAGACTTAGAATTCTTGGAACTGTGGCCAAAACTTGTGTTGGATTTGCCTTACAGCAGAAGTGCAAAGCGTTCTTTGCGAGAGGGAGGGAGGAGATGAAATCGGGACTCAAATCAGCGATGAACTGTTCAGCGAACTGTTTCTGAGCGCCAGCCTCGATGAGAGTTCTTTGCTCACTGTGTGTCCCCTTAGACAGCCTATGGCACAGAGAAGAGCCTGTGGGGCCAACCTATGTCAGACATGATGTCATGAACCATAACTGCTGCAGGTGAAAGAGGGGTCCATAGCCAGTTTCCTTGGTAACTGGTAGGCACCTGCAGCTCATTGACGCAGTACTGGATCTGTCTTTTTAACTGTTGCTAGAACATTCAGTGACGGACATATGTAGCTGTCCTCGCAAAACCTCATTAGGGTTCATTTTAAGGAGAGTAAGCTTTTTTTCCCCCCTTCTAACAAGGCTTTTTCACTTGTGTTGAGCTCTGTCCCTCTTTTTATTTAGCTTGCATTTGTAAATATTTGGGATAACTTCTATTGTTTGTTTGAAACATTTCTTTCTGTTTGTGTTACAATCTGTAATGTATTTGCGGACTGCCCCAAATGTACATCTAGTTTCACTGCTGCCTGTTTTGGAAGCTTGCTGCTTGAAAGGAGAAAGAAAACATCAGCCCACGAACTCATAAAGTCATGGAAAGCCATTTGCTAAGGCTGTAAAGATCGGGTGATGCACAAGATTTCTAAAAGATCAGTTCTGCTCTGCAAGAGCAATTGTTCTTTGTATCACGTGCAGTGTGTCAGGAAGGAGGTTGGTTTGAGTGTGAGACTGGGTTCCCTAGCCTTGTGATGACCGCTCGTAGCTGCTGAAGTGGCTTTGCAATTAGTTCCTGTGTTTCTGCTCTTTTTGTGGTATCTTGCTATGTACCCTGAAGCTTTGGTCTGCAATGCAGATACTGCTTGAGTGAGGAATGAATGGTGATTGTCAAGATTACCCAGATGGAGATTAGTTCTTGGTTTAAGATTATATCTGGAACCATTGTGCACTATTCGTGAGAGTATTCTCCAAACCAGTTGTTCTAACATTCGTTGTGCTGCTCAACAATGAAAGAGTTGTGAGCAAGACAGAGCATAATTAAAAATAAAACAACGTTCTCCAGACTCCTGTGAGGCTTCTGGTAAACATTTATAACTAAACTTACCTTGCACCACATTCCTTATGTGACTGCCAAAGGGATTTTAAAGTGACGGAAGTAAGAAGAGAGAGGGATAATCAAGTTTTGTGTGTTTATATGAGAATGCCCAACCTCATGCAGGTTATGCTTTAACCTGCTCCCTTTTTCCTCTCTGTTGTTAAGCATCAGCAACATTAAAGCTAGATAGCTGGAAGCAGTTTTATCACTTTGCAACAGTGTCTGGCCATGTACCACAAGCGGGGCCTTCTGAAGCCAGGGACTGCTTGAGATTGCAGTTCAGGTTTTGTTCACTGGGACATCACACCTTTAACCAATCAAGACTGGTGAGCTAACAAGTGAGAGGGACCTCCTGTTGTCTTCAGTGGTTTTTTTACTTCACAGCTTCCAGAAGGAATGATTACTACAAAAAAAACAACAAACCAACAGCACAGCACTTAAGGAAGAGCCTGCAGAGAGTAAAAATCAAACTGGGCACTAGACAAACCATAAGCTTTCAAAGGCTTGTGATGTTTTTCCCAGAAAAAACAAAGAACGGTTTTAGAAATGCGATAATAGGTACAATTTTCCCAAGATGCTGATGGAGGAACATCCATTGTAAACAGATCAGGAAAGAAAAGAATAAATGTCATATTCACCTTTAAAAACCAAATAAACATTTTGATAACCTAGTAACACATTTCTCATATTGTTCTGAGCTTACACTGCTTCATGAACTTTAGCTATCCAGAAGTACCCTCAAAGTCGTGCATGTGTATTGGGATGATTTTAGGTCTAAAACTAAAATATGTACCCAATGAGATCTTGGAACTTGAGTACAGTCTTCCCAACTGGTAGTTAACTGGCTAATTGAAACCTATTTTTTTGCATAATTTCATCTGGTACATTTTCAGGTGGTGGTTGGTGATGTTACCAGGGTATAATGTTAAGTGCTGTCTTGAAGCACATTTTAAGTGTTCATCAGTGATATGTTCAAAGTACGTAAGATGTTGATTCTTTGCAAAGTTTTGCAAATATATGTGCAGTTTTGGAAGTGTAAGGACACCCCGGACTGTCATCAGCACTTTCAGCAAACACCACTTCTTTTTTTGGAAATTATTTCATCTAAAGCGTAATTAATATAGTCATGGGCAACCAGATTAGCCTCACCTAGGAGCTGCTTGCAGTTGTTGGATCTGTCTTTCCAGCAGTCCAGGATACCAGAAGGTGGATTTTGTTCCACTGAGGTCCGCAATTGCTTAATGCCCATTTCAGTGAGCATCTGCTGTGAGCAAAGGACAGGACTGCTGCTTTTATAGGCACAAATCTCTCGTTTCTTGTTTATTAAAGTTTTGATGTAATAGAAACTACATCATCATATGCGCTAAACAGCAGGCATATCTAAAACTTCAGTTAAAATGTCTTGAAAACATACAAGGAAAGGACCAGGACTATGCTACAGTCAGTGTGTTTAACAGTCGGGCCTGTATTTTCACATGGTCAAGAACTTACAGGTGCTTGAGGAGACTTTTTGATGCCCAGCAGGACTTCCGAAGGTCTCTCTATACACTAAGCTTAAAGAGTGGAAGTGATACAAAAATTTTTATTTCTGTATATATTGCGGATCTGATTGCTGTGTACAAAAAGTGGAAGATTCGAGTTGTTGTACAGAACAGAATAAGAGCCGTGCATTGCGCGTGTGTATGTACACATACGATACTGTGCATATACTCAATGTATGTAAATGTACTCGGTGTACATATACACTGAGTGTAGATAATGTGATTTACCCATTGTATGATGTAGCATCATTAAGTTTTGATGTTACTGGATTAGCTTGTGAGTTTTGCTAAAGATGTGCACAATGTTAGAATTTCTGTATGCCCTAAACCTGCTGGATATTAAATCACCACCAGAAAAAGCTTGTAGGAAATGGAGCTCCCTCCTCGCCCACCCCCTGTTAAATGCAGATGATTACTAACTCAGACCCCTTATAACAAAACAGTTTGAAACCTCCTGGTAGCAGTAACAGCTGATTCTTATCTAGAGTTATTTAGTGGAACATGTACAGGGTGCTGGTAACAATGAGGCACAATTTTAGTTACTCCCGGGTAAAAACCACACCCTTAAGCATGAGTTTGCTGTTGTTTCAGTATCTCTCTCAGTTGTTTTTAAGTCTCGAGACCCTTAAGACTGGGTACTTTCAGGCTGGGAAGATGCAATGATCTTTGGGATCATTGTCTCCTCCCTCTTTTATATTCCCTTGTTTTTAAATGCCAGAGCTCATGATCCCAGGCATGTAGACAGTTATCGGTATTTTTGTGGGCTACGCTCTTTAGAAGTCATTTGGACTTCAAAGAAACTCTGTATTGAAGAACAGCTACAGGCCACGACACAATGCAGAGAAGATACAGCGAAGATCGGTTGTTTTGGAGCACTGTAGTGCCATGGAGTACAACCCGGCTCTCCCTGCTGATACATTCCTGGCTTTCTCTTTGTGCTCCCAGGTGTGATTTTTGGAAATGCTAGGAAAGAACCAGGACTTCACAGTTTCTTTTCTCCTGTCCCAAGGGAACCTGCACAGGAAGTAATTGCCCGGGGCATTTCTTGGAGGCAGTAGTTGCTGCCAACATTACTACCCTCTTATTTGTAGATACTGCTCCAGCAGCTTCAAAAGCTTTCATTGTAGAGGAAAGCTAACCACCCTAGCTTAGCTAAAGTTTCGTGCTTCCTTTTCCTTTGCAATCATAGCCCTGAATAGTAAGTATGAAAAGCAGGCACAGGAATTGTGGATTTGCTACAAGAAGGACTTAAGAAATTTGTTGGTATTAGCAACAGAAGCACGTGTGTGAACGTGCTACATGATATGAGGGGAAAATCCCAATTAAAATGTTGCTGCTAAACGAATGACAGAGACCTTACAAACAGCATGAGACTTCAGGCCAACTATGGTTCTGTTAATAATAAATCAGTTCTGGTCTGTGTGTGGGTTTTTTAAATGGAATAGTATTCACACAGGATGATTTTTTCACCAACTGTCATTTTTCTAATTTTGTGTTTTGTTTTGTTTTTTTTTTTCAGCATTTACTAAATGTTGTCAAGAAACTGGTCTACTTATGGTGGTAAAGTGTCGTCAAGAGAACGCAGCACTGAAAGACTGTCTGGTTGGCTAGTAAGTCCCCAAGAGTTTTTGTTGGATTTTTTGCTGCAGGGCTCATACTAATCTAGAAATGCTAGAAATCTAGAAATCTTAAATCCTCTGAAAAGGGTTATGCAAGGTTAGAGACTTAGATGTATTTTCTGAAAATTGTGTCTTCGCTTTATTAAAAAAGGTGCTGGTGAGGGCCCAACCTGACAAGATTTCCTGCCTTAATAAAGCTGCCCTGTGGCTGTAAGGACTCTCCTCTTGATTTGAATGATTTTCAGGCCAGCTGACGTGTAGCCCTGTATTCACTACACTGAATTACATATGTAGGGAGTAGAAGCACTTTCATACCTTGTTAGTGAGATGGAATAAATTTTCGTTTTGCATCTTGAACTGCTTTTTAAGATTTAGTCTTTGTCCTGAAAGTGTCCTGCTGTTGTAAACAGCAGTAACAGCAGCAATGGGAACTTGTTAGAGAGATCAACTTGATGCCGTGGTGGATTGAGACATCTCTTCTAGGAGTCCTAATTTATCCCCAGTGCTGTCAGGCTGACGTGTTAGTTTCTTGAATATCCCAGGGTGAGAGCTGGGGACATTTTGAGTTTGACTGGGGGCAGGGAGAAGCGGCTTGGTTGTTTTTGTGGTGGAAAGTGTGTCCTGCCTTGTTAAACCAGAGATTAAAATTAAATGCCTTTGAACTAGTAACAGTTATTCTCTGATTTAAAAAACATGTGCAGCCAAGCAAGAGTTCAGGCCTCATTGCAGTGAACACTTGCTGGAGTTACTCAGTTTTATTTGTCTGTACCTTTGCCTCTTTTAAAAAACAAAACAGCTGCACCGAAACAAAATACTACTTAAAAAAAATAATCAATATTTAGTGTTTGATTAAATAAACTTAACATCAAAATTATGGGGAAAAAAAGAGTTTAATTTAGTGATTAAGGAGCTACATGTCTCCTGCTCAAGACATACAGTTGAACCTGTTCCCAGTAGTTGCTTGGGTGCATAAAAAAAATGTGTACTCCAGCAGGTTCCCATGCTGAAGAAGCTAATTGCAAATAATAACAAATTATTTAGCTGAACTCAAATACCAAATAGCTTTCCTTTTTGTGGCTTCACTGCAGAGGCTTGAAAAGGGCTATGTCTCAAGAGAGAGCAGTATCATGAGAAAATGTTGACCAACTCAGTTTTTAGAGCGTACAAAGATAACTTTAACCGCGTATATACTTTATAAGAAAAGGTATTTTATTCTTGGAGGCAGGCAGAGTGGGTGTGAAAGGAAGATCAGTTGTGAGTATTACTCATGCAATACCTGTTCCATATTCCAACGTGAAAACCAGTATTGTGTATTTGTCTGTCTTGTAGCTATTCTGATCCATCATTTTATGAAGAATGCAAAACAGAATATTTGAAGCAGAGAGAAGAATACAGAGCAACGGGAATTAAGAAAAAAAGACAGAAGCTGACTTCAAATGTGTAGTTAAAACGTAGAATGAACTTTTCAAGTTCTGTATCCAACTTTGATTTGACTTGATTTAAACAGATTTAAATGATCTGTAGCCCTCTGTGTGGAATTTAACTGAAATACACAAAGTGAGATGAAAGGAGAATAAAATAATCTCTGAAGTTAAAAGTCAATTTTTAGATTTTCCATAATTAAGGATATAAAGCATGCTGTCACAGTTTGCAAGGAGAGATGCAAAGGTCTGTTCCTCTGGACTTGAGATTCTGTTACCAATTTACAAACGGCCTTCCGGAATTGAAAGCTTGTGTCTAGTTATGTGTGGCAGGCTACATAAAAACTTAAGGGTGAATAATTCACATTGTAGTAACTGTTCACCAATTGAGTATACATTAAATTGGTCTATTTGTCATCTGAACCTGAGGATAGATGGAGATGCTCTTGATGCTCTTAATAGAAGAGAAAGGTGGCAAATGCAGAAGAGAGGAGATTCTTGGACCAAGTTGATTTATCTTTTTGATGAAAATGTTGAGTCATAGGAGAGCTTGATATTACTTCTGCTTACACCGTGACTCATTCTTAAGTCTATGTTGTCAGACAAGGTGGATGCCCCAAACCTGTTTGTGGCCCAGACGGACCATTTTGCCTCTAGAGGAAGAAATCATCTAATCAAGACCTTCCCTGAGAACATGAGAAGGCACACTGAAGGCACAGTCATTGCGAGCAGTATTGTCCCCTGCTTTCCTCTTTCAGAATGAAGATGATTTTGTGTGATTGTCCTGACACTTCAGGAGTGAGCAAGTATGGTACTTGCAAAATTAGGGGTAGAGGTGAGTAAACAACTTGCAGAAACTAAGTACAAGCAAGTATGTGTTTAAAAAGGGGCGTACAAAGGATTTTTTGTGTACTTGGAGCTGCTTAACTAGAACTCTCAAATGCATAAATGACTTAACTAGAGATAGGAAAAATTTATATTACTATTTTGGAGTATCTTTTGAAACATTTTGAAAAAAAAATGTTTACAAGTAAGGAAAGGTTGCATTTAGAAAACTTACTCACATGGTAACTTTAATGCCCCGATTTTTTTTTGTCTGAGTAAGTAGTAGGATTTGTTACTTTCCCAAGAGAAGACGCAAAAGTTGACTTGCTGATTTTAGTACTGTTTCACTACAAGCCCAGCACTGCTCTAACTATTCAAGTAGGAAATTAAAATCCCATTTGGAGATGCATGTATGGGAAGTACTTCGGTTAATGTTGCAGGTTCGTCCTTGCTCTTTATTCTGTGCCTTTCACTGAAATAAGCAACAATAATGTTGCTTCTGCAATTAGACAGCGCATTGGCTGGAGGACTAGGGAGCCTTTGTGAATGAAAAACTGAAGAGATGTGTGGCATTCTGCCTTGTTAGGCAAACTTAAGTGGCATTCAGCTCTAAAACTAACCATCTTAAATTAGCTTCTGTGGAATAAGGTTTCCTACACGTGTTGCACTTGCTCTTGGCTACTCAGTTCAAGCATTTAGGAAAACAGAAATATTTCAGATCCGCTAGTGGAAAATGAGTTGTTTCCCCTGTATGTATTTAAAAAAGAGGAATCTTAAGGTAGATGGTGAATTTATTTTTTTTTTAAGGACAGTGACTGTTCTGTTATCCCACTGTGAAAATCTGCTACATTTTCAGTCTCTGGAAAGTGAGCCACCTGGATGTTTGTAATTGTTAAAAGCATTCCAAAGAGAATTGGGACTGAAGTGAGCGTTCTCTTAGAGGCAAGTGCTGTGTGCTGCCAGTGCTACATGGCTGCACTGAGGGCTGGGCTGGGTGGTACTCGGGCTCACACCCCAGCTGGTGAACACAGACAACAGCACCAGCAATGGGGTTCTCCTTTTCTGGCTAAGCAGAAAGTATGTTCAGCAGGTGAGGGGGAACCCCAGTGCATTGACCGCTACTGCTGAGAAGGAATTAGTCTGGAGTGGAACAAAGCCCAGTTTAACCTTCAGGTATTGCTCCCCCACCATTCTATACATGCTGTATGTGACAGATTGTAACAACTCACTTCGGCACTTATAACCAAACTCAACTGTCAAGCCTGAAATTGCATACGCTGAGCTAGGCTGTTATGGAATCATGGAGTGGTTTGGGTTGGAAGGGACCTTAAAGATCATCTAGTCCCATATGCAGGGACACCTTCCACTAGACCATATTGCTCAAGGCCCCATCCAGCCTGGTCTTGAACACATCCAGTGATGGAGCATTCACAACTTCCGTGGACACCCTGTTCCAGTGTCTCACCATCGCTGTAGTGAAGAGCTTCTTCCTAATTTCTAATCTAAATCTACCCTCTTCCAGCTTGAAGCCATTACCCCTCATCACTACAAGCCCTTGTAAAAGGTCCATTAATTTCAGCCATTAATTTCTCTTTACCTACACTTGTGTGTGTAAAGAGCAACTGGGTTACTTGAGCTCCTCCTTTGTTTACTGTGGCATGCACTTTGAGCTGGGCTTGGCCCTTGGCTCTGGTATCAGCTTCCTCTGTAATACACCCATGGCCTTCATCTGATGCTTCCTAGTTTTGAATTCTTGATTTCACACCTCTCACTTTCTTAATGGCTTTTGCAGTATCCTGTATTTTAATTGCACTTGCATATTTTATTTGAAGTTTCAATGAAAGAAGAAGCACTACTACTATTGACTTCATCACTTCTTAAATTGCTTTCAGTTTTGTTTTTGTCTCACCTGCAACCTCTCCTTCCTACTCAGGTTACCAGGAAGCAGCTCTAGATTCTAATCAATGTAAGAAAACATCAGTAGTGTTGGCAAAGCCTTCAGCAGGGAATGGGAAGCTTTTTTGCTACAGGTTGCATGTTTTTTAAAAAGCACTTCTATTTTGTCAGAAGTTCCTCGTAAATGACAAGAGGGTACAGCTCTGGAAGCCTGGCTGACTTCTTCTCAGCCCCTCCACCTCCTAGCCAAACAAACCCTGTTAACTGCCTGTACCTGCTGAGAGGAGCCAGCTCTAGGTGCCTGGGAAGGGAGCTAACTTGTGTGCAGAGATGCAGTACTTCACCTCCATGTCTCCATCTCAACCAGGGACTGCAACTCCAATTAATGATCCCTAGCTGTTTCTGTATCTTTTTCTCATTTTGAAATGAAATCTTAGATATTATTATTCTGCACAGGAGTAGACAAGTGGTGATATTAATTCAGGTGTGTCTCCAGGGTGTTCAAGTTAGCCCGTTAATATTAAAAGGTTACCTGAGTGCTGAGGACTAGCTCAGATAGGTCAGCCAAAGCTGAAGTGTGGCAATGCCCCTAGCCCATGGCAGTTACTATTTGTGTAAGTGTCTGATGTTTTCTAATGCTTGATCTTCTTAAAAATTAAGGTGGCATACCAAGTGTTTACAGTTCCAATTTTATGCCTGTTACAAGTGGAAGCTTTCACAAAGTTGCTGGGCTCTCCCTGTAGCCACACAGCTACCCTGCCTGCCCTGATTCCCTCCTGTAATGGGAATCACGGGCTCAGACTCTTTCAAAACATCTGTTCTGTGGCAACATTGATTGACAGTGATGGAATATGGTCTTAGCACTAGAGGACTGGCACCTAGCACCCCCTCACCTGGTGCAGCAAGGCATCTGTCACAGTCACATCTTTGCCTCTTCATAGCACTTGGGAGAACTTGGCAGGCACCCAAGACACCCATTTCACTTGCGACTACACTCTTTCAGTGTATTAAAGCTCTTTCAGTGTATTAAAGCTCTCAACCAACTTCTGAGACAAGCCTCCTACAACTGCAAGACCTAAAAGGAAGGAGGGAATGGTGTCAGATACTTTTCATTAGAAAAGTTTGCCTTCATAGAGGAAAATGAAAACTCAAGAGGAGAGCTGAGTTTGCAACGCACAGGGTTTTAAGAGGAGTGGAACTACCAACCATTGCAGCCTGCAACATGACCCAGAGATTAATCTGTAAGCCAGAAATCCATTCTGCCACCTATTTAGTACAGCCATACTTCTCCTGCAAGTAATTCTTATGTTCTCTGTGCTGGTCCAAAAATGGTCAGCTAAGTTGAAATGCAAGCGTTCCATCTAGTTAAAAATCAGTTCAGTATCAGTAAGCACCTGGTTGTTTCTTTCCTGCTTCTCCCCTAGATCAAACATCAGTACTCAAACACCATCATCTTACTGCTTATTACTGTATCTTGATGTTTCAACCACGTCGTCTCTTCCATCTGAGAAGAGAATGAAATGAATTCTGCTGAACACGGATAACAGTTCACCCAATATTTACAACAGAGAACAGAATTGTATTTTTTTTTTCAAATGTTCACCTGCAACTCAGTTAACCACAATGAGGGTTTACCTGCTTTAGTACTGGTTTTTGTCCCCTGTCCTATGTTCATGTAATTGCAAGTAGCACAGCATTCCCCCTACAGAAAGGGCCCAAAGCCTGACCCCTAAAAAACCCCAAACCCACAACCCCAAAAGCCACACGCCGTTTGGTATTCAAACTACACAATGCAACAGGGAACCATCTCACCCCTCTGTGACTCTGCTGTTCTGCACAGGGCCTGGCTGAAGAGCAGAGGAAAACAGGTGAGTCAGGTTCCGGAGCTTTTCACTCTTTCCTTACCAGGCCACACCATCATTAAAATTACAGGGGTCTGAGCACAGCAGTCTCCCAGACTACTGCAAGTTGGTTTTGAAATAAAATTAAATCTGGTTTACATCACCAGTATAATAATCTTATATTTACATAGGCCAGTATTAAATTACTTGGAATGGGTATTGTCTTTACTGTAACTCCACCATATATCTTGTACTTGTGTCTTTTTCTAGCTGTAAAAATTTGACTGTTTGGGAGTTTGCCTTCAGTATGGCTTGTAAGAGGAAAACTAATCAGTTGTACACCTGTAAAACTGTCAGGGAGACTTGAAATTATCAGATTTTAGAAATATTTTAAATGAACCAAACAGTGGAAGTTTACATGAGTTATTAGAACGTTAATTCAACTCTCAAGAGAGCCAAATACTCATTCATCAGTTTGCCCTTTGCTCACTTAAATATTGCAAAGCAACAACCTCCTGCCCTAAAACCTGTCTTCCATTTCTATTAAATGGAATTCAGGCTTTTGCAAATTAAAAACTGTCAAACCAGTTTTAAAACCTTCAAAGTTTGCATTCAAGTTAAATATGTTAAATGACACACACACAAAAAAAATATTTGAGGACTTCAGTCCTTAACTTTATCCCATTTTATGGGTTTATATAACAAATGTATGTGTACACACAAACACTAGACCCCCTTTACTGCAGCTGCTTCTGTATGGCAGTTGCTGTTGCTCTGATGAGAAGATTTCAGTTCTGAAAATGGAAAAAGCACTGTAAGCCACTAGTGGATGAATTTAAATGACTTTTCCACCTTGAGTCAAAATTTGATTGTATGCTTCAGACCAACAGATGCTTCATAAGCCCATTGGCTCTCAAGTGACTTCAAATGTGGGGCCTTCCTTTTGAAGTGTCACAGCTTGGCCACAGCAAGGAGTGTGGCAAGGGTGCCTACAGCAAGCTCTCATCATCCCGCCCTCCTCTCGCTGCTATCAGCAATCCCTCTGAAGTCCCTCTCGGCAAACATCGCTGCTCCCTTCTCCAGCACACGAAGCAGCACAGAACGTAAATCACGAGGCAAAAGCAAAGCCCAGAAATCCTCAGGCGCTGCACGGACAAGCTTAGCTTGAAGTCTTCCCTATGACCCTGGACAGGGCAGGCTGGCCAGGAACCTTTTGACAGAGACAGTCAAAGCACAGGAACACGCTCTAGCTTAAGGTCAGTCAGTCCTTCAGGTTTCAACAGCTAAGAAAATGCTTTTTCCAGAATACACAGAAGCAGCCTACAGAGAATATTCATTATTTTCCTGAATGGAGGAGGGTGAACCTCAAACTTAATTGTTCCCATTTAGAACCGTTCCCATTCAGAATGGCATCTCTACAGAATCAAGAAATTAAAACTGACTGAAAAATTTTGTGCCAAATGCGGAGATTAGTGAAACCAAACAAAAGGACATTTATTTAAAATCTTACATAGTAGAATTCTGTCATTGCACAAAATCCAAGTATTAATCATATTGATGTCTGATGGATAATACATTAGTTAACAGAAAAGCCCCTCTATAATGTTGAGGTGGGGAACCCCAAAAAGTAAGCTACATTAGAACCATGTAGCTTATGCAGCCACATGAGAAATGCTTTCTGCTGCTTTGTTATTACACAGGTAGTTGGTTCTATCAGCTAAAGCCTAGTGACTTGGATTTGTTTTATGCATATTGGGTTTTGTTCTATTACTTTCCAAGAGATTGTACTCCCCTGAGTCAGCTGTGTTCATTGGTCAGAATAAATTCCAGCATCTGACACCATTTCCATTAATCACAGACAAGCCAGTATACGTGAGCAAGATAATAGAAAGATAAAACCAATATCTGGTGAACGGGAAACATTATTTATGTATGCTGTTCACTAATACAGTAGAAGGTGTCTGAAAGGCATTTTTTTTTTTTTAACTTTGAGAGACAAACTCAAAGAGGAGAAGGAGGGCATTATGGGAAGTCCTTCAAAGGGAGGAATGTGTCTGGGACCACACAGATATGTAGCACCTCAGTAACACTTCTACAGTCCATCATTATTATGGCTATGCTCAGTCATAGCTTCCCCATCTATTTGCAAGCAATTTTAAGATAATCTGCTACTAAACAGCCGTGAAATTAGTTTTTATTACACTAATCTTAAAATGGACCTGTGAAGTTAAACACTTCACCTAGCCACCTGTGTATGACATATTTAGTATTAAGTGTCTTCCCTTCTAAAATACAAAGCATTTTTCTTCAATGTATTGAACAGTCAAGGCAATTCACTTAACCCTGCTGTATTAAGCCAGATACGCAGCAGAACAGTTAAAAAAAACCCAACCAACCAAAAAACGCATATATTGTATTCATAGGAAAAAAACCCCAATAGTAGTACTCTGACACCCACAATCTATAAAGCAGGGGCTTGCAGTTCAAATAAGTCTAGTTCTCTGTGGCATACGAAACATACCACAAAAATACTTTGTTTATCAACAATGCTCCAGCCCCTAGTCTGATTAAATTAAGGCTTTGTTTCTTTAATAAAAGAAAAGTTAGTAGCCTTCACCACCACACAAAGGAGGCACCATAAGGATAACTGCACTGTGAACAGGATGATTCTGTGGCAGGCACCACACAAAGCCAGTTTCCTACCTGAACTGAGGGAAAGCAGCTGGACAGCCAGGATTCACTCACAGCATTCAGCAGCATTACTTACTATTCTCTGTAGTTCACAATAATGCCCAAAATGGTGCAGTCAAAACAGGATAGCCTAGGAGAGATTTCTTCCTCTTGGCATGTCAAGATTTTGACCAAAAAAAATAAAACTATCATCTTTCTTGGTTAAAAATTACATAAAAATGCATTTCTAAACCAAGGGAATCAAAAAAGCCACTGCCAGAAACTAAGCTCAGAGCTGGTACAAGTTGTAACACACAATACTAAGTATTTTCTTGATAATATACAAATAGCAAACAAATACAGAACTGAATTATTTTGTTTTATTCCAAGAACTCACTTTTCAGTGTAATCTCTTGCAAATGTATGCCATCTGCAGTACAAGACGATCTAGGCCTCATGCTAGATTTCTTTATATTTACATTATACCAGCACAGCTTTAACTTCAAGGAACTTGCTCCTGATTTACAGCAGAGGAAGACTAGGCTTTGTTTCAGAACTAAAATGAAAAATAAAGAAAGAACATTTCAGACAATTTGTTTTCCCTCTTTAAGAGTTGGAGCATTAAGGTGCCTATTCAGAACCATTCTAAAAATGGCTCGGTTCATTCCAAAAATGGTTTAACTCTTGTGCAGACAGTTTTGATTACACTGATCCAGGTAGTCTGCTGGACAGTTTAACAAAGTTGATTTACTTCTCATTTCCCAAAACACATTCTCATTAGGTTTTGGAGGACTTGGGAATACCCAGGAATTGTCTTCCAGAGAGCTCTTTCCATAAGAATGCTGTTCCTGAAATGTTTTGCCATCAACTGGAATGGGTCTCTCATCTGTCCATGCTTGTAGAGTCACCCTTTCCGATGGGATTTTTACATCTCTGGGCAGAGGGGGAGACACAGCATCGCAGAGTATTTGATCACTTTGTGACAGTTTTTTATAGGCCACCCCAGATGTCAAATTCAGCTTTGAAATGTTGAAGTCAACACATTGTACTGGTGCAGTAGAGGCAGCTGAAGAAAGAAGAAAAAAAAAACCAAAACAGCATTATCTAATGCATTTTTCACATACTCCAAATGTGCTACAGTATAGCAGGGATCTTAAACCCAGTGTTTAAGCTACAAATTTTCAGCACATATTTTACTTCAGTAACTATGAAGTTAGAAACTGAACGAATTAAGTTAGAAACTGAACAAATCAACCTCCTCACCTTTCACAAGATAAACCAGTGATCCTGCAATCACACTGGCTAAAATACACCCAACACCAAGGAAACCTCCACCTAGCTCCCACTTGAACACGGATAAACCAATGAATCTTTTTGACAAGACTGGAATTAATGCTGAAACAAGAGAGGAATTTCGTGCACTTGGAGAAATAGACCAGCTGAAGAACACTGCTTACACACACCATGCTTCTTCCTACTCTACTGATTCTTTTAACAAGTTGTGCTCTCAGGCTGCCAAGAACCTGAATTCTCACTGTCCATGAAGCAGTAAGAGGGAAACATGATGTTCACAGGCTCTCTGTGCTCCACCATTGCCTGACTTCTAAAAGTAAGCCGTTCGACTGCAATGTTCAGCCATCTGAAATTCCAGAGGAGTTTTAAACCACGCTAGGAAGGGGAGGATTCTGAAACAGAACAGCATCTACCTGAAATAAAAGAGCTGCACCTTCAGTGCACATCTGAACAGCCAGCCAAATAAAGCCGGGTCACTTTTTTGTAGTGGTAATTTACATAACATGTAATGGGAGCAGATTAACAATTCCTGCAGCTAAAGAAACCTACATCTTACAGGCAGCTTTCCAGAACAGCCACGAGAGTCTTCAGTACAAACTGTGATTTGTAACTTTAGTTCTTAAGGGACAGAAAGAGGAGCCAGTATCTTGGTCAAAGAATACAACTTTCATTTGTCACTATTAATTAGTGGCATTAAATTAAATTAAAAGGCAGCACCCAATTTGCAAATGTCAGCCAAAAGCACTTTCCAATAGCACGGGCAGCATCACATCTGAAAAACAGACTAAGGCACTGGATTTGGCCTCTTTGTGCTGACAGGTGTAAAAAGCAATTTGAGGCCTACAGACCTTTAAAAGTTCAAGAATAACGAAAGTCCCTGAAAATGGACTGAAAATGTATATAAATACTAAAAAAATAAACATAAAGCAGACACACATTGTTGAAAATGCCTCCATACATAAATGACAGCTAAGCAGAATTTACACGTTGATAGTTAACTACACACAGAGCAGTGCAATGAGTACATGGTGTTCTGCAGACTTTATGTACCTCTTAGAGTGGCAGCTAAGTTGTATATGGTAAAACAGCTACTACTACAGGTATAGGAAGTGGAAATTAAGTGAATTCTACCCATATTTAGAATAACTCAAGATTTTTCTATAAAAATAAGCACTGATATATCTGTGCTGCATTCGTAGGTGTGGCTGACAAGCAAGGTAAAGAGAAAAAAAAATTATATAGTTTTTATTTCTGCTGAACCCATCCACTCTTATACACTTCTGAAAAATTACTGAAAAAAGCCTACTGAGCAAAAGGCAAAAAATCCAGTTTCCCAATCAATCAATAATGCCTTTTATAGCTGTGGATGTACAACTGCATTAGCAACTGCAGAAAATAAGACTGTTCACCAAGAAGGAGAAGAGAAAAATCAGTACTTGTGTAGTGGCAAGGCAGATAATTCCAAATTAAAAATAAGGACAGAAAGGCACTACATGATCACATCAAACCTTGACAGACTTAAGGATTAAACACCTCATTCTGTTCCCAGTTTGTCTGCTGAAGTTACTTGACAAATTCGTCTCAGAACTGTAAGAACACAGACTTGCCTGCTAACAATATAACCACGTCTACAAAATATGTTGATAGTTTATCAGCCAAAAACCAGAGACTGATCGTTAACCGCTGCCCGCAGACAAAGGAAGTGATTGACCTGGAAGTGAATCCTATCATTACCTCACCAAGTTAATCAAAGCTGTCCAGAAACAAAATGACTCAATCTTGTAATGGACAGGGACATCAGAGACTGTCACCAATATACTGTAAACAACTTCACAGTCTTTCACCAGCATCTTCTATATTCTGAACACAGTAAATTCCAAAATTCAAGTGAGCAAAAAACCAGAGGAGATAGACACTGAGATAAACAGTCAGGCCAACAGTCTGTCCCCACCAGCCTAAGAACTCTAGAGCATTTGGCTTGAGAGGAACATTAAGTATGGACAAGAAGAACCATCTGATAAACTACTCACAGGAATTATCCATACTTTATATGGAAATTATTTCCCCCCTTAATTATTTGCTCAGTATTCAGCATTCAGAAAATGTCATCTTGCACAACATTTTGCTAGAAAAGACAACTTTTCTGAACACCAACATATAGATATATGCAATCATAAGGGCGTTTCAGTCTATTAAATTCTGATTGTAAAATGTTGCCAAATTAATGCTTTATGTATTCTATACTGGGAAAATAAGACCGTGTTTGCAAAAGGATTTTTTTTGCCCCTAATATGAAGTAGTTGTGGTAAAAGGTCAAATACGAGTAAACTTAACACCTCAGCCTTGTGCACATAAGCAACACTTGACTGAGAAAAAAGCCACAAGGGGAACAGAATACAGTACTGAAGGAAAAACACATCAGCAACACCTTTATGTGTGAAGTTGACCAGTATGAGACAGAAGCAAAAGCAGAAAATGGGTACGCTGGAATCATAATATAGTCTAGCTTATCAACTTCAATTGATGAGATTCTGATAAGATATGATAGTTTCTTTTTAAAATGGTACAGCTTCAATCAACGGTGTGTGTTTGCAAGGTCTGTTACTGCAAACACTGACTTGCCTTTCTTGGTTGCTGTTGGGTTGGTTTTCAGTTTTCGTAGAACCTCAGCTTGCATGTCAGTCACTAGATGCAAATTAGACATTTCTCTCTTCAGTTCCCAATATGCCTGTTGCAGACTTTCAAAACAAAAGTTTTTTACAAGTTAAATAATTGCCACCTCTAAAGCACCCTCATGCCTATGAATGTGCTTATCAAGCACTGTTAATACAGTTTTTGCCTGACATACCCTGCCAATTTTACTAGAGTACAAGAGTTCAAAATGAATTGAGCAGTACTGATAAGTATCTTAAACTAACAGACCTCTGTATATTCCATTTGACTCTTGCACACTGCAATATAGAATGCAATATTACATATCAGCATACTAGATGAGACTAATCATTTCAAGTTCCCCAAATGGAAAGAAATATGAAGCATTTTCTCCAATTTCATTATTTGAACCTAACCATCTTACACCATAAAATTAGTAATCTCCAAGGAATATATTTTTAAATAAATAATTAAATGGAAATTAGATTGGAAACAAGGTGAAGAATTAACTTCAAATGGCTTCTGATAAATGACCATGCACGCCATCATATGTTATGATCCTAATCTGAATTGATCATAGTTTTAAATTTTCAATCAAAAATCAGTCTATGGGTCTTTAAGCCATTCGTTTTACTACCATGAATTTGGACTGGATATCAGAGATCCAAACTGAGCACAGGCACACAGACCAAACTAACATATGAAACATACTCTTTCATATTCAAGTCATCGAATTTATGCTAATACACTGCCTTATCCGACAGCTTAAAAAACAGTGACCCAATTTATTCTCTGATGAGACAGCATAATATGAGAAACATATTTAGCAAAAGCAGCACTGTTACAACATTGAAGTTCCAGGTTAAGAAAAATGGTAAGAAAATCAAGGAAAAGAAAAAAAATAATTAAAAAAAAAAATCAGAGAAGTCAGCATTACATTACATGTTTCTTGCTAAAGTTTTGATCAGATGCTCACTGAACACATTTATGTTGACTAATAATTAACTTAGCATTCAAAGACTTAGAAGGATGCAGTTACTTAACTTAAATGTGAAATCAATTAAAATGGGTTTTTTCAGTGGTTTGTTGTTTGGGTTTTTTTTTTTTACATGCTTAACATTCTACCAAAACACATTTGTTGAGGACAAGTATCATGGATGACAGTTTTCAGAATATTTCTTTCTTCCTTACTATATTCACCTGAAAGATGTTTATTTGGAAACAGTTCAGTACCACAAACTATTGCTGAGATGACTATGAAATACGCTATATAACAATTCTTTTCAAACATGCGTATGTAGATTTCTATCCCTCTGAAACAGCAATTTAGAATCACTCCTGCATTAAATTTATCAGACGTGAACATGTTTAAAAGCACTCCGAGAAACAGCTCTTACTCTGTTCTGCAAGATAACACTACAAGAATTCTCTTAAAGAAATTAAACTTTTTTCTACGCACAGAAATATTTCCCCAGAATACAAAAATTCTGATTCAAAAACTCAGTTAAAGAGCAGTGGAAGCTGAGAGTGTAATAGGTAGTGTATTAGGTATAATGATACATAGAAAGTTGAAATTTTTACAACTGGTATTACAACAAGTTCAGCTAAACCTGTGGCCTTTTTACTGCAGAAGCCATTTGGCTCTTTCAACTTTTAAGAGATAGCAGTTTTAAAATTAAGTTGATGTGGCAACTGCACTTCATTTATTCATGTGTTTTGGTCTCAAAAATAAGACCAAACAAACTTTAGTTACATCAAACAAGAACTGTCCAGTATTTTAATGTATTTATATAAGTGGTGAATATAAGAACAGCTCAGCGTCTGCCACCAACCAAAAGGAAAATGCCTATCTAAGTTTTGTATCATGCATTTAACACTTTTAAAAGCATCTTGCAAAGGGATGCAGGTACCACAATTCCACTTAAGTCACACATAATGTATTTTAACTGTTTTTGTGGATATAACAAATGTTTTGCATAGGAGGTTTTTTCCAAGTGTTTTTCCACAGGTTTTTGGATAGGCTTACATATTCAGTGCATACTACACATTATTTCTGTCATAATACAATAAACCCTATACTGTACATATGCTAATTCAGATGGTTGCCACCTGAGTGTCACTTTGGGGAATAAATCTGCTCCAGCAGATCAAAGAGGTAACTGCGTTACCTTGAAATAACACCTCTCCTCAGGCTTGTAAGACTGACTATGATGCTTCAGCAGAAACCACAAGAAAAAGTGTTAGCTAACTAGCTATCCAGCCAAGGTGAAAGGTGAAAGTGTAATTTCTGTATAGTGTGTATAGTATTATCATTGCACCAGAGAACATATGAAAAGCAGTATCTGTGCTGTTCTTTTTCAGTGACTGACTTCCTTTCCCATCTCTTCAATTGCCGAGTAAAGCGACAAGGTATCACACTGAACAGTCTCTCATTGTGAAGGACCACTCTTCCCTCTGGTGGAAAATCGTGTAAGTACACAAAGAGGCATAACTGGGTATAAGAGGTGCAGTTAGTACTTCATTTCTGCAAGACAGAACATTTGGGAACTTTCATCCATCCACTAATTGTTCTTTCGCATAAAGAATTAAGGGATATTTAGACTTTGTAATACAGCACACACAGTCAAGACAGGATAGTACAGGAGCTTAGATCCTTAACAATTGTGCTAAATGCTATTTGAATGGCTGCAAAATGAGAACAAACACTTTCTGGTATGTTAGCATTTTTCTGGAGAATTGCTTCTTTTTGAATAGGTCACACAATGGCTCCTTAGTAGTAAAAAAAAAAAAAAAAAAGGAAAAAAAGAAAAAATCCTTTCAAATGTCTTCTAGTAGAAGTATTATTGCACTGCACTAAGTATGAATCTATGTTCAACCAATAAGGAGGAAATTTGAAGCCATCATCTATGCAAATACCAAAACCTCCCCAAAGGCAGAATGAAGATACTCTATAGCTGGGATGAGACTTGCAAATTTATCTACCACCTCCTCAAGTTAACTGATTATTAAAAAGCTGATTTTTAAATACAGGATACATTTAACTTTAATTTTCCATACAACAATATGGAGATGCACATGTTTTCTTATCATTATCATCCTGGACTGCCAGCAAAGCAAAGGAAAAAAGTATTACAATGATCTTGCTAAATCAGTATACCTAGACTTGAAATTGGATTGTATAATTTGAAATAACACATTTGAATAAGCTGCAAGAATATTTGTTCAAATAACTGTCCCTTGGTAGACTGAGAATAAAACATGAAAGCCAGTTGATTTTCTTACCTTTGGATGTCTTGCCTTTGAAGGAGGTCTCTGTTTAATGGATTTTCATCTTGAGCCTGATTCTGCATAACAGAGTGAGGGGAAAACAGAGAAGGAGTGAACGTATGATTTCAGATCCATCTGAAAATACTGCAGGAAAACTTCAAGTTTGCTAATCTTCACTGGTGTTGGCTGCTGTGGTTTTCAAAATGGACATAGACTTACTACTAAGAATTTACACTTAAAATGCTTAATTTACCTACTTATATGAAAGCATTGCTCAGACACCACCATATGTATTTTAAAAAAAAAGACAACAAAAACAACAACAAAAAACACATACCAAAAAAAACACAACAAACCCCAAACAACAAAAAAACAAAACAAAAACCAAACAAAACAAAAGCAGCTGAGCTCAGGAATTTGTGATTCTTTGAAAAGCCAGAACTGAGACAGGCTTTTGACTTCCATTTAAAAAAAATAAAGATTGGTCTTCTCTTGTCCTTTCCCTGCCCCAGTATATAGACCTTTAAATTAAACTATCTCTGTAAAGACTTACTTCCACATGTTACTTTTCTGCTAGAAGATAATTTATCTCTTGAGTCTGCAAGACTGCTTTAAATTGTGCATATAGAGCAGCCTCACTGAAAATCAGACACTGAGCTTGCTTTATTAGCAATGTTTCTATTAGACACTCACCTGTGATGAGCTCCCCTTCACAACCCTTCTCTTCATGCTCCCTTCCTACTATCACTCCCTCCAACCAAGCTGTTATGAATTTAATACTTGTTATTGTGACTTTGTGATGGCCTATGTATAGATTTCAAGCAACTTGTAAATATAATGTACACACTGTATCAACTACAATGCAAAACCAAAATAAGACTATATAAAAATAGAAAAAAATTAGAAAGTATATTTGCCTAAGGTAGAAAACATCTGAAAATCCTAACTAATGTAATTAAAACCAGTAATAACAAAATTTGAAACAATGCTGACTTGTCATTGCCCACTGATCACATTTCCCTGTATTTCACCTGACAGTTTTTCCTCCTCCTGAAGACTTTCCCACCACCACCCATTAGAGATTCCAGTTCATAGTTAAAAAAACAACAAAAACCCACCAAAATAACACCAAAACCCATAAAGAGTTGCACTATATTAGCCCACATTTGAGAACTTGTACTTTTTAATTTTCTATATTAAGCAGTTATCAGGATTGAGAAGAAATTATTTAAAAAAAAAAAAAAAAAGGCAGAAAAAAACCCCAAAACAAACCTGTTCCTTATATTTGTTCTTTGCAACAAGAGCTGCTGGCATAAGCACTATTTAAAGTGTCATGTCTAATACTCCCAGCAACAGCTATTTCAGTCTGTTCTTTCCAGAGACATTCACAATACAATCTGCAACCTTCAATTATATATATATATATATAGTTGGTACCCTATTCTGCAGAGCTAGCTGAAGACACCAGAGTCACATGCAAGTTATAGTATGCCTTCAGAATTTACAAGTTACTGTAAATACCTAAAAGACTTCCAGATGCAAGTGAAAACAAGAACGAACAGTAAAGGAAGTTAACAAAACACCTCACATGCCTTCCAGGTAATGTGCTTTATCCCCACCTAGTGGAAAAAAAAAACCCCACAGACTAAACCCAAGACAAGACAATAGATGCACATAAGCCTGTCCCTGTAAGATAGGAGTGTGGCATGACAGCAGCAGATCTGGAGAGACACATTCAGTGCAGAGACCCCAGCACCCCAATTCATATGGTTTGAGGGCAGCAGGAGAGAAGGACTTTACTCCAGGATGCCCAGGAGAGGTTGAGTCTTACCTAGCTTGAATATCAGCTCACTCAAATATGTGACTCAAGATTACATAAGTGTAATTATTAATGACCGTAAGGAACCTAAAATATGATGCCTCTTCAAACAAAATAAGCTGCCTCTTCAATCACTCACATTTAAATCTTTTCAATTTAGTGTGTAACTTCAATCTTACTAGATTCCTAGAGACTGTCACTGTACCTTTTGTCATGGAAAGCAGTAAGCATACACTAGATATATTTTTACAAAAAACCAGACTGCACTTTATTACTATTAAGATAACTTAATTCCTTTTTTTTTGAGATCTTAAGCACATCAATATTACACAATGAGTCCCTCACAACACTTGCTCCACAAGTGGCAGGGAAGGGCACTACAAGAGATACAGCAAGGCTCAGGAAACCTTCTTACAAAACTCTACTTTCCTGACAAGCTACCCTGCCGTGCTAGAGCTCCTTAAACAAAACTCATGGTATCGTTTAAAACAACAGAATGCTATGTTAAAATAAAAACAAACAAACAAATCCCAAACAAACCGGGTCTTGCCCAGTCTAAGAAGTCCAGCCCAAGACAAATACCAGCAGAGAACACTTTGATCTGATCAGCTATTATAAGGATTACAATTGCAATTTTAAGAAATTGTAAAGTTTCATTTTCTGTTGTTACATGGGCAATAGCTAGGAATCCTCACCTATGTAACTGTACTATTTCTAAGAAGCAAGCCAGTTTTTGAGTATATTTCATATCGAGAATAGTTAATTTTATTAGGATGTTCATCTTTCACTAAACTCTGTACCTTATATCCCTATGATTACCCTTTATTTTTCTTGAACAAAGGATTTCAAGTAATGCTATGACATAGACAAAGCTATTAATACAAAAATTCATTAAAAATAAAGGTACCTTCTGCTTGGATTTCTGCAGCTCCTTTTTGAGAGTGTTGCACTCTTGCTTGAGCTGTTCTAGATCCTGTTCCAGACTATGCACTTTAAGGTCACTGCTCAGCTTCTCTATTTCCCAGCTGGACTGAGTACAATTCAGATTTTTCATCACTGTAAGAAGAAAAGCAAGACAATCAGATTTCAATCTCAGTTCAAAAGATTTAACTCAATATGTAAGGTTTAAGTTTAACCAGCCCATGCCCTACAAAAAATTATCCTGAAGAAACTGCAGTCTTATGACAACAGAGAAGTACTAATACTGGTAAGGTTGCAGGCAGAGAATTGACCTATTTTCTGAGTTTAAAGTTCAGAGCCCTGCCTTCCAAGAAAACACCGGAGGTTTTACACACACACACACACACACAAAAGAAAATAAAAAAGAAAGGAAGTAACAACACAAAAAGGCACTGGAAATAAAAAAATATGGTAATGGCAAACATGCACAATATATACACCAACTTCTTACATGCTTTGAAAACATAATCCTTTTCATCCCTCAAATTTATATAATTTCATAATTCATTCTAAGTATTTCTCAAGTTCCAAACAGTACTACAAAATCCAAACAAAAGGGTAAAGTCTAAAAGATGCAGTGGTCATCTTATTAGACAGAACAAATTCACATATTAAGAAGCAACCTAAGACAATCCTAGCATGAAATCAGTAGTAGGAGGCTACTCGGACAGCAAGAAAAGAAAGAACATGACAGGAAGACAACCCTTAAGTCTTCAGCTGCATGGTACACTCACTTCTAGATTTAACAATTTAAACAAACTTAAGCTACACTGATTTTTCTTAAACAAGGTACTCAGAGCCCACTTACAAGTAAAACCGATTACTAAACAGGGCTTGACATCACCATATTTTCAGAGTTCTGTTTATAAATGCTGCATTTGTTACCTCCTTAGACCATGATGTCCTCAACAATGATACTATTACTACATGTGGTTTACTCTTCCAGGTTTAAAAACTTGTGCAACTGAAGTAGTGCATTAGATGCTTGAGGTCCTCTTGGACAGTAATCCAACTCAAGCACAGCAATACTTAGAAGCACCCTTCAAAGGACTGCATTTGCACAGAACCTGAAGTCCATTCTGTATCTCTAACTTCACAGAGATGGCATTTTCTTCTTTTCTTTTCTTGTAACAGTACAGTAAGAAAGACTGGGCTTTTTTTCTTCCATAGTGTTTTATTTTACATACCTATCATACACAGCACTCTTTACAATGGCAGTAACAGAAGCTGGATTTGGGCTTTTGGAACTGACAGGGTCCTTTTTGTTTCTCTTTCCACCAGGCTCTCAACAACCAGCAACTTTCTGCCTTTCCTCACTTCCCAGCCCTTTAAATAGCTGTTGTCCACTGCAGCTATTGCTATACAACATCCTCTTGTACCTGTCCTATCTCAACAGTGAAACAAAGCAGTATAGCAGGGAGAGTGGTATCAAACCAGAGAGTGTTCAATACTTGAATGAGTATGCCCCTCTCTACTCTAAGGAAATGGTGGTGGGGTCCAGAAATGTACATGACTAAGCTATAAAACATCAGGTAGTGCATATTTCTGAAATTATTAAATAACCTACAGTGGAAAAACATGACAGCCTCAGATCGTTGCCATTGAGCTCCTCATCTATGATAAAAGGTGCCTATCACCATTTTCAAGAATGAACACAAGAATGAACACGAATGCAAGCTTAAAGTCCCTCCCTGCAGTATAGTCCTGCCTCACCTAGCCACTATATAGGGGAAAACCTCTTCATGACCCAGGATTGTGATATAACCATTAAGACTTGTCAACACGCATACAGATGAAGTAACTAAATGCATACCTTGTTGAGTTTCCACTTCAGTTCTTAGTTGTAACAGCTCTACTTCTTTGCACTGCAACTGTTCATTCAAGGTTTTCAAGGATTCCTCATTTTCTTTTATCTGTTTTTGGAGGGGGAAGGGAGGGAAGCCATTTGTGAAGCATTTTTTCTATTATATCTGACAATTCAGTTGGGTTTTTTAAAAAAAAAAAACACAAAACAGGAAAACTATTGGTTTGTGGGTTTTTTTAACATTAGCCTAGCCCAATAATTAAATTGTTATTCCTAAATAAAGTTTTGTTCTGTCATTTAAAGGAGTGATAAAACAAACATCACAGATCTTCAGCAAATAAAACTGATTCTACAGTAAACGTTTACTAACTATGCAGTACTTACATAACAGGCATTTAAATTTTTACTTAAAAAGCCATACCACTTTATCCAGTTTGCTTTTCAGATTATCTCTGTCTATGCAGGCTTCTCGATAGGCTTGGTATGCCTTATTGACTTGCTCACGTCCCACTGAGCTGCATTCCTCTTCCAGTCGGGAGCCAAGCAGCTAAAAGTTTAACAGCCATGAGAAAGAGGTTTGGTGTGTTATACTGACAATGGCAAACCTTTGCAACTACAATAGTACAGTCTGCAACATCAAACTAACAGCATATTTCTTTAGCATAGAAATGAAAATTATTCAAATACATTGATATGGACCAGAATTTTTTACAAAAGTACAACAAAGGCTGCCTGTAAATTCTGCAATCTCCAATCATACTCAATGCTTGCTAGTTTACTGCTACAGGTATTTAAAAACCATGCACAAGTCATTATTACTTACACTAACAACCTCTTAATCATATTTCTTCCAGACTCTGAAGATGTACAAATAACTTTTTGAAAAATATTTTAAGAATATAAAGGCACAACATTTAGAAAATTAAGAGGAAAATTAATACCATTTTTTTAACAACCCATATTTTAAACTTTTTTTTTTTAATTCGGTGTATTTATGTGAGAGAAGCCAAAGCAGCATTATTTTACAAATACCTTAACTTCCAGGTGACCACTATCTCATTGCCTGGTAAAGCACACAACAAGCAATGGGAAATAAGCACTATCAACTACACTGTCAGAAAGTGGGGAGCAGATTTAGTTAAAATATATTCAGTATTTTTAGTAACAGAGCAAGAGGAGAAGTCTTACATCAAATTACCTCTGTCCACACAAAGTTGACTAAATACTGCATTATCCTTTTCAGTTTGTTTGTCCTGCACACTTGCTTTAAATTGTTGAGGCATTTAAACATGTGCAATGTATCTAATGTAGAAATCTGCTACAGCTTTATATATATTTTCTTTAAAATCAAGAGACGCACAAAAAAGTTACAAAAATCAAAAGGTGACAGTTATGTATCTACCTTAGGATCTTCTATTTTAGGTATTCACTTGAAAGAAAGTAGAGGAAAGCAAGCCATAAAGATAGAAAGCTTCTGCCCTTTGCTTTTTGTATTGACTCTCAAAATGTGTACTACTACTCTGAAGTTTTGTCCTTTACATTTTTCCTCCCCCAAATCAAGCCATTCAGATAGAGCATAAGCCCAATTAAACTTTCTGAAATTTCTATACACTTTGAAATTTAAAAATCTCAAAAGGTGTACCTTCCCATGTATTTTTTATCATACAGGTATCCTAGCCATTAACAAAGTCAGTTACTTAACATTCTAGGCCTTCTCGATGCCCCTCTCTCATAGAAACATTAAGGCATTCACATACTAAACCAAAAGTCTTCCCTATGGAAAACAAAGTATGATCTTCACGAGACAATTGAGCCAAACCAAGAGACACAAAACTAAGAGATACTGTCAAGTCCTGTTTATGGTGAATTTGAGTAACCACATAAAAGATGTCACACTTAGCATGGTCCAGAGAATATTCTGTCTAGAGCTCTATTCCTATCCCCGTCATCCTGCCAGGATCTTATATAAAGAGAGTGCTGGGAAAGTTTTGCCTTTAGACAGAAAGTCAATCCTGCCAGTCATTGAATCCTGTCAGTCAAGAATTCCTGAATAAATATTTCAAAATTGTACCCAGTGTGACTCAAGCTTCCAATGTCACAAAATAATATGTGCTTTGTAAGCTTTTAAAAGCCAGCAGCACATACTTAGTCCTAAGTCCTAACTCTAGGATCTACCTTTCCATCTTCTATTAATAAGTAAGCAATCTATCAAAGTCAGGACCTTCTGCAGCACAGAAGACTCTCCGTACTGAATGAAGGATATATGTTTATGGATAGCATTCTTTACTCAGGGAGAAAAGCCTGCACCATGCTCAGTTTTTAGCTTCTTTTAATGAACCTCCCTAGACTAAAGCCATGAGAAACAAATTCCTAGATGCCTTTACATTTTAGAATTACCACCCCAAAACCCAGCCACCCAAACCCTCTATGTTGCATTGCCACATCGTATCTCATGTTTGAGACTGCCATTAGCTACGCCTACCTAGATATTCTTAACCACCAATTTTTCCTTATCATTTCAGTATACTGAGCCCAGGAGATTCTTTTAACAGACAGTTCCTGGATTCTCACAGTTTATAGGCTTTGCTCCTCACTAATCAAGAACACTAAGTCAGATGTGCCCGAGTTGATAAATACCATAACAAAGTGGATGAAATACAGCAATGACACAATACCACTACATGTTGTAGCTGGCGTCTCTGAAGGGTGCTACTCCATTGCATTGCATCATGTACGTGCCCAGTAAGAATCAGAAAACCCTGTATGATGTAACTGGACTACCAGAGGAACAAATTGTGTTTCACTTCAACAAATAAAGCAATTTACCAAAGCTTTTTAAACTTGGAAATTATTTTAAATACATATTTTAAATACTTAACCATCTGCTCTGTCACCTAGCCAGGAACAAAAAACACAGTTGCTGCCAGAAGCTGGTAAACTGACTTTCTTACCTTCTCTTCTAGAATTCTCACTCTTTTTTTTAAGAAGGAATTCTCCCTCTCTGTCTCCTTTAGTCGTTTCTTGATATCCTCATATGCAGTGACAAGTGCGAAGTGTGAGGCAACAGACTCATCTCCACTGTAAGAAGAAACAGGAATCTCCCCATCTCGCTTATGACCATTGTCTGCTTTTTCATGGTTCAAAATACAGATGTCATCCTCTACCAGCTCCTCCATGACAGCTGTTAAAAAGACAGATAGGAGTAAAAAATCTTCACAAAGACAAATTATTCAAGAGTCTCAAGTCTGGAAACCTTCCAAAATAATACTGCAGAGTGTTTCTAAGTAGGAAAAGATTGAATGATTAGGAAATACCTTAATCTTGTGCAAAAATCCTGAAATCCATTTTACACTGAAAATACGTTGGTTAGAAAAGAAGCATCTTTCACCCTTACTTGATAAAAATATTTTCAACATGCATCAGATTTACAAACTCCCAAATTCATATTTATTAAGGCTTAACACCATCCTACAATTTGGGTGGTACCAAATATTTCAATTCCAAAGGAATATGGTATTAGAGTTCTTGCAACCCAGCACCGAGCAGTAAGAGACTATCATTGCAAGAAATCTTGCAACTGAGCATAGCTGCCAAATTTTCTTCATTCTTGAATACAAATAGCTATACTTTACCCAAACTTTAAAATGAAATCTTAAGATACACTTCCATTAGTCCTTAAAGAGGCTGCATAAGTGGCTATTCTTTACTTGATCACAGTATAAAACATCCTGCTGAACAACAATTACAGTTATTCTTGACTGCAAATATGATGAGACTAAAAACATACTAATGTGATCTACCTCAACATGCATGGAAAAAACTGACAATAATCTGACTGTAAGAAAAAGTCTCACCCTAAAAGACCAGGCAAATCCACCTGAATGACAAATGCACAAACACCCCAAAACCACCAACAACATTAGGTCGAGCTTTTGTTACAACAATCATCATTTAGGTACAGCAAAACATTCAGTAAGAAAACAGCACCTTTGAAAGATTTCATACACTTTTTTTGAACTCCAGGTCTTAAGGAAAATGCTGTTGGGGCTTTTCCTTTAATGTTACTAGTTATCAGGAAAAAGTTCAGATTTAAAAAAAACAAACAAAAACCACACAACCAAAATATAACCAAACCCAAAACCAACCAACCAAAAAAAAAAAAGACAGCTCATTCTTATTTAGTTACGAAGATCAAGATTCCTTGCATTTATATGCAATACTAACAAATGCTATACAGCACCTGGTAACATCTCTCCTCCCCTTAAACTACTGATGCTACTTCTGCCAAAAGCAGATTTTTATTTTTGTTTTTCCCCTTGAACAAATCCTTAGGTTCCTGATGATCAGCTAATGAACCACCAGAAAGGCTGGAATGAAAGAAATGACCATAATGAAGACAGTTTGTATTGTAGGAAAAAGTTATTTCAACAGACAACTGACTTGATCAGCAGCACTTTGCAGGAAAGGCAGGCATCAGCAGGGGAAAACAGCCACAATCGCTGCCTCTACTGTGTATTTGCTATTTAAATTCAAACTAGACTTCCATTTGTTTAGCAACACTAAGAGGTAAAGGGATCAACTGCCCTGGAGCTTATCTGTGTGATCAAATTTATCTCTCAGTGCTAGGAAAGGAAAAGCTCGATGGACTGCAGCATTATGAAGAGCTGCAGCAGAAGTACAGCTGGACAATGGTGCTGTTTCCCATTTATCTCAATTTGCTCCGAGCCAGTTAGACAACACGATAAAAACCTGTGACAGCTTCTTTGTACTAAACAGACAGCCTTGGAGTCGCAACAGTGAACAAGTACAAGAAAACTAGAAATCCAACGTGAAGCCCCTTTAGTGGTTATCTTCATGAGGCAAATAGATGCCTTGTATACTGTCTGGAGAATTGTAACAAAACCTAAGCCAAAGTTTCCCTTGCCTGTTACTCTGCCTCATACTTAAGTAGAAAGAGCCCCGCAAAAAAGGTTTGCTTCCTTTTCACTGTAAGAACAGTATCAGTCCATGCACAAAGTGACCTTGACCAAGAGCACTACATCATTCAACCTCCATTAACTAACTCAAGGAATTGCTCATTTTGTCTTCTAAAGATGAGGATAACAAACCAGCTTTTCCTCCTGTTTTACCAAGGGCCCTGGAAGTCTTGTCACCCATCTCAAATTCCAAGAGCTTGCCTTCTCAAGGCAACACATCTCCTTTTCTCTGAACACTAGACTCAAATATCATTACAGAAGTGTCACAGTTTATCATTATCTCTTAAAGAAAGCAGCAGATTGAGTGACCTTGTACAAAAAAAGTACATCTTTATCCCTACACTTCCCTATAGCACCTAAACTTGAGCATTATACATTCCCTATTTCTTGCACACTTAAGTTCCACCAGGAGATGGCAATACGGGGAAACAGGAGATAACATCAGAAGATAAGACCATATTTATTCTGTATTTTGCTAACTAAAACTTACTGCCTTTACAAGCTTCCAAAAAAGCACATGAATTTCCAAATAAGACTCAGCATAGAAAAATACACTTTTATAAATTCAGGTACACTCTTAACCTGCACCCACTAAGAGGACTAGTTACACTAACATTTTTTTTTTTTTTACTTGAAAGACCTTGTTTAGTTTACAGGACTATACAAATGTGGTGTTCTGATGCTGCTCTGTCTAAGCCAGCACTGGATGCTCTTTTTTTGCCTAATCTTATTGTGTACTAAGTGATGACAAACTGCTTACAAAACAAGTCTAATTCTCCTGAGAGACAGATGCCCAAATAAGACACCTTCCTCTTAGCTTATCCCTTTAATGTACATATCTGATGATCTAACAGTTCAGAGGGCAAGGGGCAACACGACTTACACAGGTATGAGTTGATACAAAAAAATGTTAACAGTTTATTAGTAAACATCAGCCTGTTGCCTGTGCTTACTAAATGTTCCTATTATTGCGTATTTCCAAAAATTTTACATCTCACAGTCTACAGAACTATATGATAGACATTTCAAAGAAAAAAAGGGCTATGACTTCTGTAGTGGATAGGTGTATGATGACTCAAAAAAAAAGACATTTGCACCACTAACTACAGTATACATTAGATGAGCATGAGGAAAAAGTCACATTAGAAAGTTAGAGGAGCACTGCTAAATATGTCTAAATAAATCAGTGCAACCTAAAGAAAAAACAAAAAACAAAACCAAACCCAAACAAAACACAAAACAAACCTCAGTTTATCTCTGTGCTGCAAAAAACTTCCTGAAGTATTTTCAAAGGAAATAAATGAAATGCAATATTACTTCTGCAGCACCTGCTAAGCCCATATTAAAAGGCAAATGAAAGCTATAAGCTCAAACATGAATGAAACCTGGCTGTTAAGAAATGGAACATCCGCAGTTCTATGAAGGTCATGGTGAAATGCACAGCTCACCCAGCTCTTTGCTTTGTTGTCTGGAAAAAGTAGGAAAAAACCCAACAAACCAACAAAAACAAAAAGCCCCCAACCCAAACAACAAAAAGAAAGCATGTTCACATAAGAAGCTCTCTCATGATATTAAAGCAATAGCCAGAAACTCTTAAAAGACAAAAATCTTACAAAATGCAGCTATATCTCTAAGAAATCCCTGACTACAGCCGTAGCCTTTAAGTCTGCTCTTTAAGGACTGGAATCAAAATTTAGTTTCTGCAGTACTGTATTATTTCATTTCAAAAATATGACCTGTAAACAACAATCAATCAAAGTAGTGCTTTCTGACACAATACATGCATTAGATTATTCCCCAAGTTACGACTCCTCAAATCTGACAGTCCCAGAAGAGCTCGCAGGATGGCTCACTGAGTCCAAGCACAAACCTCTGCCCGTGCTTTATCCTGTCTGGCTTCTCCAAATCAAAGCTACACTTGTATGCACTGCTGCAAATGCCCCGGAGCTGTCACTCTCAAGCAGCTGAGTGACTTTTCATCTCTCTGGAGTTGCAATTCATGAAGACAGAAAATGCAATTCTGTACTAGAGTAACCAGTTAAAGATTTCCCGCTGAGGTCTCCCTCATACTTTTCTCTCTGATAAAGAAACAGGTTACATTTACACCTTGTTGTAGAATGGTCTGTACATGTAGTAGCCTCTTGAAAAGGACTCTAATCTTTACTTTCAAAAAATGCATGTTAAATGAATACCAGTGTCTGTATTAAATAATTAATGTTTTTAAAAACCCCAACAACCCAAATACACTGTTGACAGGACAGAACATGAAGTTCTAGCAGGAGTAATTATGCCCACTGTTTATAAGCACATGAATTTGAAGAGATGGCACCACTTATGTTTTCTTTCACATACTGTAGAAAAGAACAGTTTCCAGAAACAGCTTCTGTTGCTCGTGATGCTTAATTCTTGTTATAGAATAGCTTTAGGATTTAATATATTAAATATCTTGAGAATAAGAATGTTTTCCTATTTCTTACTCATGCTTGGCAGAAATACAGATTTTCTCTTCACACAGCTTTACTAGTCATTGACACCATGGGAGGTAGTTAAATATAAAACACATTTTACATATGAGGAATACAAAATGGAAAAGCTGTAACAGCAAAAAGATCATTGCACAAAGAGATTTCTGTACTGTGCAATGACAATCTCATTCTCAGATCAGGAGAAGGGATAGTAAAAGCACGATTACACTAATTTTTTTCCCAATACCAATCAGATTCCCATTTTGCCTCATCTTTGATTTAAAAGAGAATAAAACGGTTTCCAAAATATTTCCAAGTGCCAAATGCAAATAATTTCAAGATGGCATTTTCCTGATTGCTTTCAGGGCTACTCAGGAATCCGAACCATTTTACTTCGTTTACCTTCCAGACTTCAGGGGTTTGACTTCCTAATGGTAGCATGAAGAGTCTCCAGCTGTTAATAACAATAATGTAATTTTGGTCCTGGTTTCCTTTGCCTTACGTAGAAGGGTGTATAAATGCATGTAGATATAAAAATAAAACATCAAATTCAAGAAATGCCTTTGATCCACAGAAATTCTGAATGAGTGTATCGGAGCCCTCACCTTAACTTCAGGAAAGTTTTACTGCCCTCTTTTTTTTTTTTTTAAAGACACTCCAGAACAGCAATGAAAAACAAAGAATTCCTGCAGTCAGCAACAAAAACTCCAAACAGTATATGGAGAAAATGACACGTGATGTTAAAACAAACAAGACTTGCAGTCTCTTCAAGCATTTATAATTTGCATCTCTCCCTCAGAAATTCTACTCTCTTTGGTTCCAGTCACAAACAGCATGTTCTACAGAGAGACATCACTTTTGAGAGATACTTTCTCCACTTTTAGAGAAAAAAAAATCTGCACACGCACATCTCAGTAATTTATAATTTATAATAATCTGCTAATTGTGGCCACTGTTTATCCTTCCGCATGAACAAAGTTCACAGCCCCAAAGCACTCCCTAAGAGTCCATGCATACAAGGGCTCAGCCCTGCAGCTTCAGCATACTTGGTGCTCTTTCAGAAACACGTCAGCACATCAGCTAAATCAGACCTCCAAATCGCTTTCATTTTGCTGCCTCCAGGAAACAGAAAGTTACTGTCTCTAAGCTTACAAACCAGATCACTGTAGCTCATCTGTCCTGAACATCTGGGTTAGATAAAGAAGCTAAACAAAATCTCTTTAGGTACAACAGGCAATTTTTTCAATCTCAAGTTTTTTTACAGCAAAAAATCTACCCACACAAGAACTAGACAAATACTAAAAAGCCCATTTTATGACAACGGTGTTTGACAGATTTTACTTGCCCTGAACAGTTTTATACTCCAGTATCTTCACTGCTAATTTTCAAACCTTGTGCATCCCCAACATAATGTATTCTATTTCCCTTTCTGTGGATGCTGTCACAACAACCACTCTCCCTAACAATTATCAGAAAAGGATAGGAGAATGAAAAAAAACCAAACCACAAACCCCAAAGTTTGAGGCAAATAAATGTCCTCACAGCATCATATAACCCTGTTTATTAAACAATTAAATTTAATCTTGAAACTAATTAGAAGCAGTATTGCCAAAGAAAGAAGGGGGCGAGATGGCCTCTGGCTGTTAAACCTTCCCAGCACCAAATATATGTGTATTTGAAAGGTTACTAAAAACCTATGGGATTTTCATGTTCTCATGCTAATACTGCATATTATTTCAGTAGACAGATTTTTGGTTTTCTTTCCTTCCCATTTCAAAATGTTTATAAAGAATAACTATTTACAAAAACTAAGACGGCTTGTTTTGGTGTTTTTTAAATCTTTTGCAAAACAAGCAGTAGGTCCTACCTGCCAGTCATGTTTCCTCCCACTCAATTCAACTGTCAGATTAATTAATGTTCAGTAAGTTTACAAGTTCAGTGAGAGAGTATTATTAAAGTCTTGAGTAATTGCATTAACTTTTAATTCAACTGGAAGCACAGCTCACCTGTTAGGGCTCTTAAAAGGCAAATTAAATGGAGTTGCACTGATGGCCCTTGGTCATCCTACAAATTGCTAACATAACATCTGGAGGTTTTCAAGACACAACTGGACAGGGTACTATATAATCTCATCTAGGCTGCCTTTTTCACAAAAAGGTTGGATCAGATGAGCTTTCCAGGTCCTTTCCAAACTGGGCTGTCCTACGATTCTACATTCAGGTTTCCAGCTCATTATTTCAGTGAAATCTGGTCATGTGAACACAAGTTCCTGATAGCAGTTTCAAAGTGGATGTCTTAGAATGTTGAAGTTACTTATGTTTGAAGTTTGAGAAGGAAAGTGAAGCATTTCTTTTCCCGGGATTTACTGTCAAATTTTAGTAGCACCTACCAATTTATACACTAGGAACTCCACATAAAAATATTATATAATCATGTAAATAATAGTTAATGGAATTATAATACAAACATATAGCATAAACATAAGACCAATTGCAAAGTCGACTGTGGATAAATCTCATGTGTATGGAGCCTCTACAACTTCTGCTCAGGAGAATCCATCATTGACTTCCACCAAGGTAGTTAGGAGCCTGATTCTGTGATTAATCTTACCATCACCATTTGAACAAACTGCATCTTGTTGCCACTACAACTGTTTTATTGAATATGGACTTCCTTTATTGAATCTAGACTTCCTCTGTTTCAATAGTACCTGAGAAAAAATTAAAGCATCCATCAAAAAGTAAATCCACACTGTATTTTATCCCATTTACTTCTGCCTTTTTGCTTATTTCCTCTAAAAACTATTCTAAAGAAGTCAGCTATCAGTAGCATGTGCAGTGACAGGTCTACACTTTTTCCAGGTTGGTTTTCACCTTCCTAAGTGGACATCCCACATTTAACATTTTCCAGTCATAATACATAATCCCCAATTCAATACACCTATTGATATAATCAGAACAAATGTTACTGAGTTTGCAACTTCGCGTACAGTTTTTCCAACATTGAGAGATTGAGTTATTCTATTTCTCCACCCCGAGAATTTTATTAATATTTTACAGTTTGTTCTTATATTTGACCTGATAACTTTCACACTTACCACTTTTAACTGTCACACCGAAGATATACTGAAAACTAAATCAGAATATTCACTGAAATTAAGGCAATCTTGAAAGTTTTGCTGTGCAAAGATGTCACTTAGTCCCCCTTTGCTCTTTGAAAGAGCTTTTTACTACTTTATTTTCATTGTAAAACATATCCTAGCTAGTATTCTGGCAATGGTTGCTTTGTATGTTTCTAAACTGTAGCATACAAGGACTGAAAAATAGTAAGTAGTTTTAGGAAAAGTGTGGGGGTTGGAGGGGGAAGGTGGCTAAAATTCTCATATGATCTGATCTAGAGTTCACTTAAACAGTGTTTTCTGCCTTCTGACTTCACTCAGAGCCATTAGCTCAAAAATTATGTTTAGAATTTGTGGCAGTAAATTACTTAATTTACAGTGCAGTCACATGACAAACACTTCTATCACAAGTTCTTTTATAAAATACCAATTATTCAAAAAACAAAAGGTAGTAGTATTCTATTTCTTTTGGCTTCTACAATAGAAGCTCCAGGATACGTGTGTTAACAAGTAACTGGTATTATTAGCAGCAGTAGCATCTGCTCAGACACCAATATTTAGACAATTAAATGTTTCCCATAGTCCATAACAATGCTTCGCAGAGAACTCTCTCAGAAGAACAGCTGACCATTGGAGCCCAGAGAAGATCTGACTGTTACAACAATAATCTTCCCCTCACTCCATTTTTTCCAGAGCTGACTTCAAGTATACCAATTTTACTGTATACATACAGCGTAAGACAACAGGGAAATGAAGGAAAGATATCCAAACGCTCCTAAAACCACTCACGGGAACAGTTTACAGCCCAACCCACTCTCACTTCTAAGTTGCTGGGGGACAGACTTCTTTAAGGAGATCAGGGTGATTTCTCTACCAGGTGAAACATCAGGATTTAAAGCTGTAGTTTCTTAAAAGCTGAAAGCATCACTAGCATATAAGACTATCCCAACACTCACCTGCACTCTTGTCTTCCAAACTAACGTGGCCTGCAACACCTATATTCCAGTGTGCTCCAGGATTTCACCAGGTTTCTGTTTTCACATCTTGTGACAATAATCCTACTTCGTTCATTTCCTTCGCCAGATTCCCCTGTTCTAACGCACAAATTACTGCTCTAAGAATTCATCGAGTTTTTCAGCTTAAGTAGGTGCAACTTTCTAAGTAGTTTTATTGCCCACCTGAGACCCACTCCCAACTTGTTAGCAGTACCTTTAAACTATACTCGCCGTCCCTCACCGGGGGTGCACCCAGTTACACTCCGCATGGAAAGCATCCGCCGACCGGCTCCTGCTACGAGAACGACTCTACTTTAACAGGGAAACCTCAAGATCCGCCAGAACTGCCTCTGTCCCGCGGGGAAGCCGCTGCTATTCCAGCGGGGCACGAAGCTCCCCAGCACTCCCAAAGACCCACTCGGAGGGCAGGCCGCGGGGCCGCCCACAAGCGACGTGCCACCGGCAGCCCCCCGCCGACCCCTTGCGCCCGCCCGGCGATCCCTCCCCCGCGGCAGGACCAACCTCTCCAGGCCTTGCTCGGGCCCGACGGGTCAGCAACGAGCGGTCACGCCGGCGGAGAAGCAGCGCCGGCCGTCAAGGCCTCCGCTCGGGCCCGCTCGGGTTCCCATCGCCTCCGCTCCGCCCCGCCCCGCCGGCCCGGCCGGATATTGGCCTCCGCCGCCGTGGGAATTCCCGGGCCGCCGGGCCCGCACCCCGCCTCTCGAGGAAGTCAACAAATGCGTCGCGTGACGCGGCCCCCGGTGCCGCCGGTCCTTCTCCCTCTCCAACGGGCTCTCGGCGCCCCCGGAAGGAGAGAGGCGGCTCTGCCGCCTGACCGGACGGGCGGGCGGACTACAAGTCCCGGCGTGCAGCGCAGGAAGCCCAGCTCCGCTGCCAGGCCGCAGGCCGGGGCTCGGCTCGACTGGGCAGAGATGAGCGTTGCTGGCGCCGCCGCTGCCGCGAGCGCCCCCCGGCGGGCGGTGATTGCCGCTGCTCCCACACCGAGTTGGCCTCCACTGCGGGGCGTGCCGGCTGCCGGGTGACTGGTGCCGCCGCTGCTGCAGCCGCCCCTGCCCCGAGCGGCCTCCGCCTGCCTCCAACCTGGGAGGCGAAGCCGTGGCGGCTCCCCAGGAGACGTGAGCGGACGGGTGCCGTGCTCGGGGCCGCGTTCCCGACTCTGGACGGGCTCCTCTGACAAGGTTATGTGTCTGCGACCTGTCAACGGCTGTCCCTGCGGAGCACCTGCAGGGCACGGCACTGCCGCTAGACACCCAACAATGTAAGAAAGTTTCTCCCCCTTCAGAAGTGCACCGAATTCCCAATGCCGATTCAAAATAGGGTCATTATAAAGCAACAAATATCAGCGTCTTTTACTGGGGAGCTACCCCCAGCCAACAAGCACGTTGGGCGCAAGAGGCGTTTCCCAGCAGACAGGTCCCACAGCTTGCTCCCAGCGCTCCAGAAACAGAAGACTCTTCTTTTTTCCTCCATTTTACATTCTTCAAACTATTTCTAGCTTCTTGAGAAGTTTACATCTGTGCACAATTGAAGGGCTAGCGAGCTGCTGTGACACTGTACTTTCATACGTTGTTTTGTAACAAGCATTGGTATGTTCAGAGGCAGAGGTGAACGCAGTAACTGAGTCTGTTGTTGCACCAGGGTAACAAGATCATCATATGTAACCTCATCTGACAAAGCCAGCTGGTTTTTTCCTCAGCCGAGTTCAAAGAGAAGTAAGAATAAATCTGTATCACCCTTCAATATATCTGTTTTAGGCATAAACCCAAGCTGATTCAACAAGCCTAATGTAGATCTACAGGGGAGAGCAGCTGTACTGTTCAAGACTAATTTAAAGCTAACAGGAGTTTCCGGTTTAAAAACAAGCATTTTGCTTTTCTGTTATGATTGGTCTCCAGCAGCGTCCCAAAGGGCCTTTTGCTGCTGTGCCACAAAGTCATCTGGAGCAAGGGAAGTGCACTAGCGTGCCAAGTTGATCTATATATGGAAGAGTATTGTGTACTCCTTAAATACCTGAAGACCAAATGGAAACAGGATCTTACAGTCTGCTGTGGGTAGGGAATTGCTGTTTGGACAAGAATCTCATTTAAAAAACTAAAGCCACAAGATCTCCATTAATCATGTTCATAGACCGCAAAACAACTTTTTTAAGTTTTCAGCAGACTGCCATAAATAAGATTTGCACCAGAAGTTTAGGTTAGATACAATTTTTGCTTTTTTTTTATGATCGAAAGTAGGACAGCGCTCTGTTTTCAGCTGTATTTAAAATCCTGCTCACCAAAAGCAGTGTCCTTCTTTTAAAGGCCAAAAAATACCACTTCCAAGTAAACACCTTTTTGTGATAATTAATACGGAATAGATATAAATGTGTTTCCATGTCAAATGAAAGAACAGAGGTTCTTTTTACAGATATTGTCATTGATTTAAAATAATGCTGTTACGAAGTCCAGAAGAAAAGCATATAAGAATTTGAGCTATCAGCTATGTTCAGTACTTTTGTTAATAGCATTCATAAACTAATTAAAACATCTACTTTTATCCATGTATTTAATTTTAGTCTTTTTTCCATTAAAAATTACAGTAGGGATAGTATCTGCAGATACAAAACAAAAATAACCCCAAGCAATGGCTAATACCTGGTGGTACACATCTAAAACCAGCTTAAAGACTATTAGAATTAATAAAGAATATTAGAATTAATGTCAGGATTTATTCCCACAGTAGAGCGACTTTTTTTTTTCTTTGAAAAGTTGAATATTTAAGTGGACCACAGTTCATGGTGTCAGTTATCTTTTCTGAAAAAACAGATACTTTAAGTTTTGAAGGGAGAAAAACTCATTATCACCCTATTAATACAGAAAGTACTAGAACAGGGTATGGATTGGAAAGCTAATTATAAAGTGTAAAACCATATATAGTTCAGCTACACCAAGGCATACAATGTTTCTATTGAACAGCTATGGAGTTGGGAAAAAGAAAATAAAGAATTACAGGTACTGACAGGTATTGACAGGTTTTTCTTAAAACACCATCATCTTTTTACATAGCTCTTTGTAAGATGTCCAGCTTAGATCTTGCAAGCTATACCACGCATTATTATCTATTATTTCTCTGTGCTTCAGTTTGACATCCAAATTCCAGAGCACTTTAAGCACATCTAGTGAGATATGTTGCCAGGAACAAGAATAAGCCTGCAGAACCAGAAAACTGGACTTCTAAAGCAAAACAAGAAAACCCCACCAAAACCAAATCCCAAATCTTTGCAAACGATTCAATGCAACAGATGCCCACAAGGAGGTGGGACAGAATATCTGGTGTCCAAAGTGTATCTTTAACTGAGATTAGTAACTTTGCAATACTAAATACATTCCAGTCCAATGGCCTACCAGAGAGGTATGTTCCTTCAAGAAACTGATTCCATAGCACATTTTTCAGATTTACAGAAAGATGGTGTGGTTTACTATAAAACGGAAAAGCTAAAAATTCTGTCATGAAAAAACATTGATCAGCAATTAGATATATACTAAAAAAGTATAAGCTATATTAAATCAAACCACATCAGATTTTCATCTAGAAAACTGTAAATGGAAGATACAAGAATCAGAGATGTTAAGGCCCCAGATGATCATTAAAGAACTGGTGCATTAGAATTATGCCCCTAAAACAGCTTTCTCCCTGTACTCTGTTGAATTTTCTTGACTATTCCTATTACATGTGATTTACATAATGTATAATTAGAATGGTACAAAATGTTCATTATATATAATTAGAATAAAATGAACTTGATATAAAAATCAGCATGCTATAAAATACATTAAGTTAGATGCAAAAGCTGTTTTAAACACTCCTATCTATTAATTCAGATTATCCTGGCCTCCAAAATAAATGTGAGTAATCATAGGTATTACTATCTCCTCATACAGTGCAAATCCTTGCAAATACAAATATAAGTCATAATTGTTCTCCTCAGATCCTTTCCTGTACTTGACATTTTACAAAAGCAACACATAGATCACCAAACATCTCCTGCCCAAAGGTAAAGCCTTAGCAGTCTTGACACTGTCTTTGCAATGCTTCTGTACCCATCAAGGTAGGACACAAGGCTGCATTACGGTAACATTTTGAAATACTAAATACTAATATAGGCAATTAAAATCCTTGCCATGTATCCCTCTAGACTGTTGATAAGCACAAGTAACATGTAAATACAAAGGGCATTTGCTGAGTTTAATTCTAGGTTAACATTTCCATATTTCATTAAGTATAAATTCTTCTACAAGTCACTCATTTTCAAGACATATCACTCAAACTGAAGCACTAAAAGTAGTTTTCAAAGTTACAGCATACATTTTCTTTAAACACTTTTTAGATTGAAGCTATTTCTGTTGTTTCATCAACTCATCAAGAGTCTTCAGGCTACGCACAATACAAATTTGGAACAAATGAATTCAAGTCTTTCAGAGAGAAATAGCATATACACAGACCTATGCAAAAGAGGGGACCATGCCATTAATCCTTCAAACACCAGAACAGTGGAAGTGCAGAATTTTCCTGTCTGCAGAGCACGTGTTATGAAGAGATAGATGGGAAGATAGCTTCACATCCATTAAACGTGGTAAGCAGAATCAGGACTTCAACTTGTACAGGTTTGGTCAAGGCCAGTGGTTAACTGCAGGGATGCAAAAAAAACTCAGAACACACCCCCCCACACCCACCCTCCCCAACTCAAAACACTTTACAATGTGATTTCTTCAGCCTCTTGTTTATGGATTTCTAACAAAACCAAGGCCTTTATTAGATATGAAAAAAAAAAAAGTCCATGCAGTAACACCCCCTGGAAAACTCTGGGCTATGCAAAAACATAGAAGCAATGCACCCCTTGCCAAAATTGCTAAACTTTTTAAGATTACTAGGCTGGTATTTTTTACCCAGCTACCTTGGCAGACAGCGTAACATGTTGGAAAGTAATTCTCCATGTTTTTGGTGACTTAGGCAGGTGGAGCTTTTTTTCTCCTGGCTGTTGTTACAGGGCCTCTTTATGAAGGGTATGAGAGGAAGGATTTGATATCACACACATAAAAGGAAATATATAAAAGATAGGTCTCTCTGAGGGAAATACTTCATTACTTTATTGGGCTTTTTGTTAAGAATTAAAATGCAGAAGCATAACTGGGTAACTTTATGACTGGCAAAGAATAAGTGAAGACTAAGAACGAAAGAAAAGCAAAGCCCGCCTTTATTTTCTTATCAAAGGTGGTACATTTCCCCACAGTTAATTCTGAGGTATTTCCAGTCCCCTAAGTAAACCATGACTGAAGAAACACGAGTAGTGCACAAAGGACAGATGTGGGTGACACTCTTACGAACCAAGCTATGAATAGAACCCAACAAATGCTTGAGAGACACAGTAGCAAAAGTTCTTTGAACCTTTACAGTATGTATAAGGTATATACTGCAATAGCGAATGTTCTAGGAGAATAATTTCTAAAGGTTCAGAAGAAAAGGATTTGAGAAAGAAGTGTAAAGCTCGCTTTTACTAGGCAGGGCTTGCTGAGAGGGGCGCCGGCAGGTCCTGCGGTGGCAGAGGTTATGCAGACATGCCTCTGTCTACGAACTGCCGTGCCCAGCTGCCAGCGAAGGAGAGGAAGCTGTACGTTAAAAGGCTATCAAGCGCTAAGGCTACCGCCCAGATCACCACCCAGACCAGGCGCTCCTACCGCGTTTTCCTTCACAAGCCGCCGCCACTGCGGCAGGACGGGCGGTGCCCTACGGCAGCCGCGGGCCGGGAGAGGTGGAGAGGAGTTGGGCCCCGTGACTCGGCGAGCACAGCGGCGCTGCCCTACCCAGCGCCGCCCGCCGCAGCCGGCGGGAAGCTCCCTCAGGAGCGCGAGGGTGTGCTGCGCTCGGCTTAAGTACCCGCGAAGGCGGCTCGCCGGGGCGGAGGAACCGGCTTGTTCAGAGGCTGCGCTGGCCATATAAGGGCGGAGGAGAGGTGGCCGCGCACGCTAATGGTACCTGGTCCGCCCGTGGGTTCAGGCGGCTCGAGAGCGTCGGCCGCGGAAAGGGGGCGCGGGTGGTAACGCTGCGACTCACCCACCTTCCCTCATTTCAAGCGCCTGCGGCCGCATCCTTACCCCTCTGCTGCTCGGGTGCAGTTCTTCTAGAGGCGATGGGTGCGCGAAAGTACCGCAGGTACCTCGCCCGCTTCGTTCCCCTCCGAAATTACGCATCTCGCCGCAGCGCGGGGCAGCCCGTCGGGAGGGCGGGCGCCTTCAGCGCGGGCTCCCCCCCAGCCCTGAGGGGAGCGGGCGGCAGTGCGGGCAGGGGCTGTTTTCCTGGAGGGGACCTCCCTTCTTTCCCTTCACCCAGGACCGCAACAGGTTGAAGGAAGAAGTGGTTGCAGATGGGAGCTTAGTGGTTGGTTAAGGGTTGGGGTTTTTTGCTTGTCTTTCTTTTGCCTAAAAAGCCCTTCTAGAGGCGACTGGCCGTGATAGCAAACTCCTTGGAGGATCTAAGAGCTGAAGAATATTTTAAATCGCACCAGATCCCTGTATGTTTCTTAGTTCTAATGCTGCTGCCTTGGAGCTCACGGTAGTTGAAAGGGTGAATCCACGCAGAGTAGAGATGCTTTGGCAGATGAAAAATTAAGACCTACTGGAAGGAAGTACTTCAAACAGGCTAAAAATATAAAATATTGAAGTTTGAACTTTCCTCATTACCTATACTTTAAGTAGTTGGGGGTTTTTTGGTTGAAAAATCAGTGGCAAATCTTCCCCTGAATTCAGCTGAGCAAAATTTCTTTTGTTATCCCCTTAACATCTAAAGTTTTTGCAATGCTAAATTGTTTTGTGTGTCAAAGTGGAACATTTCTTGTTTCTGCTTTGACGAATATTATTTGTAGATGGTTCTACTTTGTCCCTTCTGTATTTTGAGATTTAAAACAAAATTTAGCCCCTACTTGCATTTGCAAAACTTAACTTTTCTTTCTGTGTAGCTAAAATGTATCTATCAGGCTTATTCTATGCATCAAAAAAAGGACGTGCTGTTTGAAGCTTTGTACAGTTTTACAAATGACTTGAAAAGATTCTTAGAAGTAATATTTTTACTTTTGTTTGATGTTGCCAGGAAGTAAATATGCGTGTGAATCAGAAGAGAAAGGAAATGGAAAGAGGTCTGTCCAAAACTAATTTGGTGGTAAGTACTGCGCTTTAGAATGGTCGGTCATTACGAAGGAAACACTGTTGTGAAAGAGAACGTAGTCAACAAAATGCATACACTTCGAGGCACTATAGCACTGCAATTTCAAATACAGCAGTTTACAAACTTTTATTACAATTTTTAGAGAAAGGGTTTGGATTAAAAAGGAACCAGGGATTGGGGGGAAGCAGTTTAGAGTACCACCTGAGTTTTGCCACTGATTGAGTGAGTTTGGAATCAAGCTAATTAAGCATTTCTTGTTTTGTTTTTTTTTTAATAATTGACATTTAGCTATTCTTACTTTCGTTCTTGTTTCATACATTCATTCATTCCATTTTCTTCTGTGCTACAATGAGGAAATGGTGCAAATGGGCCAGAAGAAACACAGTTAAGATATTTTCAGTATGGTAAAAAAACTCATTGAGTTACTAGTAGTATGAAATTCATAAGATAAGTAAGTATTGTCAAGGTAGTAGTTAACTCTGGGTTAATTTCTGTCAAATGTTTCCTAAATTAAAGCCATGGTCTGTCTACTGTGACCTGCAAGGATTACAGCAGAAGGTGGTAAGAGCTAATGATATCCTCAGAAAATTGCCATGTGCTATGATAGCTTCCTGTAGCAAATTATTCTTGTTTGCTTGACTCCACAGTCGGAATTCTTATGGCTAATTATGTTTTATTCTCTTGTGAAATACTTCTACTGGCTTACATAACTCCTCATTTAATTTACTGTATAGGTTAATGACTTATGGATAAGTAGCCTAGCATCTTCTGTCACCTTGTTCATAAGTCTTCTTAGAGTAAGTCTTTACATTGTATGAGTGTTATTTCCAGTAACAAAATGTTACTCTGTTGAAATGTAAAAATACAAGGTAGAAATGTTCAGAACTTAGAGCTTTCTGAAAATACTCAGTTGTCTGAATTCAAAACCTACCGTATACAGAGCCATAAGAATTGTCCTTGCCTGTGGAATGTTCTGAACTAGTTGCTGTCTAAAATTTTGTTCCTGTTTAGCAATATATAATGGACGTATCTGAGCCAGAGGGATGTGTTGAGTGTCAGGACAATGTGTTCTGGTGGCATTTCAGCTAAGCAAAGAGAACAGGGTCTGGTCCTGAGCACACTAACTCATTTGCATTGATTGCAACGAGTTTGAGCTTCCATAGGCTGATATGATAACAGCAGTTAATATTCCACTGTACTTTTCTGACTAAGCTTTTTAATTTCATTTCGGTGTTAATCTCAAACTGCTCATCTTTTACCTATGAGTATTTAGAATTGGAAATTTAGCTACTTTTGTAGCTAAAGGTCTTTCAGAACTTGCTCAAATACAGGCTTTCTCACTGTTTGGCTGTTTATTGATTTCTTGCACAAAATGTAGTGAAATACATCAAGAAAGCATAGAGAAAGGAAGAGAATTAGTGGGATTGGTGGGTTGTATGGTTTTAGTTTTTTGTTTGGTTGGCTTTTTTTCCTTGGCCGGGTAGGAGGGAGGGAGACTATAGGAAGGAAACATTTGTACTCCTTATTCACAGAAGTTATTAAATTATTAAATTAAAGCTCATTTGGTGCTTTGAAAAGTATGAGTCATGTTTCTGCTGAGATGGGTACATTAATTAGAGACTGGTTTAATAAGTTTCATTTCAGTGGTGAACTGTAAATGCTTTGTATTCGCAAGCCTTCCCTAATCAGTGGAACACTGTCAATGGCTTAAATGGTTAAAATATCATAGCTGATTCATGAAAACTGTTACTTCTCAGCTCAGGAAAACCAAATTGTCTTCTTGTGGCCTTCTGTTGCTAACACAAACGTTGTCCTACCGCTAAGGAAAAGATCTCTTTCATGAACCAGAAGGTTCTTTGGCATAATGTTACACCTGTTTTATACCATTAAATACTGCTGAACCACTTAAGATCTAAGATGACAGTGTCAAAGCCTTAAGCTGGTAAGCAGGGAAAGAAATGTATAGAGATGTCCCAGTCTGCTCTATGATGGATTTGCATTGTATTCCAGAAGGTCAAGAAGGATAATTAATTTTGTTAATTTTGCAGGGGTAATCACCATTCAGGTGATTCATGTACTCCCCAGAAAAGCAGCATTTTCCTGGGAACTCTTTCTTTCATCTTTTCTGAATCATGAGAAAAGAGAGATTTAGATAGCTATACTGTAGTGAAGGTAGACTCCATTTTCTTAGCACTTCTCATCTTTTTTTTCTCTTTCTTCTACTGGGCTGTTATATAACAATGCTTTTTTTAATATCTTTCCTGGTAGTCTTGAATGTATCTGACAGAAAAAAAAGTGTTCAGACCAAGTCTGGACTTTATATCCCAATGTCAATATACATTGTTAATTTCTGTTTTTTTTCTCTTGTATGTGTGTACCAACAATGTCATATTCTGCAGTTAAGCCACTTAAAACAGTACTGCTTTTAAATTCTGCTTAACATGTTCTAATCACTGCACTGACCTGGTAATGTGGGCAAGAGTTTTTGCTGTCACACTTGGTCTCATTTCCAAGCACCAAAGCAATTAATTTTTAAGAGGACTCCCTTCCTGCATTTGTGCGCTCTTCTGATTAAACAAAATTGAAAGCAAAAAATGTGTTAGATATAGTCATGCTACAGCAATAAAAGAAAACATGGCTGGTTTTCTAAATTACAAAATGAGTGAAAATAAAAGGTTATGATTTTGTTGAAGTGCCGTTGAAGTGCATATAATTAATTATGCGTCTTAAATATCTCGTATACTTTTGCATGTAAGAATTATGGAGAAATGGACATCTCAAGAGTCTGTATTGACAAATATACTTCATGTGATCCTACTTTTTATCCACAACATTTCTTTGGTTTGGTGTTTTATTTTTGACCCTATTCATTACTTGATAGAGAAGTACAGAGCTGAAGTAATCTGTTACATACCCACTGACTGACAGTTTGTTGGTATCTTTGTTGAGTGTTAGGATAAAATGCTTTTGTTACAAGATGTTACTTTTGGATCATAAAAAGAATTTAAAAAAACCTTTGCTGATAAGTAAATATTCCTGGGGGGGTGGGGGGTGGGAAAATCTACTGAACTAATTTTTATAAATTGGGGTATTTTTCATTTTAGAATAAATGCAGTTCAATGCATTTCTTTTTTAAGGATTAGCAAAAATTTGACTTTCTTATGGCTGAAAGAAATGAAAATTTTTTCTAGCTAAAGTGTGGCTTTAGAGTGAAAATGGAAAATGATCAAAATGGGGACTATTTTCAAGTGATGACTCTATAAGTTTATACAAATTAGCTAGAATATTGCAATGTCATCCATAATTTAATAAGTGTTTGATTTATGACAAGTATTTTCCTGAAAATCCTGAATTCCATAAAAGTAAGTACATCTGTCCAGAGCTTCCTCCAGGAAGTAGCCCTGGTAAAAGTATGCAGATGACCAAGGTAAGATTACAGGTGTTTTAATCTTTTGGGTTTGTGTTTTTTGTTTGTTTGGTTTTGTCTTCACCTTTTTCCTTGAGACATGCACACACTTGTTTCTTATTATTTGCAGGAATATTGTAGATGTGCTTTTTCTTTTTGTCAACTGTACTTCAGTATGAAAAATAAAAATTAGTTGTGAAAAAGCACAGTATCTCAATCATTGTTGAATCTGTGCTTGGTTACTGGGGTAATATGGTTTATATCTAATTTCCAGCACCAGTGACAATTTTATATTCGCTTTTACTTGTATCCATTGAGACGTATTTAACTTTCCTAAGTAATGTTTTGTAAGAAGTCTTTTTAAAAGGTTTCCAATTTCTAGCAAATATGACTTTTCTGATGATCTAAGACTTGGTTTTAGGTATGCAGAAACAGAAACATGCAAACCAATTTTATCTGTTCAGCAGACCAAAATCTGACCTCCCCACTCTATCCCTGCATTTGTCAAAGCTTTCTATTCCTTGGGGCTTTCTATTCATTTTACTCTCTTAGAAACCATACCATTATCTTGTCCACAAATGACTATGTTGAACTCTTCCAAACCTTTGTCTGATGCTCTCTAACAGACAATTGTTTTTCTGTTCATTTCTCTGGAGAACCTCACACCAAGCACTACCCTCTCTTCTGCAGTGCCTACAGCACTGCTTTTTATAGTGCTCGCAGACGGTCATATGCCCTGGCTTAGTTTCCAAGCCTGTTTGCATTGATTCTGAACAGCTGCCGTGCTTCTTGGAGCAAAGGTTGGCTCTCATTTGCCAGTTGTAGCATTGACAGAACGCATAGAGCTTTGCTGTGGAACAGGGAAGCTTTCTAATTCCTTTTGTGAATTTTGCTTTTATAAAAATGGTCAGAATGTAGAAATTATAGAACATGCATCTTGCGTGCTATTCCAGGGGAAGAGCTTTCCATTGGACTTTTACAACAGTTACTGTTTTCTGGGGTCGGGTCATATGAAGATGATCCCTAATTGATCAAAAAGAATAGGGAACTGTTACTTGACAAATCTCCCAGTACTAAAACTAGATGACACTCAATGACACTAGATGACAACGAGGTAGTAGGAGGGCAACTTAAGACAGATAAAGCAAAGGGCTGCTTTATACAGTGGGCACTTCAGGAATTTACTGGAGATTGTACACTCAGGCAGGGTAAGTAGGTTCAAAAAGGAATTGTCGTACACAAATTGACAGTAAGAAAAGGAGAAGGCAAGCAAGTGCCTTCTAGCATCCCAAACCCAACATTTTTAGGTGTGTGAGTGTGCTGGGAGAAATGGGATGGACATATGTATTCTCCCTAAATAGCATTTCCTTCTGGTACTCTGAAGTAACGGTGCTAGGTCGACCTTTTGTCTGCCTTAGGAGGACAACATTTTTACATATAAAACCATTTTTCTCCCCACAATATTTTTTTTCTTTTCTTACCAGCACTTGCTGTCAATCTTATAGGAGCTTAAAACTGGTAAGAAAAGGGAAGAACACTTTATTTCTGAATTTCCTGTGATTTTTTTGTTCATGTTAATGTTTTTTGTTTGTTTTTTAATAGTCATTAGAAACATCAGTGTGTATTTCTTGCCCATGTATACCAATGAAAATGTCAGATATTTACCATAAACTAAAACTATCTCATGACTGTTGCTTTGACTGCTTTTGAGTGCTTGCCAGAGATTAGACTGTGGGGATAATTTTCTTTTAATAACCTCATGTTGGGTAGCCCTGAACTCTAGTTTACCCAGATTTGTGCCAGAACAAATCAAATGTGAAACAGATGTCTTATTTTGGAGTTCTGAATGTAAAATAGCTTCTGGATATTTTAAGAGAGTATGTTCTGTGTGCTGTCATCTACTATAATCCTCTTTTCTTCCAGTTATTCAGTATATTAGCACTTCATGTTTTTCTGGAAGATGTTACTATTTACATCCCAGTTACAGAACTGCAAAACAGCTAGCTCAAAATTGCAATCTTTTTTGTTTACTATTACCTGAATGATTTTTCAGATGTCCTTAATTTTCAAGATATCAGTAATACATTGCGTGCTACTTGCTATTACCCATAGCCAGTGCTTATTTTATACTGATAGAAATAGTAGAATGCTAATGGTTTTGCACAGGAGCCTGTAAGTCTCAATATTCACTTGTTTGGGCCAGAGACTGTTGAGGTGCTGCCATTTTTGAGTGTTCAGGCACAGCACAGGTTTTTTTGTAGATACAGACCCATACATACACACATACCAGTACATTGGAGTTTTGAATGCTAAACTTATATGTCTAAGGACTACTTTTATTTATTTATTAGAAATTTAATGTTTTGTGCAGAAGGGAGTCTTGGATTGTTTATTAAAACATTCTATAACATCACAATAAACTCTTCAATTTCTGTGTAGCTTTACCAACCTAAGTATGAAAGTGGGTTTTTGCTGGTTTGTTTGTTTTGTTTTGTTTAGTTGCTAGACTACCATTCTAAGAAGTAAAATTGGAAAAGGCCATCTTGTTATGTCTCTGAGAAGTGCTTGAGTGGTTTCTTTAGGATAGGTAGCATTTTGTCACTGGTCTTTAGAATCTTCAATAGATAATTGAAAAGTTATCATATGGACAGGTAGGCCTTCAAGCACAGCTGATGATTAAATGGTTTCCAGTTTCTCTTGGACTGGCTGAAAGAATTTTTTATTTACATGTATGGGGACATGCTGAATGTTTGGCCTTTATGCTGGACCAAAAGTATTTGCCAGGTGTATTTGCCTGATACAACTTCTACTTAATTCATGCAACTCATTAATGTATTTCTTAATATACCCATTTCTGTTCTTTTCAGACCCTTCAGTTCTTTGTCTCACTAAAGATGTGTCCATTCTTATAAAGCAACAAATCTTTCTTAAAGGAATTACTGAGTTCTTGCCTTTGGCTGAAGCGTATCTCACGGTTAAGGTTGTGAGGAATCTTGCTATGCAGCTCTGCAAGAGAAGCAAGATTGCACTGGAGATTGATAGTCCTGTTGACTTCTTTCATAGACTTTTTCCTAATACCTGTCTGAGAATGTGATTACCTACAGCACTGACTGGCAGCAAAATTAACTCCAAATGAATACTATACATGAGGTCTGTGGAGCATTCCTCCAAAAGTCCTCAGCACCATCTGGTAGTGAGAACTCCAAGATAATATGCTTCAGGACTTTATTTCAATTTTCACATCCATCTGTTCTGATCATTAGACACATCTGATCTCCTGGTTGGAAAGGCTGCCTCTGAGTGAGAGGGGCGGGGTGGGTGATGCAGCTTTATGTAAGTGTTCCAGGACTCTAACCCCTCCCCTTCTGGCCTCCCCTCAAAACGGAGCAAACGGTGCATCTTTCAGCAGCTAACACAAATAAGAAATCTGTATTTTAATGAACATAAGGAGGATTTTTGTCTTTATTCTGGTAGTACATTGAGACTGGTATCTAGCTTTTGAAGTATATCTGATGCTAGTTTTGCCAAGTGGGTGTAAAACTCTACAAGCTGGACTCAACTGCAAGCTTCAAGATTTCATAAGTGTTGCTTAGCTTGTGGTGTTGCACGAATCTTGATAACCAAGAGATGAAATGATCTACCTGTAGATAAATTATAACCTAATGCATAGGAAGTATTGTCAGTTTTTGCTGTCAAATATAACTAGGTGGAAATTTGATCATGAATGGTTTTGTTTGACTTATTTTCATGACTTTCTGTCAATTCCAGTAATAATCAGACAGATACAATGCGATTCACGGTGTATCATAATGGATTCTTCTATACAGATCTGACAGAATTGGTAGAGACATTTTCTCACCTCTTACCAATACCTCCTTTCCATATGGCTAATTCAGAAAAGCTTGTCTGATCCTTATCTTTACATCATGGCTTAGTTCATGCAACATTGAGTATAACTGACTTTGTATGTAAGTCAGAATGCTATCTGGAAATGTGTATACTGTACATCATTGCACTTGGGAGAAAATACTTACATGTGTATATCAGTAGATCAGTGTAAGCCCTCTCATTCTGTATCTATCTAGTCACATCATTTATGTTTCTCTGGGCTTCTTAGTCAGGTGGTACTTCTCTTCCATCTGAACTTATGTCTTGACTAGGAGCCTTAGTAATATTTCAGTCCTTGTTATAAGAGTCATTCTGTCACATGACATCATCCTATTGCTGAGAATTGGGTTTTTCCTTCTGAAATGCTCAGAATGCTCTTTGTTTATGTTGCTGAAGACATAATTTTTATTATGTTATTATAAAAAAAGGAATGGGAGACTTCAATCCTCATGTTGATGTATTCCACAGTAATGTATATCATTTTCATACAGGAAAAGCAGGCTTGCAACTTAAATGCCAAGGGAACGTTACATATGCTTATTTGTAGTTAATATTACATTGTAAAGATTATAATTTGCTTAAGAAGTTGATTAATATGATTTGCAATATTACTGCTCTTTTGTCATATGTAAATGTTTTTTTAAGATGTTAGACCAAATAGACTTTGGGAGAAGAAAACCCCTTGAACAAGTAATAGAAAAGTTTTGTAGGACTTTCTAAAGGTGTGAACTCCTTTGTGGTTATTGTAAGTGAATAAACCAGGAGAAACTCAACAAAGACAGACAACATGGTAGCTTCAGGAGAAAGCACATCCCAAGAATGTTTGTCATGAGCAAAGCTCATGTAATATTGACTGTCCCTAAAAGGCAAGCTTCTGTTCTTCTCAAGGGAGCATTCACCTCTTAAAATATGGTCTGTAGAGAGCAAATGAGGGTGACTGCAAAATACAGCTATTCTTCCACTTAGATATTTCACTAAATTCATTATTTTCCAAGTAAATCCCTGGAAAAATAAATATGCCTTTCTTCTGAAATCTTCAACTAGAGAAATCTCAGATATGAGTATGCATTATGTATATTTATGTACTTAATTTATTCTTAGACTATCAAAAATAAAGTTCTGACATTAGTTCCATTAATTTATATTTGCATTACTTTAAACTCTATTAACCCATAAAGAAAGACAATTAAGCAGTTTATTTTTAACTGGAATTATTGGAAATGAGAGAATGAATCAGAGCCGAGGAATAGAAACAGCTTATTTTACTACCAAACTTTCTTATTCTGCTACTTTCACTACAGAAGACAAGTGTACCAATATGCAACTTTAAAAAAGTCTGTTAATATTTTTGCATGGAAGTAGATTTATCTAAATGAATCTAAGTAGATTAAAATATTTTTTAAGAACACTTCCTTTCACATTCTAATAATTGAAGAAAAATTGGTTTTCTGACTTAATATTTGTCTGCTGGGGTGATTTTAATTTTTTTTCTCCAAATTCATTCAAGATTTGCACTTGAATCGGTATCTCAGTGAATGTGTTATCCAATTTATTTACACTTCACAACGTTCACTATATGATAATATTTACTCTCAGGTTTGTGAAGTGATTGGGTATTTAAATTTAAAAATAGGTAAAGTATCTGTAGTAGTTAAAAATCTCATACTACATTATTGACAAGTTCTGTATACCCCTCTCTTTTAAGGACCTCAAAATAAAATTGTTAGTATTATTTTTACTGTGCTGAGCTCAATGGCTCCTAAAAGGTGCGCAGAGCCAAAAGAAGGGCTAGGAATAAATTGCATTCCAGGGGCATTTCTAAATCAGAATGGTTCTCATTGGAAGAGACCTTCAAGCTGATCAAGCCCAACTGTTAACTGCCATGTGCTGCCAGGTCACTGCTAAAACATGTCCCTAAGTGCCACATCTACACGCCTTTTAAATACCTCTAGGGTTGGTGAACCCACCACTTCCCCGGGCAGCCTGTTTCAGCGCTTTACAATCCTTTCAGAGAAGAAATTTTTCCTAATATCCAATCTAAATTTCCTCTGGCACAACTTGTGGCTGTTGCCTCTTGTTCTATTGCTTGCTACATGAGAGAACAGACTGACCCCCACCTGGCTTCAAATCCCTTTCAGGCAGTTTTAGAGAGCAATAAGGTCTCCCCTGAGCTTCCTTTTCTTCAGGCTAAACAACCCCAGTTCCCTCAGCAATTCCTTTTGAGACTTGTGCTCTAGACCCTCACCAGCTTTGTTGCCCTTCTTTGGACAGTGTGCAGCACCTCGGTGTCCTCGTAGTGAGGGGCCCAAAACTGAACCCAGTATTTGAGGTGCAGCCTCACCAGTGCCCAATGCAGGGATACAGTCACATCCCTGGTCCTGCTGGCCACACTGTTTCTCATACAAGCCAGGATGCCCTTGGCTTTCTTGGACAGATATGAACAAGTATGTTTTGTTTCCCACGCATGGTTCTAAGATTCCACGGATCCTTTGGTCTGCTAGAGCTGTACCATATGGCTGTATGTATGTGCTGTAACCTGAATCTGATTCCATTCACAGCTGAGGGAACATTATTCAAGAGGTATTTTGGCATTCAAATTAGGGTCAAAATGTAATCTATTTTCCTCAATAATTGAAATCATATCTGCCACTGTTAATGAAAGCATATCTGCTTTAATGGTAGAACAGCATTTGGGTCGATTTTTTGTCTTTCATATATTGTTCTAGAACTTGAAACTTTAAAATGAGATGTAACAGTCCCTCCTAATAATCACTCTTTTTAAGTTTTAAACAAATAACTATATATATAGTTTTTAAAAAATAGCTATATATAGGATATAAGTAGTGTATACTCCTGATTTTATTCTGTCGGCCTCCCAACACTGACCGTGACTTCAGGATCTCTACTTTTAATATCCAAAGCAAACTAAAGCTGCCCTACAGTATTTTTAATGCATCTACACGGTCTGACCACTAGATGTCACACACCAATCTGTGAATATGTAACAGTTTAACACCATTGATTGCTTGCTTTATAATTTAGTTGTAAACATTATTTTTTTTTATTTCGTATTTTCTTTTCTCCCAGAGCTCTAATTCTTTGGAAACATGTGTTTCTTGCTAGCAAATCTTCAGCTAAAGCCTTTATTGTCTACTCTCCTTTTGCTTACTTGGTAGTCAAAATACTTCTGTTTTGTGGCAAACATTCACTCAGTTTCTTCACAGCTTTACTGGTTTTCATTCTCCCTTAAGTAATAGCTTTTCCCTTTTCTTGCAGGTGGTTTTTTGGTGGTTTTTTGTTTGTTTTTCTGGTGGTTTTTTTGTGTGGGTTTTTTTTCTTTTTTTTGTGAGCACATTTTAAAATAGGAAATATAACAGCAAAAAAAAAAAAAAGAGGAATTCTGTAAGTCTCTGGATTCTTTTGTTTGTGGCAAATCTCTGAAAGTGCTGTTGCCTTACTAATATCCCTGCTAAGCAAGTTAGTTCTTCAGAGGCCTTTCAGTAGTCTTTAGGCCAGGATGCTCTTTCTGAACACAGAATTCTATTCCTAAACTGTTACTGTTGTAAAAAAAAATAAATAATCTGATCCATCTCCCCCAGTGGTGCTTTTCTACTGTCTGTCTATTTTGTCACATCTTGAAAAGGTAGCATGTTTCATGGTACTCCAATACATCTTCTGTGTCTATATTCATTCTCTGCAGTAAGCTGTGATTTGGTATCCCAATCAGCCAGAGGGTCTTTGAAGATCTACTGTTCTTCAAAGCAGTGATTCAGTAGCACTGCACAGGTCCATGTTCTCCACACTAGCACCACACATTCCAGCACTGTGTCCTAAACCTCATCTGGTACAGCCTTTACACTGTCATTATGGATGTTTTCTCAGCTGTGGCATCATCTATCCCAGTTACACAAATTCAGTGTTAAGAAAAAGAAAGAATAGGAAGATTATTCTTCAGTGCAAGTACTTTTGAAATTTAAAAAACAAAAATGGTGCTACTTATACTGTGCTGCTGTGCTGTATGCTGATACCCTGTGGTCTTACCATTTCAGTCTTCCACACAGCTGCAAATCAGCAATCAGAAAATAAACTGAGAAAAAATGAAGTCCCTTGTCTTGTAGATAGACAGTTATGTGGGAAATTTGTTGGTTTGGGTGGCTTGGGGGTTTTTGTGGTTGGTTTGTTTTTTTGTTGGGGTTTTTTTTGTTTGTTTGTTGTTTTTTTAGGAGCCTCGTTTCATCTTTGTGCTCTTGAACTGTTTTTTTCCGGTCTTTGAGCGAATTGTACATCTGTTGAATTCCTGAATGTTCATTTACTTTCAAATGCTGATTTCAATGGCCATGAGATTTGTTAAGGATTTTGTAAGCTTATCATAAGAGGCTGCTAATTCCACAAACAAGAATACACGGGGGTAACTATTAACAGTAAATTTTCTTCAACAAGATATGCTTGAGAATCTTCATTCTCCCATTAACTTAGTGTCTTCAGTCTCTCCAGTCTCAAAACTCTCTTAAGGTGCTGACTTATTTTTCGTAATTGTCTGTGTCAGGACGTAGTTCATTAAGAGCCTAAAGAGTAGTATGGAGCCATCCTAAAGAGTAATATGGAGCAGAAGACACAGATTTTGTTCAGGAACCTCAGGGGACAGGATTTGGACAACATCAAGTTTAGTCTGATAATGCTACTCTCAGAGGGTTTTAACAGAACTTGCATTAGTGTCCTACAACTGTGCATCTGCACCAGCATGATTAAACTGTGTTCCAGTCAAGGTAAACATGTTGAATAGCAGCTGTAAATGGTTGTCCAAAAATTTCCAAGTAGAACAGTCCCTTTCCATTGAAAAGTAGTCTTGTCACTTAATCTACACAGTTCTTGGTCTCTTCAGATGCAAGTCCTGGTACGTGGTGGGAACAACAAAATCTAAGAGCACTTTGAATGAGTTGAGGATTTTCTCTGATTTCAGATGTGAAAGTTTTCTCAAGTTTAGAAGCCAAAAATTACAGGTATTCACTTTCATTTCTTGTTAAAAGGTGCAAAGTATGACCCCAAATCCATCCTTCATGGAAGATTTTTTTGATCAAGTTACTGAGGTTGAGTTCAGTGCTTTTCTGTCACTACAGAGAATTTCAAATAGACCTTTAAAGCTGAAAAACCAGAAATCTCAAAAGGATATGAGAGCTGAACAGAAACCATAAAGTAGATTTCAAAACTGTAGGTCTTTGTTTTGTATGTCTGTTCAAGCAGATTACAGATACAGATTTTTTCTTATTGTTTTACATATAAATATTAATACTATGTAATATTAGACAATATATACTGTTTTATTTTTGTAACATGTTATACTGAAGGCTTCATGCTTAGTAAATGATAGTATTGGGACTTGTATCAAATTTATAAAAAAATTGCTAAAAAAGGTTAATTTTAAATTCTGCTTTGCACTTCAGACTTTTTAGATTCAGAATCTCCAGTTTTCCTAAGTAACATCTTATTAATTCAGAATTGTAGGAAAATAATCTGCATTTTAGCTTATGCCATAGCATGCAAATCATCCTCCTTGCTGAAACCTTATAGTTATTTAGAGGCCCAATGCTCCCGGAATGATTATATGAGTTGAACAGTGACTGTAGAGTAGGATAGAGAACTACACTGAATTTCCTACAGATACTCAGAGAATATTCACATTTCAGTAGCTATATAGAAAATTACAGCAGTGTTCAATTCAGTTTGTTTTGATGATTTTTTTAAATTAGTGATTTCTAAACATGTTCAGTATTTGTGAAAGTTTCACTTCTTGATTTATCCTGCCAACTTCCATACAATATCAAACAACTGCCATCTGGAGGTAGATACTATAAATAAGCAGCTGGGCTCACTGATTGCTGCTAGACTAGAATCAAGGCTGGAAAAAAAAGTTAAGGTGATCAAAAGTTGACATAGAAAATAGGAGTAGCACAGAGAACCTTAAAAAAAATAAAAATGAAAACAACAATAAAACCCCACAAGCATACTCAGGAATCAGACTCGGAGCAAGAAAGACACAGAATGAAAATGTACACTAAACTGAAGGACAAGTTAAGAGTTTATTTCAAGCAGCAGTAATCTGGCAGGCAGACTAGTCAGGAATGGGAAGCAGAATTAAGCAGGTATTAACTGGGTCTGAGAAGCAAGCCCTAGGACTGTGGTTGCAATTGAACTGAGAGCTCACTTAAATTGCATCTCAGGGTTTGATGAAGCCAACAGAAGCCAGTCCTTAATTGTTCAAACTGTTGAGCCTCACTAGGCCCCACCAGGAAAATTTGTCTCCCTTCAGTGGAATTCCAGATTAAAAGGTGCTACCAGTAACATGACGTCTTTGTTGCTGGTTATTTTCCTTGTGGTTGCTTCCTTCAGTGGTAGTTTTTCCACCTCATCTGCCTTTTAAACAGGGGACTTAAAAAATAAATGCAGGTTTCAACTTCTTTGTAGAGCAGGATATTTCATTTACCTCCCTGTTCTCTGCCTTTGTTCCAGCAATTCCTCATCCTGTTATTTAAAAAAAACCCCAACAAACTAAAAATACCCCTTTGACACTGCACCTGATAGCTTTGTCAAGAAAATTGTACTGCTGGACTTTTGACTTGAAGCAGGGCTTGCAGGATAGTGATAGAAACATTTTCTAGGTAGCTGTGAGTATTTTGCTACCCAGCAGATATTTCCAATTAGAAATACACTTAATGTGTCCCTTCAAGGTGAAGGTGACATTTTAAGAATGAATGAGAAAGTAACTGCTTTTCAAAAGAAGTTCATGCTATGGAGAGAACATTTTGAGAACAGATGTTTGGACATGTTCCCCTTGTTATATGATTTATTTTCTGGGGGGTTTTGTTTGTTTGATTTTGTTTGTTTTGTTATTGTTGTAGCTAAACACAATGCAAGTGTCACCTATAAAAGTCTCTCTTATCTGTACACATTAAAAAGATAGAAACTGAATTTTCTAACCTGTTTAAAAATCTTCCAAACGAGAGTTTCAGTGGGTTTTGAGTCTATTTGTTAAGAATATAAACATGCAACACCTCCCAGTTAGTCTGGAAAAACAACTGGGTGACATCAGGGAAGGTGATCATTTATGAGCCAAATTTCCAGCAAAATCTTCACATATTTGGTGGATGGGATTGAAAAACGAATATAATGATTTTAGTAAGTGCAGGGAATGATGCACTTCTTCCATTGGGATCTACACATCTTTGTGAGGTATCTTTTTCAGCTAAGACACCCATTAAAACCAAGTATTGAAATAAACTGGATTTAGAACAAGACGTTTGAATTGCTGTAACACAAAGGGAT
>WUAM01000287.1:45366796-45400044 GCA_024336885.1 Actenoides hombroni
AAATTTTTAAAAGTATGAGATAAAGAAAAACACAAATATTTTTTCCTGTTATTTATTAACTGTAAGTTATTTGTTCTTTAGTAAAAATAACACGAATGGTAAGAGACCACTGATACAGACATCTTAAAAGGTAGTAATTTGAAAAGGACGCTGAGATTTTTTTATACCATTCTTTAAGATGACATAATAAATTAAACCAGCCATATTAATATTTCAACAGGTAGGGAGTGCATTAATATCATGAATAACCAGTATGACACGATTTATTTTGTTTATCAGAAATATTTGGCTTCTGCTTATACTAGTTTTGAAATGTTTTTTGGCAGTACTAGTGGATCAAGCAGGTGATAACAATGCAGTATTGCTCAAGAGAAGAGTGAGAGCTCTTACAAAAAAATATCTACAAGATTGTAATAATTATCTGGTTTAAGATATGATAAAAGGAATTGTATTTGTAAATAGTATTTCAGTTTTGCATTTTCTTTCATATTACTATTCTTGCATACGTTTTTCAAATTTTTCACATGCATTTTTGTGTGTATTTTCTGTATTTTAAAAGTAGCAATTTCAAGTGTACCACTGGAGAACTGCACAAAGGGGACATCCTTTGCGGGGGAGAAAGCAATATCGAGTCTAAAGTCTGAATACTTGGTTAGTGGTTTTGATATGTTAGACATAGTTCAGGCTTATATGGTCACAGATTAGTATTATTTAACAAGTGGCATGTAAAATATTTTGCTTGTGTGGTTATGCCCAACAGCATAATTCAGCTAACCCTTAAACTATATGTTTCAATTTAATTAGTTAGAATTTCTTTAAAACAGTAACAAAATATTTTTTCTAGTATATAATAATCAATCTCCACCAAGTTGTTAGAAAAATAAATCCCTATTTCATTGCAAAGAATGTGAAAACAAACAACGAAAGCAATGCACAGCCATTGCTCCCAGCATAGACCTCCAAAGGAGCTGCTCCAGTACAACTCACTGGTATGAAAAGTGAAGAGCCTACCATGTATGGTTAAACAAACAATTTGCTGTAGGTTGGTATGCTTCTAAGACTCTATAGCTTGACAAGTTTCTTACACAAAAGAGTGAGCTCTAACCATGTTCAAAACTTGCATTAAAGACTTTGGAGGGTGTTTTGGTTTTTTTAACATTGAACTCCCATGCAACATATATGAAAACAGATTGCCTACATTTTGGTGCTTTTTTATGATTTAAAATTTAAATTTTTTTTGTTATTAACAACATACAGTTATTTTTGCACACTTTGTCTTTTTGGAGGCAAATCATGGGTGTTAAGACACCTAAACAGGTGGACAAATTTCTGAAAAACCAAAATAGTGAGTACCAAGCTCTCTTAAAAATCAGGTGACAGGTATTGTTATGAGTTGTGGGCTGTACAAAGCATGTCTGAAAGTCTCATACCATATTATAGGGAATTAATGCTTCAAAAAGATCTGTCTGAGTAGTTTTGGAATTTTAGAGAAATTATAGTTGGTCTAAGATTTCTTTTAATTTTACTAGTAAATAGCACTATTAGTAGTGTTTCCAAATGTCATAATGTTACTTTGTACCAGTGATATAATTTTTTTTATTTACTAACCTGTCAGTCTGGACTTCCTGGATTTTTGGTTTTTATTTTTAATATAGTACAGTCCAGCACAATAAAATGTACATCTCTTATCAAAAATATGGAACAATTGTTAAATATGGGCTTGAAAAAGATTTTCTAAAGTACTAGTAGATAGCCAGTTGCTCTGCTGTAGGAACTTCTTATTCTTTTGTCCCTTTAACTGGAACTACAACTGTACATGTGTGATAGTTAAAAGCCTTCTGATTTCCAGCCTGAAGTGCTTTCTGATAGATTTAAAACCATTTTCTCCAAGCTTGCTTTGTCCTTATGTTTAAACAGCCATGTTCCTTCTTGGCGTTGCCATTCAATGTATGTTTATTAGCCAACAGTGATCTCCACTTGCACCGTAAATTGGCATTGCTGCTGTTAGCTCAGCTTCAGGCCTTACTTTCTATGTGCCAGCATAGACTTACATGCTCAGAAAATAAACCCCATCAGGAAATTTATGACTGAAAGCTTTTTTTAATGACTAATTAGTTCCTTGACCCTGTTCATTGCATAGCTACATGAGCATTTGGGTTGGTAGAAAGGTGAAGGTGATGCTGAAGCAGAAACAATGGTCAAATTGAGGAGTAAGGAAAAAATTTAGTGTGCAATCACTTTATGCAGGCATAAGTTCTTTTACCTGGTTCCTATAAAACAGGGGAATTTCCATTCTCTGATCATTCTAGCAACGTTTCTCTGCACGTATCCCAGTTTAAATCCATCTTTCTTTAATATAAGTTGCCAGAATCCTGCATAGCTATATACACAGGGGCTCATTAGTGCCATGTAAAATACCGTGAAGACTTCTCTTGCTCTCCTGAAATGATCTTTTCTGATTTAAAGTCATGTTTGCCTTGTAGGGTTGCATCACATTGGTGGCTCAGTTGTCCTGAGATTGACTAATATGTTATGATCTTCATTTCCCTAATAGGTTTTCAGTGTATTAGCTTCTGAGGAACTGTCACAGAACTAGATTTAGGCAAAAATAGTTGTGTATGGTGACAGACTGATGTGTCTGCAAAATCATCATGGTACAGAATTGCTCCCATAGCTCATCTTCTCTTAGCAGCTCAGGGTGCCAAGATCATGCCAGCATGAATTTCATGTGGGTGCTGCTGTGCTGCCTTGTGCTCAGACCCTTCTGCCCAACACTGCTCCCCCAGCCCTGTCAACTCAGCAGCTAAAGGGGATAACAAAATAGAAAGCATTTCATTTCAGCATGGGGGAATAGAAGATGGATTTAAAGACTTAAAGCTGGCCCCTACTTCTGTCAGGGCTGGGTGGGTTTAAGTTTCAAATGTTAATGGGACTGGGAAGTTTGACTCAGTTGCAGTTTTTCTCCTCTTCATTTTTCCATATTGGAGACAATGTAGTGTTCTAGGAGGATTTGCTCATTGACACACATAAGCACAGAGCTAACAGTGGGAGGTTGGCTATCTGATGCTGGAACTGGATGTTCTTTTAAGCTGGGATGTGGCTGTTTCACCTCTCTGCCTCTGGCAGCAGCATTCCACTGCCCTCCTCGGGAAGGGTACACGGACCCAGCCCTGAGTCAGTGAGGGGTTTATGCATAGGACAGTGGGACTGTGGGCATCTCTTCTTGGTGGTAGGGATCTTGCTTAGCTCAGCAACACACAGACTTCTCAGGGAGGATGTTCCTGTCCTGGTTCTTCTGTCATCACCATGAAATATCGTTTTGATTCCTGTTCATGCTGAGAAAATAAGTAATTTTATCCTTTCCTTGAGGGCATCAAAATCCAATTTGGTATACACTGCTAAGAAGCCTTCAGCGCTGAGCCTGTGTCCCAACCTCATACTTCGTATTATTAAATGTCATGGCACTTCTATTACTCCAGTCCTCAAGTCACCCAGTTTTTCCTTTATCATAGTTCAGTTCTCTGTATTGACACATGGTTAGGAGGCATTGACATCACTTCTACTTTTTATGATAGGCAGTTTTAAAAATATTTAATAAGATTGTTCCCAGAGATGATCTTTGAGACAGTCCACTACTAACTTCACTCTAGGGCAGAGGTCTAGCACGCAGGAGTTGACATCTTCATAGCCGCATCCTTGCTGCTTAAAGTTGTAGCATTAATCCCCATCTTATGTAAAACTTGTTTGTGGTGTATTACAGAGGTCTGGAAAAATCCTAGCCTGCTTGTTCTTTGTCCATAAAATTTTATCAAAGACACCCAGTCATTCCTACAGGATTAATTTGATAGTCACATCATTTATCTCATTTTCAGTTTACCCTCATATATTTAATGGTTTATTTTCTTCAGGAGTTGTTTTAGATCTTTGGTACCCCATGATCAGAGTAATGTATTTAGGTATGTAGACCACTTTTTTCCTGTGCTGTTTGCTGACATAGAAGTGGTACAGCAATAGAGAAGTAGGACAACATTAACTAATGGCATAAGTTGGACTGTTCCTCTAATATTATTTTCCGTTATGGTTGTTATATTTCAGAAAGGAAAAGTTACAGAAGAAGTGTTCTGAAATAGCTGTAAGAATGTTTGTGAGCTTCTTGTAATGTGAGTTATAATGAGAGGCTTAGAAAGCTCAATCTGTTCAATATGTTTGAGTGAGGATTCAGATGTAATTTGACCAGAGTCTGCAAATAGGTGCATGAAAATGAGATTTCTAGTATTTGATGACCCTAAAACAGTAAAGAATATAATGAGATCCAGAAACTCAAAACTGGAGGTAGACAAATGCAGACTAATAAGTAAGGTATATGTCTTTTAACAGTGAGGATAATTAAACTTTGGAACACATGATTTAGATTGTCATTACTTGGAATATTTACAAAGACATTTAGTTTTGATTTAATAGCAGGAGATTCTTTGGCCTGTATAGGAAGTGTGGGCTTGCTAATTTAGTTATAGTCCCTTCTGGCCTTGATGTTTTTCTACTTCGCTGTTAAAATTCTGACATATAAAACAAGTCACTCCTAAAAGCAAACAAAAAGAAGTAACATTAACCTTTTTGTTCAGTTTGCCATATACAATGCAGATATCTTAATTTTCTATACTTAGGAGGAAAAAACCTTATGGGAGTGAAATCTGCTTGCCCTCTTGTCTTGATAATCTGCACATCATAGCATTTTATAATCATAAACTGTTGGAAAGATTACCTTAATACGACAAAGTTTGTCATTTAGTCCACATAATTTGAGCTTGGATTAATTCCTAGTCCATTTGTTTTCAAATGAGCATTGCTTGCTTTGTGAACTATAAAAATAAAATAGTATTTCTAAAAATCTTGGTAGCCACTTAAGGCAAAATGTTGCTCTTGTGTTATATGTGGGAATCCAGTGGTAGACTATACAGGAAACTATTGGTGGGTTTTTTTAAGCCAAGTTTTATGGAGACAGACAAAAATTCACAGACATAGAGAATAGCAGTGGTGATGATTTTGAGCCATATAAAGTGTAGGAGTACATGGGCCAGTGCTTGAAGTGACACTGGCATGAGGATCGTTTTGTTGTTTGGGTTTTTTTAATAAAAAATGTAGATGTTTTATGCTTTATACTTGGCATTCAATGTAAAAAAAAGGAAAATTATTTAACCTTCCATATTATTCCACACTTCATTAATTAGTGAATAATTAAGAAGGACTTTTTCGTTAAACTATTAGAGGGAATAGGAAATAAAACCAAGTAAGTGTAAAAATATTCCATCTTAAAATATTTCATTCTATTACATTCATCTTCTGTTTTTCCATGACATATAACTTGTTTGTGTGTTATTTGAACAAGTTAGAAGTTAGCAATTGAGGAAAAAGAAGTATGAACAGTGAGATAAACACAAGTGTTTGTTTGTATGAATTTAAGATCATCTTCATTTTAAAAGCTTAAGGTTATTATTTATTGTGGTAACATTCTTTGACATTGTGCAAAAAGTAAAAGTCAGAAGACTGAATTAACTGTGACCTTTTAAGAGAAATCTTAACCTAAATGAGTAAATAAAAAATGAATGAACAGTCTTGGACAGATGGATTAAGAGATTGTCATCTAGTACACTTCTAATATCAAAATTGTTTAATTAATGATAATTAATTTGAGAGAAATAAATTGACAATGCCAGTAGCAGAAAGTGGAAACTGATGCAATGTCATGAGTCCAATAACAAGTCTTGAGTATCTAAGGAGAGATCAACTGTTTCTTATATAACTCTATAAAGAGAATACAGTGTTCTTAGGTATTTAATAACAATTATACTTATTTTTTGCTTGACACCCGATTTAAGAATATTAAGTGTGCTACAGAATCTTACTGGAGAAGGCCACTTTTGCCTTCTAAGTATTGAAAGGATAAGTGGGCATTGTGGCATTTAATCTTTGCCTGGAATTCTGTGATTTATTTATCTGGAGTATTTTTCGTTCCGAATACTCAATCATTTATTTGAACATAAACAAGGTTTAGGAAGCACTTATTTTAGAAATGTGATAAGGCTAAATATATAGTATACCATTACATGCTTTCATTCTGTGAGGGCAAAATTTGAAGCAGAAAGTACAAAGTTCATCTGGATTTGTCAATTAGAGCAGATGTCCGGGATGAATACTGAATTATTTTAGTCTTTAACCAGGAGATTTAGAAAGCTTTGTTTTGAGTTATGTGGGAAGAGCTATAAGAAAGAAACGTATTTTAATGCTGAAGATATGTGAGCTCTTCTGTATATTTGCATTATATAATTTTATTTTTAAATTGTAATATTGTTGCTATTCCACTCACAGCAGTTTTTGTGTCATGTTACATCATGCCAAGTTGATGGTTTTTACAAGGATCCACCCGATGATGTAGTGATACTACCTGTTGCATTTTAAACTGTTGAACTTGCTAAATAGTAGCATATTGCTTCAGCAGGTTTTCAGTGCACCATTTTGCTCTGTAGAAAAAAGTTTAGGGGAACTCTACATGCCCGGAGAGGTTGTGGAGTCACCTTCTCCAGAGACTTTCAAAACCTGTCTGGATGTGTTCCTGTGTGACATGCCCTAGGTCATCCTGCTTTGGCAGAGGGGTTGGACTCGATCTCAAAAGGTCCCCTTCCAAGCTCTAACGTTCTATGATTCTATGACACAGCAGCTAGGACTAAACCATCATGTTCATTGACCTGAAGTACATTCTCAGTAAAGATGGTTTTAAAATAATAGGTTATCTAAGAAGTATGATGCTAATATGCCATTTTTATTAAAATACGTACGATTTATTAGAACAAACCTCAAACCAAACATGGAATTTACAGTAGCAGTTTCTGCTGCTCTTAATTAAAACTTTACTCATACAGCATCATTTTATAAAAATAATTTCTTAAACAGAAGTGCTGGACTTTACATACTACTGTTTAGGCAGTCTTTGTTTGCTTGAGCTAGCAAAGAGTTCAAATCTACTGTGGAAAAAGAGTATTAAAAATTAATAAAATTAGCATCACCTTAAAAATAAGTTAAATTTACACATTGAAAACATTTAAATTACTATTTCTTCAAGCTACGCGTGAACGCAAAAGCTGAGGTGGTTGAGTATGTTATTACCAGTAAGTAAGAGGTTTGCAGATAGGCTATACTCACAATTGAACCTAATAGAACAATATTGTAGGACTGAGAGTACAGAGAATCAGATAAATGATCATGAGATGTAATTCTCACTCTTCTAACTATATCAGTATTATAAGGTGGGGAAGTAATAATTATTGTTATAACCAGTAAAATTGGTGTGACCCAAGACTTGCAATAAACAGACCTAGAGAACCATAATGCATTTTTATCAGATTTTTAAGTAGCAACTTGAGGACTTCTTGTCCTTCTAGGCATTTGAAAAACAAGTATGGGTGACCACAGATTTTCTCTTGTGACTGACTGCAAATGCTCAAAGACATTTTTGACAAGGTGGATAGGATCTGAAATTCATGAGATAGGGGGAATAAGAAAGAAAGGCTTGAGGAAGGAAAAAGAACATTGGTATCTTATGCACAAGAAAAAGGGATGAGGCACAATTATTATACATTTTCTTAAAGACTTTCTGAGAATTGCAGGTAATATTTACGTAAAAACAGGTAAAGGTCAGAGACCATAGTTGTTTATTTTTTTGCACAGCAGCATTCACAGGGCTTATGTTACGGTCTCGGAAGCAGTTACAAAGACAAAGCTTAGCTGTGCAGAGTGGTTCAAGATTTGATGTGGTCAGGAGCTCCTTCAGCTGACTTCAACACACAGGCTGACAAATTGAGAAGTAGCCTTTTCTTCCAAGTGTTAGCACAAGCAGCACTTGAAAGAAAGCTGTTTAGGGTTTGGTTGATTTGTGCTTCTGAACTGATTGTGAGCCATTAGTATTTTTTAATGATCGCTTATCTACCATTTATTGGAAATATCACAATAAATTTACCTGCTTCTCCTTGTTGTATATTATTTTAGAGAATTTTAATAAATAATAGTAAATTTTTATTATCTATTAAGTGCCTCAAAAAGCGTACTCCATAGGACACTGTAGAAATACACTGAAAGGTAACCCCTTCCAAAGATTTCCAAATGTGTATAAATAGGTCTGACAGATAATCAGAAGGAAGATGGAGGCTCAAAGAAATGAAACATGTTACCCAGTGTTTCAGAACGGGTCAGTGACAGAGTCAGAGGTGAGACCCTTATGACCAGACTGTCTTGATCAAATGACCAGAGTTTACTTTCCTTATAATATCATGAAACTTTAATAAGCAATTCTAAGGAAAACTGGTGATGAAGACCAGTTTATTACATTAAATAGGTTTTATTTCTTTTGGCAATAAGTTGTCTTTTGGTCAAAAGTCCAGTAACATGGTTTTCTTTACCTTCCCTTTTTGGTATTTATAGACCAAAGAACCCCACTGTTTCAGCCAGTGCACCAAGGCTAGGTTCTTAACTGCACTAGTAAAATTCTCAAATCTTTGTTTTACACATACATGCTTGGTGTAGCATCTCATTTACTTTTTAATTGGAAAAACTTCTATAATGATAAATTTAAATGTAGATTGAAGTTATATTTTTAGCCAAATTTACTGTCATACAGTAGAAATAAATAAAGCATTAGAGCTAATTGTCACTTAAATACCAGAATTTATTTTTACTCTCTTAGGGAGAACAAACTCATAAAAACATATTTAGACTTGAACAAAAGAGAAAGTTTTGGAGTAGGCTTTAGAAAATCTTTTCATGTCATCTAACAAACTATATAAACTGATAACTCTTCATTACTTGATAACACTGTGACTAACATGCAGAATAATTTACTGAGTTATTTCTGCATTCTTCAGCTAATCATTATATATCCATGGTTCATGTGGATACAAGTGTGCTTTCAGTGTATTTCAGTGAAGAGCCAGTAAGGACAAATAGAAACCCTGTTCTGGGATGTGCCTGCTATTTCTTAGTAAATTCACAGTGCTGTGAAAAGAAAGAAGCTCCCTGTTGTAGCAAGATCCCTGTAAGAAAGAATTTTGAAGGAGAAGATACAGTTAAGGTAATAGTTAAAAATTTTAAGGACCTCTAAAGAATAAATATAAAATTATTTTCTTCTGAAGTTAGAAATGCTCTTAAGAATTCCTTTTCCAAAATGCAGATCCGCTCATCTTGCTAATCACTTACTGCTACTTCTAATGAGTTAGATTTTTATTTTTATTTTTATCATGCTTTAATTTTTGGTCTAAACAATGAAAACAGCAACAGATGCAGTTCTTGTTGGGTAATGGCATAGACCATTTATACCTTGAAATGTCTCATTTATCAGTGAAATTAAGTTCTGAAAGTTCCATATAACTTAGTTTAGTTTGTGAGATATTTAGGCAGGAGTTTTGCCTCATTGGTCATAGAAAAGCTGTTCTTAAGTATGTGGAACTGTGTAATTATTGCCCTGATAATAAATTGCAGGAGGATAAGCTAAGTACTATAATTATTGCTAAATTGTGAGAAGAGTCTTTTTTTTTCACAGTTGATGTCCAGCCACTAATTCTTTTATGAAACGATATGGCTGGAGATCTTATTTTAGCTTTTTTGAAATTGTTACTCTAATGGGTATTTAATGACATTTCACACAATGACACAATCTTTTTAAAGGAAAGATGTGCTAAGATTCTCTGTTGAAATGGTTGTAGTGGGTATATAAGATGCATAGTAGTCTTTATGAGGGTTGTCTTTTCAGAAATTACTTGTATACAAATACATACAATACCTGTAAAATATTTAATCATTTCTCTAGGAGGAGAAAAGTTTATTTCTGGTATAGCAACATTTTAGCAGGCAAGTCTGACATACACTCCAGGCCCAAGAAACAGACTTTTATGCTAGTGCTCTTTTCTTCCAGCTGTATCATTTGGTCTAAGAAAAGATTTTATTCTTATAGACATCAGGGGTTTTAATTTGAAGATAATGTAAATTACAAAAGCAAGTAACCTCCTAATTTTTAGCCACCATATCCTTAGTCTTCAGGGTAAGTTTGGCATTGAAAGTAGTGGCAGAGCACAAGATGGCTTGCTAGTCTGCTGGCCTGCCTTACTGTCTTCATAAGCATTGTATAATGCAAAATTACAACATTTACTTTGTCTCAGATTATTTGCTTAGTTGAGATACTTCTGTAGGACTAGTTTCAGTTTAAAACCAGTTGAACCAACTTGTCATATAACTGAATTGTGTGATTTGGATCTTCCATAGTAAAGGGCTAGGTTCTGTGGTATTCTTATGCCACACATTTTGTGCAGCATCTTCGATGATCAGTTAATTTGTTTATAAACTGTGCTGAGTGAAAAAGACCACTTTCAGTAAGAGGTATGAAATTACAGAGGTTTAAATCTGTCTGTTGGAAAAAATGTGGTTGAAATGGCCATACTATAGTTCCCAGCCAAACTCATCTTCATATAATCCACAGAGCATTTGGAAAGGATGGGAGTGGAAAAGAGGGGGCAGGTTTGAGGGAAGAGGAGCTGAACTTGCTTTGCATTTATCTTGGCGAGGGATACAATTCTCTATGTTCCATATGTAGGTCAAATAAGTGAAAATTAGGAAACTCTAATATCTATATTGTCAATTATAAAAACAATTTTAAAATAAAAAAATAGTTACAGCAGCGATTTCAGTATCAGTAAGAGGTTTTCTTTCCCCCTGTTTTGACAAGAGGAAGTATTCACAAGTTGTTTTGTCATAGTGATTCCAAAGGGAGTTCCAGCTGTTTGTGTGAAATGTTAATGGTACAATCTCTTGTATAATTTTCTTTGGCCAGTTTTGTTTTCATTAGATTTGTCTTTGCTTTCCAGGGAAAGAATTGACAGGCAGAAACAGGAAATTAAAACAGCTGCTTGGCCAAACTCTGTTCTCAAATACACTAAAATTTACTTTAAAACACTAGGCTTCACAATTGGTTATAGAGTGTGTATTTTTGAAGTCAAAATCTTTGTAGATAAACCTATGAAGTGGTTGTGAATTACAGTATGTAAAAGTGTAAGAAAATAAGACTTAGTGAAATAACACTGCCGCATAATACTATGAATATATTACAGGCTAAATGGCAGCTATTTGTTTTGTATCACTGTTTCTGTCATTTTGAACAGGGTAGCTGTGGTCCAGTTTGAAAAGCCCTTGAAAATTCCGAATAAAATTTTGTGTAAGCTCATCCACAGGTGGTATTTATTAATATATGTGCTGCAGTCAATCAGACAAACCCAAACCTAAGTCAGGTTTATCAAAAGAAAAGATAAATCATCCTAAAATAATAAAAGCAGAATTCAAAAATCCTTGTCCTTTTGCTTTTCAGACTTCTTGCTGAGCACACTTAGTAATGACATTGAAAGTGTTTAATAGTATTAAGCTTTAGGATATATAATTGTGTGCAACTGTGTTTTCTTAGCTAGAGCTTTGAGGGATACAGTTTCATAAATATTCTTAATACTCTGAAATAGCCTGAGTATAGGCTGCAATAAATGCAAAAAGGTGAACTTTTAACATTTCATATCTTTTAAAAATATTTCCCCCTGTTATTTGGTACGTAAGTTTTCTTCTAGAAGAGGAATTTTTATCAATAAGGAAGAAATAAATCATACATAAAATAACCATTTGGTATTCTGATAGCTGATTTTCACATAAACAGCAAGAAGCTGCTGTAAATTAAATATTTCCTGCTGATCCACTTCCTTTTAAAACACAGTAGGAGGGACATTAGTTAACATTAAGGCAAACTCAATTATCTGCTGACTACATTGTATTAAAAATAGCTACCAGCAATAGTTCTTTGGCTTCGTCCATCAATGCAGGTATGCTATAAAATTAGCTCATGTAAACATATTGGTCAGCGTTAAAATACTTGTTAATGATTTCCCCTATGCCAGCATGATCTTTGGCCACAGAATAAGTTTTAGTTGTGAAGAAACATATTAACCAGTTTAAAATTGTCTCATTTTCAGTGGGCACAATGAAAAAGTATTTGTGGTAAACATGAAATAAACCAGATTTTTTACTTGTAATTTTTTTAACCATATATACCTACATATAAATAATGTATTTTCCTCTTGTCTATACCCATGTATGGAAATCCCCAAGATGGCTATGTATGGTCCTTTGTCCTCAGAATCCTGTTGTCTCCAGGCAGAACTCCCACAGCTACCCTAATACTTATCTGAGAGAGAGATGATGAATACCAACCAAACAATAGCATTATAATTTGTTTATTTATTTTATTTTTTAGTTCTATATGCTTGGCTATTTTTTTATGGTTAAAATTACCATTTTTCTTACAAATACTGTACTTCTGAACCACTGCTTCAAATGAGCACGTAATAGAAATAATATTGCATAAAATGATAATGTATATGCTAGCTAAATTTTGCTTTTTAGTTATTGTTATTTAGCAGCAATTATTCAAAGATATCTGGAACTAGTTCTGAGGCATATTATGGAGATGTTGTTTTAAAACACCTTCCGAGTCATGTAGAGAGAGAAGGAAGAGATACAAGGAAAAAAGGTACAAAGTATATATATTTTTGCTGATAACTGATGACTGGAACATTTTTGTATTTTGGAAGTATGTTTATATATAATTATAAAATGCAATTTTTAAATTCCTTTGCAATTAATAAATTTTCTTCTAAAAACAAGTTATGTTGCTGAGAACTAGGAGCATTACATATATGATAAATAATTCCACCTATGAGGAACTGCATGTATTTTCAATACTTGAATTTGAATCCCTTTCTGTTGGCCGACAGAAGTTCCATTAAGGGGTGCAGTACTACTCAATCTGAAGTAGCTTACTTGACCCATCTGTAAAAAGGAAGACAAGTCTTGACCCACTTTAGGTCTTTTGTATGTACTGTATTATCCAGAACTACTATTCTGTTCCCATGTCCAGTCAAGTAGTTATATTTTATTGTAACTCATTTGATCAGTCAGAATTCATTGCTTTGTTCATCTGAAATGGATCAAGTCCAGAGCACAGGGCTGCATCCTGTCTGTGTTCTTTTTTGAGAAAGACCTTTCAGGGTTTTTTTATCCAATGTTATCAAGGAGAGTCAAATACAGAAACTATTTTCACATTGCACTGACTTTTCTGCTGCTCTTCTCAGACAAGGCAGGATGCACAGATTGGAATGCTAGTGTGTTTGTTTTCTGTAAGCCTTCAAGTGGGACATCATATTCTTAATGAATGTCTTGGGTGTACTTCTAATCTCAGACGGTTAGAAAAAGAAATGGGAGCCACTCCCTTCTGTCTCATGTGTGCCTGAATATTACACCCGAGGTCTGTCTTTCTAAATCTCAACTGGATTTAATGCAAGCTCTGTCTTGGAAATAAGAAATTAATTTAAAGAACTGCAGAGAATAATTATAACTTTATATAGTCTTAAAATAAATATGGTGGTATGTGGAAATTATGAACCATAAGAGACAAATGAGAATGACAGTCACACAGCAAACATTTTTGATTATACAGACTTCCAACGGTAGCTACAAATTTAACACTGGAATTTAAACACTAATAAAACATTTGAAATGGAAAATACAATGCCCCAGTAGGTCCCCTCTTTGTGTGTGTGCTTCAACCCTTTGATTGCCATGGAAATTTGCTATTAAACATTGGGAATCTCTAGGGATGTACATTTGGCTGCCCTTTTTATGCAATTTATTTCTAGTTGATTTTGAAGAAAGACATTTCCATACCTCATGAAGATTTGTCAGTCTGTTATAGGGCATTTTAAAATGCAGCATTATAGCTCAGTATTTGTTATTACTTGTTATTCTATCTACTTTCTTTTATTTGAAACATAGGTATTTAGGATAGGGTTCAAATGGCAAATTAACTTTTTCTCAGAAAAATGATGCCCGTAACTTGGGACATCTTTTAGACTTTGTTATGCACTGTTCCATTCCCAGCCCTTGATACATTAATGATCTGCCTTCGCTTGGGACATGAGTCCATTTCTTTTGCTGTTCCCCCCTGGGGTTAGCATCCCGGGGTTTGTTGTATCTTAGGCTTGGCTATTTGCTTCCCGGTATACTGTTTGTTATAGGAAGGCCTTGTAAGAGAAATGCTTTTGACATCATCGAGCTCTCTCGGCAATCTTGTTTCTTGTCTGTATTTTTTCATCACGATTCATTAGGTCAGACGGAGTAAGGCTATGTTTGTATAGTCTACATGTGTTGGCATTGAAACACATCCTTCTGCACGCTGCTTGTAGCATACTTGGGCATCCTTTGGAAGTTACTTGTTTTGCCTGTGTTGTAGGGACCGTTTTTGAGTTGAAGTGTATTATGGTGTGAAAAGCACAGGTGCTTCCCAGCCTCAGGAAAGTGGTTATGAATTCATGGACTTTTTTCCCTATAGATCTGCATCTATTTAAAAAAGTGACTGAGGAGGGCTGTACAGTGTTTAAGTATTCTGCATGATCTGAAAACTTTGCTGATTTTGACAGGCTCGTTTTGTATCTATGTGCTGAGGGAGAGATTAATACTAATTATAAGGCAATGGGTCATAACATTTTCTATAAGAGAAACATTAAACTTGTGCGTTGTCTATTAGTGCAGTGTACTTTGAGGACAACTATATCGGCCTAAGGCATTTCTTCAACTGAACTTTACTATAAATTTTTTAAAAATGTGCAAAATCAACAGCTCTCTTTCGAGATATCAAGTAGCACATATTTGACTAAGTTAAATGCAGTAAGTGTATTTTCACATAGTTGAACTCAGTTGTCTGGAAGGCATTTGACCCACAGTGTCATCCGATGCATAGGGGTGGAACTCAGAAGAGAAAGTCCAGAAGTTAATGTCTTTTAGGTTTTACCTACTCATACATTAGGTACAGAGTTTGTCAGGATTCTGAATTTGTGACAGAGGAAAACAGTAATAATGATTGTCTTGTAATAAACTAAAATGGTAGTGGTATATCCTATGTTAGTAAGGAAGAAATTTTCTTTCTTCCTTCATTATTTCTCGGTATAAATAAAGTATGTTTAAATTTCAAAAGCAAAATGGGATAAAATACTATCTTTGGTATTTGCTACTTACACCATCTCCTGTGAAAAAGTTTCTCTTCCAGTGTTTTCTGAAAGGCCTTCTACCTATTAGAAAATTTTCATCAAATTGTCTTTGGTTTTTGAATGATTTTGCTATGGTGTTACATTCTTTAGAACATAACCTCCTGATTATTTTCCTTGGTTTTTACAAACAATTCTGGCAAGAATAATTGTACTGTAATTTGTTATTCAAAGATTCACGTATCAGACTTTGATTATATTTCTTGGAAGTGAGCATGTATATGCAAAAAATACATGGATAAATTATCTAAGCACAGGGATAAATTACCTAAAATTTGTTTTGAAAAGTGACCTCTTCCCACAAACCCTTTTAAAGAAAATAGTAGGAGCAGCAGTATCCAAAGGGCCTGTACTCTTATACTTGGTACCCACTTGACCACAGTCCTAATATAATCTTCAAATACAAACTAATGTATGTAATTATCAATATAGTTTAGTGACCCTCGTAAAGCACAGAATGTTGTTGAGTGTCATGAGTGTGCCGCACTCACAGGGTGTTACCTCTCTTACTTCTGTGCGGTTTTCGATCTCCCATTCAGTAATATTTCATTTCAACAGACTCTTGCTGCAGATCTTTGTAACTACAAATGCTTTGAAAGGCTTTTACTTTCAGGGCATATCTGAGAAGCAGGAAAATCTTGGCCAAAGCTTAGTGCTTTTGTATTGTTGCACTGTTTTTCCTAATGGCAAAGTTACTCCATCGTGATAGGGTTATCACAGAATGGTTGACGTTGGAAGGGACCTCTGGAGGTCATCTTGTTCAATGCCCCACCCTGCACAACCAGGGCCACACAGAGCTATTTGCCCAGGGACATTTCCAGATGGCTTTTTGACATCTCCAAGGTTGAAAACTCCAGTCTGCACTGGGGCTCAGTCACCATCACAATGAAAAAGTGTTTCCTGATATTCAGAGGGAACCTCCAGTATTTCAGCTGGTGCCCGTTGCCTCTTGTTCTGTCATTGGACACCACTGAAAAAAGCCTGGCTCCATCCTCTTTGCATCCTCACTTCAGATATTTTTATACACTGGTAAGGTGCCACTGAGCCTTCTCTTCTCCAGGCTGAACAGTCCCACCTCTCTGACTTTCCTCAGAGGAGAGGTGCTCCAGTCCCATTACCATCTTCATGGCCCTTCATTAGACTGTCTCTGGTATGTTCATGTATCTCTTGTACTGGGGAGCTCAGAATTGGACCCAGTACTCCAGGTGTGGCCTCACCATTGCTGAGCAGAGAGGAAGGATGACTTCCCTTGACCTGCTGTCAGTGCTTTGCCTAACGCAGCCCAGGACACCATCAGCCTTCTGTGCAATAAGGGCACGTTGCTGGCTCATTATCAGTAATGGGAGAACATTTTGAAGATGGAGATGCACTGAATGCTGTTTTCTACCACAGTTCTCTTCAGAAGCATATGCTAGATAAGCAGTCGCTCTTTTACTCTGTTTTCTTGGTACTATCTTCCCAACCATGACAGTTCACCTTCGAAGAGTACTCTGGAATCTGACAGTGGGGAAAAAACTGTAGAGCTGCCCAGTCATGTGAGATATAAATAGCCATGTTTTGAAAAACAGTTGTTTTGCACAGTGCAGAATAGCATTGTAGTCCTTCATCAGATACTTTTCACAGGATTCTTGGTAAATGTTGGGTTGTTTGGTTTTGTGTTTGCATATAATTTTTTTTGTATGCTAAGATAGTACTGAAATAATGACAGAATATAAGAAAGGATGCTTTATTAGTTTTATTTTTTCATAGAATGGCTTGGGTTGGAACGAACCTTGAAAGATCATCTAGTCCAACCCCTCTGCCATGGGCAGGGACATCTTTCATTAGATCAGGTTGCTCAAAACCAGATCCTTCTCATTTACATTATAATGTATCTTGTGATTCAGCCATCAAGGAATCCCTTAGGTGACCTGTATCGCCAACATAGCACTACTCTCCTGCTGAGGGATACTGATGTATTGTCTGCTTTCTCACAAACTCCCTGGTTCTTAATGAAATAGAATTGTTTGTACTATTGAAAGGAATAATTATTTTAACTGAGCATTACATGACATGATACAATTGCAAACAAGGTTGCTATGTGATCAAGTTTAAGGTTGTAAAATGAAGTTGTATTTATATTTTTCACAGAATATTGTTATTGAGATTTTAGAAAGTTTTAGATAACTGAAATATGACTATTCTGGTAACCATTAAAATAAAACCAGACGAGCTTCTCTGATTCTAAGCACATCTTCAACTCTCAATGCATTCTAGCAAAATGCTGGATATTTTTTTTTAACTGATTTACTCAAATATTTCAGCAGTTAGAAACTACATTATACTACTGTATAATCTTGACTACGTTCCTTTTTTCAGTATTAAACAATAATGACATTTCATTGTCCTTTGATCCTCATATATAATCCTTTCAGGTTAACATTAGATTTACGTTCAGTACCATAAAATTTACCTTTGCAAACTCCAAGTTGTCTCTAGGAGTTTTTCACTTCAAAAATATTATATTTGTCCAGAGGAGCATTAGCTGCTACACAGCTTCTAGATATGTTAGAAAACACCCAAAGTATGCTCTATCCTACAACTAAAATTATACTTAAAAAAAGAAAATCTTACAAAATATAATAAAGATCAAAGCTCATCTCTTTCCTCCCATCCCCAGGAGTAGTGAAGAAAAGAGAAAGAGAATGAAGTGGATAAAAATGGAATTAAGAAAAGGGCAGAAAGAGACAGATAAAATATTAATATTAAATGTGAAGGCTTTCACTTCCCTATTCTACAGGATAAATGGTCATCAACCCCATATGAATTTTTCAATGAAAAGTCTTTTAAAATTATTTTATGCTATTTTTGAAATACTAAAAAATAATTCTTTGCGAGACTTTTTTAAAGTATTACTGAAATCACTGTCAAAACATTTCTGTTTCTAACAACTGTTGTTACTGAGGTTTTTTAAAGTTTCAGATAATTAAATATTAATGTTACAAAATACTTTAAGCAATACATCACCTCGTTTAGGCCAGCTGTCTTCTAGTAATTTTTATGGCCTCAATCAAACATAAGTTATCTTTGAAAATACTTCTTTGCTACATTTTGCTTGTGACTAAAAGACAAAAGAACTCTTAAGATCAAAGCAGTTACAGAAAATGTGAAACTATAAAATCCGTTCATTATTTAAAGTAAAAAAAATCTGATATAAGTGTCTAGAACTGTTTCCATCTTTTAAAAGGGTTTGAGAATGACTGCAGGTATCAGAGTCTGTCAAACTTCTCTTCAGTATCAAACTGATGGAGTAAAATTAAGGACAAAGTAATGAAACACTTGGATAAATATGCTGATAGTATCAAACTGGCCTGGTTGCCACAAGAGTAAATCATGTATTCTTGACCTGCTAAATTCTTCAACAGTACAGTGTATAAAGAGCATCTTGAGGAAGTAATTTACTTTGACTTTTCAAAAGGATTTCTGATAAAATCTCTCTCAAGAAAGTGCTAAGATAAAGTGGCCATGAGGTAAGGCTGAATATCTGAGAAGGATTAAGAGTGATTAAGCCAAAACAACCAAGGTTTTATTAAATAGCTTTTTCACAGACTAGGAGGGAATTCTTAGCAGGCAATGTGCAATACTTAAGGAAAAAATAAGGTTTTATGGATTTACCCAACAGCTAATAGTTTACCCTGTTTGTTATTATACCTACACTGGTGATTTTCAGGAAATCTCTCATGATTGCCTTTTCATCAGTTTGCTATGGTAGCACCACTGATGTGTTATAGGTACCGTTTGATGATAACCACACTGTTTTCTAATATCATAGCTTGAAAGAATCAGTGACATTGCTGCAGTCCAGTCCTTTCGACTTTAGTGCTTTGTTTTTGTCAGTGTTACTTGACACAACTCAAGTATTTGTGTGGGTGTTTAGTAAATTAGATCAGAAAACCAATCTGGATCAAAATTAATCCCATATCCCTTCCAGCACAGAGTGTTTTGCCAGGTTACTTTGCTGATCCAGTTCACCATGTAGCCACATAAATACATCTGATGACATAAGAGAGGGAATAGAGCAAGGGCAGGAATAGTGGCTGCAGGGGATTCCTTCTTTTGATAATAGTTCCTGCTTGTGCTCCTGTTATTTTTGAAGCTGTGGATAATGCTGAATAGAACAGGTAGTAAAATCAATTATACTCAGTTAAAACTTGAACTACAGTAATTGCCAGCTCAGATGGAAATGCAAATGGTGATAGATTTGTGATAAATTCAGTGATGAGAGGAAACCTAAAAGGGTTGTCATAAAGCATGATACATCTTTGAGCTAAACATTGATTTTCACCAAGCAGCTATACTGGGATCCATTTTACTTTATCTAAGCTTAACACACAGTCACATTTGTGATCATTGAAAAAAATATTAAAATTTATTTGAGTTAGCTGAGTTTTGTCTGCATTATGATTAGAAATACTTAAAAATGCAACTGACCTTTATAGAATGGTTGAAAGTTTACAAAACAAAATATAAGCATGCATGATGTACTGCATATTAAGATAGTGTTTCACACACATTAAAAAAATCAATCTTCAGTCATTGTTTCAACTGGTTACTAGTAATAGAGATAGGAAAAGTTATCTGTCACACAGAGGTCTCAACAAAGGAGTAAATGTTCCACCATTCAAGTAAATAAGTGAATAAATAGCTTAACTAACTTTTTTTTTCTTTCTCCCCCAAAAGAAATGTAAAGGTGAGAAAGATGTAACAGAAAATACCCTGGTTCTTTGGTATCTTGATTACACATGAACATTTTGACCAAATATAGTTAGCAGAGGATATTGGAGAAAAGTCATCTATAAGTTTTTCACTATTCAGGTACTTGTAGCAGGTGATTGACAGTGAAAGCACTATAAGCAGTATGGATGTAGTATAATTTCTGGCTACCTTGCAAGAAGATATCCAGCACTTGTTTCACCTGGTTCTCAGTGCTGGACAAAAGTAGGGTGCATTTTAGCATGCTTAGAATTAGTCTAGGTTAAAGCTAATAGATTGTAGATGGGTAGGACACAGTTTCTTCAGGCCAGTGGCTTTATAAAAAGTTTCTAGCTACATCTACAGTCTGTGAATCTCCTACTTAAATTTAGGTAAACTTGAATTTGTGAACTTTCTGAGGATAAGGTAGGCATGGGTTTTATTGATGGAAGATCAGAAAGGTGTCAGTTCCTCAGAACACAGTACTCTCCCTAGGTGATCTGTGCTACCATTTATTAAGATGGATCTTTAGGGATACAGATTTCTTGAGGTTTCCTGTTGCAAATAGTCATTGAGGATGCAAGGAAGGGAGCTGCACGATCTTATTTAACACTATTACAAATAATCTGAAAGAGGGGAGTGTTAAAAAGAAGTTAGCAAGTTTCACAGATGATGCTAAATTAGGTGTTGCAAATATTAGTGAAAACAGATAACACAGAAGAGTGAAAGGAGGCTACAAATAAAGGAAGGAAGTAAATAAAACAAGGATAGTTTTGCTTAGAAAATACAAAGTTAGTTATATAGGGAAATCGTATCAAAAAAAAGAAAAAGAAAAAAATATTAAAATTAAAAGCCCAGCATTAGAAATATGGAAAGTAGTAACACTGATTAAGCTACATGGACAATAACTGAACTGCAAGTTGTATATGAATATGAACTGGAACATGGAAGAAAAGCAATTTGGTCTGGGAGGCAGACTCCCTTCTCCATTTCTCTGCTCTGCAGAGCACAAAAATAAACTCTGCCATCTTCCAGGATAATGCATCTTGTTCTCTCAAGTTTACCTGGCCAATTTGGTGAGCTGGTCGCAAGGGAGGATGTATCACCACGATGCAGAGTCTTTGTTATGCACAAAGTTAATGCATGATGTGAGCTGCATTGCTATAAGCAGAGGTATGATAATCCCTCGCTCTGTCTCTGAGGCCAGAGGTAGATGCAATACAGCTGTTAATGGCAGAGAGGGAGGCTGTGTCCCATTTTCATTGTTTCAGGACATTCCCTGCAGAGCAGGTCATACAGGGGGAGGGAGAGGGCAAGCTGCCAACCTAAGAGCTGCAAAGCATATTTTTTGCACTCCTATTTCCAGGTGCTGCACAGCACTGCGGTTTCTCCAGCACTGGAGGAACTGGAACGAAACTGCAGTGCTCCACTCAAGTCAAGATGGAATGAGTTGCTTGTGCAGCGGTGGAGAATGAGTGAGGAGGTGGAATGCTGTCATAATAGTACTGTCAGTGCTTAATACTGTTATTAGCTATAAGCATTTCAGAGGTTTCCTTTCTCTGCAAGGAAGAGTTGAAATGAAAAAACTTTTTGATACTGGAAGGGTTGGCTTGTGGAAAAGAGTAAAAGAACTACGCATGTTCGTGAATATGATTATGCCAACATTGCACCTTAGGGGCTGGACTACAGAGCTCACTAAGCTGCTGTGCCCCTTCATGTGTCTCAGTGCTTTGCATGGTCAAATATAGGACACCTGTAGCATACCCTACAGGCTTAGAAAGATTTTGGATCTCAACCAACCTACAAATCAATCTGCCTTTGTATTTCACAATATTGTGAAATACACAATCTTCCTCCTAGGAAGATTCACATATCTGGCTTGTCATTGACCACGTTATGGCACTGCAAGGCAGCTGATGCTTGGCCAGTGTATGATCAGACAGAAGCATACTCCAGCTTGCTAGCACTTGTTATATAGGCTTCATCTCTGCTTTTGTGGATCATGTCTAACAGATAACTGAGGAGGACTTAATAAGCATTCTCTAATAAAATATGTACTGTACAAGAAAATGGAAATTGGCATATGAAAGAGTACCTGTACAGTTTAACCGGAGTAATAGTAAATAAGATGGCAATATTGGGATGTTAGGACGTGCTAATTCGGGAGACCTTGGATATTGTGGCATAACAGCCCAGCTTGATGGTTTAGCCTGCTGTGAGACAGGTATGTACCCAGCTGCCAAAGCATGCTGAATGTACTGGAAATCTCCGTTGCTATTGTCACTGGAATATTCTACAGTTGCATGTCACTTTGTTGTGCACATGTACCCAAACATAGAAAGTTTGCCTTGTTGTCATCTTCCAAGGGTGCTTCTAGGTTTGAACAGCTTTATTTTTTGCCATGATTGCATTCACCCTTTCTGGATGCAGGTGTCTTAGGAACCAGAGGTTTAGTTTGTCAGACACTGTGTCCTTCATACCTTCTTCAGAATCACACATGACATTTCAATAGCCAAAACTTAGTGTATGTGATATGTTGTGTTGATTTCCACGCTTGAGTTGGGCATCAGGAAGGGTTCAATGTTCCTGCTCCAAAGAAACAAAATATTTCAAAGGACTGAGTCTCATAAAAAAATTTGGAAAACAGGAGACGTGAGACAGAACAAGTAATTTAAAAATCAGTGCAATATAAATATTTTGTAATAGAAATGCATATGCAGTGCACTACTGATAAACTTGGCAGACAGACAGCAACTCTGTTACAAGAGAAGAGTTCTAAAAGAGCAGAGAAATGTTAACAGTTGGCCAGCTGTTAGGGGAAAATCTTATCCAAGTTCTAAACACTGAGCTGCAAAGAAGCAAGGATCTGACTGTATCTGCAGCTGGGAAGCTGAGCATGAACACGCGCTCAGTGCCAGCGGAAGGTTCTTTCCGGGCAGGCCCTGTTTTGTCGGCTAAGCACCAACCTGAAGCAGCAGTAGTAAAAATGTGGCAAATGAACGTGTCTCGTTTTGTCAGCCTTTCTCCAGCTGGACTAAGGCAAAGGGTAGACTAGTTCAGTTACATCGTGATTAATTCTTGCACAAGTGCAAAATACAGTGCTACTGATCTCTGACTGTTTCCACTGGCACTTCCTTAGCAATTTTTGTCCTACCTAGATTGAAAGCCTTAAGTTATACAGCATGGTCTCTAATGTCAAAATTCATTTTCTTATAAAGCATTAATAACTACTAATGCTTATACTAATGCCCAACTGCCTATTAAAATCTGCTAGCATTATTACCTCCCGCCCCAGTCTTCTTTTTTATATATGTTCTTTGGAGTAGGAGTCATCTTTGTTCTTTTTTATGGTATAGCTCCTAGCACAATGGAGCCCTGATCTGAGACAGACTTTTCTTAAGTAAAAAAGTTCTGGAAGACATATATTGGGAGTAAAAGTTTCAAAATAGATCCAAGCTTCTGTGCTTCACTGCATGACACCCATTTTAAAGACAGTCAGAATCAGGAGTAAAATAGTTGGAAAGATAAAGGGGGGGTGTTATGTGAGACTTTTTCCAAAAATAAGATCCTCCACCCGTAGTCTTGCGGTCTCTGAGACTGACCTGTCATGTTGTGAAACTACGTACCTTCTGCCAGCCTTCATTTGTGTGATGAGAAAACCCAAGGAGAGGATTACAACTGTTTCCACAAAAGTAGTTTAATACTAAAAATACGGAAGTGTCACGCAAAGCTTTGATAATTGCTTCAATAATTATTTGATTGGCTGAGATACTGTATCATGTACTCAACAATATTTCAATCAAAAATAGTAAACACCAAGATACATGAATCTTGTATTATTCAGTTGTAATATTCAGTTGGAACTCAGAGTGACTATGTGAGACTGAGAAATAATTATCAAGAAATAGTTCACTATTAACATACTTTTAAAATTTCATTTTCTTGATTGTAAAAGGAATTTTCAAGGATGCTCTATAAAAGAACAGGGAAGTATGACAGAGTCACATAAAGTACTTGCTGATAAGCAGTCCTTTGCATCTTTGAAAATATCTTTTTTTTTTCTTAAATAATTTTTAATATTTATACCAACTGCCACCCCTAACCACAGAGCAAAGCTTAACTGGCTCAGACTTGAGAAATGCAGCTGTTGTTTAGGGAGGGTAAACAACATATTATTCTGTATTTATTTTAATAGATATTTACATGCATACACAATTTATGCCCATACTTTCATACAGATAAGCAGAAAGAGCAAAAAGACCTCAGCAAATGATACTGTTGATGATTTAAGATTCAAAAATCCTCTTAATAGCCCCCCAATAGGTATTGCAGTAAAAACAAAAAGGGAAATTTTCCATTTTAACTCGGCCTTTTAATCCTGAGAAGTATTTAATCTTGTGGAAATGCCTTAGTGGCACATTGCTGATGGCAGGCAATAAAGGTAGTTGACCTGTCCCCTGTGGAGCAAACCAGAGGCAAACTGCCTAATCTCATCCTGGGAAACACATCCAGTATCACTGCAACTGGAGAAATCACATGGGTATTTTATTAGATGCCTTGCAAATGCATACACAAAAATTTTTAAAACAAGCTTTCTCTAGTTGACAGGTTAGGTTTTTTGAAGTATCTCCCATGTCCTTGAAGAACAAAGAAGCCAAGTGTAGTTAAATTCTGGTTTTAAGATTGTCTGCAAAATGACTTTTATCCCCTTGAGAGGAAATAACTCAATCCCCACAATGCTGGGTTTCAGAGGAAACACTGGTTTAGTCAAAATCTAAAATAAACACATATAATTGGCAGACTAAGAAATGCCTATATTTAAGACATTGTCTTTTCCCATTAGTAACCATCTTAAGATATAATCCAATTTTGTTAAATTTTCAGTGCTCCAGTTGAAGTTCTCCATGGCAGGTGTCTGCCTCAGGCTGACATGTATGTAGTTCTTTTTGATTGGGAACGCCTAAGCAAGCAGAGTACCTCTATGCCTCGCAATAGCTTTCATAGGAAAATATTTTTTTCCCTTAGAAAATATGTTTACAATTACCAGGGAAATTATATTATCTTCATGTGCTGGAGCAGTGGCCAAAAATTTGGCATGAGCTATCCTGTGAAAATCTGCCTACATTTGGCTTGCATTTATAACCAGCTTGGGGGGGGGGAACAAAAAACCAAAACAAGACTTCCATGTTTTTTGCCATTGGGGTTTGGCAGCTGTCTTCTCCAAAGCTTCATTTGCACTGAGTCTGCTCCTTGCCTGGACTGAAGGGGCTGAGAGGGACTTTGTGCAATTCCTTCTCTCTTTTGACAAGTATTGTGGTTTGGAGAACAGAGCTTGTAGCAGGAGATAATCTCTCTTGTAGTGTCAAAGAACCCCTGCTGATGCCACAGCAATAAAAGGAAAACTGCCTAAGTGGAGCATTAGGAGCTGGATCTGAGTGTTAGGAGAATGGGGACAAGGAGTGCAGGAGAAGAGAGAGTAACTGAAAATATTAGCCAAAAGATGTGAAGACAGAGAACACTGTAGTTAAAATGTAAAAATAATAGTGGCATGGGAACAGTCTGGATCTCAGAAAGGAATCATTTGGGAAGGCCAGAAGGGAATCTGTGGCTGTAATACGGCTGTACTGGAAATGGCACCAGTGGAAGATTTCTGTTTGGAAAATGCTAGATAGGTATACACCTTTGCACACCACCCGGAACCAGTCTTTTGCTCTTGTCAGATACTAATTCTGTAGGCCAGATGAAATTCCTGTCTCACCTGCCTCTTGTGGCGGATTCACAGAAGAGTGACAGCTTTTCACTGCTCCAAGATTTTTTCTAGATTGCATGTCAGAGGTCTGTGCTGCACCTAAAGCAAAGCAGTTAATACACACATGTGATGTGACTTCTGGTTATAGTTTTTGCCTTTTAAAAGCTAGGAAGTTGCACTGACTTTACAAACATAGTCATACTATTCTTTAGGCTTTTGTGTGTAACATACTTCATCAAAAATTCATCACGGCAAGTTTTTCACTGAAATCCAGTATGAACTGGTTATTCTTAGAATACCCTTACAGTCTACATGCTTTGTGCTTCTGTCGTCATGTGTCTCTGAGAAGGGAAGTGCTAAATCAGATTATTCAAGGAAAGAATACTTGAGACATACTCAAGCTTTTAGACCTTAAAAGACAGGTATATATGCTTAAGCTCAAAGCACAGCTGACTGGAAAACGTTCAGTGATGAGAAATTTGCAAGGGCTAAGGACAGAAACTCAGCAAATTCCTCTCTGGTTACTCAGCTATATTGCCCAATTTACTAGACCTCCTGAGACAGGAATAGACCCATTCTCAACACGCCACGTGGTGCTGGTTTTTACAAACTTTGCTTATGTTTGTAAGCACCAAGGAGTTTCCTTTGCCTTTGTACAGTCGCACTAATTGCGTTATTGTGCAACCTTAATACTTTTATTTTTTTCACTATGTACTATTTAACATTTCTTGCTTGCTGTCGTTCTAAACAGCACTGATATTTACTTCTGCAAAAAACTTACGAATAAAGTTCTGTAATGAAATAGAATATTTTGACCACAGTTCTGCTAAGTATGCTATGCTTTGTCATGATGTAAACGCTTCCTACAGATATCCCGTCTTATGACTACCGTTACTTACAATTAAGAAAAAAACCAAACATCCAAGTTATAAAGTCTATTACTGCAAGATTGGTGGAACACACTGAAACTCCGCTCTAGCTACAAAGATGCAGTCATTGCCACAAGAAAAATGAGATCACTTACTCATAAGTCTCTAGTGATCTTAATCTCTTGGACATTATAGGTAATAAATAACTTTGTTTACAAATAGGCTGTATCATCCTCTGGTAGTTGGAAGTCTGTGAAGCTAGATTGTATCTACCTCCTTCTGAAGCCTGCCAATAAAGCTTCTAAAAGGTTTCTCTTTGACCATCTTACGTGTCTAAAAATTGACTCCCTTTGTATGTCATATTAGGTACAGCTCTTCTCAGACTGCAAAAATCTTGAAATATCACTGTGGGGATTTTTTTGAGATGGTTTAATTGTAAGCTAGTTTTAAGTGATACAATGTAGGTGTTTTTTCATTAGCCTGTAATTGTACTTAACTGAACAGGTTTTATCTTTTGCAGTTAGGATTAATATTTTTTCCTAAAATTTAGGGCTCTCAGACAACTGAAAAGTTTTCAGGATAATAAACAATGTCGGGTGTGACCTGGTTATTAGAGATGTTAAACAATGACAAGTAAACCCAAAATTTCGTTGCCAATGAGCAACTGAACATTAAGAGGAAACTTTTATCCAAATGATTGATTTCAAGAGAAATTTTGAAAGCCTCTCTTCTCTTCAAACTATTTTGTTTTGAAATCTCTATTTTTCAGGCTGCCCTTTTCCACTTTGTCCCCATATCACATTATTTTCAGTTGCCTCCTGAAGACAAAATCTCTTTAGTCAATTATTAACAAAATAATGAGTTGTATTTAAACTAGTACAGATAACTTGGTTGCTGTTCTAAAAATTCAACTTTTGTTTTTTGAAAAAGAAAATGGTCCAAAGAATTTCCACCCCCACAATTCTTAAAATATACACTGGCACTAAATCAGCACCCTTCCCTGGATTCACCTGAAGACCTGAGCTGTTGAAATTTCAGCTCAGGAAATTAAGAATACTTTGTAGCATGACAAGTAATACATACTAAACTTCTTACCACAAACTGGCCAAATGAGATCTTCCAATATAACGGTACCTTTTTGTCTTTTTAATGAAATCAAGATCTGTGATTTTAACTTTCCAGTTTTTCTGAATTTTCCCTTAAGGGCATGTGTGGACAATATGGTCCTACATCCTTTCAATTTATATCTCTCCTGTCTGCTACTCATGAATCATAAACTTGTTCTTTAGCCAGTCTGCTGCATTCATTTCATTTAAACTTGGTCTTGGCTTTCTGAATCAGGCAACTATTCTTTTAATACGTGTCCATAATCAGCTACCCCTATTAGTGAGTTTCTCCTCAGACTCATTTCTTCTTCCAACATTTTAGAATTGTTTCAGCATCAAGATTTTATCCTATTTTTTTTTGACTGGAGACTGCTTTCAGTTCTCCTTTCTGTTTGAAGCGAATTTGATAAACGCTCTTCTTTTTCTGAGAATATTATTTTTTCCCAGTGCCCTAACATTTCTTCCTTGCAAGTGCTTTTTTCATTCATCCTGAAACATGGCAAATGGGACTGAGCTAAGAAGCAGGGTTGGTTTTGTTTGCCATCTACCCTCCATTCCTTTTCACTTCTAGGGGTATCTGTGTGTGTCCATAATATGGAAATACGTGCTTTATATATGTTTGTGCTTTATATGTTGAAATATACCCATATGTTTAAACGCACAAATCATTTGAGTGGATTTTTGAAATGAAACATAGAGGTTATCTTTAATATTTTCTTGTCCTCTTTATTTTTGTGTATGCTGCAGATATACTTGAAACCTATTAAGTATTTCCTAAACAGAGAATAAGAAAGTTCTTAACTCGGCATTCTTCAAGTTAGTTTGTTGAGAAAGAATGACCAAAAGGCAATATTACCTGCTTGTACCTATGTAACCCTCCCACCCCTCTAATCATGTCTCGGAATCCAAGTTTCTTTAGTAGGAGGCAAATCTTAAATAAGAGGTTTAAAGTTCTCTTTAAATAGATTGTCATGTTGTTATGATAGGTGAAAGAAATAAACTAGCTATGAGATTTCACAGAACTATAGAATCACCAGATTGTTCAGAACTTTAGTCTGATTGACAGCACTGCACTGGAAGATGCAGCTGTAGAAATCAAAATGCATGTCTAAACAAAACTGAGTCATTAACCATGTTGTTTGAAAAAGTAGTATCTGCTGATTTGCATTTGCTTTGCTGCACCTTATTTTGGATTTTTAAAAAGCCTTATGATTCTTAAAGTATTAGAGCTTTATATGGGTAAAGAGAATATCAACAGTTACAGAAGTTACAGCAAGAAATGTTTTTTACACCGTAGATAAAATTTGTTAATTTTGGCATAAATTAATTGCAGCATGGTGGCAATTAAGAGGAAATGTCTAGTACAGACTAGTTATTGCATACTTAATCAATACTTCTGCCTATTTATTTTCCTTTGAGGAGCATTTGGCACTGGGGACTGTCAGGGCATTGGAGCAGGAGGCCTGCTAGTCTTACCTAGGATGTCAATTCCTAATTTTCTTCTAATTTTCTTCAGAAAAGACAGAAGAGCCTAGAACAGTAAACACACAAATAATTATCCAGAGCAGTTATTGTAGGGTTAGCAAAATAGATGACATGCTTATAAAATCTGTGTGTATATATATAGCCAAGTATGTAAACTGTAATGTTCCTCATTAGAAAGTAACTGAAATGCAAATCAATTTCAGAGAAGGCACACAAAATATTTTTTTTCTGCAAAATTTTTTTGTTATTGTGAGACATCAGTGTGATAACGCCATAAGAAACAGCAGGCATCTTGCTGTTGCTCAGTTCTAAGAAGATAGGGATTTTCCTGGTACCAGGACTGCTCAGATTAATGTACAGCTCTATTGTTTCTAATAATACCTGTTTAGCTTCTTGACTATCTTCCCGAGTTCTTGCATTAAAGCAGAAAGCATTCACTACATCCAGTTCATATAGGCTCTGTCTTCACAGTCATACTCTCTAGTGCTCAAACTTGAATTCTGTTTTTAAGTATACCAAATTCTGCTTTGGTGGAATACTGTTTATCTTACATTCAGCTGTGAACTGACTTTCATGAGAACATTAGGTAATTTAAGAGCTATTACTGCTCAGGGTCAAATCCTGATTACTTTTACATGTACCCAGAATGATGTGAGGATTCAGGTTTCACGTGCAGGCACAGTGTTCCCAGAGGGCCAAAGCTTAAGCTCTGAAAACCAAATTTCTATTGAGGTAGGTACAGGTAGATCAAAGGAAAATACCTTTTGGAGGTTGAGAATATATTAAGTGGCTGCTGAAGAAGTAGAAATATAATATCTTAAATTGCTATCGGACTCTGCCTTTGACTATCTCCTGTAGCTGAGACTTCTCCTGGCGCTTATGCGGGATGAGGCGAATAGCTGGACAGATACGCTCGCAGACTATCAGAGAAGGTGATTGATTCTAGTGTCTCTTAGAGGCACGTGCCAGAGTTAAACTGGACAGTGACCAGCTTAGCAGTTCAGTTCTTTTCCCTCACAGTTGAGTCTTGTGTTTTCAGAATCTAAGCATTCACTTGAAATAAATTTTCTCTACCTCAAAATCCTATCAGATGCAAATAAATAGTGAAATACTGAAATAATATGTTTTAAAGGCAAATAGGCAGACCCTAACGGATCCCAGTGCACTGGGATAGCTGGTACTGTGCTCATGCAGAATTCAGTGATGGATGTAGCTCAATGCTGAAGATGACAGAGGGAGACAGCTGACTATCTCAACCCCACACCTGTCCTGATCCAGGTATTTTACTTGTGGTTACACGACTGGCACCGTTATAAAGTACAGACACAACATGAATCTTCCTTGCAGGATCAGAAAAGAGCACTAGGAGTTAAGAATTGTGCCTACTTGTAGCAAAGGAGTAGTAACTTCTCAGAAATTAACTGACCCCTATCGACTGTCAAAATTATGAACTACTTCCCTGTCAATTAGAAGGCACAAGAAAAGAAACAGCCAAACACACTAACATCTACATGATGTCTGGCATCTTGTTTGTTTGATCCTAAACTGTATTATCTTCTTTCGGTGTCATTGCTGGAAACAGATTAGATTGTATCTGCAGCATTGTATTGGGGTTTTTTGCTTCTCTGAGTACTATTCAGAACCAGATTTTCAAACTATGACATCTATTTTTCAGGTACAATTTTGAGCACTGTTTTTTTCTGCAAGCAAATGATAAAATATACAGATATGCATACAAACCTCAGCCGAGTGTGCTAACTGAATACAAACTAAGCACAAATGGGCTTTTACAAATGTAAATTCTATCATTTGCTTGTACAAGTGACAGTGATAAACAACCACATGCACCAGTGATTTGCATGCACAAAGTTGAAGTTTAGCCCTGAGTGCTTTTTGAGACCTTAAGTGTCATACCCTGTTGACAGCAAATTTGACCTGAGAACATCAGCTTTTTAATAAAAACATTTCCTTGCAACTACTTCAGTTTATTTTCTTTATATCCATTACCATGTCTATTTATTTTTCATCTGTCATCAAAACATCTGTCTCTGAATGGCTAGGCGGGATGTTGTCTTTTGCTGAACTATTGCTAATATGCTGGCAGGCACTGCTGGTCAAGTATGTTGGCCTCCTTTTGGGTCTGATCCTGCTTTTGAAATTATTGGACATCTTTCCCCTGGCTTTCTGATTGTACCCTCCTTGGGGCAGGGACGTGTCTTCCATTGTTTCTTGTGAGTGCAGTACCAGTGATGGTGTCCAAGAAATACAAGGAGACAATAACCTATTCTTTCAAGGAACAAAAGGATGTTCTTTTTGATGCATTCATCTTTCATCTCTCTTCAGTTTGCCATTCAAAGTCAGAAAACCGTTTGCAGGGTTTTTCACTTTCATCGCTTTCCTAGGTTTTTGCATCTTACAGACTTCTCATGAACTTGCTTCATACATAGTTGTTCAAATGTCTGGTTTTAACTCTACAATTGTGGGTAGAAAAATTAAACAAAAATAAGTTTCTTATGCTGCTTTTGGAAACTGTATGATATTGTACTCAGCAAATGTTTCTTTAAAATTTTTACTAGTTTGATTTATTTTTTCCCCCATAACATCCTGCAAAAGCAGAAATAATGAAAACATGGCCTTACAATTAAGGAGGTGTTCTTAGCTCCAACGTATGCATATATTGAAATTATTTATGGAATTTAAAATTATTTTGGAAAGGGAAATTTCAGGATTTTGTGTTTATCCTTCAAAGCCCAGTCCTCTGTTCCACCTTGTAGTTGTAGTATTGACCTCAAAACAGGTTTATCCTAGGCAAAGACAGTAAATTCAGACTCTTTTCTAAAGATTAATAAAAGTGGTGAAAACTATACTGTTTAAATACATACTCTGTGACACGCTGGATTCAGGCAGTTGTGGATTAAGAGCTGAATATGGTGGACAAAATCATGAAACCCTAAACTCAAGTCCCAGCAGTTGAATAAAAGAGTAATTGATAATGTACATAATTGTTATCAATTTTTATTTTTAAGATGATGTAATGACTTCTGTTTGATCTTATTTATGCTTAAACATATTTTGTTTCTTTAATTTAGGCTTAACACACATTTTTAGTGTAAGAACTTTTGTGAATTTAAAAGTATTTTCAATCTGCAGAAGGAACAAGGAGAGATTAGGAAGCAGGGCTAGAGAAATAGCAGAAATTGGAAGAAGTAGTTAAAATTAAATTTAAAAATTAAAAGCAGAAACATTTTAAGAGGGTCATTTCTTGCATATTGTTTACACAGATACTACCAAATTGATTACTCATCTATTTTCATAATCAAGAAAATTCTCCAGACTTCAGTTTTGGCAGCTCTAAACAAAACCCATTACCCCTGCTCAAAACTCTATTTGCATATGTATATGTGCAGTCTGCTACCGGGGGGTGTGTGTGTGTGTATATAAAAAATGCTATTAGCACATTGAGCACTTAGGCTTCCCTCTACTACAAGGGACAGAAGCACTAAGAGGAAATGGGAAATGGGGAGAGAAAAAAAAAAGAAAAAAAAAGCTACGAAGCAAGGGATCAGGGGAGCTAAACACCTAACTGCTCTGAGCATTCTCCTTACCCCATGGCATGCTTAATCTCTGAGAGGGTTTCTCTAGGATCTCACTGGGCATATCAGAAATAAAGGCATGTAGGAACACTCCATAGCAGGGACAATCAGACAGGGCTTAGTGCTCCTAAGACCTGCACCAGTTCCCACACAAATGTCATCTGCACTTTACACAGAAGAGCTGTGTGGGAGCTTCAGGTCAGGTGATGAAGCAGAAACTGCTGAGGACTAAACCCACACATATTCTTGTCATCTCTGCCTCTCCCTGTTAGTGGGACTCTGAAGTTCTGTGAGCCAGTCCTTGCACACTGACCATTGGCTGCCACTGGAGATCATAGAATCATAGAACGGTAGGGGTTGGAAGCAACCTCTGGAGATCATTGAGTCCAACCCCCCTGCCAGAACAGGATCACCCAGGGCAGGACACACAGGAACGTACCCTGGTGGGTTTTTAAAGTCTCTAGAGAAGGAGACTCCACAACCTCTCTGGGCAGCCTATTCCAGGCTCTGTCCCCTCACAGGGAAGAAGTTTTCCCTCATGT
>WUAM01000287.1:45408909-45425264 GCA_024336885.1 Actenoides hombroni
TGGGGGAAGGAGCCCGGGCGCCGTGTCCCTGCCGCCCTGCTGTGTCATTGTGGACCGGGGGGACGGCTGCTCGCTGCCGAGCGAAAACCTGTGTGGGTGACGGAGTTCAACGAGAAATGGGTCAGATCGCATCCTTTAGCGCGGATATGTCTGCTGCTGGAAGAATCGGAAAGTAGGGAGGATGGGATGGAAAAAGGTTGCCATTAAGATAATGTCAGCGGAGTGCATTGATCAGTGCTTTTGTCTGTGGGCACTGTATTCATTTCTATTCATTTTTCTCGGCGTGGGTTTACCAAACTGAAGCCGATGGAGTCTGCTGTGTCTGTAGGTCTGTAATAGGCAGAGGCTGACAAATGTGTAAGTTTCGTCGTAATACAGTTATTGTTGCAAGAAGCGATCCCTGTGTGCTAGACTATAAAACACATCCGTTTACATGTTACTGAAATCCGAGTAATTCTCCAAATGGACAGCTACCCCAAAACAGATTATAATCCTAGAGGAAATGAAGAGAAATGTTGCCATGTACTGGATTTGAGCTGTGTTTCTTCAACTAGTTTTACTGTAGTTTGGCTTTGTTGGAAATACGTAAGAGAACAGTAACAATGAAGGAATATAAACCAGCAGTGCAATAAATTAATGCAACAACTATGTCACACGACGTATTTTGCACAACTAGAGTTGCGATTATCCTGAGAAATATAAGGCGTTCTGGAAAAAAAAAAAATGTTATCTGACTGGAGACACTGAGTTTGTAGTATTTACCACCTATACTTTTAGCTTTGTTACTGTTTGGTAAAATCTGTCCTATTGTTTTAATTAAAAGAGAGTATCAATGACCGATCATTTGAGCAGGGCCTGTATAGCTTAATAAGGTGGATACAAGGGCTTTATTTTTAAAGTTATAGCTGGTGGTTTGCATATTCTGAAAGATGAACGCAGAACTTCAATCTCCCTTGAATTTATGACTATTTCATTCTGTCTGTTACTGTGCATAACTAAATGATTTGCGTGCATGTGATTGTTTCTAGGATCCCTTTCCTTGCATTGTGTTACTTACTGGAACTTAAAATGCTTTTATTTCAGAAAAATTAAAATGTAGAGCCAAGGTTACCATTTACACCAGTTGGTTGTGCCAGTGCCTTGAGCATTTAAAAACCCTGCCATCAGCAGAAAAGCACACTCAGTAGTTACTTTCTGATGTGCCACACAGTCTATCTAATGTTTTCTCAATTGTGGATGCGAGGAAGGCAAACAAAGTATGAGTGAAGGTGAATGAAATACTAGGGAAGGCCTGATTCTCTGTGGCGTGGCTAATTAACATGTTTAGATAACTCAGTATCTCACTGGTCTAGTCTGTATTTGCGAGTATTTTCCCGACATAGTAACAAAACCTTTTTTTGCCCTAGTTGTAGCCATGCTAAAGTACTGTGATATATACATATATATGTGTATTATTTATTTATTTATCTATTTTTAATCCATTATAAGCTTTTTGAGGCTCACCATAGCCAAGGTGGTTGCAATGACTAGCTTGTATTTTTGGGAAGTGCTGTGATACTTCAAACCTCCCTAAATGTATGTATCTTTTCTGGATGCTGTCCCAGGACAACCAGTACTTCTTATTAGTGCAGAAGTATTTCAGATATCTGGTAAAATAATGATACCGTAAATGTGATGAGAAGGGAAGAACCCATTAAAGCGATAGTAAAGTTGAACACTATTGTGAGAAAAGCATTCCAACCACAAAACAAAACCCAAGCATTGCTGGAAACATCATCTAAGTGCTTTCTAAATGGATTGAAATAACAGTACCGTTATTTATTTGACCCTTAAACAAATGTCAGAGATACGCTGCTATCATCCTAGAAGTTTAAACACTCTCTGTGGAAATTGTAAAGGACATTAGAACCCGCTTTCCTGACACGTGTGTACTTGTGAATAAATATTAAGATTTAGCAGCATGTCATGATTCCCTACTGTCAGGACTTGCTTTTTGGGATCATCCTTCAACCATAAAAGGTATTCCATTTTATCACTGAGCTCCACTGGAGTTAAAAAGAATTTTGCTTCCCTCTAAATGGAGCTGGGTCAAATTTATGCTCTAATAACACTATTTTTTTATGCTGCCTCCAAAAGGAGTATTTCTGAATTAATCAAGGAAAGTATTTTCTTAATTCTGTTGGATTTGTGTAGAAGATACTACCGTAGTGTCAACTATATAGATATTGGTGGGTTGGTTTTTTTTCTGCTGTGTTCATTTTTTATTTGTCTTTGAACTTCAATAAAATTGTGAAATGCTCAGAACTTGAAATATATCCCATTGTCTTCAGCTGGGATGCTGACATGCTGAAGTATATGCTTAAGTGCTTTGTTGGAGGAAGGCCTAGGTTACCTCCCATATATCTTTCTGTGTTGAAACCATCTCTGACCAATGTACGAGAAGAGAAATTATGAAGATTGAATTTATAATTTATTAAGTGTACAGCACTTGGTGCTTTAAAGCATAGTTGCCATTTAGGTGGGAGAAAATTAAGCAGAAATAATAGAGTGTAAGATTGAGAAGATGGTTGACTCTATAAGGATGCTATTTTTTCCTCTTAAAGCAAAACACATCAGAAAATATTTTTCAACACTCCTACAATGTTTTCTGTTATTGAAGTTACAAGCACGTAGGTCTAACCCTGTATACAACGGCATGTTGACGTTCTCCAGTATGGCAAAGTGGGTAATTTGGGGAGAGAACAACGTGCTATCCTGGCTGTTTATTCCCATCTGGTGATGGAGCTGATGCCTGCGACAGGTTGTGTTGTTGGGCCATCATGCTGTCTTTCCACTCTGTGTCTTGGTGCAAGGGGACACTGACCCATAAATTTTACCAAGGGTTCGTTCCACCTTATAGTGGAGTGATAGCATCTTTGCAAGGATTGGCGTAGAGAGCACTCCGGGAGGTGAAGGCAGCTCTCCAATTCCTTTGGAGACTGGTGACCATGGGTGTCGTTTGTCACAGCTGATGTTATGACCAGTATTTTCCCAGGGGTGGTACCCTGAGTTAGGGCTTTCAAGCACTTCGATACAGCCAGTATGTTACAGTGCTTCCAAAGTACTGTGTAGCCCCCGAGTCTTCCAAAAGTTGGTCGTAGGTACGGATTTGGTAAGGTAACATCGCATACCCAAAAAAGAGCACTTTCTGTTTTCCGCTAAGGAAAACCTCTGTATGTCTGAGGTTTGCACAAATCATTTAGCACGGGTGATTTACAAGCACACCAGAGCTCTCACTTTATACCTGCATTCCAGATGCAAAACCCCCCTGTGAAATAGATCATGGTGAAGAACTTTCTGTGTATTTACATGGAAACAAGCACACCAAGGTGACAGCAAAAGCAAGCCTATCTGAGATAGGTACATTGTATTCTGGTTCAAAAACAGTTTGCCAGTATTTGATCCAGGACTTCTGAAATGTTTTGTGGGCTTATTTGTGTGTCATTTCCTAGAATTCTCACCTGTGATATCGGCTTGTGAGAGTGCTACCCGAGTGTGAGCTTCTGGAGGGGAAAAGCTGAGTGCTTTGGGAAAAAGGCACTTGGTATTAGCTTGGGAGTTCTGTTCTGCTGGACACATGGTCTGAGTAATGGTCAGTCTCTGACAGCCTTCTGCCAGTCTATTTACAAGACTGCTGCTATCAGCAGTATGGTGGTTGCTCACTCATCCTCCAAAAGTGGTAGGTCAGAAAGAATGGAAGACCCTTCTGGGGCGATTATTTTTTAATCATTTCTCTTACATATTTAGTTTGTTTTGTAAAGCAGTATGTTACTATGTGTTTACATTTGAGAAGAGAAGGCCAAAGAAATGCAGGTTCTGCTTGAAGCAGATCGTGAGAAGTTTCTTTTTGGGGTGGATCGCTCCAGTCTCGAGTTAAATGTGCTTATGTTAACTTAGGCAGTTCCATTGTGCACAGGAGAGTAGTTATCAACCACTGCCTTTTTTTCCCAGAGGTTTAGGTGTTTTTTCAGATAACCTGGACCCAGCCCACTGAGCAACTTTTAAGATCCAAAAACTGAAACTGAAATCAGTAGTGGATAACTGGAACTAGTCTGGAGTGTGCAGAGCAAAGAAAGCAAAGATGGACACACTCTCAGTTGCTGATGGTAACAGCCTCTCCTGATAATCATATAAAATGCAACACCTTGTATTAGCTGGAGTTTCCCAGTAATGAAGGCTTTGTGCCAGGTATACTGTGGACTGTGGTCCTGCCAAGATGTAATGCAGGCAGGAATAGTCAAGGTCAGGCCATTGTCTGCCTGGATGGACAAATTCTTAACCACCCAGAGATGGCAGAAAATTTTACTTGTGACTATTGCTATTCTGAGAATTTGATGTCAGATAGAAGGTCCTGTGTGTCTTTAAAGTGTGGACAGAACTGAAGAATAACGGGTCTTTCTCGACCTCATTGCTGAGAATGTTTCAGGATCATTCCTCAGCCCAGCAACATCAACTCTGTCTTTTTCAGGCCACTTTTAAGCACCTATTCTTCATTCTTAACGTGCTCCTTACCATGCTGTGGGCCATCGTGATATTGGAATTGATCTGCATAGTTGAGTCTCTTCCTGATTAATTAGTCTGAAAAAAAGCTTATTCTGCACTAGCACCCTGTTCTCCCAGAGTTCCCAGAGTCTGGTGGCTGGCTGGGTTGTGAATCTGTCCCAAAGCCACAGACCCAGGACATGCTGAGCCCCTCATATTTGGATGTTTGTCCTGCAGACTCCCAAGTCACAGCTTCAGGGCAGGCTCTAATTCATGGCAGCGTAGGGAGGCTCCCAGATGTGGCTACCTGGAATGACTGCCCAAAGTCTCAGTGCCTGGCAGATGCCTCTGGAAGGGAGGTTTTGGGCAGTGGGCAGCGAAAGCTATTAACTATGCCATTAACCTGTTTCAGTCAGCAAGGCCCAAGGGCTGTCTGCTTTGAGGAGAAAAAATACAAAATTCAAATAAAACCAATTCAAACAGAAGAAATTCACCGTAAACAGGAAGCTTTGCTTTGCAGGCAGGTTTAATCCTGCATTTCCATGCACTAGGTGTATTCTGCTTCTCACACTTCTCTTGCTTTCTAGTGAGAGAATCCTTAGATGAACCCAGGATTGTGCCTTTATTGCAAAAATAAGCAGATGAGAAGAATATAGAGAGAGACAAACTGTTAGTACCTCAACTGAAGGCAATACTAATCAACTGATATTTTATTAAACATCAGAGAATCTGTAAGGAGAAGAGATACTGGGAATCAGGCCTCATAATTTTCATAGCTCCATAATTACTTTTTATCTCACATTCTGAAAATTCCTTTTACAGATATGGGAAAGAATCTTACCTTAAGTAGAATAAATACACATTTAAAATGTATTTATTTGCATACTGAGAATCTGAAATGTGGAGAATTAGGTCCAGCACTGGTTTTATGTTAAGAGTTAAAGCTTAAAGTTGGAGAGGGAGGAATTGACTTCTGCTCTTTGCCTGTGTCTGGACTAAAACAACATACATGATAATGCATAGGAATGAGCTTTAAAATCTTACCCAATACTGAAACTTATGAAAGAAGAATATGCTATTTAAAATAGTTCTTCCCTTAAATAAATTGCATGAGAAATGTTTTGGCAAAGAGCGAACAGCTGTTTAAATTTTTCAACCCACCTAAGTGTGTGAAGCTTGAAAAGCTGATCGCACTCTGACTGGTTCCTGGGATGAACATAGAAATATTCATCGTAATGCAGAGATTTTGTGAAAAGAAAGTACTACTTAGAATTATTACAAAGTGAAATTAAGTGCATATGTAGTTGATTAGGTAACAAATCCAGGGACATAAACAATGAACATCATGGGTGGGAGCTAAACAACACTCTTGAGTCATCAGAAACACAGACACAGATTTTGTATGCAGAAGACACAGAACTGGCTCTTTGGCTAAAGGCAAATTCATCTTGGCTTCAGAAGGGTTGCAAGGATTCCTACTTAAGGAAGATGCAGCACTGAAAAGAGCTTTGTTACCTCCTCTTGAGCAGTTGGGACGTTGCTTTGACTCTGATGTAGTGGTATGTGTTCATGCCTATGTGCTGAGACTGGAAAGCAGTCCTATTCAGGGCTGGACGTGACAGCCCAGAGCTTGGCCAGGGCATGCCATATCCTTCCCACTTACGTAGGGCTTGTTCTCAAAAGCTCAGTATTCACAGGAATTCCTGTCCGAGGGTCGAGTGCCAGATTGTAACGAATCTGAGGCTTCAAACAATGGGTAATCAATGAAGCTAGAAAAGAACAATACCAGTGTTGTTGCATGCTATTCCCAGTGTTTTGCTAGATGCTCACAGTGTTTTTAGACCATCTCTATCTGTGGCAAAAGCTTACTGTGTCACACTGCACACTTAGGCACAGTAATTCTTACTGTACTGAGATTAAGGTTTATTTAATTGCTTGAGAGGGAAATACAGCTGCTGATGTGTGCTGTGGTTCAGTTTTTGTTTGCTTCCATATTCGGCTGTTCTCTGCCTGGCTGTGGCCATGTCACTCACATAGTGACTGGGATTATTTCCCAGCAGCATGTGCTAGGTGGATTTCTGTACTGACTAGCTGCCAGTAGTAATTATCCAGTAAGGGTATAAGAAGTTGCACAGTCACAGTAGAGTTATTAGTTCCTAAGAACCTGTCTCAGAAAATAGCCAAATAGTAAAGAAAATAGGACTGCGGCTCTAAATAAGAAAAATTACAACAGGAGCACTGATACCAGTTTCCACAAAAGTAGTCTCAGATCAGGTTCCAATGTGATGTTTAAGCATGTAGGAGAAAAAAAAAAAAAAAGGCAGATGTGAAAGATATTATGGATATTAAGTATCCTCCAGCAGTTTCTTTCCTCATTCCTCATCCTTTCTCCATGGCTCTGGAATTCTTCTCTGTCTATAGCGCAAACCGTCTTGTTTCATTTCTCCACGTTGCATTCTGACCTATAAGGAGAATATGAATTGTTCCAGGAACTATAGTAACCAGTGCATCTTAGCTGGGATAAAACAAGACACAGTTCGGCTTATATTATGGGCAAGGACTGTCCATGTATAAAATTCGTTAGACAGCCATGATTTACTAGGAAAGGAGTAATTTTTCCGAGCCTAATTTCTTCTGCCGTGTGTTTCAATACAGCTGTTATTTTCATTATATGTTCTACTAAGTGAAGACCAATCTTGTTATAGAAGCAGAATAGAAATAGTTTCCTTGACTGAAAAACAAGTGTTGGGCGAATAAAATCGACAGACTCGAGACTCAAAGCTTCGTTGGTATTCTTTACTGTTTCCAGACTTCCGAGTTCATTCCATTGAACACCTTGGACAATAGTTTCAGAGTTTATTCTTTCCAAAATGATGTTCTACACAAGTTGTTCAAAGTGATAATGTGATCAAGAAGTGAAAATACCCCAGGGAGATAAATTTCTTATTTCCTCATTTAATCCGAGACCGTCTGCAAAGGGTTGTTATCATTGACTGGAGAGTGAAAATAAAATGGTGTGGAACCTTTGCCTGTTCTCTTAGCATAGGGTTTGTGTTAATTGATTTCAACAAGTGCCTCAAGCACCACTGACACCTCTTCTTCACTATTAACTAATGATGGTTGTCTCACTGAGGTTATTACTGAGTCTATACTCATTTCCTGGAGTCCATAGCAGAAAATCCCTTTTTGGATGCTAATTAACATGCTCAAGGTAAGTCTTTGTGGAAAGGGAGTTAAAGGGCTAGCATCTACCAAAAATAATTGTTGTAGCTTTTAGATTTCGTATTAATTTGATGTTAGCTATAGTGTAATAATAGCATTGTGCTTTGCTGAGAATTCAAAAAGAGTACGTTGTTGCCTTGAGCTTGTTACCATGTGAATTGGACAGAACACAGGAAGGACAGCTGTAAGTCCTCACAGACAGGCAGGTGAGCACGTTGTGTGGGGCTAGGATGTAAATAACTGCTGCTCTTAAGGTGAATTAAGAGTGAAAGGGAGTGTCACGAAGGGCAGAGAGGGAGTCCTTGCTGGAAGGCTAATTGAAAACAGTAACTTTTGAGTAGGACTGGCAGGAAGGAGTTTGTAAGGTTCATATTTTGAGACGACAGAACTTTATGAAGTGTGTATTGGGTCCATGTGGAGTTAAGGAAGCACGCAACAGAATCTCGCGGAGTTCGCAGAATGCCTGGGTAGGCTTTGCAGACATTGTACAGTGCCCTGCTTAGCCTTGTTAACAGTATTGAGTGTGCTCCGAGGACACGCAGGCTTTCAAAGTATGTGAAAGACACTTTTGATAATTAATTGGCTCACTCTCTCCTACCTATTGCTTCATATCTAATAAAAGGCAACAGCGAGTCCCTGCCAAAGCCAACAGATACAATAATATTTGGATTAGCTGGGTTTGAGAGATACGACAGGCTAGAAGGGATATCCCTAAAGATCTTAGAAGTGAAACAATACCCCCTTTTTGTCCTGTCTTACTTCTCCTATGACTCTCAAATGATGTGCTCTTAGACTAAATTTTCCCTGATCTAAAGTGATTTCAAGAAGATCAGTGCACTTTTAGAGAATGAGCAGTGTGTGTGTGCACGTCTGAACAGATTTATAATTGGAAGCATGTTTCAATTTTATTGTGTCAGGGACACATGCTGAAATTTCCAAGTGATAAACAGACCTCTTCTTTAAGCAGCCACCATCCACACTATCGTCTACCTCCATGCACAGGCAGTGACACAGGAAATGACACACCATTATCAGATGGCCGTTAAGATGGATGCAGGGAAACAGTGAGCTTGGTGGCATGACCTCAAGACAGACATCCACAGATGTTCTGTAGTCACTTCAGTGTGCACGGTTAAAGCATGCCTGTTGTGCACTTGGGGAAATTTTTGTTTAAACTGAGAACATTTGAGTTTGGGGGAGTTTGAGTTGTTTCCAGAGGAAGAAGGGAAGAAACCAGTAAGCTTAATGGGAAGGGAAGCCATATAGGTTTTCAAGGGACCAAGAGGGGCAAGGCAGTAAACAAAGGATCAGACATTCATCCTGGACCTGCCTTTATCTGCCAGCCCCAGTAGGGAGGTGGCTAATGCAGCAGAAGCTTACTGTCACTTGCTATTGTGGTCTTATGCAATGCACAGCCTTGGTTAGACCTTAAAATGAGGATGAAACACAATAGTTCTTGAACTTGTCAAGAGGACATACCCTGTGCAGAAGATAAATAAATGATGAATCAATTCTTAGAGAAGCCATATGGAAGCTAGAGAGTCAGAGGCAATCAAGGTCACTGTGGCTCAGGGATTGTACCACAGGACTGTCATGAGATAATCAGCCAGTTCTACATCAGAACTGGAATCACCCAGTGGTAGGAAATGTTGCTCAGGGCAGGAGCAAGATTCTGGCTTCTCTGTCTAGTCTGGTCTCATGCTGTGTGTGTTCTGCCTGTTGGTAAGACTCACCAACTTTCACTCTGTAGGCAGTGTTTCCTAATCGTATCCTTTTGCACGCAGGAAAAGCATATGTGCAACAGTTAGGCAAGAATGTTAAAACTCATATTTAAAAGCCAAAACAACAGAAAATGCGTAAATCCAGCAATGGGATCTAGTGATAAATTTTAAGTGCAGAGTTAAGGAAAAGAAGAACGAGGCAGTTTATCCATCTTCCTCTGTTGTTAGCGAGCATGAGAGAATGGGACCTGCCTATATGGCAGGCCACTGCTTGATCTGAAGTGTCTGGGGGCACTTTTGCCATAGGTAAAATATGCTTTGGGTCCTTTGTCTGTCCAGGTGATACTGGATGACAGTGTACTAGATGGCAATACAGTACTGGCCATAGTGGGGGACAAAGTGCCACCTCTGACCTGTAGTCTGTTACTGTCTCCTTTCCCTGATCTCCTTCCAGACCAGTGCCAGTGTCTGCTGGCAATGCTCCTGTGGGCTCAGGAATAGAGGACAAAGACCGTGTCCTTGACATGACAGTAGCTTTGGTACTTTAACATCAGCCCAGATGTGCAAGGGTCAAAAGGACTAGTAAGTTAATAAATTCAAGAATCACAGAGTTTGGGAAAGTGCTTCTAATATGCTAACAGCATTTTTAAAACTGAAATCTAATTTTTTACTTCATAATAGGCTAAGGACAAATTTTGTATCCTACTGGCAAAGGATGGTCACCACTTTTTCACAGGCGTGTTGTATTTTGCCTTCTTGAAATGATTTATGACCAAGTAAAACTTGTTACGAGTAGAAACTGGGAAGAAGGGAGTGGGGAGGTACAGATTGTTAAAAATAATCCAGAGGAAGGTGGATTAGTAGGCTCAGGTGAGACAGTCAAATGTGCATGGTCGGTGCTTTAGCAGTTTAAAGGATTCTTGTATTTACACATCTAGAAGGACATGCTACAGCACAAATGGGAAGTTGGAACTTGTTTCGGTGCATTACGCTCTTCAATGTTGTAAGAAAACTGTTTTGCCCAAGTATGATTTTGGGAGTAATTTCCATGTCTGGAGAAAAAGGAGGGAATTCAGACAGGTCACATTTTGAAATAAACTTGGGATTTTAAAGTTTGTTAAAATAACAATTTTATTGATCATGCATAGTCCAAGTCTTACGCTGTTCCACACAAGACAGACACTCCCTTGATGGGATTTTGTTTGGGGTTAGGAGTTACTCGGCCTTGGAGCAGGAGAATGCTGTACATCTTCCACCTCGTTCTTGTGTGATTCTGTGCTGGAAAATGCTTTGAAGCTTTTTAAAATGGAAGTGAATCTACACAGAGTTTTCAGATGCACTCAAACTCGAAAGCTGATATAAATTACCTGACAATTGTATAAAATGAATGCAACTGTAAATAAAATTACTCGCTGCCCTCTCACAGTCAGGTGGGGACACTGGCAGGATCAGACGTTGCTGTTTGAGATTTTGACAGGGAGGCATCATCTCTGTGTACTTAAACGTTGCTGCTACAAGGAAACCTGTATGCTTATATGTTCATGTAGCACTAAGTGTAATGTTTCAGCAGTGTACAATTGTATTTCCTACTCTATCAAAAACAGTCTTTAGAGCTGGGTAAAACAAGCGTGCTGGGAATGTGATAGCTAACCTGAATCTGCTTTTGGTAGTAGGTAGCTCATATAAAGTGCTAGTGTGATAACAATGGTTTGAAGCACCTTAAAAAGAAAATCTATTTTAAAGTTGAAACCATCAGCAAACTTGCATTTTCCTAGGGTGATACTTTTAAAGAGTTATTTCATTGTAATGCAATATTTCAACTTTCAAGTAGTCTCTTTTTTTTTTTCCATGTAGAAGGGATGTATAACAATGTCAAACGTTTTCTCCTGATACTAGAGCCTCAGCCTGCACAATGGATTTATAAGAGCAAAACGCTTTGTCCTCTTGCTCCTGCAGGAGCATCAGTTTGAAGAGTAACACATCGGTAATAGATTCAAGTTGCTTTTTCACCAGCAGCTGATGGTGACACTCTTAAGAAGGGGCAGAATTCTCATACTTACAAATACATTTGTCGACAATATATGAGCACGCAAGACACCGATTCAGTCACATTTTGCTTTCATTTTTTTTTCTCTTTTGTGCTAGGGTGTAGCTTCCAACTGTCAGCTCTTTCAGCTGAGCGTCAGCCTTTTTATAATTGCTGCAGCACGTCAACCCCTTGAAAATTACCATATGTCAGCTGTTTACCGTATGGACTGAAAGCATGCGTATTGAGTTGTTCCCCTTTGCCCTACCTGTGTCTCTCCTGGTGACAGCCAGGTGTTTATTTTAGCTGCCACGGCAGCCACTGGCAGGGATGCCCCAGCTCCACTGGATGTGGCTCTGGGGAGTGCAGGGAAGTAGCCGGTCGCAGAACCAGACAGCGGGAAGAATGGGGCTGGGTGGCGGATGTGCTTGGCAGGCTGGCTAGCGAGCAGGCAGATTTACAGACCTAATCCCTTCCTTCCTTGCCTGAATATTTAGACAGCCAGGAGACAATTATACTGGAGGTTGTGTGATCTCCGTGGGAATTTGCTTCTGAGAAGACCTGGCTACGGAAGCAGGAGAATCTGTTTGTCCTAGCGTGAGCCTGAGTTTTTGACTGCTGCCATCACTAGAGGATGTTGGCGCCTTGCAAATAGTTAAAAGTGTAGTAATAACCCTATTTTTCCCCGTCCTTGCTGACAAAAAGATGAATGGCAAAGGGCTTATTCAAGTCAAACCTTGTGTTAATGGTACCGTGCCAATGTGTGTCTGGTTTTGGACTGTGTCTGGTGATTGGTTCCTGTCTGTGAACCAGGGCTTTTGCTGGCGTTTTTCTGTGTCTGACATCCAAATTGGACCTGTACTGCAGAGGAAAACAGTAGTAAGCTAGTAACGGAGTGCCAGATAGTAAGAGGATGACAAGTCTTTTCCAGTCGTGTGAATGTTATTGAATGAGCAGTCAGTGTGCTAGGGGCCAGTGAGCCAACAAATATGTTCAGCATTCCCACAAAATAGTCTTCAAAATAGTAGGAGGTGTGATTATGAAGGGGAGGCATTTGAAAGCTATAGATAGTGGAGTTAGGCAGGGGAAGTGAGCTGGCAGGAAGGCATTTTGAAGCGAAATGGGGCTCTGCATAAGCCTTTCCCACAGCAGCTCTGCCCATCCAGCTAGCACGTCCCACTGGTGTGGAGCAGCTGAGGGCAGGAGGCTGCCGGCATGTTTCCCTCTGGGAAAAGAGGAATGAAGGTTATAGGGAAGCACCGAGGGAACACACACGTGGGGTGGACACAAACAAGTCTGAACAAGGGGCATCTCTGCCAGGACGGCAGCTGTGGCTGTGACCAGGGCTGGCTATGTGGATTTCAGCTGCTTTCACCGAGTCTCTGCATACAGTGCAAGTGAGATCTCTGGGGCTGAATTGGCTGCCATTCTCCCCTTTGGTATTAGCCGTATTATTTACCAATCTCAAAAATGATTCGGTAGGTGATAACTAGTGTTCTGAGATCATGATGGGTCTAGTCAGCTTTCCAGACAGTACAGCAATTACCCCATGAATAGAGGTGAACTTGACAGACAGGCTGGGTGGCTGCTCTCTCTAACCTGAGCATTACTTTTGTTGTATCCTCCCTGGGATGAGCCGCAATTGCAACGCTGTCGTGAGTGTCCTGTTGGCAGCAACAACTTCATAGGCAACATGGGGGGGGGCGGAGAGGAGGAGGAGGTGGTCCGTCTTTTTTTCATTTTTAATTAAGGCAAAATAACACAATAAGAGAGGTTTGATTTGCATGAAAAATTGTATGCATGTATAATAGATCTTAATGTTAACAGGGGAAATTACTTTCTTTCAACTCAGTGGCCTGCATATTTGATTTTTAGAATTATTTGCTCCTTTGTAACTTTCATTAAGTTTTTATTGCAAAATAGTGTCTCTAAATTCCTTGTGAAATACTCAAGCCCTTTGTAGCCTAGTAGATAGGAACATTGCCTTTTACTGGAAAGCACTTTTTATTAAAATGCATTGTCTGTTTTTCGATAAATTCTTCTCTTTTTTTCCTCTGTCAAATGTATTATTATGAATATAACAATGAATACTATAATTTAGAAATACCATGCATTTAATAGTCATAATTTAAAACTTTAATTCCACAAGAAAACATGTGTGTCTGAGTGCAAAAGCCTGTTTTCATTGTGGTTTTGAATGCAGCTAAGTCTTGGAATGAACTAGCAAATGCCCTTTGTTTAAACGTAACGATACTTGTATTTGATATTTTCAGAATTAATTTTTATAGCAAACTTCATTATATCTCTGTTGTGTTCTGGGTACAATAGGGCAGCTCACTTACAGATGAATTAAAATCCATAGTTTAATAGCAGTTTGACTTGCCTAGGTAATAGACTATCTCCTGTAAATGGAGGTGCTATCAAGATAAAACATGTTAATTCTGTAACAAATCCCTATGTTGCTGATGGAAAATATTTCAGAAGAATTACTCCCTGCTATGCATGGGGGCTTCATGAATTTCAGGATAATGGAGATTACTATCTTTGAGGGGTCTGCTGAAATAAACCCTTTCCCAACGCACTGTCTGAAATCTTCTTGGAAGTCCTTGTGGATCAGAAACTGAATATGGCCTAACTACGCTTTCATTTGCTCTGCTTTTACAAGAGATATGATTTTAAACTGGCTTTAGGAATTTGGTGAAAAATCCTGTGTGGATACACTTAATTCAGACAAACCTGTCTTATACAAATTTAATATGCACGGGTAATTTATAGGTATAAGCTAAGCTAACAGAGTAAGTTTTCAACTGTTTACCTAAATCAGTTTTCAAACAGACAAGGAAAAACTTTCATACAGTACAAGATTGAGAAGATTGGGACTGTTTACCTTGGAGAGGAAATGAATCAGATGAATCAGAAGCGAGATGATAAAAGGTTACAGACAATGAAGGCATAGGCTCTACAGAGCTATTCTACCATCAGGGAAGAACAAGGAGCTTTTAGCGAAGCTTAAAAGTGGCAAAGTCAAAAATAAGTAAAAAGAAATGTTATTTCACGCAGTGAAACTGGTGGAACTCATTGTTGATGGATATCTCTGAGGGCATGAGTTTAACACGATTCCAGAGGAACAGAGAGTTACGTGCAGGGTAGGCTTAGGCTTGACTTAACTGAAAGGGGGGGGGTTTGAGTGAAGTAGAAGGAAGGAACTCTTCAGCTTAATGGTGCAAGAGCATCCTGATACTTAGAAAGCCCAACACTAATGTAGAGCCCACCTGTTTATGCAGATAACAAGGATATCCAATTGCAATGGTAGGGATTAAAAACCCAAAAAGAATGGTGGAAAAGTTAAGTGCCTGTTTGGTCTAAGCTGCTTTGCTATAAATGAGGTCAAAAGGCCTTTTTTCCCATGTCTGTCTTACATGCGGCTTCTTGTGCAAGATTTTGGTTGGAGGATTCTGGCTGGGTAGATCACCAGTAGAAATTTCTTGTTCCTGTACAGATTACCACAATTGTACCTATTTCCTTCCAAAAGCTCAACGTGTCTGCTTTATGCCTTAAAAGCTACAGCAAACTCTTACATTCTCACTAGGAGTTTGAATCACTGCATTTCAGTGCTTCTAAGGAGCAAATGCCACAAATTTGTTTGTAAAGGTCTCTCCCACACACTTGGATAATAGAAAGGACTTTTGTCTGGTTACCAGAATATGAAATAAGGACAGGCCTGAAAACCTTTCATTGTTGCTTAATGCTTGGTCCTTGGGGAAGGAAGTGCATCATAGGACAAGGTGGTTTGTTCATGGTTGTACCTGTTAATGAAATGAACTGGATTCCCTTTGGAAATAGGCATAGAAAAGCAATGCAGACAGAACAGGAACATGAAGATGCCCTGTTCTCATCCTGCTGCCTCACCCTGGTGACTCTATAGTCTTGTAGACAAGGACAGCTCTTGGACACACTTTCTAGAGCTTAAAGAGGACTACATGTTGCCGATCAAAGCAGTAGAGCCTGGAATCAGGTTCCTGAGCTGGATTTGTGGAGGGAACGGGAAAGACAGCGGTACAAAGGTAACCAGCACTTCTGGGTCGGTCTCAGTTCAGCCTGGAAGGCTGTGTGCTGCGCAGAAGGGAAGTCTCAAAGTGACTTCTTTTTCATGTGGGTTCTTGCCTTTTTTGTTTACTGCTCTGCAGCAGATAGTGAGGGTGTCTGTTGCTGCCTCTTTGCTCTCCTTAGTCAGCAGCTGCTGCTTTGTTATCTGTGGAAGAAGCTTAATCATCTCCCCAGGTAGGCAGCTAGGTTGTTCTGGGACCCAGCTGCTACCAGGATCTTCTGTGTTGCTGATGCAGACTTTCACACTGTGGCAGCCCAAGAATGTGTGCAGTATGCTATTTCTTTTGTCTCACGTGCTCAGCTAACGAACCCTGCCAGGTTGTTTGATACGCACACAAGTTCTCTCGCTGTTTTGCTGTTTATGGTGGAATGAGGTCACAAGTTAAGTCTAAGGGCATTTAATCATTAACTTTGTCCTTGTCATCTACCCTCACATCCCACCATCCTTAGTCATGCCTGCAATATCAGTAGATGAATTGCTCTATGGTGGAAAGACCTGACATGCAGATCTGCCATTGCTCATTATTGTGGCCTGGTTTGCACACCAAGTCTTCTGACTGTCTGTACTGCTGTGAACTGTGTACTCCACAGGGTTACACGTTGTTGACAATGACCTAGTCATATTCAAAGGCTGAGAATTGCCCTCGATGTACAGAGGATGTATTTACACACCCCCCCCCCCCCGCCCTCCCACCCCGTCTTGCCTCACCCACCTCCCTCATAATCCTCCACGCAGCGCAACTCGACGCGAGGCGCAC
>WUAM01000287.1:45441479-45463307 GCA_024336885.1 Actenoides hombroni
ACACTACAGGCTTGGGGATGAGTGGCTGGAAAGCTGCCTGGTGGAAAAGGACCTGGGGGTGCTAGTGGACAGCCAGCTGAACATGAGCCAGCAGTGTGCCCAGGTGGCCAAGGAGGCCAATGGCATCCTGGCCTGTATCAAAACCAGTGTGCCCAGCAGGATTAGATAAGTGATTGTGCCCCTGTACTCGGCACTGGTGAGGCTGCACCTTGAGTACCGTGTTCAGTTTTGGGTGCTGCAGTATAAGAAAGACACCGAGGTGCTGGAGTGAGTTCAGAGAAAGGCAGCGAAGCTGGTGAAGGATCTTGAGAATAAGTCTTATGAGGAGCAGCTGAAGGAGCTGGGGTTGTTTAGTCTGGAGAAGAGGAGACTGAGAGGGAGACCTTATTGCTCTCTACAACTCCCAGAAAGGAGGTTGTACTGAGGTGGGTGTTGGTCTCTTCTCCCAGCTAAGTAGTGACAGGACAAAAGGAAAGGGGCACCATGGGAGGTTGAGGTTGAATATTAGGAAAAAAATTTTTACTGAGAGTGGTGAGGCATTGGAACAGGCTGCCCAGAGAGGTGGTGGAATCACCATCCCTGGAGGTGTTTAAAAAATGTCGAGATGTGTCACTTCAGGACATGGTTTAGTGGTCCTGATAATATTTAGTAGACAGTTGGACTTGCTGATCTTGAAGGTTGTTTCCAACCTCAATGATACTATGATTCTGTGAATTGCAGAACAATACTGTTTGTGCTTATTCATGAGAATGAATACTGTCCTAAATCAATGAGGCCACTCAGATCAGCTTTCACCTTAGTGCACAAGTGATCACCTTGTACAATATTAGGATTAAAAATCTCTTTGAGAGGAAGGAGATTGTACTGTTCAATATAGTCATAACTATTTCTCAAGCAAGTAAAATATCCCTTTTCTCATCTCCTCCACAGTGCAAGGACTTTATACAAGGACAACATGCACATTTCACAGCAAGTAAAAGACAATAGAATTTTCTAACCCTCTTTGAGCTTCAAGTGAAGGTAAATGAGTACAGGCTGAGGCACCACAGAGATGAGTCCAGCTGTAGGCAACCAAATCCAATCTTTTAAAGTAAGCTTCCATGAATGGAGCAGGGGATGTTAGAGGCACAAGGGAAGAAGTTGCTCCCTGCCAACTCACTTTTACAAAAAATAAATTATGTGGTGTGAAATGTGCACCTCTGTGCGTTGTTGGACAGGCTGCAGCTCTTCCTGTCCACCACACTGAGCAGGGCCACTTGGACTAGAAGGAGCATCAACCTTCATGATTCCCCTCACAGATATTTGACAGAAATCTCCCTTTTTGGCTCTGCCACACAAAGTCCTCTGATCATGGATTTTCTTTTGATCTGTCTCTGCTTGGACTTAGGTATTTTCTGCCATGTTGGTTTGTTTCCTCTGAAGCTCAGCTGAGCTCCTTTCCAAAGATACCTCAGCCTACTGAGGATAACTTGGACACAGTCTCAGCATTTCTTCTACATCCAAGATCAACAGATTTATGACTCTTGCCCATTTTTCCACACCATATTGACTCTTTGCTATGGTTTTCTTTGCCAAATTTCAGTGCCAGGCTTGTGAATGATCTCAGTCTCCCTGATTCTCAGATCCCATTTCTTGTCCATTTGTATTTCAGCCTCTCCAGGCCAGTCATTAGGAGCTTAGGGAGACATTTCCCTGCCCACATACTGTTTCCTCCTGTTTCTCCATAATTTTGCAAGCCCAACACTTTTGTCCCTACTATATTTTGTCCTAAAAACTTTCTCTTCCATGTTCACTAGACCAAACAGGGTATGTGGGCTGGGAAAACACTGATGGAGGAAGAAGGTATCCACGCTTTTGTCTTAATGGTCTGGGTCTGGCAGCATTCAGCATACTGGAACTGCAGTTCCAAGGAAGGTCCTGCTCAGCCCCAGGCTGGAGCAGACCTGCTGGATTGGGAGCCTTGAGGGAATGGCCAAAATTGCTTCTTGGCTAAAACAGATAAAAATCACATACATCATTATTGACAGTTTTTTAATTTGAGTTTTTATTTTATGTTCTGTTTGAGGATTTACACTTGGTCCAAATTCAGGTAGGTTTTTGTTTAGACACATTCCTAACACAAAGGGCAAATTTTTGATATGTTATGTTTATTGTCAGACTGAAAGCAGGGAATTAGTGGGGAGCCTTTCTTGAAGAAGATCTTTCCCCCTCCACACCTCTGCCTGTAACATTTCTCAAAACTCCCTACAATATTATGTCTAGAAACGTTTTCCTCCACCCCAAATCAGGCTGCAGCACATATTCAATGCATTTCCACCCCAGATTCCCACTCAAGAGGGTCAAATTTTGCAGAGTTACTTGCAACTGAAAATGAAATTTTTTGTGGGGAAGTATCAAGTAACCTCAGTAACAAGCATTGCTGTGCCCTGTGGTACTCTGAGCTGACACTCCCCACCTCCTGCCTGTGCCTTTTCTTGTGGCTTTATTTAGCTCAGGGTTTCTTATGATTGAGCCAGTTCCTGTTCCCAGCTGAAGTCGGTGACAAACTTCTTGCTGGCTTTGAGGCCGGAGAATTCATTGCTTGATAAAATGGGAGCACACTCAAGGGATCACTCAGAGGGTCACAGAGTGCAGCTGGCTGAGTCCACTGCAGGATCTTGTGCTGCTGAAAAAGACAGAAAAGAGTCGAGTGTGCTGTTCTGTTCTAACTTGATAAACATCAGTCTATTTTAAATAGCCTGCCTTTTTTTTTTTTTTTTTATTATTTTTTCTTTGACAAGAATACTATTGCTGGAGGTGTTGTAAGCAGGAGGAAGAGAAGTCGTTTGATGCCGCACATGGCACAAAGCTGGGGTAATGAAGGAGTGGGTATATTTCAGGTCACTATGAGCTCAGGCTGTGAGGTCTAAATAGCTGCTGGAACGGCACAATTTATCATTGTGTGAGAGAGAAGGTTTTGGTTGCGAGACCAGTTTGTCTGTGATCTATGTACCTTTTGAAACCACACTGCTTTATTTGCCTTAGCAGAACAGAGATTTAGATATAAGCTTAAATATACTTTTTTAAGCACACTAAGAGTTTGGGAGTATCCAGATATTATGATAATCTTATCTGAAGGTGTGAAGGTGTGGAAACACTATAAAATAAGGTGAAGTATTTGAGACTAAAGTAATAACTTCATGTAATTCTTATCTATCATTGAGTATTTCCTTGTGGTGTTGGGGTGGGACAGAACCATATGGCATTCTTTCCTTGAGGCAAGACTTTTTTTAAGCTAATGTAAATTAGGTTGCATTTGCCTTAGGCCAAAAAAAATTTACATGTGGCCAGTTGATGGGAATCAACAGATGTGCAGCAACTGAGCTGTAAGTCTAAGCCCTTACTACAGTCGTAAGTTGTCACATTGCTACTGGCAATGGGCTAGTATGTAGGTTTGGGATTAAAACAGCTAAGGAATATAATTCATTGAACGTACAAAAATGTGGTGATTTGGTATACTTCAGGATACAGACTAGGTAAGCTTTTGACAGATTTAACTACATGTGCAAAGAAAAAAGGTGAAAAGTCTAGCTATTGACATTAGACTACAGGCTTCTTTCTTATAATGGCTTGTGCCATGTGAAGCCATCACAAGGTGAAATTGAAGCACTTTCCCTATCACATTTAATAGCAGAGAAATTAAAGATGGGGTGTGTGTGCGTGCAAAGTGGCTGACATAGTACAATAACAGAGGTTTTAAACATATCTAGAATAGCTAAGAGGAGAATATACTTGCACTAACAGTGATGAAAGAGTAGTGGTGTAGGGCAGAAAGTAGGAGTAAAGAGCTGTATGGCTGCAGAGACAGCTGGTCATGAAGAAAAGCTAGAAAACAATGCCATTGGTAGTGGTTCTGGGGTTTGGTCTTGTTTTTAAAATGCACTTTCAAAATAAGCTTTTAGCGATGTTGCAGGATTATTCTATTGCTGCCATTTGTATGCACTGTTCAACTGCAGCTTTCCATATGTGCTGGAACTGTGTGAGCTGGGTCTGGGAATGGCACACAAGAGATTCCTGCAGCATTCAAGAGAAGAGGAGAGTAGAGACTTGAATGACTACAATGGCTGAGAAGAAGGAAAACATATCAGCACATTTTGGAAGTATTCCAGATGGAGAGAAAAACTCTTCCCTCTGTGTCAGTATCCGCCCAGATCTGACTCAAAAAACAGATCTAACTCAAAGGCTTGAGGCTAGAAGAGGGGAGGGGGTATGCAGCTATATAACTGCAGGTGCTTCTTTGAGAAATTTCTGGAAAGCTTAGAGGATATGCTGGGTTTATTTAGTACAGAAGACATGAGTAAGGAGGGAGGAGCCCCGCAACACAGAGAATTTTTGGAAAAATCTGTAATTTTGATTACTGAATGCCTGCCCTGAAATCCTACGCAGAGCAGTATTTCATACTGGATAATGAAGTGTGTCAAAATTTTTAGGGGAGAAAAGATATTCTTACACTACTGTAAAAGGTAAATCAGTAAAACTACACTATATAGCAGAATTTCTAAATTAAATCAATAACCCTACACACTAAAGTAGTGCTTTGTAAGCTAAAAGTGCTCTACACATCATACTAATCCTTTGAGAGTGTAGAGAGTTTAGGAGATTGGTTACACCATCTGCAATATCAGTAAAATACAGTATTAGGTTACATATGACTGCTAAGGTAGGCGTCAGTAAATAAGTATGTGATATTAAAAATTTGACAGTTGTAAGTTGTTCTTTGATAGCAGAATGTGTGTACTGGTATGTTGCATTTACCCTTCTGCCTATGTGATCTGAGTGAAAATCAGCCCTTTGGTAGAGCTAACAGGCCACTCGAAGCGTTTACCGCTGCGTGGGTGAACCTCAAAGATTAACGCTGTAATAGGAACAGGAGTTGGAGGGCTGACATTAGTTTCCAGAGGTCTCTGGGGTGACTTATCTGCAGCTAGAGAGGCTGCATTTGCCATCAATTTTTAAACGGTGAATGAGCTGGGCTGAATCCACTCCCTGCTCCCTGCTGCTCTGAGTCCTAGGGAAGCAATGTGTGAAGTCCTGTCCAGGCTGGCAGGGGATTGACTGCTTTCTTCCCACGGTGTTTATGTCCCTGAAAAGGGAAGATTGGGGTTTCCACTGGGTGCCCTGGAGAAATGGAGAGGCTGTGTGTAATGAGTAAGTGCATCCCTTAGCTCTGGAGTTGACCAGTCGCTGGAGCAGCCTTGCAGGAAGAGCGAGCACTGTAAGGCTGCCGTGTGCAGAGCTCTGCTGAAGAAGGCAGAATCAGAATCTTACCAACATCTGTTTTCTTCCAGTTGTACTTTTTTAGTCTTTACTGACTATTATTTAATGTTTCTGGTGCAGTACCTTGGTAAAGGGCCACGCAGGGCCTGAATACCTTTCCATCCAGTGCACTGCACTGTGATGACCATCCAAGCCTGTCAGGGCCACTGTGTGCCATGGGCCTGTCCTTAATGGGGCAGAGGTCCCGTTCCCCAAGAAGCTGTAGCACAGCCAGCGTGCTGTTCTAGTGAACCTGGAGCTGTGCTTGGCCGAGGCTGGATTGCTGTCTGAAACTCGCAGTCCTTCTGGGTTTGTACTTTGCCATACCTGTATGTTTTATTTGCTACTTCAGTGTAGCCAGCTTTATTCAAATAATTTGAATTTAAAATCTCGTATTTGGGTTCTGTAGTTAAAGCGCGTGCATGCAGTAAGAATTGCCTCCTTTATTTTTCTCAAAGGCACTCACCAACTTCAGTCCCCTGAAGGGTTATTGGCATTATACTTGAGCCAATTAGTTTTGTTTAGAAGATTATACTTATTCATCTACTGTAATATCAAGTAACCAGCGTTGACGGTTTTCTCTTCCTCTAGCCTACATTTGCAGAGCTAGATATGGGAACATATGCATCACATTCCTTTCTATTTGGTGGGCCTCGGAGTCTAAATTGGGACTTCTGAGATACTCTTGAGCACTGAGAAACCATATGTGGTGTTGTGTTGTTTGAATGACATTCAAAACCAGAGGGTTTGTGTAAACACGTAATTGGAAATAGAGCTCAGTCAGTGAAAGAACATGCACCATTGTTCAACCTATGCATCTGTACAAGAGGGCTGAGAATGGGAAAAACTGCAGAATGGGAAAGCTGCAGCTTTTCTAAATTAAGAAAGAACAAGAAAAAAGTCTTTCAAAATGGACTCTACAGAAAAGATCTGCAGAGCTGGTGTCTCCTATTACATACCTTGGCTTAACGGTCCTGGAAGGAATGACACATTTACAGCCAATAACTGCTGGTAATCCCAAGGGACTGGAATGGGCCCTCCTATTTAGCAGTTCACTGTGATTAAAGAGAACATGGTGAGAAAACCCGCCTTCTGACTTGAGGGACACATTTCCCACAGGGAGCAGGTAGCTCCTGTGGTTGGGAAGAAGTTCCTGAGGGGTATATATACGGGTGCTGTTACTTTAAGAAGAAGCTAAACACTTGGTATGTGAAGGGTAAGAGTTGCTTTAAAGAAGGATTGGACAGCAGATTTGAGCTTTGGAATGTTTGCACTTTTGTTATAATCAAATAAACACATTTTCTAAGGGGTTTTTTGTTTGCTTGGTTGGTTGGGTTTTTTATGTATACCTCTTCAAAATGTTTTATGAAATCGAGCTGCCATGGGATAAGGGCCAAGGTCCTTACATGGATTAATAATCATTTCAGTTTAGGAAATACAGGTTAGGGAAGAACTGACCTTAAAGCTCTTAAAGGGAGTGGAGTGAACAGTGAGGTCTCTCTATTGTGTCTGGTGCTCTTTAGCATAGTCCTGAAAGAGATGGAGGAGGAGACACAGAAGCATCCTGCTGATACCAAGTTAGAGAGCATAGCTGAAGTGAGGATGTACTAAGGGACTGCAGAAAGGCCTTGCAATAAAGAGGGACTGAAGGGTGATCTGGCAGTTGAAATTCAATGTTGATGTATATAGAATAGTGCAGAGGGGGGAGAAACAGTCCTAAACTGAAATACAGCGATGGAATCTAAACTATCCCATGGGAATAAACCTTGGGTTATAATGATTTTATAAAAATGTCTGCTGAGTGTGCAGTAGGAATAAGAAAAGGGAAAAAAACCCCAAAAACAGAATACTAGGAATTATTGGTAAAGGAATTGTGAACAAAAAGGAAGATGTTTATGCTACAGTACAAATGCATGACACACTTGAATATTGCATCCTTACTCCCTCATTTTAGAAAGGATGCAGGAGAAGGGGAGAAGATACACAAAATGTTGACAAAAGATGTGGAGTGACTCTCATATGGAAAACAACTTGGGGATTTTCAACGGCCTGTCTGAGCAGGAAGAAAACAAAAGTCTATCAACTCTCAAGTGGCATGGATAAAGCAAATAAAAAATGGGTATTCACTCTTCCACACCATGGGAGCCAAGCAGCCTCAAGTGAATGGTTAGGTGACAATTTTAAAACTAGCAAAACAGACTTCTATGGCTGTGAAATTGCCACGGGATATTGTATGTGCCAAAAGTTCCCATGCTGACAGTGGTGTTTGGACATACCCCTTAAAGAAAAATCTCCCAGGAGCTACTGTACAGAAAAATACAGTTGTGGTTCAGGGAATCATCTCGCCAGAGACTGCTGGCAGCTGGGGAGGCCCTGAGGTTGGGAAGCTGGGGGGGCCCTGCAGCCGTTTGATCTTGTCTGGGGAGGAAAAGCTCTAAGTTGTGACTGTAATAGGACCCTTGGCTACCTCAGTCTCTGAGCCGATCCTGTCTGGCCGTTCCTGTGTAATTAGACCCACCTTGTGCCAGAGCATTGTTTAAACACATGACAAAAGAAGCTCCTGCCCTTAAAAATCAATTTGAGCTTTTGTGGAAGGATTTCACTGAATGTCCTTGCAGAAGAAAGAGGCAGAAGAATTTTAAAAAAGAAAAGGCTGAGATGGATGAAAATGTGTACTAGATGAAGTCCTAATTTGCAAAGACATTTTAACACTTTTGGAGGGTCTTTTTGTTTTAATAGCTATACATAGTACCTTATTATGTCAGCCACGTGTGAATAACAGCGGTGCTGATGTCTGGCAATAAGCTCCAAATTGTGAACATCTTTGTATCCAGGCACTTGCTGTAGCTTCTCAGAGGCTGAAATGCAGCTGACCTGAATAAAACCTGTGTAGAGAAACACCTGATTTTCTTTTTTTTGAGGGTATTGTAATGTGTGCAGTGTATGTGCTAAATACGTTGCTTTCTAGTTGGCTGTCCATGTAATGTTGGATTGCAACAGGCTGCTCTCTGTCACACCTGATGGCTAAACCTGTCTCACCCACGCCATGGCAAAGTACTGGTGCATTGAGCCTTCTTAGAATCAAGCTTTAGGTTGGCCTCAGATTTCAGTTCTCCTGTGCACTTTTTTTAATATGGCCTCTAACTCAAGAGATACAAGCACAAATGGATTCCAGGCAACAAATAATCAGATAAGTATTTATTTATTTAACTCAATCTATAGAATTACACTGGCAATAGTTTTTTTCAGAGTTAGGCTTTCATTGAGCGAAATACTGTCTTTTAAAGATGCTTTTCTCTTTTTCAGGCCTCTACACTGAAAGATTCTGAATTTCTTTGGGCATGGTAAGAAATTCCCTCTTAATTACAGAAAAAAGAGTCAGTTAAGAGCAGGTTATTTTGTTTACCTTGTGATATGTTCAAAGTGGAAGTACAGCTGTGGTAACTAGGTGCATTTGATTTATGTTGTGCATCCTAAAATGGGAGGAAAAGACCTAACTAAAGCAAACATGCACTGCAACCATGCGGGCCAGGGTTTACTCCCACGATACCAAGAGGTGGGCTAGAGTTGGCTGTAAGCTGGAGCTGAGGGCCCATCAGAAACTGTCTGCCTGCCTGCATGATGGAGAGAATTTATTTTTTAACTATATATAAAAACACCTTTTAAATGATCGTAGTGAGCATAGAGTTGCATAACTTGATGCTGTAAAGGTTGCCTAGTAGACCCACCAGAATATGGGCAGGAAGCAAGAAAAAGCCAGGCAGGTGGGGAGGATGCACTGTGCCATGATGGGAAAAGCTTGTAATATAGATGTTGCTGAAATATGAAGTAGTTCAATCTCATTGAGATGAAGGCTTTAGTCTTGCTGGCACAGCTGTGTCATGAAGAGATTTATTATATCTTTGTCATCATTGCTATGCTAGCAAAAGCCCTGATATATATGAAGTTACACCAGGGGGGGGAGAAAAAAAAATATTTTTTTTTTCTTGGACAACTTAATTTGCTCATGGAAATGTTGTAAAACTGTACCTGCAAAGGGCTTTTTTTGCTAGTGTAAATTGTCTATGCTTGTGTAACTACGCCCATAAACCATTATAGGAGTCTACAAGGACTTGCTGAAATGAAATAATCTATCTGAAGCTAAAGACAACAAATAATCCTCAGTATAAATTCGTATGACTGGACATGGTATGTAAGAAGTAAATACCAAATCCAGGGATGATACAAGGGGTTTTTTTTCCAATTGTTTTCAGTTGTTTTTTGTGTTTTGTTGTTTTGGGGTTTTTTTAACCATCCCTCTCAACATATGGTCACTTTTTGCCTAAAGTTCAAGCTGAGAAAAATGCAAGACAGCATCATTCAGATATTTTTTCCACCTGGGGCATTTATTTTCTTTGAGGGACTGTGTACTACTGGCGGGGCTTAAGATGGTGAGTCCCAGAAAGCCTTGCTTCTGTACCAAGAGAAGTACCACTTTCTTTGGCAGTGTTGAGGGAGTCTCTCTTTGAAGACTCCCTCCCACATCTGTATATCGGGCTTGAAGCCAAGACTCCCTTCTGGAAAGAAACCTTGCTAAAATTGCTCATTTCATGCCTCTTTATTGAAAGGAAGGGAAGGAGGGGGGAAGGGAGGTATGGGCCAAGTGTATTAAGAGGGCATAGCAGAGTAGGCTTTTGATTTTGTGTGCTTGGGGACAAGGGGGCAGCAAGAAAGGAGAAGGCTTTACATTAATTAGCACCATATTTACCATCTCTTCCTCCCACCTCAAATCTGATAAATTCTTCCCCTTCTCCTCTCCAAAACACATCTGTAGTCTTTTAGACAACTGTTTATGTTTGGGTCCTTTGAACTAGCAGAGGCACTTGAAATAAATGCACTTATAAATGTGCTTCCTGGCAGCCTGTCTAGTCTGCCTATGGACACTTAAAAGAGTTGAAGAATGTATCTTACATATCTCAGAAATATGCTAAGTTCACAGTGGTGGCACCTGAAATAGCTTTATTCTTCCCTCCCCCATAGAGTACAGTGGAATTGCTAGTGTATTATTTGATAAACAATCACCAATTAGTTGCTCCAATCCTTGCTAATTCAGCAACTGTTCTCCAGGGCCTCCAGGCAGCTTGTATGCCAGTTCATGGGCTCGCCCCAGGTTGCTCTGAACTGAAAGAGTTTCCTTAATTGTTTTTGCTGTTGTGTCTGTTTAAAAGGTTTTACTGCTCCTTGTAGTGAGCTAGGTGGTGTGTTGCAAATGCGCGCTCACTGTCTTACCTTTCCCCGGTGCGCCATTCACGACAGGAGGAACATAATCCCACGATGTAATGCTACATCCTACTGGTACCTCTACACAGGTGGGTGGAAACACCCACGTTGTGCACTGAATGGAGGGTGGCCTTGCTGAATGTGAGCAACAGGTGTGATGCTGCTTCACCTCCTCAGTCTTTTATAGGTTTGGGTACTGATGATGGATAGTCCTGCTGCCCCTGCAGTACACCTAGATCACAGATAAATCAGATCTCATTCATCTGCTGCTCATAGAGTGGAACAGGACAGGAAGATGAATTAGTCATCCTTGATAGATGTGAAAGATTCTTGCAAATTCTGTTGAGCAACAAGCTGTGGATGGGAGAAGTGACTCTCTGCTAACACTTGTTCCATATTCTTTTGTCTTACAGGTGCCTGTCAATGACTACGAAATCTGCTGCTGAAGCAAATTGTAGAGGATGTGGCAGACCTAGGGTTGTGGGTCCTTTGCACATACAGATATTATTGTGTGTGTCTGTTTGACCATGGTAGGATATTTAATATATCATAGAAATAAGTTTTGTACCTCCAGACTAAGTGTCACTCTCACCATAGATCCTTCCTTTCAAACATATTTTCCCTCATTCAAGCCTTTTAAAAGAAGAGGGAAAAAAACTTGAAAAAATGTGACTTTCTATGAAAAATATACCTTATTGTCATCTTCTGGGGAAAAAGGGAACTTTACTGTATCCACTATTGTTGTAAGTGAAATATGGTGTACAGCATGCTAAGTAGTTGCTCACTCAAATGTCAGTGTGAACCCAGAAATCCTCAGTAGAGGAAAATAATAAATATTTTTATTTTCTCTAAAAGCTTCTCTGTAAAATTCTTCTAAAGATTTTCTTCATGAGACAACATAAAACAAGCAGATGGATGCCTCTTCACTTCTCAGCCTGGTGGCAGGCTTGCTGGGACTTTTGGCCAAGCGCTCTGAAACCACTTTAAGTCTCCACAAAGATGAAGCCCACGTTATTAACCAGAGATATGCCCCATCTGTGGTGAGCAGGGGACTTGAGTGTTAGATGTTGCTGTTGTAAGCCACACCGTTGCCCCTTTATCAGTACCTGCAAAGAAAATGATGTGAACCTTCTCTGCTCACAAGGTCTGGGCAGAAAGTTGAACAATGATGTTCAGCTAAAGTAATTTCTTTCCTTTCTTTTCATCCTGCCTTTTGAAGTATGTGTCATTTTTTCACATTAAACTGCCTGTGCTTCAGCATTTTCATTCTGATTTGGGTTTTTTTGTTTGTTTTGGGTTTTAGGTTTTTGTTTGTTTGGGTTTTGTTTGGTTTTGGTTTTTAATTTTCAAACATACTTGCTTTCTTTCACTCCTTCAAATGGGTTGTTTGGCCTCCACATACATAACCTTCTGGACTTGTATTGAAGATTGTAGAGAAAAGGTGATAGCACAGCATAGTATTTGCAGTACGGTGCATCTTCTTGTAACCACACTAAATAGCAAGGCATTATTCACAAGGAGGTGAGTTTATATTTGCTTCTGCTAAGTTCTTAGCTGTTCAGTTTTAGCACTGGATGCCTGGGTTTCTTTTTATGGAGTGCCTGTTTACTCTTGTATATTTTTATAGAGTAAAGGGGTGGTGGGGAGAACGAGGGTGTTATGTGCAGTAATGTTATAAATAACATTGGCTCTCAGGTTATTTGCATTATAGCTGCTTGTCTGAATGTGTAAAGTTAAACAAAAAGGTCATAAACAATAAAAAAAGGCAGAACAGTGTAATGGATAAGAGATTTAAGGGAAATGCTACAGAACAGAATGTATTTATTGGGGACTATTCCCTACCTATCCGATAAGCCAGACAGAAAATTGCTTACTCCTCCCACAGCCTCAAACAGATCAAACAGAATACTAAAGCCTTAAAGATTCTGGTGTAAGGAAGAAGGAGGGTTACTCAGCACCCATCATGCTGAACTGGCAGGCAAATGGCAAGCATGCTGGGAGCAGAGCTATGTTCCCAACCCAGAAAGAGTGACTGGTGTGGGTGGCATGATGAAACCCAGCTGTGATGGAGAAGGGGAAGCACACACATGGGCTTTGTTGTTGTTCTTGCCCTTTTGCTCCCTGTGCTGTATATTTGAGGGTAAATAAACAAGAAGTGCTTACTTTAGAGCTGTTGCAATCTGTGTGGTGGTATTTGGTTCAATAATGAGACATCCAGTAATGTTGCAAACTCCTGAACAAACAAGGCGCGGGACGGGGATCCAGGGGAGGCTGGCTGCAGTTCCTGCCCCTGCCTGTGTGTGAATGCTCACATGGGACAATGGTGCCGAGGTCCTAGTCCTGCAGCTGCTGAAACTGGAAAGGAGGCAGGCTCCAATTTCAGGCAAAGAAGGCCATGCTGTCATTGTGAAGGCTGGCTGAAAGATTTCGGAGTATGGCTATCTATGCCTGTGATGTTTTCATTGACAGAATTTAATTTCTGAAATGTAGTAACAACAGTGCATCCTTGTAATGCTATTGCATTTTTTATTGTGGCTACCATTTACAATAACCCTGCTGTCATACTGGCCTCTGGTGTGGTGTCAGTAGTCTCTGACTCTCTAAGATGATGAAAGTGAAATTGGACCATTTCATACACACTAGGTTTTCTTTCTTCCTCTTTTCTTCTTCCAATATGCTGCTTGAGTTCGTGGAATTCTTCTGGCTTTTTCTTTCCTAGCATTCATCCTCAAAAGTACATAGCATCCAGGTGAAGGTTTAAATAAAACTCCATGAGAGATCTGTCTTCTTGATGCAGCAGACATCATGGAAGACACTGAGTCCTGCTCATTTTTCCTGTCCTTCCTGGCTTGCTGATTCCAATCCCATATCAAAATCTTGAATTCCTTCATGGCAGCTGGGCCTTTGAAACTAGGAATTCAAATTCTGGAGGGCTTGGAGGCAAGAAAAACCCTCAAAGGACTTCTGGAATAGCAGGGCATGTTCTGGTTCCCAGAAGTAAAAGAGAAGCACCAGTGAATCTGCAAGGGTGCATGGCAAATCTACAAGGGAGAGCGGAGAAATGTTGGAGCTAGCAAAGCTTCTGTGAGAAGAAAGGGTTTGGCTAGTGGTGGTGACTTGAGCACGCACTGCAGAGTGCTCCAGCAGCAAACCTCTGCTAGACCAATGGGTCCCATATGCCAGAGGACTTTGATTTGTGTCTGGGTTTAGTAGGGATCTAAGGCTCGAATCTCTTGTATAAATTCTACTGAAAACAGCTTCAGCTGTGACTCAGTTACAGATGTAGTTAGTTAATTCAGTGATATATTAAAGTAACACTTTACATCTGGACTTAGCAACCAACTTGAAATCCACATTTAAAAACTATAGTAAAGTACCAGAGAGATTATGACATGATGTAGTCCATCAGCAATTTTTTACTGCAATGAGAGCTAATGTTTCAGTGATCTCCTAGCATGGAGAACACACTGGAAAAGTCATGAGTAATTGGAAACTAAATGCTGTAAGTGACAGGTCTACGGCAAAGATCTGGACCAAAAATTGCAGAAACTCCAATGTTGTAGAGTGAGAGGCAAAATACTATCACGGCTGAAGGCTGGGGAAGAGAGGAAAAGCACAGGGTTAGTCTAATCTGCTGGCATAGAAAGAGACCTAAATTGGGCATTGGACATCTGCAAATTCACTGAGATTCCTCTTGTTACCCTATTTACTGCTGGTATCGAGAGGGGGCTGGAGTCTTAAAGTTGCAACATCTGTAGTGGAAATATGTAGTCTGTTTGGGAGCAGTAAGAACTATGAATGCCTTCAGACAATTGTAAAGTGTTCCACCAAGTGAGCAGAACAGTGCTGGATAAAGATAAGTGGTGAATAAAGTAAGACTGACTGTGAACAGTCAGTCCTGCCAGATCCAGAAGAGCTGAGTATGGGAGTTCAGTGAGGACACTCGTGCGAATGACAACCACAGTCACAACCCAAGTGTGATATTAGGTTGTGTATCAGCATTAAGCATTTTCCTGGAGAAACTGGGTGCTCATGGCTTGGACGCATATGCTTTACTGGATAAAAAACTTGGCTGGATGGCCACGCCCAGAGAGTGGTGGAGAAGGGAGTTAAATGCAGTTGGTGGCCGGTCACAAGTGGTGTTCCACAGGGCCCAATATTGGGACCCATTCTCTTTCATAATTTTATCAGTTATCTGGATGAGGGAATTGAGGGCATCCTCAGCAAGTTTGTGAACAACACTAATTTAGGCAGATGTGTTGATCTGCTTGAGGTGTAGAGGCTCTACAGAGGGATCTGGACAGGCTGGATCAATGGGCCAAGGCCATGGTATGACATTCAACAAGGTGAAGGGATGGGTCCTGCACTTGGGTCACAACAACCCCAGGCAATGCTACAGACTTGGGGATGAGTGGCTGGAAAGCTGCCTGCTGGAAAAGGACCTGGGGGTTCTAGTGGACAGCCAGCTGAATATGAGCCAGCAGTGTGTCCAGGTGGCCAAGAAGTCCAATGGCATCCTGGCCTGTGTCAGCAATAGTGTGGCCAGCAGGACTAGGGATGTGACTGTATCCCTGTATTGAGCACTGGTGAGGCTGCACCTCAAATACTGGGTTCAGTTTTGGGCCCTACTATGAGAAGGACATTGAGGTGCTGGAGCGTGTCCAAAGAAGTGGAGCAAAGCTGGTGGAGGGTCTAGAGCACAAGTCTTATGAGGAGTGGCTGAGGGAACTGGGGTTGTTTAGCCTGGAGAAAAGGAGGCTGAGGGCAGACCTTTTTGCTCTCTACAACTACCTCTGAAAGGAGGCTCTAGCCATATGGGGGCCAGGCTGTTCTCCCATGGAGCAAGTGATAGGACAAGAGGTAATGGCCTCAAGCTGTGCCAGGGGAGGTTTAGGTTGAATATTAAGAAAAATTTCTTCATTGAAGGGGTTGTAAAGCCCTAGAACAGGCTGCCCAGGGAGGTGGTGGAGATACCATCCCTGGAGGTATTTAAAATATGTTGTGCTTAGGGACATCGTTTACTGGTGATGTGGCAGTGCTGGATTAACAGTTAGACTTCATGATCTTCATGGTCTCTTCCAGCCATAATGATTCTATGATTCTATCATTCAAGACTACCAAGAAATTGAGTTGGTATTATACAGCCTTTTGTATAAAGCTCTGCCAGTGTTCTCAGCTAGAACAGAATGCACAATGTTGGCCTCCTGAGGTCAAAAAGGGTGTGGCTGAATTAGGTGGACAGGGAAAAGGCTGACAAGAATATTCAAGAGCTTGGAAAAACTTCTGCCAGAAAAGGGACCAAAAATTTACCTTTAGAAGATAGAGGAGAAATGATACAAGTATGGAGGATGCTGATTATGTAGGAGACCAGAGGTCAGGAACTTACTCTCTTCCCATCCTGTAGCGTAGGCCCATAGGGGCGCAACATGAAACTTCACAGTTGTTCAAAAAGATATTAATTATGACTAATTGATGGGGTGATATTAACAGTCCAGTCTTTACATCATAAACTCAACTTTAAAATTTTAGGAGTGGTAAGGATAGGTGATAGCCACAGTCCTACAAAAGCCTAACTCCTGATGAATGTGCCTCTTCAGAATGGACTGTTAGTTACTTCATGCTCCAGTTTTCAAACTATTACTTGAATTTTTCCTGATTCATCCCTCTTCTCAAATCCTATTTACATCCTATAAGGGGAGTTAATAATTCAGTGTACTGTGCTTATTTACAAAAAAAAAAAAAGCCTTTGATAGAGATATCTGGTGCTTGTGCTGTTCCAGAATCATTCAGCTACTGCGCAACTTTAAAATGTCTTTTCTAATATTCATTATTATTCTAATTATTCATTATTTTAATTATTCTAGTTTGTGTGGTTTGGAAAAACAGTGCATTTAATTGCTTGATTAGCTGGCCTAAAGCCACTTAGGTGTATATGAAACAAATGTGCATGTATGGGTATTTCTGTGAACACACAAATGAGTATATAGTGAAACATGGTACAGGATTGCTCAGTAGGATGCAAATAAGAATTACAAAGGTTTGGTTTTTTGGTGTTCTGTTTGTTTGTTTTTTGTTTTTCCTGTTTTGTTTTGATGTTTGTTTTGTTTTTCCTGTGACTTTCATGACCTCCTTCTTTCAGGGCTGTATACATATGGCTCTTTCCCCAGTGTGTCCTAGTTCCCTTCACACTGTCAGAAGGATGACTGCTGCTTTGAGAGATTGTTCCTTGAAGCAGAGTCGTCATTTTTACCTTCCTTTCCCTTTCCCAAATATTCTTCTGCTGCTCTGGGTCTACACATTCCTTGTGTCATGGCAGCACATGAGTTAAATTTTCCTAGAGGCATGATGCGGCTCTAAAGTAACATGTCTGTTGATGATAAACTTGCTGGGGAGCATAGAAGCTAATGCTTGGCCTTAGATATTTTTGCACTTCCTGGAACCACAGATATTAATCCAAACATCCATCTGCCCTTTGTATTGATTTGAAGTATATGGAGACATTGAGCAGCTGATCTCAGAAAAGATCTGTCATACAGAGCCTTCTGTCTGTTTAGCTTGCTCTGAACAGCTCTCAGGAAATTAAGTATTTCTTAAAAAATATAATGAACAGAAATTGTGAATCCTGAATCTTCCCTCGGAGAAAAAGACTTTTCTTCTTTTTTCCTAAAGAAATATGGATAAATTGATTAGATTTTTAAAATACAAATACTGTTAAGGACTCTTCCAGGCTTGTAAATGGTATGGTATATTTTTCCAGATGAAGATCAATTACTAAATTATTCATTTTTCCCCTTTCTCCATTTTATTGCATCTTTCATTTCTAGGTGTCTGGAAAGATTAATGGGATGTGCTGGGTTAATGCTTTGTGTTTGGGTACTCAAATGATAGAAGCAGCTTTGTGCAAAGCTTTTAGTGTGTGTGCAAGATTGGAAGATATTTTGAAGGTAGTGGTTTTGCCATGGCACTTCCATTTCCCTCAATTTAGCCATAATTCATTTGTGAATGATTTTCCCATAGTAATTTTTCATACAGTTTGAACTTAGGTTCAAACGTCGCTGTCCTGGAGTCAAATTGTGATTTTTCTAGATCTTGTTGAAGACATGATCAAGATTTATGAAGGGTAATGATGTAAACTCATTATACTTTCCTCTCTCATTTGACTCTCCACCTCTTCCCTCTTTCCCTTCCATCCTTCCTTCCTTCCTTCCTGAGTACAGCTGTTGCATGCCAGTGGCTCTTTCTTCATGAACAGTCATTTATCAGTGTCAGGTATCAGGAAACAGCAATAACCTAGATGGATATGAGATGCTTCAGATCAAATAACAGTAGGATGTGAGCAACTTTCTACAGCTCTGAACATTTTTTTCCCCTCTTAATCTAGTGCATTTGCTTTTAATGTTGCTTGATATCAAAGTACATTGCTGCTTAAAAAAGAACTTTTTAGAAGCGACAATGTGGAGTCTTACATTAATTTTGTCTCCTCCTCAGTTTCTGTATCAAATGCTCAGATTGACAGCTAAGTGGTACTTGCTTGTTTGTTTTCCTGTCAGTCTTCAAATCTTCTTCAGACTCTGAAACTCAAGGTAATTTCATCCCTTTCTCCCCCTCCCTCCCCGTTTTTGCTGTTGACTGAAGTGAAGCTGCCAGTATTGAGTAACCTCTGTGTCTGCTAATGGTGCACTCTGTACCACCATGGCAAGCCTACTTGACAGTCATATTGGAATACTGCATTTATGTATTGTCTAATCTGCAATATTGTATTTCTGTCTTGCTTGGCCGGTAGATGTAACATTGAGTTGCAATTTATTAGCCCTGGAGCAGAGAGCCTTTCCTTGAGAAGGACCAGCTAGGTCTCAGAGGCATTTGGCAAGTCATATGTTAATAAGCACTTTTGTTTTTCAGCCAATAATACGCATCAAAACTCATTTGGCTGCAGTCTGCCAGAAATTAAGTTGCAGATTGTATCTGGCCCTTGGGCCAGGAAGTCCTTATTCCTGTATTAGACAGTGTCTAATAGTAGTTGAAAGAGAAAATTTTTAGAAATCATTTTGCGAATGACTGAAGAGACAATGAATGTAAATCCTCGCAGACTTACAAAGACTGCAGTCAGAATACTGAGTGAAACTCAAAGTGCAACACAGCGCTTCCTCCCTACATCACAGGCTTCAAAGATTTAGTATTCAAAAGAATGTGGAAAATTGGGTCATTCTTGTATGGTTTAGAAAAGATCTGAGGTTACCAACTTTCTTGGTTTAGCCATGCAGAAACTCTGAGTCTGGATTAGCAGGAAATCTGAACAGGATTTTCCTCTGCATTTAACATGAAAATCTAATAATTCTGATTTCATTGAACTCAGTGACTGAAATTCTGCCACCATTGAAACAGATGTCAAAATTTCCATTGGCTTTTGTGGAAATAGGACATCGCCCTATAAATATGAAACCAAAGTAGAATCTCTAGGTCTTAAATGCACCTATTTCTGTCAGGATTATAAGTCTTTTTGAATATCTTGTTTGAAGAAAAGAATTTTAGCTATAGTACTCAAAAGTAATTTTTCCTCCTTTTAAAAATACTAAAATTTACTTTTCAGTAATTATCAGAGTGACACCTTAAAAGATCTGAAGGTAACAAGGAGGTGGGAGTTAATTACCATCAAATAAATAAGTATTCACTATTCTTCCTGCAAAGAGTTTGAATTTCTATTACTCCCTTTAATTTTGGTGAGTAATACAAAAGGGAATTGCTATAATGATGTTATAGTCTCTGAATAGTTTTCGGAACTTATGGGATAGTATTTTACAACTACATTCTGTAAGCAGTGGTGTCTTTTAGATTGGCCATGAAATGTTATATTAGAGATTTCAAAAGGACAGAGTCTTGGCATAGTTTTCTGCATGAAGAAAAAAAATATTCTGGCCTGGTTTTGAACATGTCTCATGCCAGGGATGGCTCCACAGCTGCCTGTTTTTGTAGGCTTATGGATTTGTTCATCAGGTGGGAATTAGCAGATGTAAGAATGGCCAGAAGCAGGTCAGAGTGAAAGTCCAAGTTGCCCATGCTCATCTCCATCACTAGGAAGTAGCAGATGGCTCGATGAGCTTGTTTTGATACCTTCTTATTCTTTTCTAGATTTGGGAACTTCCAGAGGGTACAATAATAGAGTAGCAGTGGAAAAACAAAGAAACAAACAAATGCAACATCTGGTTTCTCTTTTTCCATGACAAGGCTCTGAAGGAGGTCTTCCTTTATCCATTTTTTTCCCATCACCTGTGTCTCAGCAAGTACCCTGCTAGAAATTAGTGCAACCTGACACTATATTTACATGGAGCATGAAAGTAGTTAATGTGTAAATTACATGCAAGAAAATCTGACTGGAAGGAGGCTAAAGGAAAAAAAGAGAGCTAGAGGATGTAAGACAAAGGGATGCATGGCTTTTTACTGTATTTTAATTACTTTCAGATACTTACCCCTTCCAGCATTTCAACATGCGAGATAAATCTATTTTAACTTGCATGAATGCCTACTAGGTGTGATGTTCAGTTCTTTTCTATATACACCTGTTTCTCCAAACAACCCCAGGCCAACATTTTGTGTAAGTGTGGAATTTGCCCAAGAAAATAAAGTAATCTTTGGCAAGGAAAAAAAATAAAGTTGAATGATATAATAGTAGGTTTAAACTGATGAATTGATGGTCTACATAAAGATTATAAGACATTTTGGTTGCAGGCTGTTAATGATGCTGCCAGTACATTACAGAAGTCTAGCCTGCATTTGTCAACATTCCAGAGTTTCACCCACTAAGTCATTAATTTCTTCTCATATCTAGAAGACTTACCACGTCACTATAGTTTCTTACATATTACTTTTCAATATGTTTTTCAAAACTGTAACTGAAATGTTTTTTGATAATAGAACCCCCAAATACCAGACACACCATTTCTTATGTTGAATGCCAAAATCAATTATAAAATTTTTTGTATGTTCAGCTGGCTGAAAAGTAAAAAGTATATGCAAATCTGAAAGCCTGATGAAAAATCGCACTGAAAAATATCATACATTGAAAAACACAGGCACCTTGCTTTCAGTGAATGTCTGAAACCAAACATAAAACAAAGTATTGCTGATTGTCATATGAAGAGATGGACACTAGTATATTATCTCATAAAACATATTTTTCCAGTTTCTAAGAGGAACAGATTAAGACATTTGAACACCTCAGCTAGTCTTCTTAGAGGTTGGCTTGAAGTTAGTGAACATATGGTGTTTTGGGTAAACAGAGAGCCACTAAGAAGCTATTTGAAATCTTTTGGAATATATGCGCCAATCAGATTCCCACTGGGATCTGACACTATTGCACATGGAGCTAGGATCATGTGACTGGTGCTTAACCAGATCTAAAAAAGGAAGCAGCTATCCCAAGCAGGTTCTCTGGGTTCCCTTTACAGTCAAGGAGTTAAGGAGGTAAATTCATTGTACTTAATTTAGAAGCCTGTGTTGGAATTAAATTAATCTTCAACTGCCTGTGTCCTCACTGATTATAATAGGAGTTAGTGGGCTAGCCTAGGATAGAAGCCCTAACACTGAAATAAAGTTAGGTGAGATCAATGTTGTCCCAAACATATTGTTTTCCTGCAGAGTGGTCCAGGTGGAGTTTTAGTCAAGCAAAACAGTATTTGCGTCAACTTAAAATTGTTACCCAGTATAAACTGCATAGCAAAACGTTCAGGACAAGGGGCGCCTGAAATACAGGATGGGGAATGGATTCTGCTGTTTTTTCAGGGAACCGCAGGATTGCAGCATCTGAAAACTGCTGGAGAAGTTTGCATGGTTAGAGCTGCCAGATAGCAATTAAGCCTAGCAACGCGGGCTGTTTGCTGTCGAGACTGAAGCATACGAGTTGAGTACACTGTGTTCTGGAGGGAAGTTCACGAGCTGGCTGTTTCGCTTCTGTTGAAAAAAAAATCCAAGATGAAAGAAATACCCAGAGTTTGCTCTTTCCTTTCTCTTTGGCGTTTGTCACTAAGGCAAAGGTTCAGAGGGACTGGGATTTCACTTGAAGTGGTGCAGTGGCAGGCTGATCTTTGCTCTAAGGCTGTGTCAGCAGCAGGGACCGGCACTAGTCCTATTAAAGTGGTACTCTCGTCAGCTTCAGTGGTGGCAGATTTAGGCCTGTGTTGCAGTATGCTGATGACAGAAGCTGAGACAACAGAAATGGATGTTCTGTTTGTCCAGAGTGTTCAGCAAGATGGGATTTGGAAAGGTGGAGGGTACTCT
>WUAM01000287.1:45466872-45495787 GCA_024336885.1 Actenoides hombroni
GTGCTTAGGGACATGGTTTAGTGGTTTTTGATATGGCTAGGAGTAAGGTTGGACTTGATGATCTTGAAGGTCTCTTCTAGCCAAAACTATTCTATGATTCTATGAAAGCATACAAGGGATGGTTCAAAATGGTGTTAATTTCATGAATGAGCTTAATGGGAAGTTAGATGGTTTTTTTTTTTCCCCTCTGGCTTGAATCCAGTGTAAACAAACAAGGGGTTTACTAGGGGACTAAAATGAGATGTCCCTTACCTAGTAGTGAGCAGTTACAGTTCTTTTTCACTCTTGCATGATCTTTGCCCTACATTGTTCCTCTTGTTGTGACATACCTTTCCCAGGAGCAATGTGCGAAGTTTCCCTCCTCTTGCAAAAAACTAAGCATTTTTTCAATAATCTTGAGTTATTATCTAGTGATATATAAGGAATGATTTATATTACCACCAAATCCTAGAAACGATCCATTGTGAAAAGCCATTCAAAACCCAGGGTGAGCTTTTCAAAGGTATATGCTTTTATGGGGAGTTGGATTCCTATCATCCCATGATGTGTCTTTGAAACTCTCCCCGGTGTGACTAAGACCGTGTGTGTGACTGTGTGCCTAACTTGTGAGTAGTCATAATGATCATACGGTAATAGGCATGCAACTGAGTCTGCATTTTGTTCCTAACTCCAAATGCCTTTAGCTCAATTTTCAAAGAGCCTGAATTCTCACATCTCCTGCTACTTCAGTGGAGCTGTAGATGCTCTGGGACTGAAAATCGAGATACTGACACATTGAAAAATTAAAGCTGAGGTATGAATGAGTCAGTCACATATCTAATGCTCATTCGTAAGTCAGACTTATGAACTAGGTCTTTCTGAGTTTAATGGAGGATGCCAACATAGTCTTTCGGGAGCTTTTCAGTTTGAGAATTCCCTCATTTTGTCACCTTACCACACAAACTTTAGCGTTACATAATTGGTATTTTCTATTCACAGGCCATCCCTCACATTTTATTTATTGGTGTAGGCTTAAGGTAAGTACAGGGCTTGGTGGAAGTTCTATTTTTTTTTCATACTGCATGTTTACATGCAACGCTTTCAGTCTAGGTTTTGGATGGTCTATTGGCTGAACCACGGTTACATCCTCAAGGCTGATATTAACTTTTAATACATAGAAACAAAAAAGGAATAAAACTTTCTATCCAGCCTGAGTCAGCAAAAAGTGCTTTTTCCACGTATTGTGAATATTCGTACTTGTTCACACTCACACACGTGAATAACTCCATTAACTTGTTGGGCATACTGGTATGTATGGTTAAACAGGTATCTTCATGCTTGTAGGAAAAGGCATTTTCTTTGTATTTTTTTTCCTCCTGTTTCAACTGTTATGAATCATGTTATAATTCAAAAACATCATGTTGGCTGGAAAAAATATGGGGCTTTAAAGTAAAATGTGCATTCTTTTTATTTGCCTTCTGGTTTTTGATCTTTTATCTTGGGCTTAGTGATGTTTTCAAAACTCCTCTTTTCAATAATGAAGACTAAGGGCATCTGGGTTTTTATTTAAAAGCAAAAAAGAGAAATCCTTACATAAACATATCATTGAAGGAGCTGGCCTTTAAGAAAAACACCAAATCAAAAGACAAAATAAAATTACGAGCTAGAGGTAGAGGAGCCTTAGATAGAGAAGAAACGAAAAGCATAAAAGATAGAGTATCTTTTTAGCAGTTCAGAGCTTAGAGACACTGAAGTAAAGACCCTTGAAATCAACGGAGTTTTTAAGCAATGTAGTTTCAGGAGTCTCAGCCTTGCAATGCTTAATTTAGACCCATTATCAATCAGGTCTGAACTTCACTTGAACAAAAACTTAATGTCTAGATTCTTGCAGGAACTAAAGGCTTATTGATGAGTAGGTGGAGGAATTTTATTGTGTTTGGTTATTTATGTGGCATTTTTCACTGCAATAGCTATAGTTGTTTGCAATGCTGTCTGCAAACACCTCACTTGAGGATGAATTTTCCTGCCCTGTATTTGCCTTTGATTCTTGTAGAGCATCCATCAACTGTGAAGAAAACAGCAGTGCTTAAGCATAGTCTATTCAAGTATATTCAAAATACATTATTTTTAGCATTATTGTTAATATGAAATGTTCCACCAACCAGCTGGAATTATGCAAATCCTAGCACATGCATTCCTCACTAATCTGCACTCTTGGATGTACTCTTTACATTCATTTCATTTTATGAATGTCTTTCCAGCATACTTCCCTACAATAGGAGATTGAAAAGCCTGCAATTTTCTTCTTGCCTGATTCTCCCATTGGGTTTTGTTAGTATTTGAAAAAATAAATGGATGTCTTTTTTTTTTTTTTTTTACTGTAGTCCAGATTGAGGAGAAAATCAACCTGCCAGCACAGATGAGTGAGGAGAAAAGGAAAGGCTCACAAACTGCAAAAGCTGAGTTCTTTAGGCCATTCTTTGGTGACTCACTGTTTGTAGTAGAGGTAATTAGGGCAGTCTTGGAAAGATCTCTGAAGGTCTGAGAAGTTTTTCAGTAGCCTCTGTCACTTTCACTGGTATTACCAAAATATCATGTGTTTTGGGAAGATTTCTTCACTGAAAGGGTTATCAAGCACTGGAACAGGCTGCCCTGGGAAATGGTTGAGCCACCATCCCTGGGGTTATTTAAAGGTGATATGCTAATGGTTGGATTCAATGATCTTAAAGGTCTTTTCCAATCTGAACAGTTTTAATTCCTAGATGAGAGGGAAAGGAAGAAGTAATGGCTTGGTGGCATTGGCCTGTTTTACATCAGTTTGTAGATGGAGAGAAAATAGACATGACCTTTGTCATCATCCTTGTCACACCAGTGTTCTCGCTATGGAGATAATGCACAACCTCTCTTACACATTTCTGCTTCCCACTACGGCCACTTCATGTGTTAGAGGAAGCTTATGTGTATGTGCTGGTCCTCATGTGGTTTTGCATCCCTGTTGATCTATGGGAGCAGGCTTTCAGGGCCTTCTGGCGTCATCATAGGCATGGCTGTAGGAGGGCTTTCTGTGTGGCCATGGTCCGCCTGCTGCTGGAACGGTTCTCGGTTTCTTGCTCTCTAGCATTTTCCCTGGGGAGATGGAGGATTTGTCCACGAGGTGAGTAGCCTCATTCCCCAGTTTGAATTCCCATGGTTAAATGACATTCTAAATCTTTCTTTTATCCTCATCTTGTAAGTTGTCTGCTTTAAAGCTTTCTTAGAAAAATTCAATTTTAAAAACTTACTTACACCTCTAGTTCACCTTGTCTCCCTATAAAAGTCTTTTCAAACTAGGTAACTTCAGTAATTTGTTGTGTCTCTTCATTTTTGCTGAACTTGTGATTTCCAAATTGGATTGGTACAAGGTGTATTTGCTGCTGCTGTTTTAGTTTTCTGCAATGGAAGGTAAAACACACTGCAACACAGGATTTTTCAGGCTTCTTTCCTACTAAAATAATAAATCAGCTCCAATTGCTGCTAATCAAAAGCTGGTGATACATTTCACATTAAGCCTTCTGGGACAGAAGCGATCCACCCTGTGTGTACTCACACACTGCCTAGCACCTTCAGGTCCTCCCAGTAAAGTCTGACCGACTCTGGGATTTTTCACTGCAAGATTGTTGCTTTGCCTGAGGCTGTCTCTTTTCTGAAGCAAGAAGGGACATTCAGAGTTGTTATCACTGTGCACAAGAGGTTTCTCAGTTCTCTAACAAATACAAACTTGCACATCTGGTGTCCTAGATACACGGTCTTCTCTATTGACCTAGAGCTCCAAGGAGTGATAGGGGTTTATTTCTTAATTGCTTCAGTCAGTCCTGCCTCTTAACTACTCTAGTTTCTGCTATTTTTTTTAATCCACTGAAGACCTGATTCTGATCTATGTTTACTTACACTCTTTTCTTAAACAAATGGAACTTTCATTGCGCTACTGCTTGAAGAAGGCAAAAAGAAAGGGAAGATCACTCCTTTACTAGTTTGAAAACTTCCCTAAAACTGACCTTTATTTTGCTAGTTTAATATTTATCAGTCTTCTGTAAACATAAGGTGTCAGCAATTCAACTCAGCTGATAAAAATGAGATTGTTCGGTTGAGACTTACTAATAAGTTGTATCTTGACCAGAGCACATCTGAATGCTGATTTTAAGTATTCTGGCATTGGAATGATTTCCTCTGGTGTAGTGGTTAACCGTTAACTGTTAACCCCATGTGCTAATAATATAATACCATAATTACTTTACAACCACAACTGACTTTTTCTGTTCATTCCTTCGACCAGTGAGTTTGCATTGTAAAACAATCTGTCCTGCTTCATTTGATATCATTTCTTCCTAATGTTTTGATAGATCTGCAAAATATTCTTGTTTATTGCTGTCCACATGACCTCTATTTCATACTGAATGTCTCTTGATATAAGCGATGTTGCTCTGAATAACTTTCAGACTTGCCTAAACTCATTTGCCCTAAATTGGTGAAGAAGGGAGAACATAATTAGGTCTATCAAACTCCTTAGGAGTTATGCAAAACAAAAAGACGTATCAGATGAGTTTTGGACTGTAGAAACTTAAGCATTCAAAACAGAGTAAAGTGAATGGAAGAATGACAAAGAACATTTTGAAGAATATGTGTTTGGGTTTAGATGGATTTTTAAAACGTTCCTTCTACTTTGGGTGCCTTCATCAAATTCTGTAGGAAAGAAGTAACCATTTGTCTGTATGCATTTAACGGCTGATACACTGGAGTCCAGATCATTGATGGAGCTTCTATGTGGCATCACTACACGAACAATAAATACCTTACCCAAGACATGGATGAGATGCATTGGGAATAGTGTAAAACTGGCAGCAGTAGCTCTTTGCTGGCATTGATGCAATATTATATGGCCTCTTTTCACAAAGACACCTCCTGATACCTATTTTAAATTATTTTAACAGGCAGCTCAAAAATCTGCAAGATTAATACTTTAACATTGACCAATCAGGGCTTTAATTTTCCACTCAACTGGAATAGGATTTCTGGTTTTGCTGGGCGTGTTCCAGTCTTAGTGATTTCCTCTGCAAGGTTTATATCCTCTTTGTGGTAAACGCTGAGGCTCCAGAACCATATGCTTTTCAAAATGGGAATACAAGCATGTTCACCATAAGGCAATACATTTATTACAATCAAGTTTCTCATGTTTCTGAATTACAAACAAAGAGTTACTTTTCGCTTTGTTGTCCTGCCATGAACCATTCAAAACTGACGTCAAAGGAGTCATTCAAGGATTAATTTGATTGAATACATACATGCAGAGAAAGAGAGATATGTTTATCCTTAAACAGCATTTTCTATCTGCCTTCACTGACAAGGGGTAAAACTGGATCATTCAAACAGGAGTGGAAGACTTTTCCAAAATAATCCTCTTTTTTGAAAATGGAAACTTCTCTGTCCAAACATGAAGTCAACACATGCACTAAAGATATATTAATTATACTAAAAAAAAAGTTACAAACACTAGGTTCAGCAAGATTCCTATGTGGCATAATTTCCCTATATGCAGAAAATTTCTCCATATAGGAAAATTTTACCTCATAAGAATCCTTTCTACAAAGTATCTTTCTTTTTTTTTTCCTTTCTTTTTTTATTCAATTGGTCAAATAGGTGCATAGTTCTTTTAGGAAACTTCATAATCCAAGGAGCTCAGTTGCCACAGGCTAATTATATACGATATAAAAATGTTTCCTATTGTCTTGTTCTGTCCCTAAAATGTAAGCGTGGTCTTAACAAGAATCAGCAGCACATGGTGCTCTTTAAAAGTCAAAACAGTTCCAACAAATCTGACAATAGGACTGGAGAGATTAAATATGTTTCTAAAACATATTTTTCTGCTGGTGAGAGAGTGCCCAAAGGTGGGGAGGGGTGGATCAGAGTAAAGTGGTGAAAAGAAATATTAAAGATAGGAGGAAAGAGGGAGGCTGAGGAGGGATTCACAATTCACTCTTCACAATGTCCCACATTTCACTTTGAACAGTGATGCACACATCCCTTTCCTGGATCCTCTTTGCTCTGTCTAGCTCTGAAGCAGAGGAGACTCATGGCTTTCCCCTTACACACTGGCTGCAGCTTATGGGAACTAAGGGGCTGAATTACGTCCCTGCTCCTCTGGCCCGTGTGTCTTCCCCTGGGGACCTGGCACACGCTCCAGGCCCGGGTCTCGCTCTGACAGGAAGCTGGAGAGCGCTGGGGGGACACAGGCTCCACGCCTCCACAAAGCATGCACATCTTTCTGAAGGACTTGCTCTGTCACACCATTTTTGTTGCTGCTCTTGTATGGAGCACAGATATCAAAAGGTTTTAGGCATCTTTAAAATGGAATTCAAATACCCTTTAAAACAAAGTCTGGTAGAATTGTGGACTAAGACTGAAATCTGTTTCAATGGACAAGACTCCTGGCAGCTACCGATCCGGTTTCGATACGAAGCAAATGGATGCTGAGAAGGAATTTAAATGCAGTGAGGGAAAGTAATACAATTTTGCCACAGGGTCAAATAGAAATAAAACTGTTTGCCTCTGTCTTAAGAAATGTTGACAGATTTCAACATCCCAAGGGAAAGAGTGGTAGACGATGGATATAGCACAGAAAAACTTGTCCTAAACAATAAGTTGGAGCCCACAAAAAGTGGTTGCCTAGTGATGGTGCTTTGTGAGATCCAGCAAAATTATGCTGGGAACTTTAGAAGTAGATCAGTGTGGTCTCCAAAGAGAGGAGGTTTTCGGTTTCGGGCAGTCTTTTACAACATATCTGTCTGTGAGCAGACTAATGTTTAGAGATGGAGGGCCAACTTCACACCATCAGATACTCAAATCCACACAGCACTGGAGGATGAGAGTAACTTTGTCTCTAAATGCGTCTACTTTTCTGTAGAAGGCTGTTTTAACACTCATGTTTTTTATGGATCTTTGGTCTCTAGCATCTTTTCACCACCACAGCTGTGCTGGTAGGCACAGGTTTTTGTTTAGAAAGTGGAAAAATGGCTGGGTTCATGGCTCAACCTGCTCCTTCTGTTCCTTTATTTCGACACGTGGAAGCAGAGGCAAAGTTAAATTGCAGAGTGTCAGAAATGCAAAGTGATAAGGAAAGATTATAATTGACACAGAGCCAGTTAGGATATGACAGAGTAATGCTATGCCAAATATTTTTGCAGCGTTTCTGAAAGTGGGAGCATTACTTTTTAAACAACTAGGAAATGCTTATGAATTGCCTGATGTGAATTGCTTTTCATAATTTTGCAATATTTAGGAGAACTGAATGGTTTTGCTTGATTATAGCAGTTAATTTTATCTAATGCAATTGATGTAAATCAAGTAGTTATCCTGATTTATGTCAATTGTGCCAGCAAAAATTTGTTTGTAAACCAAGCCCAGAGTGTCTTTCTTAACACCAAAAGTATTTTTGTGACAACTACTGCTGTGAAGTAGAACACATATTGCCATGCAAACAAGATTTCAATTGTATTTTTGATTTCTTTGTGGGTTCGGGTAGGGAAAAGACTTGAATTATTAATTACAGAAATGTGACATTTTGTGGTAATTTCTTAGCAGATTTGGGAATTTCATTTTCAGAAAAAAAAAAAAAGAAGCTATTTTGTTCAAAAGACATTTGGAGAAATAGAATGGTGTTTTCTCACTAATGCATTTCCAGTAAACATGGAGATTTAATGATTTTCAGAGATCTATAATAGCATGCTGACAGTTTCTCCACTGAGGGAAGACCACTCTGCTAAGGAACAATTGTCCCACACGTTGATGATTCAGAATTCCTTTTGCAAGGGATTTTGTGGCTTCTGTGAGCATTTATTATGGCATTTTAAAATATCATGCACCAGTCTTAAGGCAGTGACGTTTGCTGGCTGGTTCTTCTTTCTCAGGATTCTTTTCCATTGAAGCTGTAGCAATTTCTCAGGGATCAATGAAATTATACCGGTATAAAATTACTAGGAGAGGAAAACCTGATTAAATGCATGCAGGTGTTTTTACCTCATGCCTCTCTATTGTCATCAGTAAAGGCACACTGTATACTTACATGTTTTAAGCATTTAAAAAGAATGGTGGGTTTTTTCACCTAGAATGCTTTGAATAATACATCTAGTAATTGTTAATTTAAGAATCTTTGAAAACCAGCATACAAACAAACAGCTTAGGTTTCCTGTTAACCTACTGCATGTATATAGGTCTTTTGAGGGGCTCCAATAGCAACAACGCTGAGCGTGCTCCCAGTCATAACTTTCTCCTTTCCATATGCACGAAACTGCCATATGTTTCTTCAGTTTCTCTGTCAGATAGTTCCTGTTAAATGCAGATCTTGGAAGGTAGATGTGAGTTGCCTCCAGAGCAGGGCAGAAGTAGTAAATGTGACCCTCTGGGAGGGAAATTCATTATGTGCAAATGCTGCCCAGTGGCATAAATCAGGCCCTGTGGAGCTTGGGAGGAGTGTTTCACCCTCTTGAACCTCTGCCAGTGCTAATTCAGCCGAGAGTCAGTTAGAACCATGTCGTATACATGCTTTTCCTAAAGAAATATGTGGGATTTTTTCCCACATTGACTGTGTCCCTTCCCACTGAATAGGCCAAATCCCGATCCGCTATATGGACAAATTGAGTAATTTGGTTTCATACATTCTTGAGACACTGTCTTCTTGCTGTGCTGCCTCAGCGCTGTTCTCTGGGGAACTGTCACAAGCCTCCAGCTAATGCAAGTTAGGAAAGCAAAGTTGCTGGCAGGGCTATTTCCTAGGATTGTTATTATCCCCCAAATCTGACTCTGTCCAAAATTCTGATGATGCAGTTCATCTGGCTCAGGGCAAATACACCCTTTGTTATACATAACACAGACATGATTACATTTTCCATTTGGTAAAGTCATAGAGTAGCTCCAAGTCCTCTAAAAATAGAGACGTGATTCAAGTTGCAAACAAGATGGAAGGATTTCAAATGGCTGCGTTACACATAGAGCAAGCAAAGTGAAATTAATAGAAAAAAGCTGTTTTGGGGACTAGGGCTATGCTCTTTTTTCTAAGCAAATGCTTAACCATGAAGCTGTGTAAATAAACAGTTCCACTGTTGCAAGTAGAAAGAGTCTGGTTTACTTAAAATGCAGGCTGTTGCAGGCTTCACCCTCCTGAAATGACAGAGAAAACAAACAATTTTTCTTAACTCACGGACCCATTTGTTTACCTGCTAAGTTGCCAAATAGACATTTATAAAAGATATTTGCACTGTCTAGAAAATCAGTACGTCTATATACAGTATCCTCCTGCACCTTTTATTAGGAGAGACAGAGGCTATTTTAATTGCTAGTTTTGCACTTTCTGTCCCTTGTTACCCACAGCAGCCTCACTGACCTCTGCAAAAGCCAATTTAAAATGTAATTGCAATTATTATTGTTTTGGCTAGGAGCAGGTTAATAGGATGTTCTTCTCAGCTCCAGGTACAAGGGTCCACTGTGCTAAATAGCATTTAATGAATAAAGAGGCACTGTACCTATCAGGCCAGGATATGAAAGCCTTTAGAAGGACAGCAACATCACTTTTACAGGGAGAGATGTGGTAGTTTGTCCAAAGCTGCAAAACATCATCTGAAGCAGAACTGTGAGGGGAAGTCCCAGGCTCATTAAAGGAGAAGGAATGCTCCTTAAAAACACTCCTGGTTTATATGTTCAGGAGTTAGGGCAGTAGACTCTTGGGGCTCTGGACTTCCAAATCCAGTTCAGGGATCAATCTGGGCTTCACGTGTGATCTCAGGTAAGTCATTCTGGGCCTCACCACTAAAACAGGAGTAATAGCAATTTGCTAGTCTAGAGGTCTGAGGAGGTTAAATTCAGGTAGGAAAGAGAAAGGAGATGTTTAGATGTTGCTATGGAGATGAAGCTGGAATACAGGCTTGGTGGGCAGTTTGCACCAGTAAAGTCCTAACTTCCTTCCTAGGGGTTTGGAGGTTTTAGACTGAACTGGTCAGAGATGTGGCATTTTCCAAGGACCAAGAAGGAAAGGCTCCCTCCTGCTCTCACTGTCTCCAGTGTGCTGGTCTGCATCACTGTTGCCTTCTCCCTTTAGGAATCACAGATCCTATAAAGGGAGATAATGCACTTGAAATAAAATGCACCTTATGTAAAGAGTAGTTTGTAAAATAGCACATTTATATGGAGGTAATTAATGTATCCTATAATTAACAGCAAACATTATGCTCTCTGCTTAATAAATATTTTAAAATAGGGAATGTATTTCTATAGTACTGAATATCTGATTTTTCAGAAAGGTAAAATCCTATGCAAAAATTTGAAGCTTACTTCAAAATAATATCCATACCTGCTGCTCTACGTAAACATTCAAATATCATCAGTATACTTTTTAGAGGTTTTAGATATTTTAATTTCTTTGCTCAGTTCATAGTGGTTTTGGTGTTAAAATAAGGAAAGCTAAAATGTAAATATTCTAATGAAGATATCTGTTCTTTATTTCCTTAATGATTCACATGAATAAAAACTACATGAAAAGAAAAATAATACAGAAAATGAGAAAAAAAAACTCCTAAAAAGACAGAGCAAGGTACTGCAGCACACACAAGGTTTCTCACTGAAATTTAAACAAGGTTTATTATGTTTCTGCTTTGTGCTGAGGCTGAGGTTCTAATCAAACCTGACTCCTTGGTGTTCCTGTGGACCAGCACTGCTCAGTCTGCCCATGTAATTATCCATTTTCTTCTGTTCGACTCATCCGTGTGGCAAAACATCTCCTGTGACCCCCTGAGCTACCTGGAGTACAATGCCTTGCTCTTTTTTAGCCTCACCTCCTCGCACAGAGGATTTCCTGAGCATGGTTGACCCAGCAGAGACCACTAGATATCCCAACATGCTTGTAATAAAGTCAAGAGTCAGGCTGATCAAGCTGCTCAGAGATTAGGTCTGGGTGTTAGTGGCTGCTGAGCCCAAGGACACCAACTGGAGCACGTGCGGGGAGTCCCACTGGTTTGAAACTGGACATCTATGGATGAGTGCCAAGAGTTCAGTGGTTTGCAGAGCTGCACTTCTTTATTCTTGAAGGACCTGCAGGAAGACACTGTGTGTTTACTGCTGCAGAGCCTTTGCTTTACCGTGTGCTGGCTTTGGAGTTTGAATTGCTTACTGATTTATAGGGACATTGCAAATCCAGATTAAAAAAAGCACCAGGTGTCACCCCATTTTATCTTGTAATTTCTTGTTAATAACAGCAGAAAATGATGGAATAATTCGTTAGTATTTTAGAGCTCTGGACTATTGTAAAGTCTCCTAATCTATTTTAACCCATAGGTAGTTTATAGGAAGAGAACAAGAAAATTTCCAATAACTCTCTTTTCTCTTTTGTAAAGAATGTTGAACCTGGTTCTGTGTTTGAAAGCAATTAGTTTTGAGGCCGTTAAGAATAAATTGCTGATACCCTAGAATCCTCTTAATTGCTATCCTGATCAATGACACTCCTACTTAATTGGGATGATTGGCAGGCAAGAAATCCTGTGCAATGCATTTCAATTACTCTCAACAATATATTAATGGCCTACCTGTGTTTAAATGGCACATCTCCTGTTGTCTTCTGCCACTGCAAGATTTTCATAAGAGCTATAAAGAGAGAGCTGGAAGCTCGAGAGGACACATGTCCTACTTATGCAACCCCCTGCTTCCTTCCTGTTTTTCTCTCTCTTCTACATCACTCAAGTTTATCCCAAATATTTAATACAAAATTACTGCATGAACACTTAAAGACAATTCATGAACTACAGTGGAGTATTTCCCAGCACTCTCTGTTCCCCTGGTCCCTGATACATAGGATAATGAATGGTTGGTTTCTGTTGAGTTCTTTGTGTTAACTGGAGTGTGCCATTACATGTAGCCTGTTCTTATGGTAGCTTCGCACTTCTTTTTCTAATGGTATAAAAACGTGGAATTGGACAAGCCTGTGATCTTACGATCGGAAAAGAATACTAATAAATTACGTTAATGTTCTCTTGGTATTAGGGGAGCTCATTTAAAAAATGTCAGTGTTTTAATGATGAAAGATATTTCTCTAGAAAAAAAAAGTAAAAATGCAGTTAATTTTAATTAGTTCTAATTAGAAGATTAATAGATTTTAAGGACAGAAGAAGTCATTGTGATCTTTAGGGCTAGCTCCACAGGACGTAGGCACATAAGACAGAACAGATCCAGCCTCTGATGGTACATCACTGTGCATACAGCAGATATCTACTACTTACTGGTCATGTAGACCCATTCTGCTGTCGAAAGGGAGAATGTGATTTTCATCTCTTAAGTAAGACATCTAAAACAGTTTAAATTGACCATGTTCTAAAGACACCTAGACTAAAATGATCTATAGACGAAAAAGGGAATCATGAGTGACTAGGTCAGTAGGGTAGATGTCAAAATATAGATTAGATTAATCCCTCTGTGTCTCATATATCCAACAAAATAGTGAAGCGAGGAATCTTCAACAGCCACTGCCTTAGCTTGGAGTTGTCTGAATTTACAAAGTGTGCTATCCCTGAGACTCCACATGCTGCAGTTCTCAGGTACATGCAGCCAGGGCTGCTCTCATCTGACCTGCCTGCCTGAGACAGTGAAAAGCCTTCAGTGAGGGAAAGCACCCTTACTGTGTGCAGGTCCCATGCCTGGCTGTTACAGGTCCTTTGGAGGGAAGCTGAGTGAGCCAGTGATGTGGGAGTACATGCTCGTAGTTCCTTTGCTTGAGTAAATAGGAGCTAGGATTATAGGGAGCACCATGAAACATTCACACTCCAGAGGTAAGACACAGTTCCCTGACTTTTAGCTATTGCCTAAGCTGTATCTCCTAAACCTTTTGGTGGCCACCACCTTGCGGGTATGTTGAATCTCCCCATTATGTGCTAATAGAATGTTTTGAGTTAGAAAGGACATGTTAGTAGAATGTTTTGAGTTGGAAGGGACCTTTAAAGGTCATCTAGTCCACCCCTACCCTGCAGTGAGCAGGGACATCTTTAACTAGATCAGGTTGCTCAGAGCCCCGTCCAGCCTGGTTTTGAATGTTTCCAGGCATGGGGCATCTACACCTCCCTGGGCAACCTGTTCCAGTGTTTCACCGCCCTCACTGCAAAAAAGGTTCTTCCTTATCATCAGGAGGCAGATAAGGCTGTTGTCTTTTGAACTCACCAGAGAAAGAAAGGGAGCTGTTTTCCATGGAAATGTATATTGAACAGGAACACTTTCAAATACTTTTTTTTTTTTCACTAGGAAAGCTGAAGTCAATTGCTGTCTCAGTCTGAGTTCTTTCAAACCCCACTGTCCTATATCTAAGACTGCCCTAACCCCAAGGCTATTATAAAAAAGGTCATCGTGCAACTCGTATTTGAAAATTCATCCCTGCTTTTCTTGTTCTCCCGTGTTACAAATCCTGAACCGCACAGCAGTCGAGCTTTTGCAAGAGAGGAAAGGTGCCCTTTCTTTTCCCATCCAGCTCAGCAGGGGAGTCTGTCTCTGGCTCTCCCAGTTCTTATGCATTCCCAGGAAGGACAGCGTCAGTATTGCATCCTTCTTAGCATTGCCCAGTTGCTTGCTCTAAATATGTGATCACGGTATAGATTTTTTTGGACTGCCTCTTTGAAGCACATATTTCTTCCCATGATCAGGCATCCTGTCAATAAAGCTGGTGTTTGGATTCAACCTGGCAGAGGAAGGCACTTCATGTTTAGGATTTGCAGGTCTTAATAGGGAAGTCCTCATGTCTTCCTGTTTTTTGATCACATCCTTAGTTCCATCATGATTCTTGACAAACTTGTAGCTAAGTTATCTGTCCCACACCTTCCGGTTTCACTTACCTAACTGTCTTTGCTGTGCAGCAATGAATTTGACATAGACCTTTCTGTGATGGAGGAATAGGGTGATCAGGCACAAACTCTTTGGATTCACCTTTTTCTCTGTGGTTTAACAGTCACAAAAGGAGTCAATTTTTTTGCTCAAACTGCTTCTCTGTATGAATGATATCAGATTGTGTGGGCTGGGTATGTAAAATAAGCATAAGCCACCAGGATTGTAATTTATGTGCAACAGAAGATGGTCCTAGTAGGAAAGACAAGTGAAGGTCTTGGGGGAGAAGGAATGGGGGTCTGTGGACTCCTTGCATGCATGTGTGGGTATGGCATGTCTACCTAATGTAAAAGGGAGGGCAATCAACACCTATGCCTCCCTCTGACAAACGGCATGGATGGTACTTCAAGTAGACTTTTGATGGCTGTCTTCATGAATAATGCTAATTTTGTCATAACACAAAAAGTTTAAAACTTTAGCTTTTGTACAGTACAGTATGAAATGAGTGAACAGTGCATCAGAAACATCTGTCAGGTTATAGAATAAAGCCTTAATTAGCATTTTTGTGTGGTGTGGAATAATTCATGCTGGGACATCAAAATTTGTCTTCTCAAATGTATGGGAAAAACATATTTTCTGGTCTTTCTTGTAGCTCTCAATAGACTGGTTCAGGCTGGCGGGAGGGAGAGAACAGAACTGTACCATGTTAGCACCAATGAAAATCTGTAGGGTGCAATGCAGTAGTATGAGCATCTTCAAAGCACCTTACAAATAGGAATTAATACATTGATGCTGCACAGGGATTTTGTGACCAGGATAATGCCGCAGTCCTATTGAGAGTTCAAAAGTGTGATTTTCAAAAGCACTTAAATGACTTTGTAGCACAAATTCAGTTCAGTGGCACTTAAGATTCTGTTGCCTAAACCTGGTGTTGAGGTGCAATGTGTGCTGGCACTAAAATAAAGATAGCAAAAAGGGAAGAGATGAGGAAAGATCGTCATGAATGATCTGAATTCTAGAAAATCTATTTTGCCATCTCATTGCAAATTCCATGTGTTTTAATTATTATGGAGTTGTATGCGTGACTATAGGGAAAGTAGCTGCCTATTCAGTCTAGCAAATCAAGTATATTGCCAAAGTCAATAGTTGGAAGGAGCAGCTATGAATAGGAGGAGGATCTTGAGCAGTACAGAACAGAAGTTGGTGTAGCTATTTATTCTCCTAGTCTGCTTTTAGGTCTTTCTGTCATCTTGTTTAGATGCTCTGACTCAAAATGCTGGAGCTCACTGACTGCCTCTTTTCATTGACTAAGCAGGGAACTCAAGTCCTTCACTTTCATCTGTTGAATCATCCCTAAGCTAGACACCTAAGACAGGCATGCATATATGATGTGAAAACCTGCCAGGATGTACATTTTTATCAGTGAGGCTATGTTAGAAAATTGGAATAAATAGCTGGAAACCCTGAATAAGGTTTAGATACTTAAAAAAAAAAGTGTCGTATGGAAACCGTTAGCTTTATAAAGGAATCCCTGAGTGAAATCCCAAGGGCTTATATCATTCAAGTAGTCATATTAGAAGAACAAAACGGTCCCTTTGGCCTTAAAATGAATATGAAAATATTTGTAAGCTGCTCTCAAGTCTCTTGTGTTACCTGGACTATCAGGTCTAAGAAGCTGAATGCAGCATATTCATACTGCATTTTGGCTCCATTTTGGCAGAAAAGTTTGAGAAAGTATAAATAGTTAAGAATTTATTAACCCCTTTGTCTCAGTTTTATTCTCCTTCCCTTTTATATACTGTAGACACACAGAACATCTTAATTGACTCAATTTATAAGTATGATGGGAGGAGTTAATAGGATTTATATGTGCTGTATATAATTCCTAAATTCTGAAGCACTGTAATGTATTGGAGTTATAAATAAATTATATAAAGAAGCTGATGAATTGAATAATAGAAAGAATAATAGAAACACAGTAATTGAAAAAAACCTGTAAACTCCATTAATTCACACCCTTCCTTTAATAATTGTAATAATAATGTAGCGGATAAATCAATCAAGGATATTACAACTATAGATGACCGAAAATGTTACCTTCTAACGAGGTTTCTTGCAATTTAATTCCAATTCCACACACTAAGTAAATTTAGAATGGAGTCACTCAGATACCATTCTGTGTTACGCTGGACTGATTTTGAGTGGAGCTGTATTAGTGTAATTGGGAGTAAAATTTGGCCCTGAGCTCTCACCACGTGAGGAAGAAGAGCGGGAGGGAGAATCTCCTCAGATGTGCCTGTAGTTTTCTAATTTGAGACTTGTGCAGAATGAAGCCCTGAACCCAAGCGCCTCTGTATCAACGGCTGCATACATAATGCATAAGCTATTAAGTGTTATGAAGAGTGCTCTGCTTGTTGGGTAGCTGCAGAATAACATGGCTAACAGATGTTGTGCTTCTAAAGCAGTTGAACTCCTGAGTGTGCTTTTATCTTCTGATCTGCAGCGTATTGTGACTCCCTCACTAGTGCATACACAAGGCAGACAGATTAGCGTTAATTAGAGAGAGGCTTTGCTCATTTTTCATTGCCAGTTTCAATTTTGGGAAAGTAAATGTTTCTCTCCTTTATGACTTCAAAGAAGAGCATTTTAGTATATGGATGTGAGGGGTGGATTAGACATTAATCAGCGATGCTTAAATTGACTGGTGCAGGTCTAGAAGTCAAGTATTGAAGTCTCAAAGTGGATGAAGGCTGGCAGGGAAGATGGGGAGGGCAGGGCCAGGCTTGGTGCTGGCTGTAGGACAGGGGTCCTAAGAGGAAAGCCAGAGAAGCCAAGGAGCTGTGCCATTTTGCAGTGTGGGTTTGTGAAGAGAAGCATTAGCTGATTATTCCTTCTAGGACATTACTGAGCTTTATTAAAGCATTTTACATTGCTGCTTGTAATGAACAAGGAAAGGGAGCTCTCTCCACCTTCTGACCCCCCTCCCTCAAGCACCAATGCAAGGAGGATTTATTGCTTCATTAGCAGTGTGATCACACTTCACAGTGAGTATTAAAGTATTGGCTTACTAGGTTATTTAGGGAATGACTCTTCCCCAGCTATCCCCCTCTCCCCCCACCACCGCACCCCCATTTTATTTCATATGCTTTTGCCACTTACCAATCAAAATCAAAACATCACTGTTTCCCTTTCTGTGGTGATAGGACACTGGCAACAGAACAAATATTTTTAGGTTGACAGTACATTAAAAAATTGTAATGTGGGCAGGGTAAATGGAAATCAAAGCAAAACCGAATTCCACTCATTCTTCACATTCCCAGGCAGACTGAGACATCTTTTGCAGTTCATTGATCTTTTAACGTGGGCTTAGAGATCATTCCCAGACAAGGGGAATGAGTTCCCAGATGGTGAAGGCTGTGCTCCAGTTGTACTTGTTTGGTTTTTTTCCCCCACAACTCTGTATTTCCTGTTGTGAGACTATGGCAGGGCCTCTGCAGTGCCTCTGTTTATCTACCCACCTTCTTAATTACCCATATAAAATGGTATTGTATAAATGGCATAAGTTCACTTTATTTGATGTCTTTCTGAATATATCAGTGATAGAAAAGAACTTTTGCTTTTGCAAAGTAATAATTGTGTAGGCTTGTGAGCGTTGCTTTCTTCTATCATTAATTTCAATCATGTCCTGTTAGATTTCTGCAACAGCTGTCCAGCTGGGAGGCTCTCTAGGCCACCAAGCCTTGACACTTCAGATTGCGGTTATGTTTGGAAACGTGAATTCTTTGTCAGCCTGTCTACTGCCTGTGTACTTTGAGTCACATTTGCTTACTTTTACTGACACAAACACATTTTATCACTGCTACCATCACAGTGCCAATATACTGCCAAGCTGCAGGATGACCTGTAATCTGCACCATCTCTCATAGCCTCAACAATGTTGTCATCAATGCTTTAATTGTAGATGATATTTTGGCCATGGTGCTTGGAATGGACTCAGCTTGGCCTCCATTCATAAAAAAAACCCCAAACCAGCAAAAAAACTGTAATTGTGTATTATTTTCTTTATATGTTAGGAGGCAATTCACTACTTGGTACCTGTTGGTTTTGTCACGAATGAACAGTCTTTGATACTACCAGAGAAGCAGCCAGGGAAGCTAGAGTTCAACACAAGCATCTTTGATGAACCTCAGGGGTGTTCAGCAGATGCATGTGCTCAGTCTCTGAAGTGTTTTCAGAGGCAACATCCTTGTCGGACTCACTCCGTTGTATAAGCTGAATACTCCTAACCACCTATTTGTTTCCCTGTTTTTTTCTCTTGAACTTGTAAGACTCTGCACACAGAATTTTACTATCAAAAGGTGTGATGCTTGTTTTGGCTCTGTAGCTGATACTTGTTTTGGCTCTGGAGTAATGAATGGAATTATTTTTAGCATTAACCCAGGCTAATTTGATGGTGCTGTTGCAGTTTAACGAATTAACACTTCAATTTGTCATGTCTACCACCTCTTAGAGGAGGAGTTGTTCTGAAAGGTACTACAGTTGGCAGCAGGCACCACCATCATCATCACCACCATCAGCAGCAGCAATAGTTCCTGACTCTTTGAACTCCTTCTGCTTTTTAGGACTCCCTTTATGCACTCTGGTCTTTTCACTAAGAAGTAAGTTGTGCCAAATGCACAGTGTATGTGCACACTGCTAAGCTCTCTTGCCCCTCAAAAATTGGTGACCTGACTCAAGTACTCTATGGGGAACATGAGTCCAGGGACTAAGGACATGAGTCCAGGGACCCAGAATGGCCAGTGGCATGAAAATGCTGAAGCCCATGGAATCATAGAATTGTTCTGGTTGGAAGAGACCTTTAAGATCATCAAGTCCAACTTCTGGCCTTGTTATTTTAACAGCATAGATGTAGTCCTTGAAGGCAAGTAACTTGCTTGTCTCTAGTATCTTGGCCTGTATCTGGTATATATCAAGACATCCCTTGCTCTGAACACCAAACAGAAAAGTTTAGGACAAACATGGTTTTGCAGTGGTCTTTATCATGTTCCTTAACTGAATCTTGATAATGCCTCTCCAATGCGTAACTCCATTTCTTGTTCATGGTATGGTGCGTCTTGCTTCAGTGGTTTTGTGAAGGTCCAAAAAGTCTTCTAAAACCTCTGCACACAAATAGAAAATCCAAGAAAGAGTTTTTATCTTCCTCTCTTCCTTTCCTACACCAAGACTCTCTCCAAGGGGATGGCATCCAAATCCCTCTGTATCCTCTTGGGAAATGGTGAAAGGATCTCATGGGGCATGCTCGAAAGTCCTGGCCTGGCAGTTACAGCACAGAGGATGCTGGGTCCTGTTCTATGTAGGTGTATGTGTGATTGAGCTTGTATGGGCTGTCTGCTGCTTTGCCTGGTCCAGGGAGCAGATATTGGCAAGGCCCTGGCAAAACAGTGATTCTTAGGCTACACTTGCCCACCTCCTCCACACTTCTTTAACTACAAATTGAGGAAAGTTGGTGGGTTGGGGGCTGGTGTGGTTGGCCGTGGCACAGCAGATGAGCTGGGGCTGGGCTAAGTGCTAAGAGGATCTGCAGGAGCCTGTAGAATCGAAACACATGATTATCATGCAATCATCATTTTTGTTGTTTCTGCGGTTGAGAACACTTGGCTTTGATTTAGCTAGGCCCTGAGCACAAGCTTATAATTAATAATCAGGAAACTCTTTAATGCTTTGTTTTTTGTTAAAAGGAAATTTCTCTGCTATTTACCACATAACCACATCCTTTACCATCACAGTTTTATTTTCTCGCATTCCAGAACTTTGAGAGATGAATACCTCTGAGCTCGGGCATTGCACAGGATAAATAATCCATTTTTAGTGGCAATGGCTGGCATAGATGCTCATAATTAATACTTAGTTAAAGACGTACTAGATCAGGCCTCAGAATAACTTGAACATAAAGGATGCTGTCAGATTTTAGCAAACCAGAAAGTAACTACCTGTTGCAGGAATGAAAACAAATCAGTATCAGCACATTTTCAGTTACAATCTTTATTTATTTTTTTTTCATAGCCTTGTTTCATGGATTTTCAGTTTCTGACATTTTTTTCTCACAGTCTGAGTATGTTGGGATTAAGGCATTAACTCCAAGACAAGGTTTACCAGTTTCTAAGTTACCTCAGTGATGATGACTATACATTGTTTTGTATTACAGCTCTTCAATTTGAAGAGTCTCCTAAGTTGATCCTCTTACAGAAGAGGGTTTTCCAGGTGGTTACAGCTGCATCCAGCTCTACCTTAATTCCCCACCTTTAACAAACATTTGAAAACTAAGGCGTGAATCTTACAGTGAAAACCAGTTGTTAAAGCCAATCCAATCATGTCTTTTTAGCACATCGTCCCACATACTAGGTGGGGTTTTTTGTAGATTGCTAGTTAATCAGTCAGGTTGAAAAATATTTGAAAAATATTTTAGGATACTAAACTGTTAGCATGTGGTAGATTTTGTCTGACATTTGATGAATTATGATTCTGAATACATAAATCTCTTTTCATTGGCACTTTATGGTAAGGATCATGATTGCTTGACGTTTTCAAGTCTGAACACCTGAGGTACTTTACTTCACACTGGCTAAAGAAGGACTCAGGGAGGGCTCACAGAATCTTTTAATGGTTTGTTAAGTTTCACATTGGCCAGAGCTCAGTGACAAACCTCGATTTTGATGTAAGGTGAACCTCAGCTGTTCCACAGATGTTGGGATTTGTCTGCACAGCCCAATGGCATTCCTCCAGTATCTTTTCTTTCTTACGGCCAGGTAAGAAAATGACAGAGTTATCAGCAATACCTCCAAGTAAGAGGCTCTTTTGGCAGTATAAAACTTTATTATTCCCAAGAGCTGTGATAGGAAGGATAAGAAATAGGAGCAGCTCTGTTCTCAGTGAAGGATTTTGATTTTTCCTCCCTTCATTCAGCAAGAAGTCTGGCTCAGGATTTGCCACTCATTTAACACTCACATTAACTCCATTGCAGAAGACTATCCATGATTTCCCAGAAAGAAAACTGTATCATTGAGATTGTTGTGGTTTTGTGGGTTTTTTTGTTTTGTTTTTTTGTTTGTTTGTTTGTTTGATTGATTTTTTTATTAATAGGAAACTGCTCTTTTTGTAAAATCCAGCAAACTCCAACCCAGTAACACGTTTGTATAGACAGATAAATTTATGTTTTCCTTTTTCTTTTCTTCCTTTTTGGTAGCCTGAAGTGTATGACTTTATTTTTTTAATGTAGAAACAATCCACAGTAATCAGCTGGTTCTTGTAATCTTTGTGTCCTTTCCTGAGCCATTACTGCAATGTAATTTCATTTGCTTTTATTAATTACTTCTTTTTGCTTGTACTGTCAGATTAGTTCTGAAATACTTCAATCGCAAGAGCTATTTAAACCTTCCTTCTTTAGATCCATACCAGATAATCAGGGCAATTTGATTAAAATGGGAGGCTGAGTTTTGATTTGTGTTTTCTTTCTCTAAGATGAGAGAAGGTGGTTCAGGTCATCTTTGAACTACACATAATACTAGTCAAAAAACAGTATGATAATCCTGACTCTCCAGTGGTCTTAATCTCAGCTGAACTTAGCTCTATTTATCTATGTGTCATTTCCATTCAAAATATGAATTAAAACAGTGCAATTAAAAAACCCAAAACCAATGCTGACACAAAATGCAGAGACAATCATGCTGAAGAATCCATAGAGACACAACTCTTCTGCCAGTACAGCAGAAATAAAAGGTGTCCATAGTTCTCTCTAAGAAAAGAGACTGAACAGTGAGATAGCAAAGTGCGCAGAAGACATAGTGCTATTTAAATGGGACAATTTCAGAGGGTACTTAAAAATTCTAGCTGGGTGATCAGCACAACAGCCAAGAAATTTTTGTCCTGAAAAATTCAGATTAAGGCATGATCAAAGGTTGATTGCTTCTTTCTAACAGTAACCACTCAGGAGGCAGAGCCAGATATCACTGTGGGGAGTTCTGCATGTAGAAATGGTTGAAAGGTGAAGGAAATACTTGATTTGGTGGTATCATTCTTCCTGTCCCTGCAACTTGGACATTTTTCTTGAACTGTATTGAAGATTTTGTATTTTACATTTTCATAAAACTGAAGTTAAAGTACAGTCAGTTCCTAGGTAGTAACTAGATGGGGTTTTTTAATCTTTGTTTATTTTCTTCATCATATTACCAAAGCAACTGATAGACATTTGAACAGGTGACTGACTTCTGCCTCTGAATATTTGTGTATTTGTAAAATATGTTTATTTGTTATTATTTTTAATTGTGCATGGTCCTATGTAATCAAGACAAATGGTAATAATAAGTACAGGTCAGCTTTTCAGAATTATGTTTATATAGAGTTGCATTGTAGTGCAATTCAGAAGAGGACTACTGTGATGCTGTTTCTGTTCGGGTAAGATCTGCTAGCTTACCATTATATGTTGAACATCTGCCTTCACAGAAAACGGTAGAGGATTGTTGGAGTTGTTGTAGTGTAGTATCAGATGCTGTCAGAGCCTGCAAAAGAGACGTTTTTCTAATTGCCATCTCTTGAGACCGAAGTAGTTACCCGATAAATAGTATTTCTTGTATTTCCCATTTTCAGGAGTTTTTGAGAAGCTTTCAGTGCTCTGAGAGTGACTGACCCTACATCCCCAGAGCAGCATGGCATGTGGCTGTGCCTGTCCGTGTTCAGCAGAGCAGTTAAGTGCATTCTTAAGTTTAAATATGTGAGAAAGTTAAGTATGTGCTTTACTGCTTTGTAAAAAGTTATGTCTGTCTCAGTCTTGTCAGATAAAGACTAGTTCTTTGACATCTAGGCAAGCTTGGAATGCCTGTCGAGCTGCGAGCTGCCTTCTCTCCTTTCTGCTTTGATTCAGAGGTGTCTTCAAGAGGTCATTGTGGTTGACAGACTGACTCAGAGCGCTGCAGATTACAGCTTTGCCTAGCAGTGCCTGCATTTTCTCCATTATACCTGGCACAACCAATCAAATAAATGCAAACCAGAGAAGCAAAATAAATCAGACAGAAGCCTCAGAGGTAAATGAAGAACCTTTGTTTTCCATTTAAACCTGCTGGATGAAGTAGTCTATATGCCAGACCTTGGATCTCTTGAAAATGACTTATCCTGGCATAATTTGCCACCTACATTAAACTGAATGAAAATCCATCAGCAAACAGCTTCCAGGTAGAGACTCTGCAACATTTGGATTTAGTTCCAAATTTCAAAGGTCATTTAGAAAATCCAGGTCAGGATTCAGAGCTGAATTTCAAATGTCCCTGAAGTTCATGATAGTTCAGGCCGAAGCATAAAGATCTGAACCAACATGATAGTGCAGATTTAAAACAAGAACTAATAGGTTTATACAGAATCATTTCTTCAAACCCTTGGTTACTTTTTTCTCTGTGGTATTATTTACCAGTCACAAGGGCATGTAACATAACTACTTAATAATTATGAACTGCTAAAGCCTCTCATTATGCACTGAAAACGTGTGAGTGCGAATTCTCTAAATGATATGGAAGTTGGACTGTTGGGAACATTCAGATTGTACATCATCAAAGTGTAGGCTACTCTCTAGTACATTGTCTGATACACAAGACAATTTAATCTCAACTTGGATGAGGTACAGAAGCATAGGCTCTGTGGAATATGAAGTGGGCTTGGTGGAGCAGAGGGAAATTCATGCTATGTTCAATGTGCCTAGTAAATAATGAGATATTAAAGTATAATGTGTTCCAGGAGTTTTCAACTCTATTTTCTCTTTAATCATTTCATTACTCAGAGTCCTTTGTTTCTGACTTGTATCTTTCATTAGAATTTTAGGACTTGAGTGTGTGTGTGGAGATCTGGGACGGTCCCTGTGGCACCTCAACTACATGAATTCCTTCAAATAAGAAGGAGATTTGTCCACAGTAGAATCAGGTTTTGTTTCCTGAGCTACGGATTTCTGCTATGGGTGTGAGCTCTTGGGCAAGCTTGTGAAGACAGGTTCAGCTGCAGCAGCCACCATGTATAGGTGGAACTCACTTGAACTCTATCTCCCTTCCATGGCAGCATACTTTGAATGAACAGATGTGAATCCGTTTTCAGTGAGGCTTGCAGAATAAGTGATGTAGTGTGACTGCAGCAGTGGAAGCAAGGGAAAGGACTCTTGTAGCCTTATATGAGCAAGTGTTATCCTGCTTAGTGTTCCTGTTTCTTGGCATCACCATGTGAGTGTTAGACCAGCAAGCAGGATTGGTGCTTTCAAACAGATGGGCCTGAGCACAGTCTGAGCCAAGGGAAACATGTACGTGAATCATTTGTGGGTGTTAAGGGCAGGATTCCCATTTGATATTCTCAGCATCGCAGCAGGTATAAGGGTCCAAACATTTAAACAGTGTAAAGCACTTGAGACTCTTAAAAATGTGTGATAGATAGTTAAATTCCTGTTAGTAGGAAGGAGAAGGAAGTTTCTGCAGGCAGGCCTATGAAGCAGCAGAGGCCTTAGGAGTGTGCAGTCTTATTTGCTACCAGTGAGTCAAAGAAGCCCTGGCATGTGAATTTGGGACCAGGAAGGCAAACAGGCTTCTAATGTGTGGTCTTAGTGAAACTTGAGGACAGACTTTTCAGGTATTTCCCTTTGATTACCAGGTGCTAAAGTGTTTATTACAGGAAAGCAAGGAAAGGGCTTTAATTATGTTTCCATCCTGATTTCCTGAATTGAAGCCTCATGGAGCATTATAATGTGGTAATTGGTATGGGCCAGTTTACTGGTTGTTTTGTTTTACCTTGTGCTATTCAGAGGAGGCTAAAGGTGTTTGATCCCTGGTCGCTCATGACTTTATGTTTCTTTGAAAAATCTCCTCTTTAATGTTCGCTGTAAAGTAAACCCTGTTGACATAGGCTACATTTAAGGTACCAGACTGCAAGAGCTCTCCTTTCTGTGCTTCTCAGTCTGGGCACACAAACTAGCCATGCTTCATTTCCACATGGGAGAAGACTTGGCCATGCAAGTTCGCTCTTCTCCCAAACCTAGGGTTTTAAGGAAAGGAAATGTGCTTGTGTGGGAGCAGAGATGTGCTCTGAGATATGTCCTGCAAGATTAGGTGAGTAGGGTTACAAGTCACACATTCATGTACTCCTACTGGTAAATCCCTACACATACACTACTTTTTATCTTAGTACTTTTTATACGTACAGAATTTATCCAAATATGGTGCTTACTGAATACTCTGCCATATTATTTGTGAAAACACTTATTTAGGTGCACAGTTATTTCACATGCGTGCAAATGCCTTTACTTATTTTATGTTTTTTAATGTGAGTGAATGGACTGGCATGTATAAATAGTTGTCGGGGCCACAACTGGAACAATTTAACCTATTGTAACTAAAAAGTCAGAAAATCTTTGAAGTCTTGGATAAGGTTGCACTTTCAGTGTGGGTCCAGCTTTGATACACAGGTTTCACTCCAGAATTGGAAATTTTGGAGCATGTGTTGGTGGAATTCTTTGGTACATTGTGGTATTGTCTTTTAACAACAATACATAGGCACATGCACACTCCCATTATCAGCTGATGGCAAATGTGCCCATAGATGGCTCTCAGAAAAATATAACAGTGTTTATGGCTTTTGCAGGATCAATAAAGTTCATTGTTGTGCAGTCCAAATAGCTCCCTTTGGCACAGCTCTCTTTATGGCAGCTTTGAATAACAAAGCCCTTGTTGGAGGGTTCTAAGAAACGGTAATGTAGTTTCAAAGATACTCATATGGCTCCAGGGAGACCTTCTGGGGGCCTTGCAGGACTTCAAGGGGCCTGTCAGAAAGATGGGGACAGACTTTTGAGCAGGGACTGTTGGGACAGGACAAGGGGTGATGGGTTGAAACTAGAAGAGGCAGATTTAGACTGGAGAGAAGGGAGAGATTTTTGATGCTGAGGGTGTTGAGAGCCTTGGCCACTATGGCCAGTGAAGGCTTTTGGTGGGCCTGAGTGTTTTGTCTGGTTTTAGGTTGTGAGTCAGAGAGCAGTGAGAGTTGCAGCCATGGCCGTGGCTGCTCTGGGCTGGGGAATCTCTATCATCATCAACCGCATGTCTGACAAGCCCTCGCTCAGTGTCACCACTTGTGGGGGAACAAGGGTGTCACTCACTGTGTGTTCCTGGGACCCTCCAGCTCACCTCCTGGAACAGCACGAGATCACACCATGGTGACCACACCAGCCATCACCAGTCCCAGCTGGTCAACTGAAAAACTTGCTGGAAGTGTGGGTTTTGGTCCTTTTAAGAGAGAAGGAATAGTTGTGACTGTGTGTGCTGGGGGACATGAGAAATCCTGATGAGAGAAGTGGTGGGACAAATTGAGCTCTTGTGTATCTTTGCTTTCAGCTTGAGGCTGCCCACTGATCGCGAAGACTTGTTTCCTAGAGATTGGAGCAATGCTCTCCCTGACTGAGTGGTCTTTTCTTTAAAGAAGAGTGACTTAATTAATGCTTCTGGGAGACATCCCCGTCCCAGAAAACCTTGCCCTGGCCTCCGAGGGCACAAACCCCCAAGTTCTGCAGAACTTTGTGCACCACCAATGTAAATCTGCTGAGTTTTCTGCAGCTTGTTGCTGCTGTTTGAAGTCAGGTGTGCCCTGTGAGAAATCCTGTGGCTCGAGACAGCCGCGGCCGCTGCGTTAGTAGGGTAGGTTGCCAGGAACTCGCAGGGAGAACAGTATTGTTGGGTGATGACCTACTTGTTTGTAAATCTCTCCGTAGAAGAGATTTAGTAATCTTAGAAGGACTATTAGAGTAATGCTGCTTATGTTTCTTTGAAGATGAGGAAGCACAGCAATTTAATTTTCAAATGTTATGGTTTGGGGGTTTGTTGTCAGTTGTTGGTTTGTTGGGTTTTGTGTTTTGTTTTTTTTTTTAAAAAAACCCATCTAATTTATTAACAGCTGGGAAAATGAGGACTGCAGCTCTCCTAATGAGGTCAGTCATGTGGGATGGGAAGGGACTCCAAAGAAACTCAAACCTCGCCAGTGGGAAAGGGGTTTGGGGGCTGGGGAAGGGAAGGCTCAGCAAATTCAGTCTAGGCTTGTCCTGGGGAAAGGAGAGGAGAATGGGTCATATTTAGTTTTGCAGTGGCTGTTTTTTTAACCTTTTATCCTTTTACAGAATTTTTTTTTTTTTTTTTTTTTTAAAGTAATGAAATTGGAGGAATTGGCAAATGTTGGAACTATTTCACTTCTTGGAGGTGCATGTGGTGCTTTCTAAGAAAAAATTGCTCTGGGTTGAGTTTCCTTTCCACTGTAGTTATTCAAATAGGGATTTATTGTGGAGTGTAGTGACAGGATGAGGGGTGATGGCTCCAAACTGGAAGAGAGGAGATTATGATTAAAAATGAGGCAGAAGTTCTTCCCTCTGAGGGTGGTGAGCCCCTGGCACAGGGTGCCCAGGGAGGCTGTGGATGCTCCATCACTGGGTGTGTTCAGATCCAGCTCCAGGTTGGATGGGGCTTTGATCAACCTGCTCTAGTGGGAGGTGTCCCTGCCCATGGCAGGGGGTTGGAACCAGATGATCTTTCAGGTCCCTTCCAACCCAAACCATTCTGTGATCCTAGGATAATAGAGTAAGAGAAAACTGTGGGGTCTGGAAGAGGAGTTTGGGGTCAGTTTGTAGGTGATCTGGGCTTTTGTGTCTGTGTGAAGTAGCTGCTTGTACTCCAAAAATTAGTCTTTTAAAGACAGACTTTTGAGCAGGGCCTGTTGGGACAGGACAAGGGGGGATGGGTTGAAACTGCAAGAGGGAGATTTAGGCTGGAGAGGAGGGAGAGATATTTTACACTGAGGTTGGTGAGAGCCTGTCCCAGGTTGCCCAGAGAGGTGGTGGCTGCCCCATCCCTGGCACCATTGCAGGGGAGGTTGGCCGGGGCTCTGAGCACCCTGCTCTAGTTGCAGATGGCCCTGCTCAGTGCAGGGAGGCTGGACCAGATGGCCTTGCAAGGTCCCTTCCCACCCAAATCAGTCTGGGACTCTATGAGCAGCTTGGTCCGTAGGTGACTTCTCCAGAGCACAGAGGGAACTTTGTGGACGTTTTGGGGCCAGGAGGGGCTTGTGGGGAACTGGGGCAGTGGATGACTCCCGTGACCTAAGGCTCAGGTTACTGATCAGCTGTTGTGGAGCTGGAGCCACCACGCTTTACGAACGGCCTGTGAGTCAGCGGGCAGCGTGTGCTGCCAGCCCCGCGGCCCCGGCCTCCCTCTGACCAGCCTCTGCTCTGTGCAGATTTCCTCAACTTTGCTGCAGCTTTTCTCGTGTTTAAAGGTTCTCCAGTCTGTGACTTGCCCTGAGATGGGTCATTTGCAGCGTATGCGGCATTTCAACTAGTTCTGGATGTTACGCTTGTCTCCTGCTCCTGGAAGTAGGGTTACAGGGAAGGTAGACCAGTGACCTGAGGCCAGTGAGCTATTAAATGGGCACTCTGATTCATGCGGACCCAAGAGATGCATGAGGGTTTTTTCAATATTTGTCCCAGGAAATAAGATTTACTGATATCTCATGTGAATTAGGAATGTCCCTCCTACCTGTGCGTGAGCAGGAGGTGTTACCTGCCAGTTGGCAATTACTCTGCCCAGTGCTGTTGTGGGGAAGGGACCCCCACATCCCACTCCTGCCTGTTCCTCTGTAACAGCAGCATCTCCACACCACTCCAGCTCAGCACCAGTGTTGGCTTTGCCCTGCAGTGCTGCCTGATCCCGCTGGTGCTGGGCTTCACCATTACTGGAGCCGGTGTAGCTGGGAAAGCCAGCAGGTCACTTCGCTTGTGATTCACTGGGGGATGTCAGAAGAGCAGCAGAAGCCAGCTGTGAGCGGCGAAGTGTGAAATACCAGTTAGAACACTATTTGTGGTGCTTCTTCCCCCTCTGCTCTGCCCTGGTGAGGCCACAGCTGGAGTACTGGGTCCGGTTTGGGTTCAGAGAGGCTGTGGAGTCTCCTGGTCTGGAGAGATTCCCACCCCGGCTGGACACTGCGCTGCTGGGCCCCCTGCTCT
>WUAM01000287.1:45524814-45543713 GCA_024336885.1 Actenoides hombroni
AACGGCATAAGGGGGCATTTTCTACAACAGACTTCTATAGCAGCTGATGGGAAACAGATGGAGAGCAGATCCCAGCAGCGATTTCTCACGCGACAGTGGCACTCACAGGTACGAGCCAAGGTCCGGGTCTCCTTTGCCAGCAATCGAAAAGGCAAACAAACAAAAGCCAGCAAACAGGAACCCCGTGAAGGGTTGTAGCTTCCAAAAATAACATAAAAGGCAGAGGCAGGAGGAGCGAGAGAGCTGCTTTCATGGTACAGATGAGAAATAGCAGCACAGGGGAAAATAAGAGGCTTGTTCAAGGCAACACAACCAGGAATTGTGTGGGTCTTAGAAAAACGCCTGTTTAAGGAACTGAGTTTAAGCTGCCCTTTCTCACCAGTAGGTCTTTATCAAAGTGAAATTTAATCAGCCGGAAAAACCCAGAGCTAAACCCAGCCCGGTTCTGAAAAGCGCCTGTTTAACGAGCTGAGTTTAAGCCGTCCTTTCTCACCAGAGGGGCTTTATCAAAGTGAAACTTAATCGGCTGAAAAAAAACCAGAGCTAAACCCAGGCCGGTTCTGCATTCCCCGCAGACTCCTGTGGCACGACAGGGAGACGTTAGAAGTTTTATTTTTTCGTTCCTGCGGCGGCTTTAAGACAAGAGAGCAAAAAACCCAGGCGGCTGCTCACAAGTTCTGAGCGCGGAGGCACTGGGGAAAGCGAGAAGAATTTTCTAATTGCAGCCTGAGATCATCATCATCTCGAGTAAGTCACACGCAAGAATTAACAAGATGCCTAAGAAGAAGAAAAAAACCAACAACTTCCTGAAGGCAACTTGTACAGCTAAGCTAAGCACAAAAGGGATAAACCTCGGCGGCCACTAATTCTAGTATTAGTCAGACTCATCTGAGAGTCACTGGACTGCGGGCTGCTCACAAAGCGTTTATTCCCTCCACGCTGGGAAACGCTGTGGAAAGCTGGGGATGTTGCCCTGTCTGATGGGTTTCTGCTCCTTCATTATCAGCCCGGTGCTAGGTCTGCCCAGGGCACGCTGCCCGTCAGCTGACGAGGCAAAGGACAGATTGTTCCTTTAGTGCCCGGCAGCTGGACAAAGAACAATGGGGATAAACTTGAGCATAGAAGGTTCCACCTCAACATGAGGAGGAACTTCTTCACTGTGAGGGTGATGGAGCCTGGAACAGGCTGCCCAGAGAGGTTGTGGGGTCTCCTTCTCTAGAGACATTCAAAACTCATCTGGATCTGCTCCTGTGCTACATACCCTGGGTGTTCCTGCTCTGACAGGGGGGTTGGACTTGATGATCTCCAGAGGTCCCTTCCAACCCCTACCATTCTAGGATCCCTTTTTGAAACAGTGGTTCAGAATTCATCAAGAGCAAGATTTGATTTTTAACAATGAGGACATTAACAAGAGAGTACTGTCTGATCTCACACTCCCTGCCAGAACACTCACCTGTGGGTTGGTGGTGATGTAGAAGCCAGACACTCCAGCCTTCTCCAGAGTGCTCTGCTGGTCTATCACTTTTTGGTCCAGTTCCAAGACTATCTTCTCATCCATCATTCGCTGCTCTTCTCGAATTCGTTGCTCCACAGCCTGAGAAAAAATAGAACCAAAAAGATAACAGTAGACAGAAAAAAAGAAGTGGAATATTTGCCTTCCTCCTACTTTTTTCTCATTGCTGTCTTTTACTGAAACTCAAGAGCAGCTTGATCCTGAAGCGCTTCTGGTCTGAAGAGTCCCAAGGACCATAGAGAGCAGCAAGCACAGCCCCAGATCTCACTTCCTCTATTTGCCATGTCTGATAGCAAAGCTACCACTGCAGAAAACGCAGGGAAGTCACTAGGACCAACCTGCTTTATGTGTGTTTGGAGGCCAGAAGAAACCATGAGCAACAGGTCGGTATCTGAGCAACTTTTCCTGAGGAGCTGAAGTCTGAGCAGCTGCCAACAGCTGAGCACTCCCGCAGCACAGGCTCCAAAGAAGTCAGCAGCCCAGGAATCACAGAATCACAGAGTGTTTGGGGTTGGAAGGGACCTCCAAAGATCATCTAGTCCAAGCCCCCTGCCAGAGCAGGGTCACCCAGAGCAGGTCACACAGGAACGTGTCCAGGTGGGTTTGGAATGTCTCCAGAGAAGGAGACTCCACCACCCCCCTGGGCAGCCTGCTCTAGTTTTGTCACCCTCACCATGAAAAAGTTTCTCCTTAAAATGGTCAATATGACAGTTTTAGTAGCCAAGGTTAAAATCATTGAAAAGTAACTTGAATGAACACGAGTTAAATTGAAATTGTGGTCTCAGCTAGTTATTGAGCACAAAACAGACAGGAAATTTTGGACTTCAGTGCCACAATATGCAACTGAGTAGTAATATTTGTTTGCTTCTAAGTCCTACAATGCCAGCATTAGGTGGATTTTTTTTTCAGTGTAATGATTTGGCATTGAAATCAGACCCTCGGCTCCCAGCCGATAATTGTCAGGCTCAAACATCCCCAACGAACCAAACCTAAAAACCCTGCTGTAAGTTTTTGGAGCCGAAACGTTGACCTTTGGCCGTTCCACCCTAGACCCATTCTTGACCGACCTATGCGTGGACGCGGTGGACTTGGCAGAGGACGTGGCCGTGGCCGTGGCATGGGCAGAGGAGACGGGTTTGACTCGCGTGGCAAGCGTGAATTTGACAGACATAGCGGCAGCGATAGATCGTAAGTCTTTGACTTTTGCTGTTGTGGGGTTGGCTTGTTGTTCCCCCCCCCCCCTTCACAATTTATACACCTTATTTCATTTGCCTTTGAATTTCTGGACACTATAATGTTAACTCAGTTTTGTTAGTTCTGTTTCACATTCACATTTCAGCGGGCTAAAGCACGAGGACAAGCGCGGTGGCAGCGGATCGCACAACTGGGGAACCGTCAAGGACGAGCTAACGTTAGTAATCTGTACTTGCTCAGAACACTCTTAGTGGCACATTAACAGAGCTTCATTCTTATTGCTTGCAAAATGTGAAGTTTTAACTGCCTTTCCTTGCCTTTGGGATCATTTTTTGCTACGCTATTCAAGCAGCCTTTGCATAATTCAGAAAATGAGCAATTTCTTGTGAGATAAGAGATGGCTTCACTGTTAAAAGGAAAATTTGGGGGAAGTTTGGAATTGGAGGCTGCGGAGGATCTTGTGCTGTTTTTTTTAACAACTCTTAGTAAAAATAGAACAATTTCACAATTTTGATCAGGTTCAGCATGCTTTTTTTGACAAGTATTAAGTTGAATATAGTATTTCTAACACCCAAATCCATTTTGTGTCTCAAGGCACAGTGGGAATGGGTAGTTTTCAGAATGAGTAGCTGGGGAGAACATGAAGGTGGAAAGCATAGCGTTTAAAGGCACAGAGCACCAATCCTCAATGAAATTGTATGCTTGTTTGGGTTTTTTTTAAGAGTGGGTTGGGTAAATCCACTGTGGAACTTAGTTGTTCGTCTTGTGTAGCTTTAAAATAGGGATAAACTTTAAACCCCAACCTCTGAACGTGATGTAATTGCAGTGAATTGGATCAGTCGACTGTAACTGAGGAAACGCCAGAGGGAGAGGAGCATCCGCCTGCTGATTCTGAAAACAAGTGAGTACCACCTGCCTCAGGCTCCTTTGCTTCAGAGCTACTTGCCTTTAACCTCTGATATTTATTCCTGCATCTGCTTTGCCCATCCCAGATTGTATTTTCTTCAGTAGACAGGAAATAATTGGCAGTTCTGCTGAAAGACTCTGTAAGAACTGCGTGTCTTAATTGTTATCTCCAAACTGTTCCCTACTGTCCTGCACAGGCTCTTGGGTCACTTTCAGATTTAGTTACCAATAATCGGTTCTAATACTCTTAGGGCCTTGGGATTGCAGCTCCTAAGCACCAAATCCAAGAGCATCTGTGCTCAGAATTAGGTAGAACTGGGCAAAAGCCAGTGGAAGGAAACTTGAAAGATTTTTTCAAAGCAACTGTTGAGTCTGCCTGGCCTGTAGAGGAAAGGTGTGGTATCTTTTGTTCTCCAGCTTCTGTGCACACAGGTTTTAAAGGGAACTTGATTGCTTCTTGTTCCACTTGGACCCTCTTACAGAAGAAACCAGGGTCCGGAGGGATGAAATAAGAGTAACTAGAGAAGCATAATGAGCAGGAGTGAGACTTGAGTTGGTGTGAAATCATGGTACAAATTTCTATGGTAGTGTAGTACAATAAACTGTATTGTAATGAGCGATACGGTGGATTCAGGAGAAAATGACAAACATGAGAGAATTTTGAAATACTTGTTTGCACAAGATTTCTGCTGTGGAGTTTGCTGTAGCTCGATTTCCTCAGTAATGACTTCAGTTATGGCAAAGAGGGTACAGTTACTGTGGAGAGAATAAGAAATGAGTTTAGCTTATCTAAAAAAAGCCTAAATGCTGTTACTTCTCCAGCGTTGTGGTCCAAGGTTAAGATCATTTTGCATACAGAAGTAGTACGAGGATTTTTAAGGAATTGCAGCTTGGGCGTGGGTCAGAAAATGGAAGCTAGCTAGTCCTTAAAACAATTCTCTGGTCTATTAAATTTGCTGTGTCTGCAGCATTTCCTGGATCTTCATTAGTAGCAGTGTCCTGTTGCTTGACCAGATCCAGACCCATCCATATGTAGATGGGTTATCTGCAAAATTCTGCAGGCTCTTCATACGTTTGTGGTTGTTTTTTTTTAAATCTTCCTCAAATCCACAGCAAATGTGTAATCTCCTCAGTTTCACTCATAACACATCTGTAGGCTATCATTTATCTTTCTAGGAAAGCATCTTACAGGGGTTAGTTCTCAAGTTGACTCCTTGGTGAGGAACTGCTCGGTGTGGGTCTCTAACCTCAAGGTTTCAGCAGAACTGTAGGATGTTACACTGCAGTAAAATGTACAGAATGCTGAGGGGTGATATCTTAGCCTTGAACAAAAAAGTATTTCAGAATATATGCTGCCCAAAATCATTCTGCCCTACAAAATGAATAAATAAAAAATAGTCATTTTGATGTAAAATCTCTGCATTATTATTTAAATCAAAATTAATGGTTACACAGTGAAGAGCATTTCTCTGAACTTGAGGCATTCATGATCTTTTTGCTGCAAGCACATGGTACTAGTTTTCTATAAATCAAGAAATTTAGTTGCTTAAACACTCTGGAGAATGACAAGACAAGAGGATTGCCTTCCCATGTAGTGGTTGTGTGTTTTACTTAAAAATAGCTCTTGGGCAGAAGGTAGAGGCTGAGCTTTACAAGGGGCTGGCATTTTAGAGGCTGAGCTTTACAATGAGGTGATATATTGCTCAAGTAAATAAGTTTTATGCTGTTGATTTTTCTTCAAGTTAGCTGAAAGTAAAAACTGCTAAAAATTAGCTGAGAAATTACTAGTTGTCTTGGGTTCAATAAAGAAAGCAGGCTATCCAAAGCTGCTTAAATTCTGGTTTCAGAAAAAACTTAATGAGCTTGAAAATGGTGTTAAGAAAAAGCTCCCAGTGCCTTAACTTGAACTTTTGGCAGAGAGATCTCAAAAAGAAGGGAAAAGCTCCAAATCAAGTCCATTGCAGTATCTGTAAAGAAAATAGTTACTACTGTGGAGAGTAGACAGGTTGGGTCAGTGTTAATTTTAACATTTTTCTGGGCTGTGCTCACAGGTTTGTTGCTTAAAGTTGTCTGGCTGTGAATTGGGGTTTTTTTTTTAAGGCACTCTGGCTAAAGAAAATAAGTTTTTAAGTTTGTTTTCTGAGTGTTGGAAGTGAGGGGGTTTTATATACCCCTCTTTAAGTGCTAAATACTTTACAGACTTATTTTCTTTAAACTTGGTGCTGATGAACAAGTGATTTTGAATGTGCTGTCTCTGGAATATGACTTGTAAGTCTTGACTGTAATATCCCTGAATTCACTACAGAGAGAATGAGGTTGAAGAAGTTAAGGAAGAAGGTCCTAAGGAGATGACCCTGGACGAGTGGAAAGCTATTCAAAGTAAGGATCGTGCAAAAGTGGAGTTCAACATCCGTAAACCAAACGAGGGTGCTGATGGGCAATGGAAAAAAGGATTTGTTCTTCACAAGTCAAAGAGCGAGGAGGTAAAGTCATTTTTGTGCAGGTTTTGGGGTTTGCCTTTTTTGTTTGTTTGGTTTTTTCCCCTGTTGATACACGTTTTCTGGGGTGGAAGCTCTGCTCTTTGAGATGCTGACCTGCAGAGAAAAGTTTATGAAGTCAGAACAATGTTTCTGATAATAAAGGTGGAGTTGTAAGTGGCCATTGTTGCTGTGGTTAGTTGTAGCAGTTGCCCTGTACCTTGAGGTTGGTGTGTATAATGTGATGGAAATTCTGCTGCTTCTGGGCAGGTGACTTTGTAAAGACTGTCTTGGTGAGCATTTTAGAAAAAGTTTGTCAATGTATTTGCTTTTTATTAACTGAAACTTATGTTATTTAGCATCTGTTAGTCTTATGCAGTCCACAGACTTAAGGTGCTTGCTGAACACAGTGTAAGACTGGAGAAATACTGGTCCTGCCTCAGGCTTCTTAATAACTAAACTGCTGAAGTTCGTGATACAACCAGCTTCTCATTTTGTAATATTATGTAGACAAATGTCCTTGAAGCTTTGGAGAAACCAGGTGAAACACATTTGTGTGATTCAGTGATATTCCACAGAGTTGCTGTAGAATTCTCCTACAACTGCAGTTTCTCAACCGTACTCATGTCAGTCATTGCAATACTTCAGTGATTCTGTTCCAAGGTAGTGAGGGTGGCTAGGACAGATGGACACTTCCCCTTCAGGAGGGGAGAGAGGTGCTGAGAGCTCTGCTTTCTAATGCAGGGCTGCCTTAATCTTTGGTCTGAATCTTTATTTTTAACACTGTTTAATATGTTCAGTGGCCCACTGTTAATTGGAGGCCTGCGACTTCGTACACCAGCTGGTGTTTGACTCCCTTGGAAGTAACTGGATAGGATTTAATATGCTGTTTGGTCTTTTCATACCTGTTTCTGCTTTTTCACACCTTGTCAGTTTTGTGGTGGGTTTTTCTTGTAAACTGGGGGCATAATACAGATGGGGAGGCACTTTCCAATGGAAACTCCATTTCTCATCTCATTGAACTGGGAATGAGTTTGACTTTGTGATGGTTATGCTGTGTTCTTTCCTCTGTAAAGTAGTTCGGATCTTTTAAATGATTGCTTATCTTTTGTTTATCTGAAGCTGTGCAGTGTTTGAAGTGTTCTTTAAATCCTGATTTCTCTGGCTTGTGCGGAAGAGGGAAGCTGTTAGACCTCATGTTGCTGTATATCAAGAGTATATTTAAACAGAAGTATTGATGTGCTTCAAGATTTACTTAAACCTGTAGTCCTTTGAGTTTCCCCTGCACAAATCTCTCTGAAGCAGATTTGGCATGTAATCAGGTGAAGACAGTGGTTTTTTCAGGTGTGTGCCTGTACGACACTAAGATGGTGGTGCTCTTGAGTAACCCAGAAACTAGAAAGATCCTTACTGTATTTTCCTTTTGAAAGGAAATCAGTTGTTAACTCAAAAAAGCCCCAGATGAAACCAATGAGGATAACTAATCAAATTGCTTTGATGGAAAACCTGACATAAGTAGTAGATTGTTCAGTTGGAGAGGTGTACTCAGTTAACAGCTCCTCACAGAAATGAGTCGGGTATTTTTAACACTGCCGTAAGAAGTTAACAGCTCCTTGCTGTAAGAGGGAGATATTAACAAACCTGCTGCTAGATAAAGATGCTTTTAGCCTGCTTTTATTTATTGTATGTCCAGCAGATGTCTGTCGCTCCCCATTTCACTTCTTCATTGTTCTCCAGTCCCTTGGGAAGCAGCTCGGGGTGGTTTTTGCAGAGTGTTGTGGCAGGATAGCTCTGTAAGAGAGGTGTTGGGAAAGCCTTCACTGCAGCTCCTCTCGGAATGTGGAATGTTCACAAGTGAGGAACAAAACCCACCAGTCGCCTGTGTTCTCTTTCTGCTTGTCCTCTTGGACGTGTTTGAGTCATGAAGTGAAGGCTGATAATCACGTTTCGGTGGCTCTTATTGATGAGAAGGGACTTGATGTATGGGAAGTGACTTGGTTTATAGGTAAATTCTGGGGTTTGGCCCCAGAATATAATCTTATGCTTGTTAAACCCCAATGTGTCCCAGTACTTGGGTCAAAGCATTGTGATTACCACCCTTGTTCCCATAGCTTGAGAACAACTGGGAGAATGGCCAGGGTGTCAGCAGGACAAGGGAGTGTGAGGGCCTAGTACTGTTCATCTGCCTCAGTCTTGTGAAAGAGCTGCTGTCCTCCTCCTCGTGCCCTTTGCCGAGGGGTGAAACGCTTGGCCTTGTCCGAGGCCCTTCCTCTCTTTCCCATTTACTGTGCAGTTACTAGAAAGTGATACTCTGTAGAAAATGAGTTCTTAATCCTGTCTCAGATTCTTGTTGGTTTAATGTGAAACCCATGTGTATTGGCAGCCCTGGTCTAATGAGACTCTTTCCAGGAGATTGGGTTATGTCATAAAATAGAGATCCTCTTTTTAACTTCTCTGTAGCTGGGTTAGTGACTGGAGCCTTTTAAGTTCTGTGAGTGCAGCAGAATGAGAACTGGGAAGGAGGTACCTTGTGGAGAGATCTTAAGATTTGCTGTTGTGGAATTTGGATGCCAGTCTCCTGAAAAGCTTGATACACCAGTAGATGAACTTGTACACTGTCTCACCTGCTCTGCTGTGCATCTCTCCTGTGCCTCCAGACTCTCACTAACCTCGTGGCCTCCTTAGAGGAGCTTGCAGCAGGAGACTGAGGAACAGGCTTTGGAAAGGAATACTTTCTCTTCTCAAAATGCAGCGGAGTGACTCTTGAACGGAGGCTGTGCAGAAACCTGACCTCTTTAGCAGTCATTTTAAACATGCCACCCTCTGATCTGTCTGGTGCGTGCGGGGGTGTGCTGAGAGCAGCCTGCGTGCCCGCGCTCTGCTCGGGTTGCCAGCAGCTGCCGGTGAACCTTTCCTGGTACCGATCTCCGTTCCGCTTTCTCTCCACGCCTCTGGCATAGTCCCTCCTCTGGTCTTTCTGGGTGCTTGTGCTGCTGCTGCTCTCATCCCTTTGCTGCTCTGTGTGCTCGGTGACATCTGTACCCAGCAAGCTCGTGTGACCTTATTACCTGTTGTTTCTATATGTAGTTGAGTCTCATTTCTTCCTTTTGTTTTCTCCCTTTGTTCCTTTTGTCACTTTGGCGTGGACACGCAACTTTCATCAGACAAAGGCGATGACAGAAATGCAGGGGAGTCTGCTGGAGTCAAATGAGGTACTGATCCTTTATATCTACCTGGCAATACCTGTGTTTTCATATGAGCCCCTTCTGAAAGGAAGGTCTGGATATTAAGTCACAAAAACAGAGAATTCAAGTAGATAAAATACGGAGCTCTTCTGTCCATGCCTGTTGTCTAACTGTGCACCATATAGGTCCCTTCATCATTAATACCCTTGCTCCTAATTGAGCTGAATTCAAACATTCCCATAAATGCTTCCAGCATGAGTCTGTTTTTTTTTGTTGTTGCTGTTTTTCCATCTCTCGCTGCCTGCTTTTGGCCCCCTTTCCATTAGTAGCTTGTTCTTCATCTCTGACAGCCTTCCCCAAGACCCCTAAGTGCAGCCGTGTCTTCAAGAAGCTCTCAGTTATTAGATCAGAGCACTGCTGAGAGCTGCCAATACACATGAATTAAATGCTTCCCAAAGATGATTCCAGATAAGCGATTTCTGCGAGATGTCTGTCGGTTGTCACCTCAGTGACAGGATGAGGAGAATATGCCAAGGCTTTTATTGGTGGTTTAAAGCAGCTTTAGTTTTTTGATAACAAAATCATCAGGTTACAAGTAGGATTTGCTATTTGTTGGTTTAGTGGTTAAACCTAAAGTGAAGCTGTGGAAACAGGCTGGGGTTGGTAGACTCCAGCTTGTCTTTTCTGAGCAGCGAGAGCGTGGGGAAGGAATGGCAGGATTCTTGTACTGATACCACCTCTCACAAGAGAGAATGTCACGTGGCTACCGGCGAGTTGAAAACATAATCACCCTACCCTGTGGTGATCAAAACTGTAGATAACATGTTAAATAGTAAGAAAAGAATCCAAACCATAACAAAGGTGTTGTGTACTGGTTTACTTGTCTCTGAGCAGTGCCGCGTCGGGCTGAGGTGCGGGATGACCTTCCTCTGCTTTGGCTCACTTGTAAGGTTGGAAAAGCGAGCTCTGAGGGAAGGGTGTACAGGTCAAATCTGTGCCATCAGGAGCAGGATGGGGCCGAGTTGTTACATGGAGTACATCCCAGTGAGATACATGTGAGATGGTGCAGTGTGGAGGGGTGTTTCTCGTTGTGCCTGGTTGAGTTGTGGTTCCCTCCACTGTCGGATGTGCAGCCGGCACGGGAAGGACTTGGTAGATTGGTGGGGGAGAAGTAGGGGGTAAGTAATTAGTTAAACTGGTGGGGGAGAGGCTCTTTATGGCTCCTGTGACTGACTCAAGGAATCCATGAAAGCAGCTTTCAGCCTTTTAACTGCAGCACTCTGTATCCATCGGGTGCCTTGTGAAGGATCCACAAGCGGTAATTAAAGGGTATGGGGCTTGATTGCACAATCTGCTGCCTTGGGAAGTGTGTTGTGTAATAATGCCACAAGAAAAGTAAGTAAAGAGTCAGGAGGCTGGAGCTTTCACATGGCACTTTTGTAGGAAAAAAAGCAAGTAAACTGGGAATTGATGTGCCAGAAGTTAGGGGCTTACAGGCAAAGAAAGTGGTTTACGTTGTTGTTGTTTCCAAACCACAACAATCAGGCAGGTGATTGGCGGAGCACTGGGGTAGATAAACTCTTGGTCTCATCTGGTGTGGTCACTTTTACATTTTATGTATTGTCACAGGAGCCAAAAACTGACTCTAGTCGTGGAAAAATTATTTGTACAAAGGAATAATGACGTTAAAAGCACTCGGTTCTTTTTGTGTTCGGTGTGTAATGATTTAAAGCGCGCTCGCCAGCGCTGAATAGCAGCTTTAGCCGTAACTCTTGGGTGCATACCTTGCTCCTGTTTCTCACCTCCAGTGCACTGGGAACTGACCAGCCGTGGGAGAATGTTCTGCCATGGTAAAGGGGGCAAGAGTCACATTTTTTTTTCAGCCGAACTGGTGAGACTGGTGCCCTTTGTTTTAGCATTAATGGTTTAGCTGCTCGAGTTGCACTGTGTTTGAGCTGTTTATGCCTCGTTTGCCGTTGGTTACGGCTGACGCAAACCACTAAGGGATTCTTACCATCTCCCTTGTTTTAAACATTTATACAGGCCTAAGCAAATGAGTGTAAATTGAGCAACATAAAGATGGGTTACCAAGTAAGTATTTAAAACCAACCAAACAAAATTAATTAGTAGAACCTGAAGATTTCTCAGGATCTCGAGTGAGCAGAAATACTAGAAAATGAGGTTCTGTCCTTGCTTGGTCTGGGATCAGCTCCTCCGGAGCTTCCCCGAATTACTTTGAAAATGTGAAACATCTTTTGTTTTCTCAAGCACTTATTTGATTACCCGCATGTGGTTCTGTCGTCTGCACAAGTGGTATAACTTGATTCCTAACAATTCCTGCACCATCTTCTAACTTAATCAAGGTAATCAATCATCAGCTTGGGAGTGCGTTTGGAGGCGAGACACGCACGCTGTGGTGGTAAGAGTGCAACTGCAGATGGGAAGGTTTCATTGGTGCTTTGGGTTGTTTTTTTCCTCACTCATGACAAACCCCTTGTTTCAGGCTCACGCTGAGGACTCTGTAATGGATCATCACTTCCGCAAGCCAGCAAATGACATCACATCCCAGCTGGAGATCAACTTTGGAGACCTCGGCCGCCCCGGACGTGGTGGCAGAGGGGGACGGGGTGGCCGAGGACGTGGCGGCAGGGCCAGCCGTGGAGGCAGAACTGACAAGGTCAGCACCTACAGCTTTCATCCACAAAGGACCTTAGTTGCAGTTGTTTTAGGATTTAGAAAATTTTTGATGTCTTCCTTATTTCTGGGGGAGTTGCTCTGACAGCAGATGCCACGTTCTAAACCCCAGTCAAGTTCTTATAAGCTTACTTTAAACTAGGTTACTGTTGGGCCAAGAGGAGGAATATTTTAGCACTGTTCTTATTAAACATTAAAAAGGGAAGGTGGGGAGTAGGTTAGATTAAAAAAAAGTGCCCATCTTTGTATCTAAAGCCCAAAAATGACACCGTGGTACAGACAGTTCTGAACGTACTGTGAGATGCTTCTGTTTGTGTCAGATCAGAACAGCAGGTCCTAGAGTGGTTATTTTCAGACATGATCAGGACAGTGTGTCTGCAGTGGGACCTGTTGGGAGGAAAGACTGGTTCTACAGCAGCACGTTACAGCTTGACTCTGAGGAGTTCAGAGTTGTCGTGTGGAAATAGGACTCTTGGTGGTTTTTTGCTAATCTGAAATTTTGATTGGGTTTGGTTTTTGTTGTTTTTTTTCTCCCATCTTCTAATCCCCTAAAGCCCTACGGGAAATATTCAGGGGAAGGACTGAATGGGCTCAGGAAAGAACATGTAAAGTTGAACTACTGTTGTATAGAATCGTAGCCTAGAATGGTTTGGATTGGAAGGGACTTAAAGATTGTCATTCAACCCCCTGCCATAGGCAGGGACACCTCCCACTAGACCCAACCTGGTCTTGATCACCCCCAGGGATGGAGAATCCACAGCTTCTCTGGGCAGCCTGTGCCAGGGGCTCACCACCCTCTGAGAGCAGAACTTCTTCCTTAGATCTAATCTAAATTTCAGGGATGAAACATCCACAACTTCTCTGCAGTAAAGATTTGATTTACTATGCATCACTTATTTGGCTTAAATGCATTTAATCAAATTATTACTCAGTAGAAAAGGAATTTAGTCTGTGTTTTTCTTTGCATAGACCAGAATTGCTCATTTTTGTCTCTTTCAGGACATAGACTTTTTCTCCTTTACACTGGATCACTTTTAGTCTTATTAGTTAGAAAACTCCCCTGATAGCAGTATAAGAAAACTTTAAGGAATCAAAATTAAATGCTGATGGTGTTTACTCTGAGTTGTCATTAAAAGGACCTCCTGCTTCTTCGAGAATGCTCTTGCAAAGTAGTTTCAGACTTCTCTGAAATTGATTTTGATTCTCTTTGTTCCCTTCCAGTTGGTTAAGGAGTTTGATGTGATCCACACACCCAACCAGGTTGGTGATCTCTTGTTCCCTGTGAACCAGACCCTCCTGCTGCAGGGGTGGGAGCTCCCCTCCTGCACCCGAGTGCCTTTTGGGGCTTGATTGCTGCTTTTGTGTAACAGTTCCTCAGCTGAAACCAACAGCAGACTACAGGCTTAAAACCCTCCTCACTTTAACTCTAGTTTGTGGGCTGGCTACTGCTGCAATGTCTTAGTCTTGCCTGTAGGTGTTGATGCAACTTTTATTGGAATGGTTTAAATATGTCTCTTGAGAAGTGAATATATTTACAGGAAATTCCACTGTCTGGCTCTTCTCCTGCTCTTCTCGTCCACATCCCTCATGGGCTACGTGAAGAGTATTCTAAAATACTTAATTTCACTGCAACACACTTTTTTAGGTGTGGTGCACAGCCTTCTAAAAACCTCTGTTGGGAAGTACTGAGGAGATTTTTGGTTCATATTAATTACTAAGGCTAGGTTGGCATATTCTTTTTATCAATAGCTGGTTTGAGACTGGGGAGAAATTCAAACGTGTGAAACTTGATTTGGCCTTTCCTGTAGCACTAGTAGGGGAAAAAAGTTACTCTAGTGCTGGACAAATTACTACTAGATGCTTACTCTGTTGTACTCTTTGAATCCTGGCGTTTCCCTATTGAAAGTTAAAGGTAGTTATTGAAGATTAAAATAGCTTTAAAGAATTCCCACCCCTGTTTGAGGTGCAGGAGTCCCCCTGCCCTGTCCCGAGTGCTGCCCAGTCTGTCTGCACAGGGACAGAGGCTCAACCTTGTCCCCCTGAATCACCAGAACTGCAGCAGGGCTTGATGCCACTCCAGGCTTAGTAACTTTCTGCTGTTTCTCTTTCAGTCAAGTGCTTCTGCTCCTGATGTAGATGACCCAGAGGCTTTCCCAGCTCTGTCCTAAACTGGATGTCATAAGCCAACCCTGCCCTCGTCGGGCCTTCCTCTCCGAGGCTTGCATGCTTAAGGATCCTAAACAACTAAGAAATTTAAAACAAAACAAAACAAACAAAAAAAAAAAAAAAAAGGAGACTGTCATTCATACCATTCACACCTAAAAGACTGAATTTTATCTGTTTTGAAAATGAACTTCTCTCGCTACACAGAAGCAACAATATGGTAGTCAGTTTTGTATTTAGAAATGTAATGGTAGCAGGGATGTTTTCATAATTTTTTCAGAGATTATGCATTCTTCATGGATACTTTTTTGTATTGCTGCTTGAAAATATGCGTTTCCAAACTTGAAATATAGGTGTGAACAGTGTGTACCAGTTAAAAGCTTTCACTTCATTTGTGGGTTGGCTTTATTTTTTTTTTTTTTGTTGGTTTGTTTGTTTGTTTTTAATTCAGGATTTTAGAAGTTTTCCCCCAAACTACAAACTGGGTTGGAATTGTTGCACACTATTTCCGTTTCCTTGATTCCTGCTTAGCAGATTTTTATCAGCCCGTGGTCTTTCGGAATATGTGAAGTTTTAATTTGGCAGGCTTGTTAGTGCTGTATGGAATACTAACTCCTGGAGGATTTTTAGTTTTAATGCTTCCTTTCAGCCTTGGAAAAACAGTCATTTCTCATCTACGTTTGGTAGCTTGTTTACGTGAAAATCTTTCTACAAAGCGGATACCAGATCCTTGGAAAAGATTCAGAGCACAGTGGTTTATAGTGGAAGACCCATGTACTGATGATGTGTGGGTAATTGGTCTAACTGGTTTTTAAAAGTTAATGTATTACACCTTTCACTCACCCTTTTTAACCTTTTATTTCCCTCCTCCCTCCAACAGAACAAGATGCTTTGTTGGCCCCAAAAAAAAAAAAAAAAGTTTTTTTTTTAAAATTACCTATGTTTTGTCTTTGAGGGTTCCCTGTAGATGGGGAGGAACCTTTCCTGCTGTTGGAGCTGGGAGGTGGGGGAAGGTGCTCACTGCTGCTCGGGTAAGTCCAGCTGGACTGTGGGGTGTGGGACTGAGCCCCAGGAGTACATCAGTGCCGCGGGAGGTTTGGCTCTACCGTTGCAGACGGGGCACCGCACCGCCTGCGTGACGCTGCAGAAAGAGGCAAACCAAACCCCTGGTGCTTCCCCTCTCCATCACAGGCCCCACTGTTGGACACTTGGAAGATTTCAGGGTGCTGGGCCATCTTCTCTAGACCCGTGTTTTTCCCAAGAGAGGTTGGATCAGAGGATCCTCGAGGTCCCTTCCAACCTGGTGTTCCCTGGCAGTTCTGTTCTGGGTTTGTGCGGTGTCCGAGCTCTGATCGCTAGCTGACAAACGAGTGTTTTTCAGTTTGTAAGAAACCCTTTCCACCCCTCCCCAGCCCCGTAGAAATTTGTTGTGGGTTTAATTTAATCCATGCGAAGGGGAACGTGACCACTCCAGTACGCAAAGAGGAGTCGAGAGAATGGCTGATACAGAGGGTTTCTTAGGGTTTTTATCTGCAGCAGTTGTTAGGAGACTAGAAACAGGTTTCTCATTTTATTTAATGTTTTACACTTTGGACAGCTTATAACGTATTTGTAGTTTCTTAACTAGGTAGGTAGAAAACAAAAGGGAACGCCCTATTTTTTTAAAAGCTGTACAGGACAGGCAAAAAGTACCGGAGACCTTGGAATATGAAATAGCAAACCCCTTAATTGTGGTGTTGAGCTGGCTTGCTTTATCCAAACTATTTTCTACAAAAGTTGGGGTGTTTTTTTTGTTGTAAACCATTGTTAATATCATCAAATTCGCCTTTTTTTTTAGTGCCCTCACCTCTAGTTTGACGTCCCACGCTGTGAGGAGGAGGCAAGTTCTCAAACGGTGGATGGTGAAAGCTCTCGGGTTGGTTTCATCCTGACTCGGAGCAGCTGGTGCACAGGTGCTGAGTGCAGGGCCCAGCACCGAGCTGTTTTCTCCCATCTCCCTTCGCTTTGGTGGGACGTGTCGCGGCTCCGGCGTTAGGGCCACCCTGGGTAACACCACTGAACAAACACCTCGGTACAGACACACGCTTAGGGACCGGCGTTCTCCGTACCAGCAGCCTCCCTCCCCACGGCCAGACTCTGGTTGCCTTTTCAGTTGCCACTTGGCTTTTTCTCTTCTTCCAGATGACTTCTGGGCCAGGCAGCGAGTCGCTCGGGGCCTGGCTAGCCGGCTGTGGTCAGCAGCTTGCCCTGCTCCTGCTGTAGAGCAGCTTCGCTGATGGCGTGTCACGTATGATGGCCTTTGTTTTTTCCAAGACCACTTGTACCCGCAGCGGGTCTGTCTGCTGTTCTGGTAGATGTCAGTTTGCCTCTTGCAGTCCATTTGTGTCAAGAACTCAAACTGTGAACATATCTTTCATATCGGTGGGTGTTAACTGAAATAAAGGTTTATTTTCATGCTCTTCTAAAAAAAAAAAAAAAAAATTCATGAAAACATGTGGAGATGAAACCTCTTAGGTTAGTAGAGTCTCAGCAGGCTCTGCCCCAGGAGGTCCCAGGGTTTCCATCACCAGGAATGGACCTCACCTTGGCAAAACATCTCCCAAGTAGCTTATTTCCGATGAATGAGCTTGCTCTTCAGTAACATTTTCTGTCCTCTTGCTTGCTGCTTCTGCTGCCAGCCCAGATCCAGAGGACTAGGCCTTTTAAAGTCTGAACAACTGGGGGGGGAAAAAACCCAGCACGTGGAGCAAATTGGCTTTTGAGTGTTTGATGGCACAGTTTGAGCATGAAAGTTCATCTTGGGGGTTGAATGCTGCTGATGCTGGGAGGAAAGGAGGCTGATGGCTGAAGGCAAGCGTTAGCCGTGCCGGGGAGGGGAGACACTTCTGAAACACCAGAGGTCGGGGTGAATCGGGGTGTTGGCAGCTGGAGGAGCTGGAAGCGCTCTTGCCTGTAACGACTCTGCCCGTGGAGATTGGTTGGCACAGCCACGCCTCTGCTTTTAATAAACGCAGGACTTCTGCCTCAAGTTGCCACTCGCAGCATGTGCTAACCCGCTTCTTTTCTGAAAGCCTCACCAGGGCCACGGGACCTTCAGTTCATTCCCTGTCTGCTCCAGGTAACAGCTTCCCAGCTGGGCTTCAGAGCTGTTTGAGCGAGCACCGAGTGCTGGGCTAGAAAAGTGGGGGTGATATTCTGCTGGGGGGTGTAACCTGATGGTGGGGAAAACAGTTCCTGTGCCCTGACTGGGAGAGTTCCAGGGATTAGTGAAAAAAGTTTGGTCATTGTCTTGCTAACGACGGTGTTTGTCTCTTTGGGTTGGAGTGAGGTTCTCTGGGGACTTATCTCAGACTTGTGGAGCAAATGTGCTGTAGTGTTCTGTCCTTCAAGGTCAATATGTAGACACAGATGAGTGACACGAGTGCTTTAACCCTTTCCCCCCCCTTTTAAATACCTTTCTGTGGTAATAGGTGTTTAACTTGGTTGTCTCCAGCTGCCTTGAGGTACTGATGGCTCTGGGATGCCCATCCAGGATCTGATGGCCAGGGTGACTTGTGCACAGAAAGAGCAGCCGGCCTTATTCAGGGGTGGGGAGCAGAACCCCACTGCCTTCCCCAGGGCTGATCTGCGCACAGATGTTGTCTGTGCTGGAGGTTATTTTCACAGGAGGAATACCTGATAATGGTGAAAAAAGGCACTGCAGGAGAACGTAATTCTAACCAAGTGGGTTTGGGTTTGTTCCTAGCAGTGGTGGCTGCTCCATGTTGTTGGGCTGTGACCGAGGGCACACAGGCTGTCACTTCTCCGGGGCTGAAGCTGGTGAAGGCTGCAGGGTGGGGTGTTTCCATATTTTGACAACAAAATAAGAAAATAAATGGGAGGACTTGAGGTGTGCTCTGAGGCTGTCACCTGTGTGCACTGTCTCAGTCCCTTCCAAGCTGGCACTCTGATTCTCTTCCTCAGTTCCTCATCCTTGTGAAGATGTTTCCAGGAGGAACACACGCGCTGTCATAGCCCTTTAGGCTCTGAATGTGTTGTCTTCAACCTCAGCAGTGAGGCCAGGTTGTTTGGGGTGTTGGTGGGTGTCTGGTGGGAGATGGTAGCAAGTGCTGGATCCCACAAGCTGCTCTGACCTCACCAGGATGTATCTTCCTGAGACAGTGTCGTGGGCTAACAAGGGCTAAGCCATTCCTCCTGGCTTCATTTCATTTTCAGTACACAGACGACCGGAACAGTAGGGCTTGAGAGGATCCTGGGTGCTTGTGCTGGTCAAAGGGAGGTGCAGAGAGAACTTGCTGGAAGCTGAGCATGAGGAGACCTGGCACCAGGGCTGGAATTTCACATGCCTGAAAAAAATTTCAACCTAATGTGCACACAAGACTATTTTCATACACTCCTGCCTGTTGTGGGGGTGTTTTCATGGTGCGGGGAAAGGTCCAAACCTTGGCAACATCAGTGATGGGGAACATGCCTGGGCTGCCTGGCACCACCCCTGAGGTGGCATGGGCCTGGTTATATGGACTTGTCCTCCAGTGCCTCAGGGCTTGGGAGAGTGGGAGTGGATGGGACCCTGTAGAGGGTGAAACAACCCTTTCTGGGATAAAAATAAGGGGAAAAAGCCAACAGAGATCTCCCTAATGCAGCACTTTGGTTTGGCTCTCCACTTCCTCATGAAAACCTTTGGTGGAGTTGTGGGAGCCTGTGCCAGGCTGCCCAGAGAGGCTGTGGAGTCTCCTTGTCTGGAGAGATTCCCACCCCGGCTGGACA
>WUAM01000287.1:45601946-45624512 GCA_024336885.1 Actenoides hombroni
AGGCTGTGGAGTCTCCTTGTCTGGAGAGATTCCCAGCCCAGCTGGACACTGCGCTGCTGGGCCCCCTGCTCTGGGTGCCCCTGCTGGATGGAGCAGGGGCTCAGTGACTGTTACAAGCAGCTCGCGACTCCAGCCCTGCTGCGTGGAGAATTAACAAAGCAGCAGGAAGAGGAAGAAGGGTTTAGACACCTGGGCTCACCATTCTGCCCTAGAACCATAGGATGCAGGAATCCTCCAAGCAGGACACAGCACGGAGGAGCTCATGCTATGGATTCCAACTGGTTGCTGGTATTTGGAATAAGCAGGGGAGAAGGAATGAGATCCTCTACTGCTGGCAAGTCAGCAATGACAGGCTGTTAATTCCAATCAGGCAGAATAAAAAGCTAGTACTGCTGGGTGGGAAATCTTGGCCCCACTGAAGCCAGAGTAACCCTCTCGTAACTCTCAGCCACACTTCTAAGAACTTAATATAATTTCACCTTATTGATTCTTAAAGTCACGAATAAATAAGGTTTAAAACAGAGAGAGAACAAACTAATCTTCTCTATTTGATCACTCTTATCTTGTGATTTGCACAGCAAACTCTGGAGAAGCCACAGGTTTGAAGGCAGAACCAACAGATCAATGTGTAAGGGAGAGAACTCGTGGGCCTTCCCTTCGTCTCTCGGTCTGTTGAGTATAAAGATCGATAACAAGCCAGGAAACACTTAAGGCTCCAAAGGCATCTTTAAGACCAGGATCTTTTTAGCGTTATACGTTGTTAAATAAAAGGTTCAGATGCTCATTCTCCTTTATTTGGAATTGTCTAGGATTTCATTTTTTATTTCACACTTGTTCCATTAACTTTGATGACTGAAAAGCTCCAAGAGAACAAAGAGCGAAATGCCCAAGAGCTGCACAGTTCACTGGCCAAGAAGCAGTCTGAAATTCGTTACCGAAGTCACGGATGTAGGTATCAAGCTCTACTGACAGGATGTTAATTTACACACCCTCTCTGAGCACGTCCCTCTTTATACTACACCTGCTAATTCCATTCCCGCTGAGAACACGAAGAGGCTCACTGAAGGCTGCAGTTAAATGGGCACTGACATGCACGGCTCACACGCAGTCCAGCCCTAATAAGATTTCTCAGCCTTGCTGACAGCAAAACCCAACAACCATGGAACAAATAAAATGAGAGTTCAGTGACAAACTTAATCTCCAGTGTAGGCTCACCTCTGGCTGCTTTTACATTAAATCTCAGCCTTCGTAATGATTCTTCAGTATCAAAATTGCACTTAACCAGTTCATACAATGCCTGGGAAGGTGAAAAGACACATTGAACGTTCCAGATACCACTCGATTTACGTTGTGCCACAGAGGCATATTTAGTAAATCACTAATACCCATTAAGAAAAGACTGTATTACATTCATTCAAAGAGTTTATTTTTAAGACAGCACTAAGACACATTGCCTCTGTTTAAATTTCCAAATCTCTAATTACATAACCAAGAATATACCCAGGCAAAGTATTTAAACATTTTCATTCCCAGCTGTAAAACTGATGGGGTTTACAGCTGTAAAACTGATGTGGGTTTTTGTATGAAGAAAAAAACCCCTAAGTATGCATTCTTACAGCTTTAGAAAAATCTGTAACTGGAAGAACAGAACTCATTCATACACAATTTTTTTTATAGAAAATAATGCACTGATGCAACAAGCAATGTTAAGCCTAAGTTAACAGTTTAATATTTGTTGAGAGCTAAAAAAATCCATCATATTTCTATTTCCCCAAGGAATAATAAAGCTGCTTGAAATACAAATTTAATTCTTGGGAGTAAAATAAAAAAATAGGGACAATTCATTCTGTAATCTTGGGCAGCCTGCTCTAGTGGGAGGTGTCCCTGTCCATGGCAAGGGGGTTGGAACCAGATGATCTTTAAGGTCCCTTCCAACCCAAACCAGTCTGTGATTCTGTAATGAAACTACAAATCCTACTTATTCTCACATACCTGCTCATTGTCTTTAATGTGTGATCCTTCAGGAATTGCATCCAGGCCTTTCTCATCACCCGTACGCCTCGACGCTTCGTTTAAGAACTCGATCACTTTATCTTCTGGTAAGAAGTCAGGATTCCACAGCAGCTGGTCATCGTTCTCATACACTGAAGCGACGACAGGAGAAGAGACAAGCAAGCTAAACCAACAATAGATTATTCTCTCTCACAAAGCCTGTGATTATGAAACCTTGGGAGATCACAAAGGCCCCAGTGTTGATCCAGAAGGCACAAAGGACAGGTAAAGGATGGTCTCACAAAGGCAGTGACCCAAAGACTAGGATGCTAGCAGTCCACAAACCCAAAAAGCACGCCACCAAAAATGGTGCTAAACCCCCCTGCTGGTGCCTGGGCCACCAGATAGAGAAGTCTCAGTTAATGTGGCTGGCAAAAGCCAGTAACAAAGTCTAGCTACTTGTTCAGGGGATGGTGACACCCACATACCAGACATTCGGAAGTCAAACAGCTCCTGAAAGGAAACTTGGCTCAGACCTTCCTATTACTTCCAAGAAATACCTTCTAAACCAAACTCACTCTGGTAATGATTGCTCAATTTTAATACTACCAAATCTCTACTGTTTTTTTCTGCAGAGCTTTCACAGGAGCTTTCAGACCAGGGATGTCAGAGTGAACTGAAATTAATGGGAGAAACATGGCCAAATGACAGAGCCTCTGAATTCTCCCATTTGTGTTTTTGTGGAGCCTACAAGCCTTGCAGGATTAAAATACTAGTACAGCAAAATAAAAGTAAAATCCAGGTTATTAACCTACAATCAGGAAAGTATCCAGACCTTGCTTGTGGCCCAGTCCTCAATGAAAGATAATCTTACCAAATTCAGTAAGAAAGTAACATTAACACATGGTCCATTAGCTCAGTGAGTCCCTCTGACAAGAGAAAGGGGGGAGGAACACTTGGGAACAACAACTTCATTTCATGATCGACACTCTTTGGAAACAGCTCCTAACAATTTCCAGGGAGGTTTTTGTTTCAAAGGCTCATCCTTCACATCAAGGGCTGTTCAGGGCTGTGCCAGGCTGCCCAGGGCGGTGGTGGAGTCCCCGTGATCCCTGGAGGGGTTTCCAAGCCGTGGAGCTGTGGTGCTGAGGGACAGGGGTCAGTGGTGCCCTGGCAGTGCTGGGTTGATGGGTGGACTCAAAGAGCTTAAAGGTCCCTTTCAACCGAAACAATTCTGTGATTCTAATCTGATGTTTGGCTGCTCTTTTAGGAAAAAGCTTCTCGGTATCTTGGGACACAAACTCCAGTAGAAGCAAGAGCTCTTTCCAGCAGACAAGTGGTGATGGGTTCCAAGCCACCTGTAATGCTGTGAGCGCAGTGCACTGCAACACTGGTCAATGACAGCACGCATAAAGCAGCTTCAGCACCTTTCAGTTTTCACAACTGTCCTTTGATTTTTAAGCCCAAGCCTTCTGAAAACATCTATTTTTCATAACCTGAAATTGTTTATCAGCAGCTAGTTTGGTCTCCAGGCAGACTTCTCTGAGAGCCAGTCCCCTAATTAGCATAGCACAGATGACACAGGGGCTCTCTGCTCACAGCGGCGCGTCAGGACGCGTTCGGAGAAGCCGTGTGGTTATTCTCCAGAGCTCCAGCATTTTTGTGCTTTTCCTGACAGGACTGACTCTGAAAGGATGAGACACCTTCATGCTCAGAAAATTTACAGTTAGAATTTCCCCTTCATTAGAGAACAACAAAGATGAGGGGATGGGGACATGAATGTACTGAACACATCGGCTCAGACATTTCTCTTTCAACTTTTGAAGCGTCATTAATATTTCAGCTGGAGCCCTGTCAAAGCTGATATCCAAAACACGGCAGAAAGGAAAGGAAGTGGCAATAGATACAAAACCCCACTGGTATAGAAAATTAAAACAGCTCCTGAAGGATTAGTGAAAATTTAACTTTGCCCCTCATGGTTTTTTGCCCGTGACGTCGGCTCCCCGCTCTGCAAAGCGCAGCGTGCAAGGCCACGACCAACTGGTTTATATAGGTCACTGCAATGCACAGAGCAGTGATAGCTGCTTCATTATGGGAGGCCAGAGCCATTTCGAGCTGAGTAAATAGCAGGAAAAGCAGGTGACCAGGAAACCAGAATTTACTGCATCCCAGGCAAAGAGGCAGCTCAAGCTCTATTTTCAGACAGAAGCAGGAAAGCGTGCAAAGAGCAATTTCTTCGCAGCTAAAAAGCAGATGTTTGCTCATTGGCCATCTTCTATTTTTAATGGAAGCTCCTGACCACTCTCTGCAACCTCTCTGGCTACGCAGGCCGGAGCTGACAGGATGTGTCAGCTTTAGTGTGAGCCTGCTTGAAGTTCACAGCAGGACTACAGCTCTTTTTAGACAGTCTCTAGCTCTCTCTCTCTTTCTTTTTAGACAGTCTCTAGCTCTCTCTCTCTTTCTTTTTAGACAGTCTCTTTGCTATCTATCATGTTTTACATAAACTAAATCTAATAGGTGAAGAAGTTGACATCGGCTGCCCAGAAAGCTTCTGTACATTACCAAATTAGAATACAAGGGGTCAATAGGCCAGCAATACAATCTTTATTTTCCCCTTCCAAGATTCAACCTCTGATGGCGAGGCACAGGAGGAACTACACTTTGAGATGGTGGTTCTGCTCCTCACTTGATGGAACTCCTTTATTTTGCAGGACACATGACATCAACCAAGTAATTTCTTTCTCCCCATTAGAAAATAATCTCAAACATTGTGATAATTTTAATGGTGCCAAGGCTCACCTTTTTCATTCTCTTTGTATTTGCATGTGCCAGCTGGGATTTCGGCTTGAAACATAGAGCCCACCATGATTTCCTGTTTTGAAACACCAGAAACAAGAAGTTAAGCAACCACAGCTGTGATGGCCTTTGTTAGCAAACAGGAGAATGACCACATCTTATCTTAACCCCTGAAAACTTTTGTTGCTCAAAAGCTAAAAATACAGTAAACAGGCACTATATGGAAATGATTTTGACCATTTGGGAAGGTCTTTAACACTTTGTACTATCAAAAAACTCTTTTAGTTGTGGGGAAAAGCTGGAGAGGATTTGGGTGATCTACAGAGCTCAGAGTTACCAGCTAACAGATCAACTCAGCATTCATGAAATACAGGCTTCTTGTACCTTTTTCCAGTCTTCTGAGGGGATATAATCTTCATCTTCTTCAGACTCCTCTTCTATCTCACTATCTACAAAAGAATGGTACAAACATTTCCACAAAACGAGCTGTGATGGAGGGGACTGGGGATGTCAGAGCCAGCTCTGGGGAGCACCACAGTGACAGGGGGGACACCAGCCCAGCCTCTCAGCCCTCCAGCCCTGCTCTGCCTCACGACCATCTGATCTCACACCACCCAAGTGCCAATGGCAGTTTTAGTAACAACATGAAATGCTTCACTACTGGTGACTTTAAAAAACAACCCACCCAATGTTCTGGTTGAGAAGGGATTAAGATAGGGGCGTTGAAAAGTTAAGGCACAAATGAATATATGCAACAGTTTTACTACTCCTTCATGAAAATTTCCTTTCCCTTACCCAGCTTTGAAGCAGTTGAGATGATCCTCACCCAAATTTACTACAAACAGATACTTTCTGAAGGTATTTTTAGGTGGATTTTCAGCATCAACACCATTTTCCATGAGCTCCTGGCTCGGTGACTGCTGCTCTTTTTGCCTTGTAGCAGCTGTCACTGAATTTAAGGTGGAGGACAGTGCAAGGGGTGAGAATCCTGCACGTGTGCTTTTCTCAGCCTTCCTGGGATTTCATAGGCTTGGATGTACTGCTCAGAGATGCACAGCAGCATTTCAAACAGACTGTTTCGGGTAAGGGCTGATGAAAATTCCAGGTTTTTTATGATTCAGGCTTGTTGCCTTTCACAATGTACTGAAAGCAACAGCAGTACCTGGTTTGTGTACAGCACGTGATAATAGCAGCACTACAACGACTTGTACATTAAATTACATTCTATACACAGCTGAACGTTGTAAAAACCCCCAAAGCTAATGCAATCCCACTTGCGTGATGCTAATGCTACAGTTAAAAAGCAGAGCTCACTGAAGAGATCTGCAATCCTCTGCACAGCAGCCTGCTGAGGTTCCTCAGCATTTCTGGATTAAAACAAACTGCAGGTTAGAAAATTGTGTTTCTACAGTGTCATGGGTAATAACTATCGAGTATAAGGCATTGTAAGGAACTTTTGCTTTAGCTTTTGTTTGTTAAAACCTGGAATGGCAGAAATAAAACTGCTGGTGAGAGTCACCTCCATCAAAGAAAGGTAAAATGCCTGTTGTCCAAATGGTCCTGCTGAGAGCTCAACGCTAAAGGGCTCAGATCCCATCAAGACTGCCACAGAAATAAGTGCTCTCTAAAGGGACAGCTACATAACACCAGCTCAACAGTCTCAAATGGGTGCAAAACCAGTTTTTAAACCAAACAAGAGAGAAAATGATCAGTCTACAACACTGGCAACAGTATTCCATGTGAAATTCTTGAAGCGAGTTTTCTTCATCGTTCTCTCCCCCTTCATTATTTCAGGTTTAACAATCTATTGGCCTTTTTCAGATTTCACTGCTTTTGTTTTCACTAGCAGACATCTTGAATAAATCAGGGGTTCTATTTCTAGTACATTTGAGTTTTTACTTCAGTTGGATTCTCACCTTCTTTCACTGACTCCCTAACCTATTGCCACCGGGCCGTTCCACGATACCCATGTGCTGCACAGCAATTGCCTTCTGGGAACAGTGCATTTCCTACTTGAAAATATTTTCATCTCTGATCATAGAGTGGGCTGGCAGCTGAAACTACAATGGTAAGGGAACATCATACTCAACAGCCTCTTACTGCATCTGGACTGAGAGAGAAAATTTTGATACAAACTGGTTTGCAGGATCACAAACTGGACTGTTACAGCACGTGGAATAGTGCCATGAAAGGATTTACACTGTCTGAGAGGCTGTAAAACTACAGGAATTTAGATTTTTTTCACAAATTTAATCCTTTATTTTAAGAAGGGAGAATGTCTACTGTCATTCCAGTGTCTTATCTGCAGAGAAGTTTTAGCATTCAGCTAAAAATGGGACTAATTTTTCTTTTTTTGCTTATTATTTTGAACATAATGAGAACCCAGAGCAGTGTTATGAAAGAGAGCAAACAAATGTTTGTAGGTATCACCATACACGTTTCAGGAACAGAATATGATGTTCACCAGAGGTCAATCATATCAAGATCACTCTGCTCAGTACTAAACTGTACATACTTGTATCAAAATATTTACATCGACGAGGGCGAATCATCTCCTGTGGGTCTTGTGAAGCAACAGATGGTGCTGGGTCATCATTAGATGACTGTGTCTCATCTTCCTGACCTGACGAATCTTTTATGGTCTCCTCCTTAAAGACAAGAAAGCAAACAGGAGATCAGCTGTCCCTCGTATGTGACAAACACTACTGGGGCAATGTTGTTTCCAAAATTGTCAATATCTCAACCCCAAATGTCTTTTGTCTGGCTTGAAGAGACTGTGTAGATTGTGGTCCAGTCTGAGCCACAACAAACGTGTAAATACATCATATGGTTTATTCATCAGAGTTTTCAGCAGATCAATTTAACACCTGGTCTCTAATATGAAGATCAGAAATATGAACCATTAAACATCTCACCTCTGAATCAGTCAAGCAAATCCTTGCGAATTTCACTTGATTTCATTTAACTTTACAGGTTACTTTGCTCTCTAAAATCCTTCCTTATGAATTCTCAATAAAAAGGGGAGGAATTCTTTACAGGCTATGCTTTTCTCAGTCAAATGGAAACAGTACCTTCCATAAAAATTCACGTCAGTCGTGTGGTTCAACCCCACAGGAACAGCATCTCAGGAGACTTGAGATTGAGACGTTAAAAGATCGAGAATTAGAACAAGGCTCTTTATTAGAAGATAAGCCACAGCAACTGTAGGAATTATTCCAATGAAGGCAAATTAAAATGATGAAGGTTAGGGAAAAGAAAAAGTATTGGTGTTTTCTATTTTGCTGAGTGCTGTCAGCATCTTGTGTGTGTTTGCTGCCTGTGTTGCAAGCACTCGCACTCTGGTTGTGAGAGGAGCATCAGGCACAGCCCGTGTTTACGTGTACCTTCACCAGCAGCCAGAGTATTATCACATGCGCAGCTTAAAGCAGATTAAAAATAGCAAATAGCTAAGTGCAGCAGAGCTAAATAAGCTGTAGAAAGATGAGCACTCGCAGAGAAAGCACTGAATGATTTATACAATTATTCCACCCCCACAGATGTATTTTACTGCCTCTCTGCTAAGAGCGTGCGAGCGTTTCAGACCTCTGTCCCCAGAGGCAAACCCTCCTAACAGGTTAGTGAGCTCAGAGGAAAACAGAAAATGGCTCTGTTCTACCCAAAGTGGGGTAGGATAGGTGAATATACACTTCCAGCTGAACCCCTGGCTGTGCTTACGGTGCCAGACGGAACCAACGCTCTGGTTTCGGCAGCAGACTCCAAAGGGTTGGTGCCCTGCGGGAACCACAGTGACTCCTCCTGCTGCTAACAGCAGTGACAGGCACTGAGATTTCATCCATTGCAGAGAAAAGAAAAGATCAGCAGTGCCTGAAATCCGCTAGTAACAGAACCAGAGAGTGACAGAGGAGCTCAGGAGAACACAGCAGATGGCAGATGTGTCGGGAAGTCATTAAGAAGCAAGGACACGAGAAGAGAATGAGACCTGAGGAACACCACTGTGCACAACAAAACACTTTTGTGTCTTATTTTAATTTGGAATGCTTCACATTATGTAAGTTTCCCCCTCTCTCCAGCTTCTGGAACCTTTTCAGATGCAATAAAACTACATATTTTTCTTATTTTTGAACTATTCAACCCATCCAAACAGTGAATTTACAGCATCTGTCAAGGGAGTTGGTAAACCCTAAGAACTTCATTTTCTGAATCAGATATATCATTCCTCATCTCTGTGTTGCATTCCAGAGATTCTAAAATGAGTAAGATATAAAAGAAACCAACCCCAAAATGTATCCTTTTTAAAGGCAGATTAGGATCTGGCAACTTCCATTAATGCCTAAGCTTTTTTTTATTGATGACAATATCAAGGGTTTCAGCTTTTAATGGAATTCAGGATGCAGCTCCAAATGCCACCAGTACTGGAGAAGTTACAGCCATGCCCAGGACAGGACAGGATGGTTACAAATGGGTACTACATACACAAGTAGAAAAAGACTCTTGTAAAATCCCCAAAGTTATTTTAAAAGCACAGAAAACAGGATTTTAAAGACTTTCATTTCGCAAAGATACTAGAAGCATCAGATTCAGGTAACAATTTCAGTACACCCAGGGCTGCCAGGCTGAAAAAAATACCATTTAAAATGCTAGAGCTAGAAAACTTGCAGCAATCTCCAGTAGTCAGAGCCACATTTGATTCAATTCCACGCTTCACTCTTCAGTGTCAGCTTTTCATCTTGAAGCAAGTATTCAGCCATGCCCATAAAGGTATCTTCAGGCATTTAAAACATCTGTTTTGAAGTCACACTATTTCTGAAGGACAATCACAACCCCTTCCTAAATGATGCTGTGGGTATCCATGTCCTCTGCTTTGCCTCAGCAACAGTTTGGAATGAGACAGATGAAATTAAGAGCAACGAAGAGAAGTACAGATGGGTAATTAAGAATAAACATCAGGGTTCAGCACACAAAGCATCTGAAATCAGCTGTGTTACCAGTTACTTCCGCCACAACCCAGCGGCTTGAGCGGTTGTTCCAGTACAGGATGGCTGTATGAATGCTCAGTGCAACCACTTACTTTGTTTTCCCCACTACAGCCACTGTTGTCATCATTATCAACATCATCATCATCTTCTCCATCCTCCTCTTCCTCTTCCTCATCTTCCTCATCATCATCTTCTTGGAGTGGAATGGTACCGTCGTAGCCGTAGCGGCTGAGCAGCTCCTGGATGGGCATGTCGCTCTCCTGACAAACATCCAAACAGAGGGCCAGATGTTAACTAAAGGGCTTCTCACCCCACATCTGCTCTGCAGCTTCAAGCTGTCAGCTGGAAACACGACACAGCAAAACCAGGTAACGTGATGGAAGACTGAGAATGGTCACTCCAAAATGAAGGGACAGTCAAAATCTGACGTGTGAGCTCCTAGGAAAAATGTGGGGGGGTTTTCTGCAGAGGAATGTTTCATTTCCCAGTCCTTTAGGAATTTACAGCAGACCTCACGTCCCAACAAGCACAGACTCATTGGGTTGGAAAAGACGTTTGAGATCATCGAGCCCAACCTTTAACCCAGCACTGCCAATCCCACCACCATCTCTCAAAGGGGCCATAAAGCTCACCAGAAGGGCACCAAAGCACAGTATTAGCCCCCATCCCTCCCTCCCTACTGGTCTGGGAGGATTTCACCAAAACCAAGCACTGCAACATTGCAGGTGACATCTGGTTACATCATAACCCTTCAGGGCAGAGCAAACACCCTCCTTACTGCAACACAGACCCTTCACAGCCCCCAAACTGTCTGGAAACATTGCAGTGTTTTGTACATATCCGTGGAACAAAAACACACAGATAAAACGTATGTCAGCAGCAACTGCTTCACACAGACACCTGAGACAGTGACAGTTTTTGCAGGGGGGAACTTGTCAGAAGTGCAAGGCAGTGATTTCCACAGCCTCTCCAAGAATTCAGCAGAATAAGGACCAGAACCTGCAGTATCTGGCTTGAACATGGGGTTAAAGCTTCACGTGGGGGGCTGCGCTAGGGGGACAGTTCCACGCGCTGCTGCAATAATGTCCCAAATCCCAAAGGACACCAGAAATGCACCTCTGGGTTTCTCTTTGCACCTCTCTCCTTTCTGAGGCAAACAGAGATTGAGGGGTTGGATGGGGGTGAGGGATCACCTGAGAGCCAGGTAAAGACAGCAGTAACGTTTATAGATTGATATGTATTTTAAGCCAGTTGTCACCAGCCACAGTTGGAAGCAGATCTGCTAAAATATGTGCATGTTTAAAAATCTTTATATTTAGAACGCTGCTCCGCTCCGAAGAGACATTTCAAACGATCCAGCCCCTTCTCAAACAAAGTGGTTCCCAATCTGTTATCAAATTGCATTCACTTTAGTGATAAAAATTATGAATTGCCAGGTCTGCAAATTATTACTTTTAATACCGCCCCTTCCAACCCAGGGCATTCTGTGATTCTACATGGCATTCCTAATGAGATTTTTCAGGGCAGAAACTTGCAGAGAGCACTTTGAAATGATCTCTCTCTCAAGATCAGATCCTTTGGTTATTATTTAGAGGTGTCTGCTTGCTCTAAATATTTCTGCTTAGTACATAATGTATATCTTGGCTGATAATCAGATTTTTTTTTTAGCTGTCAGCTGACCTTAGACTTCCTCCAGTCAACTCCTGTCCCAAGGGTTTTAATGATCAACACACCTCTAGTTTCTGGAAACACACTAACACCACGGATTACAACAGGCAGGTGTAGTCAGTTCTGCTGTGTAAAAATAAGAATAAAGTAGAAGTGTAGTAATACAAGTAAAGTAGTGTGTATTTTATTTTAATTTACTTCAAAGAACTAAGCCATTCTACCACTTGTTGGTCTGCTCTTTGGTTAAACTGCACACACAATAGGTGCAGACCAAGTGGACATAAATATCCTCACCTTCACTCTTGACTTCTTGGTCCCTAATGTATAAATTTATGGAAAGAACTCCTAAAATGGAGGAAATGATGTTTTACTGACACAGGCAACGTGACAGGACTGTGATCTTAATTAAAACTTGACAGCTTATCAGAAAAATTCTATTCCTAATTACCCAAACCAATGTTCTACAGGCCATTTTGGAAAGGAGTGGTCTTTTCATCAAGCACTCCTCACCACTCAGTTGTAGATACAGACTGAGAATCAAAAAGACCCCTTCCTGCAGTGTGTGGACTGTGTAATGGGTGTATCACCCACTGCAGCTTTCCTAGGAAAGTGGGTTTGTATTTACAGCGTTTGTCTTAGGTAGAGCCTCTTCACTTCAACCAGCCCATTACAACTGACAAAGCTCCAAGGGCCAGCAGCTCTCCAAGATACAATACAGATTGTGGTTTCTCCGTTGCTTCAGGATATTGCAGAAATAGGGAAGGTTAAGAGAGTAACAAGGATTACCAAAGACACAGAAATTTCTCATGTGGCAGATGCTTAATAACAAGAAATGGATCATAACTCATGGATCTGGTGTAGAGAGGGGGTGATAGAACAGAAGTGTAGCGTGAGCAGCACGGAGAAGGGAAATGTTAATGGCTTTACACTTCTGATTGAAGAGCTGAGGGGCAACCACTGAAATAACACAGAACAGGTCTAAAGAACCAAGGATGCTCATCACGCTACATGAACCACACGACATCGCCACGTGCCCCGTGGACACCGCGCCTGCAGAGCTTAAAAACCAAAGGGACAAATCTGGGAGGGGGGGGAAGAACACTGACAGGCATCACAGACAAAGAGACAACATCTTTTCCATACGTGCCTGAACTGCACCCTGCTAGAGGCTGGCAGACCATCAACTGTGAGCTTCCGTGCAAGGTTCTCTCGCTTAGAGACAAGAGGAGGCTGCTGTCAAACCCTGAGAAAACCCACGAGCCCTCCCTGAGAAAGGGGACCCCAAAAGGAGAAACCAGGTGATTAGATGGAATGACAAATGCAAAAAGGGAGGGAGTCAAAGGCTTCAAAATCTGTTAAGTTGTGCAGGGAGGCAGGCTGCTCAGCACCCTGGCAATGCTCACCCTTCTTAGAGGCACCCAAGAAGCTGGCACATGCCACCCAGAAGTGCTCTGCCCACAGCCAGGGCAGCAAAAAGGTGAAGAACCAGGCCTCAAACTCACCCAATCCTCCCTGTTACCCCCCCACCCCCCCCAGCTGAAGGTTTGTACAGACAGCTTAGCAAAGAGCAGGAGGACACTGAGTTTCTGCAGCTTGCTGGGGCCTGGTCATTTATTCTGTGCAAGACAGAGCGTGACTGCAGTTCCCCACTACCAAAACCACCCTGCCAAGTGTCCTGCATTTGGGAAAGCTGCAGCCTCAGCACGTGCACAGGCTGCCCAGAGCTGCGCCTTGTCCCGGGCACACCTTCCTGAGCACTGGCTCTGGGGCTGCTGAAGGAGGAGCACTGGTTAGCCAGGACTTTGGTCAGATCTGGTAGGTGTTCCTACGTATGAAATCACTGAATTACTGAATGCATGTCTGGATAGCAGAGAGCTTTCCTGCCCAAGACAAAAAACTCTTCAAGAAACATCACTGAGAACCATCAAATCTAAGACTGAATATAATTCTGAATCCCTTGAAGTACTGTTCCACTCTCAGGAAACTACTTTTTCCTATATTAGAGCAGTGCAGAGGGTGACTTCAGGTCCCCAAACACAGACACACTGCTGCCATTTAGAGGATAATGTACTTGCCCAGCCAAATGCAGGATGCTGCTCAAGTACCAACACTTTACAGTCACCCAATAAGCAGGAAAGATCCTCGCCCTCAGAGGAAGGTGTCATTTTTATGATAGTCAGGAATTAAATCATGAATGTTCAGCAATTCCTGCTGGCCAGCTCGTCTCTGAACTAGGAGCTGAACCAGTAAATTGGCCTAGGGGAAATCTGAAATAATATATGCAAATGTCAGGGGCAAGAAAAAGCCAGGAGTAGCCTCAGGTCCCCAGGAAGCTGCTGATGCTCAGTAAGAGCCCTCCCTGGACATGTGTTGGCTGCCTCTCTGCAGAAGCGTCCCGCAGAGCGGCACGGGGAGCAAAGCCAGTCCAGGAGAGTGCCCTGCTCACCGTCCCGCCCACAGAAGAGCTGATGAGTGGAGAAATCAGACACACACAGCCCAGGGATGAGGGGATAAACCGATGGCAAACAGTTCTCAACGAAGCACTGTAATGTGGTGATAGGATTATGCGACCAGATGTTGACTCTTCACAAAATATGAGGGTGAGGGGGAACTATTTTCAACTTGAACCCCACAGGCCGTAGATGTGGAGCTCCACATCTCATGTAATCTGAATGAAGTGTATTTAGATTCACAAACTATTTATCTTTATGTTTACAGTTTAACATCAAACCTGAAATTCCCAGAAAGACATTATCATTTACACCCGACATGTAGATTAAGTGCACTAAATTAATTTCAAGTCTTATTGGCATAATCACTTACACTAAATAGGATTTCTACATCAAATATGCATCTGGGAATCATTAATGAGCTGTTCTGGAAGCCTATTCAGCCAATGAGGTCACAGACATTACTTTGCATTTATAATGATCCTAGTTTGTAATTTAATAATATTATTCCTGCCTGAGAAGTAATTTAAGACAATACATAAGTGACAGCATCACCTCCAAATGCCAAACAGATCTTCTCTGCAGTTATTTCAGAAGACACACATTTTATTTGTCACTGTTAACAGTAATTGTGAGTTCTGATCCCACAACTCTTTGCTTTGAGCAAACAGTTTCAGCTGCATCTCCGTTTCCTCTCTCAAAAATGAAGATGCCAATACAAGCTCCACTGAAGTATGATACAAATGTTCATAGAATAATGCAAAAGAAATGTAAAATTGTGGGATTTTCTTTTTCTTTTTCTTTTTTTTTTTAAAATCAAATTCCATATGCACTGATCAAGTGCAAAGGCTTTAGAAAATAACCACACTGGAATATACTGGTCAGAGAGTACTTTGATTTCTATTCATTCTAGAATGTAAACCCTTCACCAGCACACATATGCAAAAAGAAACTAAGCAAGCCCAGCGTTATACATGATAAAGTACTGATGCACCAGTTTCCTTTTCCCAGCTTTGGAGGACTCCCCATTTAGCTCAGCCCCTTTCCCACATCTATGTGATTTGCCTGTTAGTGTTTTAGGGGTGTTTTATGGGGTTTTAATTCCAAATATAAGGGGGGAAAAAAAAAATCTGGGTCCATTTTGTGCGAGACTGTGGGCTGTGGGTACAGTTTAGGACTACTTAAGGCTACCTACCCTGTTAAGATCCTCTATTTCAGAACTGAAGTTTGTCTCTCCTTCCATCATTTCCTCCTCTTCTAATGTCCGTTCATCATCAAAGTCATGCACCAGCATATCAGCTGATGGATCAAATTCATGGTCATCAGATGTTGCTGAACCTCCTGATAGAAAACATTTTAAAGAATGTTTTTAGTTAGATCATGGCCTCGCGGAGTTTAAGGGTTTGTTTTATTTTGGTGACATTTTAATACATTAAATTACATTTTAATAAATTAAAATCTCTTCCAAATCCTTCAATCATTTATCTCAGGGAAAGCCAATCTTGTTATTCAGAGCTGGCCTTTGGGTAGTAAGAGATCATGGAAAAAAGAACCAGGAGATCCTGTTTAACCAGCCAGTTCTCCACATCATATGTGGACATCAGGCCCCTAGTTAAGTGTTTGTGAAATGTTCCTGTTTTGAAGACTTAATTCTTAAATAATCATAAACCTGCCTGAATCAAGAGTTCTACTGGGAGCAGAAATCCTCATAAAATATAAACTCGGGGCAGTGGTTTCCTTTGTACTTGGGAAGCTTTCTTGTTTACAACTACAAAGACTCTTGCAAAGTTTAAAATTAAAGTAAGGTTCACAGTTATGCAGATTTTATTTATGATGCAGAATCCTTAATTATTTTTCCCCATGCCTTTTTCTTTTTTTTCCTTTTTTCTTTCCATGGTTCTTTGTAGAGAGAAGTCTGGTTATATTTTGTGACAATGAAAAATAAATGAATGGATGAATGGTTTGGCAGATGCAGCATTTTTTTGTAACTCCACAATACCCCATTTCTAATTCTAACCCTGCTAACATCTTTTCCTCTTGTCTCTGTGGACAATTTACATTTCATTTTCCAAAGCTTGAAGAGTGCATCCACGCTAAGGGAGGGGTTGACTAGAAGGGTTAACTAGACTTTGTAGTTTAAAGTGTTAAAGCAATTGATTGCTTCTCTGGAAGAAGAGCTCAAGAGACCATGGCAGTCCAGTTGAAGTAACTACTGGAAAGCTTTTCCACTAAGTAGGATGGAAAAAAATAGTTGGAAATAAATAACACTAAGTACAGTGGTACCAAAGTGAACAAAAAAAACCCCAGATATTAATCATTTACACTTAGTCTGACTACTAAACAGCCAGCAGCTCTGGGATGCTGGGCTATCAGAAAATAACCAGCTTGAAAAACAGAAGGGATGAAACCCCTCATTTTTAGTAATCCCATGAGGTCAAAAATACCACTTTTCCTGCTGCTTTTGTTGTTGCTGCTGTTACAGAGCAAACCACACAGCAACGGGCTGTCTGTTAAGTGCGAGCACGCTGTGCCGTGGCTTTGGCCTCGCCCCCAGCACCCGCTCACCCTGTGCTCCCTGGGACATCACCCTTCCCAAAAACGGCTTCGTGCAGCTTTGGCAAAGACAAAAGTCTTCTTCCCCCAGTGTATTTTACCGTTTAGACACTCGTGCTGGTACAGACTGGAGGGAAGCAGTGACTACTTAAACCAGGACTGCCACCAGCAGATTCACCAACTCACATCCTCGCGTTGCTAACCAGAAGAAACCGGCAAACAGAATTTTTCAAGGGTGCCCTCTCCCCTCACGAGTTCAGGAAATGTTAAAAATATTTACCTGGGCTTGAAGACTCAACAGAAGGCTAAAAAAGAAAACAGAGGAAATTAATTTATTTCTATATTGAAGCCATACAAGCTCAAGTCAATAATTCATCTGCTACAAAGCAAGTTCCCTGCGAACACCGTATTTCCAGACAAAGCCCCAGCGACTGAAGGTGAAGGGGATCCATTTTCTCCTCCACGTATCGATATCGCTGCACTAAGAGTCCCTGGAAGAACTGGTCATTTTGTGATACAGGTTGAGTTGCTGAAGGTATAAAAAGGAAGCAAACCAATTCATCCTGGAAAGAGGATTCTGGTTCTGCAGCCAGCTCAGCGTGCTGGAAACTGGTGCTGCTGCTGGATGGGGCAACGCTACAGAACAACTCCAGCTGCTCGTTCCCAGTCCTCCCTTTCTGACAATACAAAGCTGAGAAGTGACAGCAGTGATGGGTGAGTTTGTAACAGACCCAGCTCTGATTTACCTCCCTGTACTAAATCCCCTCTGCCACCAGGTTACAGTGGAAGCAGAGCTGAAGAGAAATTACTCTTCCTATTGGAAACCGCGTTCTGTGCGACACACCAATTCCCAGCTCTGCTTTAAAATGTCATCACAAACCACAATGAGAATTCCTCATGGAGCAAAAGGAAAAAACAATTTAATCTTAATCTCTAATCCAGATGAGGGAAAAAAATTAAATAAATAAAAAATTTTGCAAGCCCAACTTTCTTCCCAGGTACGTTTATAACACAAATTCATCTGACCACAGACTATAAAGCAAATATATTTTTTTAAATACAGGGGGGAAAAAAAAGACTATGAGACTTACAAACCAATCTTTATGGAACAGAGACATCCTTTGGCCCACCATATTTGGTAACTTTACATTTATAATCAGAATAAACACCACCTTCCATTGCAAAATCCTGCTTTCCCTTGCTTCTAACTTTGCCAGCACTTAACCTCCTGGGATGGAATTTGCATGTCAGACATGCAAACCTCATTTGTTTTGAAAATTCAAGCAAATGTTCCAACTGTTTTCAGGAACAGACCTAATGAAGTGGGTTTTTCCAAGTTAGGACAACTCACTTTTTACATCAGAGAGCTGCAGGATCCCTCTCCTTGTTTGGGATCTGGAGATACTGCTTGGTGTCATGGATGTTGTTCTATTACATAATATAAAACGTTGTCTTTGTGAAAAATTGACTGTATTTGGCCAAGAAGTCATTTGGAAACCTTTGACCTACACATTAGTGACAGACACTAGTGTGTATGGGTGATGCTACAGCTACACGGTGCTCCTAGCGCTGCAGAATCACTACACCCAGAATGATATGCAAAACTCAAACAAGACATTAAGTTAGAGAATGGTAAATTGAAGCTCGAGTGAAAAGCTGTCCTATTATTCCAAGATTTTCTAAAGTATTTTCCTTCTTCATCAGGCCAAGGAGTTACCTGCACAAGCCACTTCCACCCAAAAAGTGGCCTAACTATGTAGTGAAGCAAAAACTAAAATTAAAATAAAATAAAATCTGTGTAATTTTAAAGTTCTTTTATCTTGGCAGCTCTTCAAAGTGAGACAAACACACCTTCTCAGGAATCAATGGCCAGAACTCACTCCCACAGCTGCCTACAATTTTACCAGGGTCTGCAACGTATAAATGAAAACTCAAAAATGGATTTGCCTGCAAAGCAGAAAGTGCAAGACAGAGGTAGAAACAGATCACGAATATTTGCCTGAAGGATGGAGAGAAGATAGAACAGACAAGGTTTTCCCTGTACAGCCTAAAGAAAATACAGAGTACATACGCAAGGAAAACGTAAGAGGAAAAAAACCACTAAGAAGTTTTAACATAAAGCCTTAGTCTTCCTCAATAACTCTCTCCTAACAAAGAGGAAGGAAAGGAGCACTGCAAACGCAGACCGCAGCCAGCAGCAGCAGCAAGGGGAGCCGCTACCACCCCGAGAGGGCACAGCAGAGGCACCATGAAGCTCAACTGCTCCTGTCAACGGGGAGAGTCCAGCAGAAGGAGCGGCGACGGGGAGCGATTCCCCCGGGCCGGGCAGGAGCCAAGGAGCAGCGGTGCCAACCCCGGGCCAGAGTCCCCCTGCAAACGCAGCCAGCGACAGCGCGAGGTGGAGACCCCGGAACCCCAAGGTTCCCTTCTGAAGCAGCTGGGAAGCGGCAGAGGAGCACCGGCGAGCTGCGCAGCCAGCGACTCACCCCAAACCCAGGGACGTGAAGCCCGAGAGGGAGAGAGGAAAGCACAAGCAGGGCTGGTAAAAGCTGCAAGGGGAAAAAAGTATCCCCGTGATTTATGGTGAAAGATTATTCCAGGAATGACTGAGGGCCCTCCCAGGGACCGAGAGCTGGGTCTAACGTCCTCGAAAGCCCTGACCATAGCTGTGCTGAGGGATAAATCATGGTACCTAGTAAACAATCAATCCTGCTGGTAGAACTGCTCTTCCTGCCCGGCCCCTGAAACACGTCACCGCTGCGAGGCTTTCACACTGCTGACAGAAACAGACCCTCCTTCCAAGACACAGCCTGCACTCGCTCACGGCCAGCTCCTCTCTAACCCCGCACTAAAGCTCCTGCTAAGCCCCAGTAACTCCTCACCACCTCCCCGATGGTCTCTGAAGGAACAGAGGCATTTCAAGGGGGTCTCGGCTGAGAACCAGCTGATGCATTAACAGATCAGTAGGGACACTCTTGGCTTGTGGTGCCAGCTCACCAGGGAGTGCCAGCTGGGGCACCATGGGGCAGGGGGAGCCTTTCCTTGCTGACCCACCTACTTCACTCCAGCCCAAGCTGGAAAAGGAAGTTCTGGGGAAAGGCCTTGAGTCAGAAAGGTAAGAACTAAAAAGAGTTTATAAAGCAGGGATAACAGAATCATAGAATCATTTTGGTTGGCAGAGACCTTTAAGCTCACAGAGCCCAACCATTCCCCCAGCACTGCCAAGGCACCACTGACCCCTGTCCCTCAGCACCACAGCTCCACGGCTTGGAAACCCCTCCAGGGATCACGGGGACTCCACCACTGCCCTGGGCAGCCTGGCACAGCCCTGGACAACCCTGCAGGGGAAGAAATTGTTCCTCAGCTCCAACCTAAACCTCCCCTGGGGCAACCTGAGGCTGTTTCCTAATGATTCGTAGCAACTCATCTTAAAATTATTTTTCCTACGCAAATTTTTTTTTTATTATTTCTTATTATTTATTATTAAAATTATTTTTCCCTTGCTCTGGAGGTAAAACTCAGCTTGTTATTATTTTCCAATGCAGCAAAAGGACACAGTTCACAGTAAACGACATCTACTGTGCTAAAAAATAGGCCATAAGCTCAATACCAAACTATAAAGATGTTAACTCTTATAAAATCATTTTTTTATTCATGCTCTGCCACTCAGCCGGGTCAGGGAATAACAACTTAGCATTTAAAATGTTTATAGCTCTGGACAAAATAAGTGGAGAGACAAAAAGGAAAGAGGGCTGCACATTTGGGGTGAAGTCTCCCAGTTCTTAAGGGACCTCACATATATAAAATTCCAGTTTGAAAATTCAGCCTTAATTTCCTGAAAAGAAAAGCCTGCATTCTGGAGGAAACACTGAAGGCTGCATTTGGAAAAATATTTTTCCTAAAGCACTCTGCTAATAGGGTGGTTTCTGCAGGTTGAATTCAAACAGAGCTAACTGTAGCACTCTGCCAGGATATGAAAGGCACGCTGCTAAACAGGCCTGATTACTTACAGCTATTAGAAGCGGAAAAGTCCCGAATGAGCTTAGTTACAATCACCTAATTTCACACACTAAATTATGAGCAAAAGTACAACGAAGCCCTCTGACTCTTTCTGGGGAAAATACAAGCTGGGAGGATATTCAGTTTATTTTCAAAATCAAAATAGACCCAATTCCAGGCATGGAATAGGCACAAATCCCCCACTAAGGCTTAGCTTAAATCTGGGATATTTAAAAAACCTTGAAGTAGACAAAAATAATAATGATAATGAGAATAATAATAATAACAACAAGAGATAATAGATAATATAGATCAACAACAACAATACTATGGATAATAGATCATCATAAAATGCCCCAGGTTGGAAGGGAGCTCCAAAGGTTATCTAGTCCAACCTCCCTGCAGTACATCCTCAACTAGATTAATAGATAATAATAATTAGTAGTAGTAATGTTATTAGAGATACATCTTCTACGTTATTAGATGTGGGAGTTGGGATTCTAATTGCAGAAAAACAAATTTATTAACTCTAAATATTATTCTAGAAGCAGACCATGTCGGAGGCTACTTGATTACAAAGACTGGGAAAAAACCTCAAGGCAGTATAAAAATCTGAGCTCATTTTGAAGCCCATAGAAGCATTTTTCACATTTAACACTTGAAGCCAATAAAGTTGGTAACCAGAACAGGAAATAAAACAGCAGTTGAGCTTCAGAGAAAGCATAATGGCTATTAATTGCTTTAAAACCACTCACATGCCCCCGATTAATTACTTATTAAAAACAATCTGTCAGCCAAATATTTAGATAAACCTTAAAGTCTTTTGTAAAAGAGATTTTTTTTTTTTTTGCTGTTGTTCTGTTAAAACCATTTAAGGTTTACGTGTATTTTAAATAGAAAAAGGGAACACTTGATCCTTCCGCAGCGGCACAAAGAGAACTTTGTCGCTTTGTCGCATTTCTGACTGTCTGAGGAGAAGGGTTTTGGAGCTCTTGCTGTTCAGAGCAGTTTAATGGCCACGCCACCAAAGCTGTAATTGCTCCCCCTCACTCGTCGCAGCCTTTCTGCTGTTCTGATGTCAGCCTGAGCACTGCTCTGTGGTAACGCAGCCAGCCCGACCTCCTTCTAAAATTATATCCTGCGACAGAGAGGTTAAGACAATTTAAAAGAAATGTAACTGATCTTAATTGCCAGGAGTCCAAAATTTTTCCTGAGACTAAATAAAGCTTTCAGACACTGATCACGTACTGAACCAAAAAAAGAAAAAGTAATTTTAGTCACCAGTTATGTCAGGCTTCAACCAGAGAAGTCAAGAGTTATTGTTCAAAACTCCCTTCAATTTTTCCTCCATGGACTTATTTTTATTACTTTTAATTTCTTACGATGAATTTGAGGTTTTTTTTGGTGCTCATGTAGAAAAGTTGCCGATTGCTAAAGCAAAGTTCCCATGCTCACAGTTGTTTACGATAAACAGCTTTCCAGATCACACTGGAAGAGACTGGCAGCTGGACTCTCCAATCCCAGTTAGAGTCTCCAGCTCAGAACTTCACAGTGGCCGGAAAGTGCCCAGTGGAGAAGGACCCGGGGGTTTGGTTGACAAGTGGCTGGAGATGAACCAGTGTATGCCCAGGTGGCCAAGAAGGCCACCAGCATCCTAGCTTCTGTCAGCACTGGTGTGGCCAGCAGGACCAGGGTGGGGATTGTCCCCCTGGACTGGGCACTGGGGAGGCTGCCCCTCAAATCCTGGGGTCAGTTCTGGGCTCCTCACTCCCAGCAGGACATTGAGGGGCTGGAGCGTGGCCAGAGAAGGGCAACGGAGCTGGCGAAGGGGCTGGAGCACAAGGGTGCTGAGGAGCGGCTGAGAGACCTGGGTTTGTTCAGCCTGGAGAGAAGGAGGCTGAGGGGAGACTTTCTGGCTCTGACAGCTCCCTGACAGGAGGTTGGAGCCAGGGTGGGTCGGGCTCTGTTCCCAAGGAACAAGTGACAGGACAAGAGGAACTGGCCTCAGGTTGCCCCAGGGGAGGTTTAGGTTGGAGCTGAGGAACAATTTCTTCTCCTTGAGGGTTGTCCAGGGCTGTCCCAGGCTGCCCAGGGCAGTGGTGGAGTCCCCGTGATCCCTGGAGGGGTTTCCA
>WUAM01000287.1:45756037-45769457 GCA_024336885.1 Actenoides hombroni
CTCACACCCAGCCCGGCCAATGAATAAAGATTTGACTAGGGTTCATTTGCAAACTCAATAACGGGGAGCACGTCCAAGGCGCTCGGCGGTGCCAGGAAGGCGCTCCCCCCGGCAACGAGCACCCGGCCACCGTTCCCCACATTCACCCCAATCCCCCCTCGGCCCTACCCCACCTCGGTGAAGCTCCCAGCCACGGTGCTGGCAGCGGAGGTGGGCACTGCCCGCGGGGGTGCCCTGCAGCAGGGTCACCTTGGTGGCACCGGGGACCTCACGCCGGTCCTCGCGGTCCCGCGGCGAGCCCCGCTGCACGAGAGATCCTTTCCATATGGGAGCAGCCAGCGGAGCTGCCAGCTCCCAGCTCCGGCACTTGCTGCTACATCTGGAATCTCTTCTCACCCTTAATTGTTCTTAATGCTTTAACACGCGGAGTGACTAATAAGACACTAATTGGGTGGTGTTAGCAGAGAGAGACGGAGCAGGGAGCGGGGCTGGCAGTGCCCTTGGTGCCGAGCCGGCGCTCAGCTGCCGCTGTGCAGCAAGTACCACCAATCACTACAAATCCAAGCGCTTTTCCCTTCTCGGCCTTTCCCGGAGCGCTGGGAAACCCGCCTCCAGCAGCAGGGACAGCAAAGAGCAGCAGATTTCAGCTCTGTCTCACGGGCACCCGCGCCCTGGGAAGAGGGGACACAAGGTCCTCCCTGGCAAGGATCTCCTGCTCCCCTTCCCCCCTCAAGCAAAAAGGTACCCGGTGCCCTCCAAAGCTCTCCCATCGCTCCCCGCCAGCACCAAGCCCCCTGCTGCTGAGTCCTCACACCACTGCTGCCACCAGCACCTTGCACACCAGGCACGGGCGGGACAGGCTCCCTCCTGACACCGTTCACACCGAGCTGACGCGAGCAGATAAGTGATGAACGGCCGCGGGGACCTCCCCTGTTCCTGGGTGACTCAGGGCAGCCTGGGACACTCCCGCGCCCCGGAGAGCCGTGGGGTGCCAGCCCCCCGACTGCCAGGGCTGCCTGGCCCCGGGGGCCAGCCCTGCCTGCACCCGCCAGCAGCACTGTGCTGGCTGGAGCTGCTCGACAGCGGGAAATAGGCACAAATCTTGTTACACACTGGCTAAGCCTCCCTGGGCATGTTTTCTATAAATCTCCTGGAATTTATTATATGATAACTAGCCTGGAAAAGCTAAATTAAATCCACAGCCAAGAATCTGACTTTCAAGTGTGACCTAATTTAGTTGTTGAGAGGGGAGGGAGGGAGCGGGGATCCCGGTGCCAGTCGTTCCCGGGATGACCTCCCCATGCAGCCGCACAACCCCCGTCCTCCTCCCCCTCCTCCTCGCCGTGACTTTGGGGACGGAGCCGCACAGCCTTTCATGTCTGAGCGGATCTCGCAACTCCCACTCGCTGGAACAAAAGCGCCTCGAGGGCTCCCCTGTCAGATGTTTCTCCACTGCTCATCTTCAAGCCTTCCTTTATGGAGCGCTCTCCTCCGGGGGGGCTCCGGCGGGTTTGGGGATGATGGGGAGACTCATCGCAGGGGCTCCGCATCGGCACATTCCTCCATGCTCCAGACTGCTCCCAGTCATTCCAGTGAGCATCATGCATGGCACCAGCACCCTCGTTTCTAGTTCATGGCCAGCAACCTCCCTGTCAGGTCCCAGCAAGGGGGGCAGCTCTTGAGGAGGGAGCATTCAGGGCAGAGGAGGAAGCAGCAGAGAGATAATCTGGATGGGCAAGAGGCTTGGTGGCCTGAGCACAAGCGAGCCCAGCTCTGCCCGGTGCCCAGAGCAGGTCCTGGCAGCAACAGCTTCATCAGCCTGGCCAGACAAAGTGTGCCCCCAGGACGGGCACCTCCCAGCATCACCGACGGGGCGACAACAAATCCCTACAAAAAACAACAGCCCCAACTCCAAGATCCATCTGTGCCCCACCTCGAGGTCCCCTGAGGAACATCCCGTGCTCCTGCTCTGGACAGGGCACTGGGGACGAGCCGGTTCTGGCACACTCCCGGTGCTGTGGGGCAGCCCCACACAGCTCCTCTCCCCACAAGCAGCTCTCAGCACAGCCCCACACATGCCCACCCGCCGGGATGCTGGCTGTGCAGGAGCAGGCTGCGTGAGGCAGGGGTGGGGTGCGGGCAGCGCGGGCAGTGCCCGCCGCAAGGGTGCCGTGGGCAGAGCGGGACCGCGGTGCTCGGGCAGACCCGGGGGTGGGCTCAGGGCTGGCACACGGGCGCGTGCTGTTGTTCTGGAACGGAGTGCACTGGCAGAGCGGCATGTGGGAAGCTTGCATAATAGTGCCAGCCCACACTACGCCTGCTCCTTCCCAGCATGATCAGCCCCTCGCTTTCATGAGCAATAACATCCACCCAAAGTTTTCTAAAAGATGAAAAAAAAGCTTCAAGGTGATACACAGAGCTCAGCTGCCTTTGCTGCCTTCAAACTGATGAACGCCGCTGGGGAAATCCATCCGCAGAGCCTCTTGGCAGAGGCGAGACCTCTCTAATCCCCCGGTCGGGATGACCTCTGCCCCAGCCGAGGGACGAGGATGCTCAAAACCTCACTCCCCGTTTGATGGTTTCCGAGCGTGCGCCTGGGACCGGTGCAGAGCCGAGGAGCCGATGAGCAGCGCTGCGAGGCAGGGACACGCAGCTCCCAAGCCCCGGGTCGGGCTGAGCGAGTGGGTGACGCACCCACCCCCAACTCGGGTGCTCCCCGCTGCTCGTGCCAGCCAGAAGAACAGGGGTCCCGGCTCTGGGGGTGTCCCCCCCGGCGCTGCAGCCAGCAGGGCACTGGGAGATGTGGGGACAGTGCCACAGGACCTGTCCCCAAGCAGTGCCCAGCCCATAGCCAGCGTGGCAGCAGCACAGCCACGCCAGCGCTGCCGCAGCCCCTCCGGGAGCTGGATGCACCCTCGGGTACCGGCGACGCCGGGAAGAAATGGGGACAATGGCTCATCTGGAGGGGAAAGTCACGCTGCCTTTGCTAGGTTTAAATTTTAACTACTCCTTAAGCTGGTGCAAGCTCCCAGTGCAGGCTGGTGTCAGCATGAGGCCAGGTTTTAGTCCGTGTAACGTGAACTGACGGGGATGGGTTCAAAGCAGAGCAGAGGGAAGCCACGCACGCAGCTGCGGCGGGGCTGGGCGGCACAGTCCGTGCCAAGAGCGGGGTCACGGCGGGTCCGGCCGGGCTGTGACACGCAGGGCTGTGCGTGCGTCGTGCTCGCGCGCTCCCCTGCCCATGCTGGGGGACCACCGAGGTCCCACGTGCTGTGGGACCACCCGCATTCCTGCAGCTCACAGTGCAGGATCAGACCCCTCCACACTCAGACCCCTGAGGACAAGAGTGGCCATGGCTTCTCCCCACGATGCTCTCTGTCACCAGCTCATCTCACAGGAGCCTGGACCTCAGGCAGTTGTGCCAGTGCAGGTGGGCACAGGCTCTGTACCCAGCTCTAGTGCCAAGCACCCAGCGGGCTGAATCGCAGCTGCTGCCCCAGGCACGGCCCAGGGGAAGCAGCAGTTTCATCCTCAACCAAAATCCATCTCCACACTCCCCCCTACCTGGGCTGCTCAGTGGGAGCGACGTAGCTGGAGGCCACAAGCAGGAACCTGGTGCTGCGGTCGCAGGCGGGAGCTCACGCTCGTGTTGGCCCCGCGGAGCTGTCGGGAAGAGCCGTCGGGGTCTCACAGCAGCAGCGTCTCAGCCTGAAAGAGAGAGGGAGAGGCTCCAGTCCCGTCCCTGTGTAGGCACCACTGCTAATAACGGAGGAGGATGGCGCGGAGCTTGGCGCCTCTGAACGCCACGGCTTCCAGGGACTCGCACGCCGATGTCCCACTCTTTTAACTGCACAATTATCTCATGGCTGGAGAGAAGCTTTGGAGCATAGCCTGGCCACCCGACACTCACAGAGGCAGCCCAGCTGGCAGGACTCTGCCCACCGGCAGAGCCCCTGGAGAGGGGGAAGCCTGTCCAGCTCTGGGGAGCGGGGCTCAGCTGACAGGGGTGCACAGCAGGTCCCTGGTGGGACCATGTCCCAGTCCCTGCAGTGCTGCAGGATGCTGGGGCTGGTCCTGCCTCCCCAGGGAGCACGAGCCCTGCCCTCGGCAGAACGCACGGGATGGAGACACGGAAAGGCAAAGGGTCCTGCCTCGAGGGAAAAAATCCCCCGAATTCCCCCCGAAAGCTCCTTGGAGGCAGCCCCCGGTCCCACGTCACTCTCAGCAGCTCTGGTTTGGTTTTCCCCGACCCAGGTTGAACAGGAGATAATTTAACAGCTTGTCCCCTGTTGTAATGGGACTTTTTTCCCTGCTCCCCCCCAGGCAGCCCATCCATCACGGCACCGAGCGGTGACGTCCACCCAGTGACCTCCGCCCGGCAGCCCCCCCGCCTGCCGTGAGTTACGACGCCTGCACCGCGCAGCGGGACGGGCTCAGCCGCCGGCTCCGCGCCGGGAGCTGAGATTTATCCCCTCGGTGGAATAGGGGGCAGAGGCCGGGAGATAAGTCACAGCAAAGCTGCAGGAGCGTCTCTCAAGGTCCTCCAAGGTTGGCTCATTAAAAAGCAAGGAGAAGAGGAAAAAAAAAAAAAAATGCCCGCAGTGGTGTGGCTCCCGAATCACCCTCCCGCCTCCAAACCAGCCAAACCCAGGAGGGAAGTGGAAAGGGACCTGGGAGCCCCTGGGCTGGCTCTGCAGCAGTCCCGGATGAAGGCTGCTGGCTGGGGACGGGTGAAGCCACCAGAATCCCCCAAACACCCGTCACAGCAGCATCCCACTAAACGCAGTAGTGCAGTGACGGACAGGGACTACGCTTCCCAGTGGTGTGGCAGCGCAGCAGCCCTGGGGAAGGGGCAGGAGAGCCAGCAAACAGCCAACGGGCAGCCCGTGGAGGCTCTTGGACACTGGCTGAGGGAGGATGCAGAGGAAGGTGGGCAGAGGGATCACAAACATGGCACAGAACTGTCCCTGCAGCTCCCCAGCCTCCCACCTCAGGAGGTGGCCAGGGTGCTGGGTGGGCTCGTTCCCAGGGCCATCTCCATCGGCACAGAGAGCAGGCAGACGTGCGACCCTCAGCTCCACGTCCCCACCGATGACACCCATCTCCCGCCTTCAGGCCCCAGCGTCCCCAGCCATCAAGCAGGGACAGACACCTCTGGTGGCACCCATCCCTCCGGCCCTGGGAGCGGGCTGGAGCACCCAGACATGCTGGGACTGGCACCTGCAGTTGCCCAGCTCTGAGGTGCAGCCGTCGGGCTCTGCCATGAACGCCAGGCACGCCAAGCAGGCTGCCAGGAGCAGACACCATCCCCGCGACGGGAACCCATCACCACTTTTGGGAGAGACCACAGAAGCCCCCCAGAGAATCAGTGAGCAGCACAGGAACTCCCCAGCCTCCCCAAACTTGCTGGAATTCCCCTTCTGCCTCATTAGTCCTGCTCATTAGGCTCTGCTCCTGGTAAGTGTGCAGAGCTGGAGTGCAGCTCAGCCCAGCTTCACGTTCCCAGTCCCCCCATCCCCTTTAACACTGGTCTGTCACAGCCTGATCCGCCAAGCCCCCTCATGCTCCTCTCCCCTCATGTCACCACAGCCCCTCTTCTCTCCACCTTGGGTTATTTGTATTTCCAGGAACAGCAGCATTGCTAGGGGTTCAGCTGGGATTCCGCTGTCCCCGCTCCCAGGGAGGGTTTAATCACAAACACATCCCCCCTCCACTCACACCCCGACACAGCCCCCACCCTGCTCACCGCCTGCCCCCGACACGCAGCACTGGCCAGCCAGAGAATCACACAGGTACGGAATGGTTTGGATTGGAAGAGGCGTTTAAGAGCATCGAGTCCAACCATTGCCCCAGCACTGCCAGGGCACCACTGACCCAGGGCCCTCAGCACCACAGCTCCGCGGCTTGGAAACCCCTCCAGAGATCACGGGGACTCCACCACTGCCCTGGGCAGCCTGGCACAGCCCTGGACAACCCTTACAGGGAAGAATGACTCCAGGTCCCTCAGCTGCTCCTCACCAGAACTGTGCTCTAGATCTTTCCCCAGCTCCGTTTCCCTTCTCTGGCCACGCTCCAGCCCCTCAATGTCTTTCTGGGAGTGAGGGGCCCAAAGCTGTACCCAGTATTTGAGGTGTTGCCTCCCCAGTGATGAGTCCAGGCGGATGATCCCTCCCTTAGTCCTAGCAGGAGCAGCTTGTCCCTTCCTGACATGCTGTGTGATGTGCCCCCTGGCTCAGTGGTCCCCCAGCCCCAGCTGACAGCAGCTCAACAGACCCCGATACTTGAGAGCAGGATACACCCTCCACAGACTGTGCAGAGCTGGCCATCTGGGGCACAGGAGGGCACTGGAGGTGATGGTGGCTTTAAAATGCAAGTGGGAGAACAGAGAAACCCTGCAAAAGCAGAGGGAGGAGAAAAAGAAGCGTCAGAGGAGAAAGATGAGTCGGGATTCTCTCGCTGAGAGGTATCTAGCGTCGCTACAGGGATTCAGATAAACAGTAAACAGAAGTTCAGATGCTACATGCCATGCTCCTTCCCTGAATCCACCACGAGCGTCCCACTGACATCAGCAGCGCGACACCCTCTGCCAGAAACACTCCTCAACCTTCTCCACGCACAGCCGGCAATAACCTTCCTGGTACAGCTGATGTGCACCGTCACCGCGAGAAGCCGGCCTGCCACTGCTGCATATGGTCTCCTGGAATACGAGATGACGCGTCCTCAACCCTATCGTTTCAGTTTATATTTGGGTGTTGCATAACCAAGCCCTTAACCCGTCAAATTATAACCGGCATTGACGTCTTTTTTTTTTTTTTTTTTTCCTATTGCCCTACACAAAATCATTGCTGAGACAGAATAAAGAACTAATTAAACAAAAGGGGTTTGCTTCAGTTTTGGACTATCACGTGGTGTCTGCGCACGGCTTTCGATGCCGGCGGTGATGTAGCAGGAGCTGAGATGACAGCTCGTCACAAGACCTGATCTGTTGCCAGTCCATCAGAGGACAGACTGACCGGGCCTTCAGAAGCAGCACAGTGTTTAATAATTTTCCGTTGGCACTTCGAGCGCCCTAAAGGCCTGAAACATGATTCACGTACGTGCCAGTGCTTTGCAACAGCTGCATTTTCGGTATTTTTTTGCCATCTATTTCTTCTTCATCTCTAAAATGATGGAATGAGCCGCACCTCTCACTAGAGAAGTGACTTAGAGGCCCATTTTTAGAAGCTTTTTCCCATTTCCTGACTTTTTCTTATGGTGAGTGCTCCTAATGAATGAGGGGTTTTTTTTACTTCTCGAATACTTGAGAACCGAAAGGTTTTGGAGATCAGCCTCTTTCCTGGGAGTGGTTCAGCATAAGAGCAAACACGCACTTCAACAGAGGGCCTACGAAGTGTTACAGATAAGAAGGGGGCTTAATGTGGAGATCTCTTGCCCAACTCTGCCCCCCCAGCCTGGTCTGCACCCTTCTCTGCAGCCCCTCGCTGCTGCCCGGCTCCGCGTGCCAGTCCCCGCGCTCGCCCGGCACGAGGCCAGCGTTATCTGCAGCTCCAGCAGCGCCGTCTGGTTCCTCTCTTGTCCCACAAACCAACTGCCCTCATCCTGTTCCCCAAACGCACGCGGCCCCACGACGCTGGGGCAGAGACCCTGGGCCCAGGAGAGAACAGTGGCTTTGTCTCAACCGACACAGATGAGCCAAGTCAGGAAACATTGTGAAACCAGATCCAAACACCAAAATTCAGTTTTCCCTTGTGACCCTCTCTTGCCGCCCCAGAGAGAGAGACATACACTGAGACACAGGCATCTTGTGTCTGGTAGAAACTGTAAAGGCTGAAAAGTTTTAAGAGTGGCAAAAATACCGAGTCCCAAGACTCGGTATTTTTATGACCAAGCTCAGAACAACACTGCAGGTGCCAACTAACCAAGTTTTCCACAATCTACCAGGCTAATGTTACTGTCTTGTGGAGAGGTTGTCCCATCTGGCAGGTGAGAAACACTGAATATAAATATTTGCAGACAGCTTCACAAACTCATCTCTCCTCAGCTCTTAAAGATCATGGATGGACTGGATGGACTGGTTAAAAACGTAATCCCCGTGAAGAACAGAAATAGTTACTTCTAAGGGATTGTAACTTCGCTTTGGCACGTAGAGTTTAAGACTCAAACTCCCTGTAATATTCTCTCTGAGAGAGGGCTGCTGAGAAATCCACAGAGCAGCTTTTCCAGCACAGACAGCACTGGAGCTGAGAGCAGACAGCCCAGGCTTTGACACAGTCTAGCCTACTCCACATGCAAAGCCACTTGTTTACAGTGCCACTAAGACATCTTCTGGGTTATTTACTTTTAATTGCATCCTGGCTGCAATAAATTGCAGCTATTTACAATTACAAACTCCTCGAGCGTTGGAGGCCGTCCTTCCCACAAGCGCTCAGCTCCGGCCCGCCGTTCAGAGCAGCCACCCAGCTGGGACTCCAGGCATGGCTGCCGAGGTCACCGAAGTGCCCATTTCCCAGTGACCCCCGCTGATTTAATGAAAAATGCTATCGCTCTATTGTAACGACTCGGCCTCAGGATCAAGCCCGTTCATTTAAAATGAAAATTAAGACGAGCAGTTGCTCGCTTTGGCCTTGGAAAGGTTTCAGTACTGGATCTGTTCCCAAATCCAGTCCGTGCGACGTGGCGAGGGGCAGGCACCGAAACCTTCCCCGAACGTTTCACAAGCTGATGAAACTCAACAAAACCTGAAGCACACACACGCTCCTAAGAAACGAAAGATTAAAATCTAAGTGTTACAGAAGAAAAGGCTTCCTAACTCCCCAACACACAGGGAGACAAACCCTCAAGAACAAGGCGATTTGGTGACCCGGGCTCCCGTGCGACCCTTAGGTGAGCTGGGCTTTGGACGTCCTCGTGTCCTTGTATGGGAAGATGTAAATGTTTATCCTGGGCCAGGCTCTGAACGCTCTGCTTTAGGCAATGTCTGAGAGCAGCTCCCAGGCTCCTAATGTGAAAAGAACATCGAGAGGGTGAGTTTGGAGTGTACATAGTTCTCAGCGTGAACCCTTTGGAGACAACCCCTCTCCCAGAGGTTTTAGGCACATCTGAATATTTTGTCTATTTACAGGTAGTCAAATTAACTTACAAAGTAAAAAAAAAAAATAAAAAAAATAGGAAAGCATGTTGAGATATGGACAGTTCTTAAAAATCCTACCAATCTACATTATGAGTCTTTATCGCTTAGAATTCATCAGAGGACTTTAAGACAAGCCATTTTTAATTATATAACATACTATGTTTATTACAGACTATCATAATGGTTGTCATGATTATAGATGACAAAAATGATTAAGAAGAGCAGGGAGGTCCTCTAGTTAATCATGTGAATGACAGCTTATTATGCTGTGAGAGGTATAGATATTATTGATGTTTACTGGGGACTTTATTTACATCTCTGTCCTTGACTCCTAAAGCCTAAGAGCTTACAGCTAAACAAGCTGATGGAAGCCCTCTCGGTGAGGTCCTCACATGCCATCTGATCCACGGAAGACTGATTCACCAGTGGAACTCACTGGTGCCTCAGCTGAGACCTGTGTGATTTGAAGTCTGAAGGCAGGTTATAGCAGAGCGAAAGAAAGGAGGAGAAAGGGAGGAGAAGGCGAAGGAAAAGGCAAAGGTGATGGAGAAAGGAGACGGTTTAGAGGTTATGATAATGTTAGAAAGTTGGACTTGATCTTGGATGTCTTTTCCAACCTTAATGATTCTGTGATCCTGTGAGAAGGAGGAAGGGGGGAAAGAAGAAGCAAAAGAGAAGGAGAAAGGAGGAGAAAGGGGGAAGGAGAAGGAGGAGATAAAAAATGGAATGGTGACCTGTGTCATTTCACAAGGTACTCCTGTGGTCAGGCCTTAGATAAGTCACATAGCTCCAGACCACTAAAGGTGCTCCTTCCTGTTCCCTTTAAGGAAAGAACACGGCTATTTTAGCTTTGGAAAGCGGGATTCGTTACCTGCCCTGCAATAATTAATTACTAGCCAGTGCCTAGCACTGCTCTAAAACCCGGGAGCACGGAGCATGTTCCGTCAAACAGGTTTATCAACCAACAACGTGCCAAAACTTGATCGAACAGGGACTTGTGCAGGCTGACAGCCCTCTACCCTTTGCCTTCCCTAATGTCTCTGCGGTTGCCTACCGACCGTGCGGACGTGTTTACATATTTACCCTTGCCCGTGCCGAGTGAACAACCGACACCAAAGCACTGATTTGTTCGATGCATCCTGCTAGCGCACTCACGACTGCCCATCAGCAGGGAGCTAGTTCCTCGAACGAAGCCACTGTTCTAACCCACCCAACAAATCGCTCCTCAGACGGGCTCGAAAACGCACAGGAAGCCAAGTCAAAGGCGCAGGGCACAACTGCAGAGACTCCCTTAAAACCTGCAGTGAAAATGCCCAAGTCTGACAGCACCTTCTCACCGACAGCAAGCGCCGACAAAAGCCCGGATCCCATAATTACGGGTTCCTCCTACAGATGCCCTCTGTGTTTTCCAACGCTCTACGGACCCGATTTCCATCTCTTCTGCAAGGCCAAAAGCTAGGACGAGCACCTGAAAGAAGGCATTGTGCAAAAGCAAGAGGTAGGCAGCAGACCCACCCCGGGCCCCTCGTGCCGGGGACGCTGCCGGCGCCCGGCGAGCGTGGTCCCCCTCGGAGGCTGCCGGCCACTCGTGCGCTGCCGGCCCGCTGGCCCGCGGGGCTGGAATGGCAGGGTAAGCTGAAATCATGGGAACGCCAGAGCGTTTCGCTGCACTTCCCCTCCTCCCCAGCACTTCCTCAGATGCCATGAAACTAATTATATCTTTTGCAAAGATAAGTGCAGATGTGCTAAGAAAGGCACAAAGCCCCAGCACCTGTGGAACAGGTGGAGCCAGTGCGCACTTGAGCAACTCCCCGAACAAATGGACGAGCCTGCCCTTCTCCCCCCTCCTGATCGTATTTTTGGGACTCCAGTTTGACCAGTAACTCCAGCTGTCCCCTCTCACATTTCTCACACCTGCAGCTATACCGCGGCCTCTCTCTGGCGTGCAAGGGAGGTGGGAGTTGGGGCGAAGGGCTCACGACGCAGCCGTGCTGGGCACCAGGAGAGCCACGGAGCCGGGCCAGTGGGTGCTGGAGCTCGGCTGGAGATGGGGAGGCTGCAGATGACGTGGGCACGGGCGCTGCGTGCAAACGGCCGGAGAGCGGCGTGTCGCAAAGTATCGCTTTCACCAAAAAGCTACTTTAGAAACAAGGACTTTTGTCTAATAAACAAGATGTGGGGAGAAGCCAGGGTGGCGAACCCCTGCAGAGAGAGAGATGATGGGGTGAATGGCAAAGCCGCTGCCAGAGGTTCACCGAGGAGGTGGCACTGGAGAAGATCCAGCTGTGGGGGGACGCAGACAAAATCCTCACCCCAGCTCAAAAGCGGCAGGAACAATGGAGCCTGTATTCAGAGATGATAGAGGAAGACAGAGACCAAAAAAAAAGCTGAAGTGAAAGCTTTCTACTGCTAATTGCGAAAAATGCCAGGAAATGAGTGAGATGCTGCTGCCAGGAAGGACGCCCGTGAGACCGAAATGGTTGCTGAAAGCGTTGGACATGTGCTGCAACCTCAGGCAAAACACGGCCAGGATTTTGGGGGGCATTTTTCTTGTTGTTGGGTTTTGGTTTGTTGTGGGGTTTTTTTTGTCAGAACAACAAGGAGCCGAAGAAATGAACTCTTCTGTTATGCTGCTGAAGAGTCTGGCATCAGAAGTTCCCTAATTAAAGACAGGTCCTTTCTGGGACACATCATTTCAGCTGCCCAGAAAGGCTGCTGGGAAAACTCAGCCCCTAGAAAAATGGCTCCAAAATTGCTGAGGACGCCAAGGCGGTGATTAAAACAGCACCCACCAAGAACGCCAGGGACACATCCAGGTTCAAACTGGGGGCGAGCAGAGACACCTCACCATGCAGAGGCATGGGCACCGTGGAAAGGAACATGAAAAGGAGAAAGAAAAACCTCCTGCCTGCGGGGAACGACACGAACCCAACCCGCTCCAGGTCCCCATGCTGCAGCCAGCCCAAGAAGGGAGAAGGCCCAAGAAGGGAGAAGCCCCAGCTCATTGAAGCACCGAAGCGGAGGCTTCCAGTGACGGGAGGAATGCCCGCGGCGTGACTCGGCCACGGAGACGTCTGCTCGTCACTCAACTGCCATAGTAGCGGGGATGTTTCTGAGTCAACAGCCAACGCGCTCGCCGGGCGACCACTGAGCCAGCTGCGCTGTAATCCGAGCAACGCCGACGAGCAGTAATATTAGCCTGCAGAAATGTCACCGGGCTGGTGGTGGGGGCTCATCGGAGCTATCTTTAGGCACCTAAAAGTTAATCATCTAAGCTCCCCGCACAGTCAGTGGAAAGTGGCTGGGACCTCCAAGGGGTGATCCTGGTCTATTCTCAGCACAACTGCTGCGATGGGCTGAATCACCCTCTGGAGCTGCCTGTCCTTCTCCGCTAGCTACCGACGGCACCTCTCTACAGCAGCCACCGAAGCTGGCTGGAAGGGACCTCGGCAGGTCATCTCCTCCAGCCTCCCACCCACTCCAGCAAATCACCAACACAATTCAGGCAGAACTAGACAAGCTCGAGAGGTGGGTCTGTGTGAACCTCATGAGGTTCAACAAGGCCAAGTGCGAGGTCCTGCACCTGGGTCGGGGCAACCCCCAGCATCAGCACAGGCTGGGGGCAAAGGGATGGAGAGGGGCCTGCAGAGAAGGACCTGGGGGTGCTGGGGGTGAGAAGCTGGACATGAGCTGGCACTGTGCACTCACAGCCCAGAAGTCAATCACGTCCTGGTCTTACCTGGGCTACCAACCGGACACACAGCCTTCATCACCACCCTCAGAGCCTGGTGGTCCAGCAAGATCCAAGCCTGTCAACAGTCCATCTGTCCATCCAATGCTGATTCAGCTTCCACATGGGAATGCTGTGGGAAATGTGCTGAAGTGCTCACTGCAGCAGGGATACCCACCCACAGCCAGGCCATCCCCCTAGCCCTTGTAGGAGGCTGGGGCTTTAAAGAACATTGGCCCTTTGCAAATCTGTGTCTACCTTTCCCAGTTTACCTTCTTGTCCTTCACGTGTTTTGAAACAGACTCCAGTGGCCACCCTCAGTGGCCTCTCTGGTGATCGAGAAGAGTCTAAGTAGTTTATAGTTCCCTAAATCACAGAACCACAGAATGGTTTGGGTTGGAAGCGACCTTAAAGATCATCTCATTCCAAACCTCTGCCATGGGCAGGGACACTTCCCACTAGAGCAGGTTGCTCAAAGCCCCATCCAGCCTGGATCTGAACACACCCAGGGATGGAGCATCCACAGCTTCCCTGGGCAGCCTGTGCCAGGGGCTCACCAC
>WUAM01000287.1:45869944-45882522 GCA_024336885.1 Actenoides hombroni
GTGCCTATGTGGGGCTCTACCTGCAGCACCTTTTTATTCAGAGCAAAGGCTCCCGCTCCGAGCCCCGCGGCGCGAGGCGGCTGAGCGCTGGCTGACGGCGAGCGGCGAGCGCACGGAGCTGCTGGAAGGGCAGCAACGGCAACTCCTCCTCCCCGGGAGGACAGATTGACTCAGGGCAAACCGATAAAATGGTTCCCATTTAATTCCGTTAACGGCCCGGCAGATGTTTCGCCATCGTAGCGTTTAAATCTGTTGTGGAGAAAGCCGCAGTAAATTGCTCTGTCAGGATAAAACGCAACTTGCTGGCTTAGGAAGAAAAAAAAAAAAAAAAAAATAATATGCCAAAGGCCTTCACACAACATTATGTTGAACAGAAAAAGGTAAATTCAGTGCTGGTGAGCGTGGCTGCCCTAATTCTGCCCAGAACAGCTCCTTTTCCAGTCCAACCAAGTTCTAGACAGCAGCAAAGCAGGCAGCTTCCTCATGTAGCAGATTATTATGGCAACAACATAAAAAAATAAGAATCATAAAATAAAATCCACATCCCCAGTGCCTTCCCTGCCAATGGCAGCAAAGCCAGCTGGCAGCTGCTGCCGAGATAAAGATGCTGAGGGATCCGGCTGGCAGCAGGGTCAGTCTGTCCAGCCCCTGGCCCTCTCCCCCTTGGCTCACTCTGGACATCCACCTCAATTCTTCCACTCGGGGTAGGGCCCCACCTCTGAAACAACCAAAGTCTGCCTGCACCCCTGGGAAGTTCTGGAACAGTTCCTTTTCCTACTCTGCTGCTGCCTTGTCAAAAAATACCTCGAGCTGTACAATTTTGGTTCCTCAGCGCGGCCCCCTCCTCCTAGCTGCATGTTTTTCCTCCCTCCTCATCTCATTTAACAGCTGTAATTTTCAAATTGTGGCTTCCCCAATCTGCTCTCTTCTTTCTACTTCCCCAAACCCGTGTTTGCAAACCCACCCACCACAGAATCCTCAGAGTGCTTTCTTGTGGCACTCCTGACTCACCCCTGCCAAGAACATGGCCCACGTTTCCACCGGGACCCATGTTTTGCCTACTGCACCATGCCTGGACTGTGATGATTATGGAAGAACCTACAACCCACCCCCCAAACTCACGCCGTGCGACACAGAAACACGCAGTCATTGCAGAAGAAGAGTGATGGTCTCCTAAGGTAGCACCACATAATACAAGACACACGTGGAGGACACCGAGAAGAGCCTAGCTGGGGTTATTTAGAAACAAAAAAAGCTGAAAATGATAAAAAAAACCCCACAACGATGGACCTGAGAACGTATAGCTCTGCAGCGAAGCTCATCTACACTGCATAAATTACGTGGCAGACGTGTTCGTGGTTTATCAGTCTGTCCTGGCAACCAACTCGAGCACGTAAGAAGCCAACTGTACCTCCTGGAAACGTACCGCGCAAAGCTGTAGACGCTGCCACAATGGCACATTTCACACAGCAAGGCAGCTTTCCCCAAAGCTCAGCTCAACAGCAAAGCTTCCTCAAGAGCCCACTGTGGCACAAAACCCAGTAACCGAACCGTTAAGGCCACGTATGAGAGCTGGAGGTCAGGGATTCTCGAGGCAGGTCTCAGCCACCACAGCTGCATCACGAAACCCCTTGGAACCTACATTCCAGACTGTAAATGTTAAAAACCTACTTGAAGTCACTACAAATTCCAGAAATAGCGGTTCCTTTCTCTGCGAGGGATCCACTCTCTGCCTCACCCTCTCAGAGAAATGGCCGCATCTGTCACAATCGAATTATCATTAATATAATAATCTGTGGTGCGTTGCTCGACTCTTAAACAGCTGGTGAGTATTTTAACACCTTGTTTTCCCACCTCAGTGGCTGGAGGATGAAAGAAGTTTCTCCTCTCTGCCCAGGGCTTAGAGGCAACGTATACAGTCAGAACAGATGTCAAGATCAGACAGATGGTTCAGTGCTTGTTGCGTGTGGGTTTTTCTGCTGCCAGAGAGCTCCTTCCTCCTCACCTCCGTGTCCTTTGGAAGCCTTCCTGCCACTCGCTGCTAGCGCTCAGGAGCTCTCCTCGGGACAGATGGGAGAACATATTCAGCAGATAAAAAGAGAGGAACCTTCTGGTTCTCCCCCCCCATCCTTTTCCCTACTCGCTGCAGTTTGTTTCTCCTAGGACTTTCAGGAGATAACTGAGCAACACAGCGTGTCCAATACCAGCCCCGGTTCGATGCGCCAGAAGGCAAGAGAATCATCCTATTTCTCCAAAATAAGCTTGAAATCACATCAACAGTCAGCGAGAAACACAAACAGATCAGCTCATCAAAGGAAAGACAAGCGTGTTATTCAACACTGGAACTATGGAAATGCATCTTGATATACATAGCAAAGCTGAAACGGGTCCAGAAACACATCATGGAGTACTTCCAGGGAGACAGACGATGGTGAAAGACACAAGCTTTGTCTCAAAAGCAAAAGTTAGTTCCTCTAGCTCAATTATTGGCTGAAGCTGGCCAGTTCCTCTCAGACCAGGGGCCCTGGCACACGGGATGCCAGCACAGGGCAGAGGCCACCTCACCGCTTTGAAAGTCCTCGAGCTAAGGGCAGGGCGAGGGGCAGACCGTGAACAGTGGAGGGGGAATGTGCTGTGGACCAAGCAGAGCTCCTTGTCTTCTGGAGATGCTTAAGACCAAAGGCTCGAGAGTTTTTGTGCTGTTACTTGATATGAATCAGGTACTGGAAGATCTGACAGAGCAACACCAGCCATGACAATGGTTTAAGGGGTTTGGAGCAGGAAGGGATCAGCTTGACGGATGTTTGAAGGCAACTGTGTTGACATGTTGGTCATGTGCAGTTGGGAGAACTGGATCCTGAGGAAAAGAAAGATGCAGAGCACAGAAGCATTTGAGTCGTGGCCTTATTTAAAAAAAAAAAAAACAAACAAAAAACCACACACACAAAACCCCTGAAATTTTGTCTTCCTTTTTGGATATGATCTGATGAGTGGACATCGGAGAGGACCGGTGATGACAGATTCCATCAGCATAATCAGGAGAAAGAAGTTGAAATGTACTGAGTTATGAAAGAAGGAAAATGCCTAGAAAAGGCAATTCATTAAAAAGGAAAGGAGAAGAGCAAGAAAACTGGAAATTAAGGACAGAGAAGAGGGAACAGAAGATTTATCAAGTAACAACCTTAGCAATGACACTAAAGGTGGTGCAAGATCATCATTTACCACGCCGACGACCCCCGCGATGAGGAAGCTCAGCGCTGATGAGGCTGTGAAAATCACAGACGGGCTGGTAAACAACCACCTGACTTAACTTCCTCGCGCCGAGTTGCCGCGCAGTTGGTATTTCATGCACATTTGCTCCCGAGGCGATTCCTTTGCTACCCAGCTACGACTTCCCAGCTCCAGACAGCAGAGCACCTTACGTAAGCGGCATCTGCGCTCAGCCCAGGTGCTGAGGTTTCCATGCCCTGCACAACACATTGCCAGCTAATAAGCAAAGCGGGCTCCGCGTAGCTGCGAGCTCAGCGTCTCCAGCGGGCAGGCGACAGCTGGACGGGCAGCCCGATGAAATAGCCTCCTGCACCTAAGGAGGTGAAATTCCCTCCTGTTTCCTAACGTGCTACAGGCAGCGTGTTTTCCAGCACGGCTGGATCTGCTGTATGTTTTGACTGCGTTAAACACGTTCTCACACTCTTACCTTCCGGAAACCTGTCCTTGCAAGGGTGATTTTCTTTCCACAAGAGCTTCCTTCTTATCTAAGGTTAAAATACTTCCACAAAGTTCGTACTCACCTGCTATTGAAACTTTAAAAATTAAAAAAAAAAAGAGGGGGGAGAGAGGATGAGAACCTTCCATCGTTCCATTTAAAACATGAACCTTGAGTGATCCCACCTCCTTAACAAACTGATTCAAGCAGAGATGATTAAGTGCATCTATAAATACGTGTGTGTGTGTGCATAGATATTTTAAATTTTTATTTTCCACCAAACGACAGAGAAACCCTGTGCTGAGCCTGAGCACATTCTGCTGTGCTGATTCCCCAGCACGCACTTCTCCAAGCACGCGAGCTGGGGTAAGAGGAGCAGCATCCCCCCGGTTTGGTGCTGAGAGATAACGACAGATGTTCAAGGGAATTAATGTGTATAAACCTAAACGCTCCTGACTGCGACCAATTAAAATGCTGGAGGAAGCTAAAGACCATACTGGAGCCACTGCAGCGTGTCACCAGTTTGGGTGGCTGTTATTACTGCTTGGATTTAGGAAAAAAAACCCAAACAAACCAAGCCGAAAGTCTGCAGGATTCTGGAATTCTAATTTGAATCCAATTCTGCTGCCCCTCAAATGCATTCTTACCTGTGTTTAAAAAAGGAATTCAAAGTCAGTTATCTCCAATCTACTCAGTAAAATTCCCTGGTATCAAAGTTTACAGTTTTCCCTCTTGTTTTTCTTCCTGTTCAACAGCACAGAACAACTGTAAGAGCCCCTAATCCACTCCAAGTAATTAGTAATTCACTTCAGAAGTAAATCCAGCTTTGAAATATTTCAATATAATTCAAACAGAACATTCTTTTTAAACAGTTTATTTTTAAAAGTAGCAGACAAGGATGGGAATTCTAGATCCCCACCCTCCCCAGACAACTGGCCCACACAGATGCAACTGGGACAGCCTCATCCTCTCTCCTCTGATTCAGTCTCGGGAATGGGAAATTCAGGGACACGACCACACGTGAGCAGGCTTTAAAAACATTCACATTACTGGAAGTTTGCTGGTTTAATTCCCAGCCACCTAGTGAATATTTATAGAGACTCTGGGGATTTGGAGTATGGACTGTACGAGACCCACAAAGGGGAAATGTAGAAAATGAACCCACTGGATTCTCATAGATTTTCCTGAATTATGCATGTTGATGACTGCTTCTGGCATGGCTTAACCACAATAACCGACAGTCCCAGGCAGCTCACCGTCAACTGTCATGGCACGTAAATGGATTATCTGGGGTTCATCATCTGAAGGGAGGGAAAAGATGACTCTCAGCTGGAGTTTCCTTGAAAAAAATGGCTGAAAGAAGGGATATCTGCAGCCAGCACAAACTGTTCCAAAGCCCCTCACAGCACTGTTAGAGCCCTTTCCCGCACTGCACTCCAAGAGCAGCCCGCCCAAATCGCCCAGTCTCTGCTCTACTGTCATCTGTAGTCAGAGCTGACAGGGAGCAAAAGAAAAAAAACATGCCTTGAAGGTTCTGAAATGAATTCCTGCAGTCTACCTACGACAACGTAACGCCCGGGAAAGTTACCGGCCGCTGTCTTTGTTCGACAGAGATTAACTGCAGCACACACGAATAATGGGCTGGATTTCTGCTGGAGAACAGAGGCTGGATGACAATTGTCAAGGCGCTGCGTTATACACACTTTGGCTGCCTTCTGCTCTGTTCATTTAACACTCGCAGGGAGCGCCGCGACCGAATCTGGGCTCGGTTTTCCCCTCTTTGAGCCACAGCCACGCAGGCTGCTTTGTAAACCCGCGCCGACTCCCGGCAGATCTTACCATGTATGTGCCACCGTAAAGCGACGACGCTGGCGGATGCTTTTATTCACCAGCAACTTTCTGAAAAAGCACGGAGAGTTCCTGGGTGAACTGCGAGGAGAAATTTTTGGCGACGTAGGTCTGTTCCCAGGCAGCTTGGGAAGCTCGAGCTCTAAATGCATTTGTTCTTTGAAAGTCCGTATGTAAACCTCTGACTCCGGAGTAGCGAGTTCCCTGGAAGAATCTTTCGCTGTCATAGCTCAGACCTTGTGCGAGCTCTCACCATTCAGAAAACGTAACAAAAACACATCACGCAGGCACCGCCGCAGATTAAAACCGCTGATAAATCGGCAGAGCTTACCCCGCTCATTCACAAGCCTGGGCTCCAAATGGAAAGGCTGCCTGAAGCAACAGCAGCATAAATCGAGCAGACGATAAGCCGGGGCTGTCAGAAACCCCTTTATCAGCCCGGCTCTCCCTCTGAAAATGCGCCAAAGTCTTTCTGTGTCAGCAGGCTCCCTGCGGATGCGGCTTTGCCTGCCAGCTACACCCCGACGCGCGCCGGAGCCATTCAGCCCCGCACACCAGCTCATGAAAAATTCATAATAGCCAGCTCCCAATCAATCCCTTCCCTATAGCACTTCGGCTTCACGGACTCGACAGAAAAATGCTGGATTTTTGCAGCGTGCACTAAAAAAGAAAACCCAAGGAATTCCCCAACCTGTCGCCAGCCAAGCAGCCCGATTCATTCAGGTCCGGCACGTTTAATAAAAAAGTCTTCATTCAGAATTAGTTTCGCCCGTGCTGCAGTAGCTCCACCCATGCCATGCTTATTGGCTCGGGTTTATTTTGACAACTGGACCCTGTGCAGCTCCGTCTTGTGTGATGAGCGTGTTGGGTTCTCATGAAATTTGAAGGAGCCGTCTAACACCTTGACATCGCTCTGGGCATCGCCGAGCACAGCCCGGCACACCCCAAGTGACCCCTGGGCTGGCAGCGGCACCGGCTCCGATCAAGACGAAGAAAAGGTCTAGCAGGAAAAAAACAAAACAACAACAAAAACCCAAACAAGAAGCAAGGAAGAATATCCTGCAAGAACAAAGGGTGCAAGAATGCAGGCTCCATGGCTGAAGCTGAACGCTGCGGAAGCAGCACGCTCTGCTCTCCTGGCATCCACGGATGGTCAGAGGGTAAAATCACTGCACAGCCCTGGCCTGGCAGCCAGCACAGGGAAAGAAAATCAAGGGAAACACCCCAGGACAGGGGACCTGGCACTTTCCTCAATGCACGTTAACCCAAACTCATTTAAGCAACATATGTATTTAGAAATACAAACCCCAGGGTTTTTCTTCTGGACATAAACGTCATGAAACCAACTTCCACACTTGCAAGATTAAAAAACCCCAAAATCCAGATCAGGGTGTTAAAGATAAGATGTGGTGCTGATAGAATCACAGAATCACTTTGGTTGGCAGAGATCTTTAAGACCATCAAGTCCAATCATTGCCCCAGCACTGCCAGGGCACCACTAACCCATGTCCCTCAGCACCACAGCTCCACGGCAAGACAGTAAGAACACAGTAAATACTACAGGGAGTAGAAAAGCATCATTCTAACTGGTCAAAAGCAGGTGACATTAAATGTAAACACAATAATTCTTTTTAAAGGAGGAAGAGGAGACAGGAACAAGCACGTCCAGGCAGCCCACAGTGCAAGAGCTCTGATCTGCCTGCGAGAGGTCACCTGCACAGAACGGGCATCGATTACACAACAGATCCCCACCACTTCCAGCCCGTTCCAGGGTTCTTCTCGCTCGCGTATCCCAAAACACTTCACAAAAGCATTATTGTGCCTTCCTCAGCTGCCAGCCGAGAGCTCCCCGACAGCACAAACCAGAGAGGAGCTCGCAGACCTTCTACCCGACCTGCTACCGGGCTTTTCACCGGTCCCATTTATTTGAAAACACAATTAGAGCCAGCAAAGCTCTGCCTGAGCCTAACCTGAGGACGCTGGAGACGCGGCGTTATTTAATAGGGTGAGGCTCACGCAGTCGCGGCACAGGAACATTTACTGCTTTAGGAATTATGACGTGTTAGACTCTGATCTGTTACTCTACAGCTCGACTGTACTGACAGCCAGCAAGAGACAAAGGGAAGCTTGAGAGCTAGGCTGAATAATAAATACAATCCACACAAATGCTGAGAATCTGGAATTCTGAACAGGAAAAAAAAAAAAAAAAAAAAAAATACAAACTTTCTAACTCACCAGGTAGCAAAATGGGATACTGAAGGGGTTTTGTGAGAATCCATCTGACATCGGAGGACCAGCATTTCCCTGCCTTTTCACAGAGCTATTAAAATGGCAAAGACAATAAAGGGAAATCCACCTTTTAAAGGCACTCTGCAATAAAACACGCTGCACACCGACGTGCTCCTTGGACTGAGCCTGACCTCCCCTTACCTGAAGTCAGAGACACTTCAGGAGCAGTGTCCATTTAGGGTGTGCTTCTCATTATCGGGACATTCATCAATTAGTAAGGAGATGTCAGCCCTACAGCCTGGAGAAAGTCCTGTGGGGAGATGGGCAAAGGCTGCTGATGGAGCAAAGAAATGCAAGAAAGCCTAAGCTAATGGGAAAAGGAGACGGTGGGGGGAAGCAAAGCTCTGCTCTCTCTCGTGAGAGCATCCAGGAGGAGCAGACAAAGTGCCACCCGCTGCTTTGGGCAGGCAGGAAGCACCTCCTGAGGTCTTCTCCAAGCTGCGGTCTAGGACACCAGTCACTTGGTACACAACCGCAAGAGTACTTTGAAGGTTGCCCATTGGCACAGGAGTTTTCTTCTCCTACATACCTCCCAGGTGCTGGTGCAATGGGAGCCAGTGGTTAACTGGAAAAGGCTGCAGAATGGCTCTTCCCATGTCAGCTCCCATCCTTCACGCTGCCAGCTTCTGCAGAGAGGACCACGCAGCCAACGCCTATATAGTGTCTACTGACCTGCAGCACTGGAATCCCACCAGGACGTGCTGCTTCACTCCAGGAGAAGCCACGAGGCGAGAACAAGAACATCCAGAGACTTGAGCTAACTGGCATGAAAGCTCAGCAGCGGAATGAACTTGGAAATAATTGTGAAAGATTAATTCGGCCATACTTGCTGAGGTTACTGTCAGCAACAGGAGGCAATGGCAGAGAGAGCACCCGTGGTACCAGAACACCCAGAGAGGTGATCAGGTACGAGGGCCAGGTTACTGAAGATCCCCTAATATACAAACAAAACTGGTCAACAGGCATCTCGCTCTTTCCTGACCATCTGGAACAGCCCAGGCACACAGTGTAATGCAATAATTTGCCTATCAACACAGACTATTGTGTGCAACAGGATCAGTAGCCCAAGAGTAACAGGACATTTTGGCTGATCAGAAAAGAAGCCAGTAATAAGATGGAAGAGTTGAGGAGGGGGTGAAAAAAGCTGATTAAAGAAAAGGGCCTGGTAGCACTGGCAGGAAAATGGAACTGCTTGGAACAAGAGCAATGGAGGAAATTTTCAAAAGTTTAAGCCTAGTTTGGTGGGTTTTCATACAAGCTTCCAACCACCTAAAGCCTCCAGGATTGCAGAAGGGTTGAATATATTGTATTATACTTTACCAGAATAATCGATACAGGAGGTAAACATTTCCAAGCATGCAATTCCTCATCAAAGGCTGATCTCTGTGTGGAGAGCAATTGCTAAGCAACAAGAATACACACTTCTTCTTAACAGTAGCACTATTATTTACCTGTTTCGAAGTCATAATTGCCAGGATCAAATAAAATGCCAGGGAAGAGCCAACTGTGAAATGTGCTACGTGGTTCGGCAGGAACAGCAGAACAGTTAGTTGGCTTTTGACAGCACTTCCAGTTGGTGGCAAAGTAATTGGGTAACTCCTCCGTAGAGCACGCTCTCGAGAGGCACCCTTGGATAAACCCAGCTCCCCTCTGCCACCCAGGCCCTTGTTCCATCCGTACCCATTAGCCAGGCAGCCCCAAAAAGATAATGCTAACCTGACAGCAAATCGATTAGAGAAATCACTTCACGGGACGGTGATTTGCTGCTGCTACTTTTACTTCTTCTTCCAAGAGGGTAAACATTTGCAATCAAGTACAGTCTCCTTTTCCAAGGCTTTTAGTATTCTTGTCTTTAAAAGCAAAAATAAAGAGCTTCTTGAAGCTTTCAAACAATTTGAAAATTAAGACTGTTACTTGTGCCAATCACTAGGAAATATAAACCACAAACACACACACCCCCTGCCTGATTTTAATCGTTGTTGGAGCAATTTGCTCTCTAAATGCAAATGCAAGACGTGCTCCTCAAGCAACAGAGTCTATTTCCTTTGTGCTTGTTAGTCCTGGAAGGACTTTGATGGTCCCTCACACATACCAGTGTTTCCTCAGTTTAAGGCAGACATCTGTGCAAACGTGGATTGTAAAGGTCACCAAGGAGAGATGGTCATCTCCAGAACCCTCATTAAGAGACGAGGATGCACAAGGGAAGGACTCAGTCTGACTCTTAGAAGCCAGTATCTTCTTTGACTATAATTTCAACACATTTGATGTAAAAATAAAAAACAAACAAACAAAAACAAACAAACAAACAAACAAAAGACCAACATACCCAACCAACAACCTATTGGGCCAGCAACATTATGGAATCTCACAGCACTGTCACTACTTAACAGCTGGATGTCTGCCAAATGGACAGGGCAGAAAATGGGTTGGGAAGAGATCTATGATGGACTTCCAGGAGAGAAACTCTAGAAGCCAATTAGCTCCATTAGCTTAGAGAGATGACTGGGCAATGTGATCCTAAGGAGGAGGCAGTGAAATCACTGTCCCCCTCCAGCAGGTCAGCTGAATCCTGTTTCCATCATAAAAGAAAAGGGTTGATCAGAGTCAGAATGGCCACTGGAAACTGGAATTAAAATTGGGTCACTGAAGCAAGAGATTAGAGGCACAGAACAGTTGAAGAACATCTGGTTTTGTGAAAGGACAGACGAATAAGATCGTAAGGAAATGGGGGAAAAATAAACCAAGGTAAGGGAGGGGAAAGAAAAAAAAAAAGCTATAAAATGACAATTTTCTCTTGGCCTCCACCAATAAGGACACGTGAACAGAGAAAGCAGAGGAAATGAGAAGGCAGAAGAGAGTCAAGAATATGGGAATAGTCACTTGTACTGGAAAAGGACTCAGTTAAAAAGACTGCGGTAGAGGAGGGAATACATTCGTGGTGGAAATGTCACAGGACTGCCACGGATATGATCTTCAGTCCAACGCCTCAGGCAGAAGATATAATTGCCAAGATGAGCCAGCGCTGTCAATAGATAAGAGCAACCCAGGGAATGGGAGACAGGCAAAGATGTGAGGGGGAGGAAAGCGAATCAAACAAGAGAGAGATGTCTAGGGGGGGAACTTGGAGCGAGACAAAAAAATGTATCAATGAACTGGAAGCCGTAGAAAGGTAAGTGGCCAGGAAAACAGATGCCAAGGGACAGTGAAAACAGAAGTCACTGCGGATGACACTGTGAGGACTGGAAACGACAGCCAAGGCTTGAAGTCGGAGCAACGGCCGGTACAGAAGGGCTGGGAAGGTGACAGCGATGTGAAAAGAACTGGAGGCAGCATTGCTAAAACCTGGAAAAGATTCAAACAAAAAAACCCTTAAAAGAGCTGCCCAGCCAGTGCTGTACAGAAGGGTGTGCTTGGGGAGCTGAACTCAAATCTCTCCAGTGAGGAGTTTGTTCTCCAGACACGGAAGTGGAGAAAAAGGGAAAGGTGAAGAGGCTATGGATGAAGAGACTGACACAGGAGAAAGCAATAAAACAGGTACTTCATGCTGCCTTTACCTCCTTTCTATCACGATCAAGAGGCACACCGTGTCCATCCCACTGGTGAGCACATGAGAGGCAGAATCGGTATGAGTTAACTCTACCCAATCCTAGTCCCAATTCTACTTTCAAATCCCTCAGAGCGGCAGCAAATCTGATGATAGCCTCTACTTAATATACATTATATTATATACACCTAAGGATTGGCATTTTAAACCATCACACCGAATTCTGATGCTTTAAGACACCGATTCCACCCAAGTAATAATTCACCATTCTCAATGGAGATGCTTTTGCTCAGCTTCATCTTCCTGTGTGGGCTGCCCTGGGTGTTCCTGCTCTGGCAGGGGGGTTAGACTCGATCTCCAGAGGTCCTTTCCAGCTTCTACCATCCCATGACTCCTACCACAGAGTAAAAGAAAGCCACAACCCAGCACAGCGAGCAAACCTCCAAACCAGGCCATAAAACCCCAGAGCTTTACAACAGTATAAATGTAATGGCAAAGAAATATTATCTGGAAGCTGGGAAGAGTTGCTGACGTAGTAAACTTCAGCTCTCCCTTAATAATGTCTCCTTTAACAGCAGGCTGAGCAAAGCCCAATGCAGGAAAGTCTCTTCGGTGCAGAAGTGGGAGGCGTTTAAGTGCTGGGTTTGTATCATTTAAGTGAAAGGAAGAAAAAAAAAAAGAAGAAAAAAAAAAAGACGTCTGCCTTTGCTCAACTGCAACATCTTCTGTCTCATAAAGCAGAGCTTCTAAAATATGGCTCTGTGACAGAAAACTTTAAATGACACGTGTGACAACTTTTCTTACACTCTTCTGAAAGTTTCCAGAGCTGAGATGCTGAACGAGAGGCAGAAATACACCATTAATTGCTGGTTTGCATGACAAATTTCACAGAATCACAGAATGCCTTTAGTTGGAAAAGACCTTCAAGATCATCTAGTCCACACTTTGACCCAACGCTGCAAGCTCACCACTAAACCATGTCTAACTAACCCTAAGCACCAGGTCCACATGTCATTTAAATGCCTCCAGGGATGGTGACTCCACCAGTGCCCCAAGCAGCCCATCCCAATGGTTGAGAACCCTTTCAGTGAAGAAACGTTTCCTGATATCCAGCCTGAACCTGCCCTGGTACAGTTGCAGCCATTCCCTCAGGTCAGGGAGGACATGGATGGGGACAGGCTTCAGAGCAGG
>WUAM01000287.1:45923425-45940922 GCA_024336885.1 Actenoides hombroni
TTTCCAAGCCGTGGAGCTGTGGTGCTGAGGGACAGGGGTTAGTGGTGCCCTGGCAGTGCTGGGGGAACAGTTGGACTTGATCGTTAGTGTCTTCTCCTACCAAAATGATTCTGTGATTCAATGATTCTTACACTCCCAGCAGGGATTTCTGTAAATACCACATCAGTTTGTTTTCCTGTGTAGCACCTCTGGCTCTGGCTGTTGGGAAGCACCCATGGCTGGGATGGCAGAGACACCCAGGAGGTCAGGCGAGATTCCCAACGGTGCCAGTATCTGGATACCTCCCATTTTCTGTCGAGGGAAGATGTTCTGCACTTCTGTTTTGACATCCCAACCCTGGAGCACAGCTGCAGGAACCGGGCTGCAGCCCCTCTCCTGGCAGGGGACAGAAGATGAGCTCCCCAGTTCCCACAAAAGCCTTCAGCTGATCCTTGCCCTGGTTAACGGTACTCCCACCCCTAACGAGTTCCTGAATAGGGACTTTGTATGGTACAGTCAATGTGAGCTTTTCAGCTTCTTGAGAAAGACAACCTTCAAACACAACCACATCAGTTTGTTCTGGATGCTGTAATTAAAGAACTCCAAAGCTCATGATGAACCACGCGGGTTTACAAGAGGGCTTTGGAGCTGGGTAAATTCAGTTGCATCACATGAGGGGACCCTATGGTGTTAGCTGGGGCGGTTTTGGGGGGGTGGCCAACCCAGATCAGCCTCCCCACATCCTCACGCTTCAGGGAATGTTGGATCTGGTGGACAGACCATCAGGAGAGGCAGCACCCAACACCCGAGTCCATTCCCAGGGCACTTGGGACCCTGGAGGTTGTGCCAGATCCAGTTTAGGGGCCGGCAGGAATGAATTTCTTTTTTTCTGAAGCATTTTAAGTTTAACAGTGACCTGGGTGCTAATCACAGCTTTATTCCTGGAACTCTACAGGAACCTTCAGGTTTGTCTCTGCAGCCTCCAGTTGCATTTTCAAGTGACAAGGAGTTTTGGCTACTTCCAAATCAGGTTTTAATTCCCCCCCCCCATACACAGTATTTTCAAAACAAGTACATTAAGTTCATGCCATATTCAACATCCAGAACCAAAGGCCCCCAGCCAAAGCCAGGTTAGCAGCTTGGAGAGAAAGCAGCGAAGGGTTTTTTTTATGTGTAAAGCTTGTTTTAAATTCAAAGTGCAGACAAATACTTGCTTTGGTCCCTTCTGCTCCATAGGATTTCTTATCACCAATGTTGAAGTGTCTCCACACCCCTCCTACTATTGTTGCTGGGATTTGCCCTTTTGTTTTTAATCGCACATGTCAGTGTTACATAAATTTAGCTGTCAAATACACAATATATTCATCTTTCTTAGCTCCTCAAAATAGTTCTTTGAAAAGTCATGTATACAAAAATATTTACTAACTATGAAGTAGAAAAAATATATTTGGCTTGCAAATAAACGTGGTTTTCTTTACCTGCTTATCCCAGAAATAAAGCCAAGATGCACCACCTCGTTTTCCTCCCATCTGAAGCTCTTCAGCCGAGCAGAGCAGGGCTTGTGAAGGCAGATGGACTCTCCTAGTCCAGACAGACCGGTGAGCTCCCCGAAGATCAGACCCACAGGATCCTGGGGCCCAACGACTGCCTTTTCTACTGTGGGCTCTTAAGAATGGGTTTTGGAAGAGATGTTAGTTTTACAACAGCAGCATTTGCACTAGAATCTCACGTTCAACAACCAAAATGTGGCCATTTTACTTCCAAGTACATCAATTTACCCAGGTAACACCCCATAATTAATGAAGCCACAAGAATTTTGATTCTCTTCCCCTTCTTGCAGTACTGCAAGTCTCCAGCTACCGGAACTGTTGCTTCTTCAGGGAGTGTTTCTCATGGACAGACTGCTCAGCACCTCTCTCTGACCTCAGGGTTGCTTTTACAGCTCTGTGATGCTACTGGTGAGTATTTTCAACTTCCTTTAAAAGAGACCCCACAACAGCAGCCAGGAGTTTGCCATTGTTGGTCAGGGCCTCCCACTCACACTCTGAAACAAAGCATTCTGACCATCTGGTCATGTCTCCACTGGCTCTATTTAATGCAGATGTCAGGTAAGCAAGAAATACATCAGGATTTTGGAGGAAAAAACGCCTAACGAATATATTTGGTCTTTGTAGAGTGTATCCATGTACCAGCAGCTCAAGTGGATGTGGATGTCTTTCTGAGCAGCCAGTGGCTGCCCCACACCCAGGGCAACTCCGCCCGCAGCGCTCGGTGTCCCAGGTCATTCCCACTGAAGTGAACATGGTCCTGTCTGAGAGCAATAAATTGAGAGAGGCCCACTGGTGCAGAACTGGGTGCAATCCACACCAGGGCCCTTTAGAAAATGCAGAAGGAAGAAGCTGTGTTCCTTTGGTGTATGTTGCTTCCCAGCCCTCAAGGAGTGTTTGGGAACCTCCACACCAAGGCCAGCAGAAGCCTCTTCTCTGCCTCTCCACAGCTGGAGGAAGTGTCTCTTGCCATCACTGATGACACCCAGAGGTGCTGCTGGGCTCTGCCTGCAGATGAGCAACATGGTGGGGACACAGCACACCACACCTAACACAGAGCTAACCAAGTGTGAGCACAGGCTGCATCTATTCTTCACAGGGGTGCTCAGACATACACCTAACAGGCATCAACAACAGGTAATTTGGCACCAGAGGCTAGTTTGAACACCATCAAATCTCTAAAGCAAAGCCCCACATTTGAAAATTAGGTCAAGAACTTCCTCCTGTTAAAATCCTGCCACTGAAAGAATAGAACCAGTTACCCAGCTTCAGAACAGGGGAGGTGCTGAAAGCTGTCAGAAGAGGGAAAAACAGGGGAACATATCAACACGTAATGAGCCATTAAGAAGATGAAACTGTGGTGTGGTGACTTAAGAGTTTTTCTCTGTGGTCTCCTGTACCTTGGCTGCAGTCATCTGAAACTGTGGCACGTAGGACACAATGGCTTTATACTTAAGGCTACTTTGGAGGCTACTTTGGATAAGCGCGTTTAAACGAGGCTGCGTGTGCTGAAGAAACCCCACGTCCTTGAGCCGATCGGTGCCATGGAACTGACACATCAGCCTGGAACTTTCTGTTAAAAAAATGTCACTCTCTCTTTTTGCCAGCGACGTTACCCCCAGGTAGCAGAGGCTCCGCTCGGGACTGTCTCCATCTGCGAAAGCATCATCCTGATCTGAAGGCTCCGAAAATCCCTCTGAAGAAATAAGGGAAAGAGTCTTGCTGGGCTGCCTGCCAGGCGGGTCAGGGAACAGGAGGAACGCCCCGTTTCCCACCTCCCACGAGCTACCTGAGAAGGTGCCCGTGCCTACGGAACCTTCAGCGAAGAAACATCCATCCGAACGGCCGGGTGGGTTCCTCGTGGCTTCGTAAAGCCCGCTCGAGCCCGAGCCGCTGACGATGGTGGCGTATTTAATGTCAGCCTGCCTTCCCATTCCCCTGCTGGTGGGGGCTCCCCGGGAGCTCGCCGAGAAGCTGCTGCTGTTGAAGTGGCTGCTGGAGCAAGCAGAGTCACGCTCAGAGTCTTCACATTTTGGGAACGTCGAACCGAGGGCTAAAAAATCGCGCGCGTCTTCTTTTTCCAAGGCTTTGGTGACGCTGATGTCTCCCAGCACTATTTCTGGCTCCAGAAGAAGAGGCTCGAACGACGTTGCTTCCGGGTGCTTGATAAAAAGATGCTCAAAAGTTTCAGGCTAGAAGAAAAGAGAGATTTTAATGCTCATCGGTTATTTAATGGCCTTTTTTTCAGTATGAAGCTACAGATCTAAGAATCGCAGACAAAACCCCTGTAGTTTTAGGAACATTATGCAGTTGAAAATCCTCTAAACCACACCTCCTCTTTTTTTTTTTTTCCATGTCTGTGTGTAGGTGAAGATTGAGGGACAAGAGAGAAAAAGGGAGACCATTTGTGTGTGAGGTGCTGCAGAGCTCAGTGCTCCGGCCAAGCGAGCGCATCACTTGCACCGAAACAGAAGCAGCTGAATGGTCCCGTTCCTTCCAACACTGCTGTAAAAAACACACACACAAAAAAAAAGCCTTTAAACCCCTTAGATGTCCTTGGCTTTTTATTTAGATCATATAAACAACAGACTTCATCATTTACACGTCAGCTAAATTAACTTTCCCTGTTGGGATTGTATGATTTAGGCTCAACTTCAGCCTTTCCATAGCATTTTCAGAGCAATCCCAGGTGAAGAGCAGCTCAGGTTTGAACTGCACCAAGAGAAACGCAGGGTTGTTGTGGAGAAATGTTTGTTTTGCTGCTACCTAACACACCTGCCTGTGAACCAGACAGCAGAGCGAACTGACAGCACAACCGCAACTCCCAGCTACAAAGGGAAATTCACTGGAAAACCATGTATTTCCTAATGCAAGACAAAGCAAAGAGATGAAAACAGATGCTGTGTCTATTAGGAAACACCGTTTTACAGCAGGAAAGCTGCCAAAACAAGGAGGAACCTGTCAAAATACCGAGGCTAATACACAATTATAGAAAAGAAAGAACGAGTGCGTGTCTTGGGCTACAGCCTCAGCTCCTTGTGCTGCGCACGGGAAGATGACCTCGACAAATCCCCGTGCCCTGGTGCAACTCACACTCCTGCAATGAAGGGCTACTGAAGGAGCCCAGCCCTTCCCAGAACGCAGCCATGGGATCAGACGTGTCCGACTGGTCTGGGGTTTTACAGCCCGTGCAGGTCACTCAGGCTGAGCTTTCCAGCCCAAGCCAGGGGCTTCATTTCAGGCTCAAACACAGCACAGTGCAGCAGAGAAGGACTTTTAGCATGTTAAAAACCCACAAAAAGTTCTAAGTTAAAAAATAAGCAGAAACTGCCCTAACACCACCAAAAGCAGGTTTTCCTTGAGGATTTCAGGCTCGTTTTCACCAAGACAAATCTAATGTTTGGGATTGTTCAGGCATCTGCAGTGCTGTGGCTGCATGTTTACATGGTAACAAATGAAGAAGCCGTATCAGTAACATCCACACTTGGATTCCATCAGCAAAAAGCAAGCAAACAAAAAACCAGTAAGGCACGCCACACACCCAGTCTGCATTCTCTGAGTTGCTGCTGCAACCAAATGCACGTTAAAGGTTCAAAAGACCATAATGGGACAACCAAGTACTTGTGCAAACAAGAGATTTGATCACTTTGATGTGGGTGGAGTCAGTGGACACTCCCATGCTAGCTCTCAATTAGAATAAAAAAAAACCCCACTTTCAAGTGGGGTCAGTAACTGGGCAGATCTTGCATTCAAGTTGGATAAATCCCAAACCAGTCTGATGTCTCTGCTTCCACAGCTGCATCCTGGGAAGGGCTGGGCTCTTTCCACTCCTTTTCAAAGCCAGGGCTTGAAAGTCCTCAGCCCTTTGCCAGCCATGGCCTTAATCAGTACGGCAGGAAACAAAAGCTAAAAACACCAAATCTGAAGTAAGTGCCAGTGACAAACCATGCTGTGGTCTGGAATATGGCACTTGCTCCTCACTTCTGCAAGGGAGTTTTAGATTTTTGACAGAGCTGCTTCCAGGATTTGTTATGTTTAAACAAATCAGCACTGTTTTGTCACTGTGCTTCCTGTCTTCTGAAAACAAAGAAAAAAAATCTACTAACAACTCTGTATAGGAAGCCTGGGAGCTGGCCTAGTGCTTCAGCAGGCAGTGAGCATGATTAGACTTCAAACAATGTCCATTCTCTCTTTAAATGAAATGGAATAAAATAAAAGATGATAAAAGAAACCTTCAATGGGAACGGAAATGAAATACCTGGAAAATCTTCTGCCATTAGGTGCTCTTTTAGAAATAACAGGCCTGAATCTAGATTGTTGTCTCAAGGATTACACACTGTCCAACTCCAGGACCACGAGAAACTTTGCTGGTGCAAGCTGGCTAAGTCCACACAAAGGCTGTTACCTGTCCCAGCTCCTTGTGTCCCAGCTCCCCAGTCTGCATGCCAAAGGGAGAGGAGTTCACTGGCCTTTGGTACACATGGCACTCACTGAGGTGCATCAACATGATGCCTGTGGGATTCTGCAGCTGACTGACTAATCACCCTGAAATTTAAACACCCCTCTACACTCCAAAAGAGGGGCTAGTCTCTGGTCCTGGTCCCTTCCCAGGTATTTGCAGAGAGAAGCACTGCGTTGCTTTGTTCACTCGGGTAGGGTCTAGCTGAACCAACAGGTGAAGTTCGGTCCTGAGCAAAGAGCGGTCAGAGCTATGGGGTGGGGGACAAAACATCACCAGGGGAATACACACCTTTTGAAAATTGACTCCTTGCGCCCACGAGCAGTTCTTGGGGTTTGGAACATCTTCCCAAAAGAGTTTCTTCATTCTGAAATACGAGGTAAATTCTGGAGTTGGTACTGTTCTCACATTCTGTCCTGCTCTCATTCACCTTTGCTACATCAGAATCTGCGCAAGTTTATTTATCCAGAACACTATGACAATGAAACAATCAGATGCTTCAGATGGCCAACATTTAATAGGAAAAAAAAATTAAAGAATCACAGAATTGTTTTAGTTGGAAAAGGTCTTTAAGATCACCGAGTCCAACCAGGTGGTAGCTTTGCAGAAGATAAAGGTCCAGGCAGCCCTTGCTGACCGTGACCCCAGCCCACCTTCCACAAACCTCAGAGGGATTTTTTTTTCAGTTGGCTTTTACTTCAGTTTGTGATGAGAATGAAATAAAGAGCTCAGAGCACTTTACAGATTCAAAGCACATCACACTCGTTACCCAGCCCAGAAATCACCCTGCAGAGGTGAGGAGCATGTGGTGGGGGCTGAACTGGTGCTTCCCAGGGAGAATGAGCAGCACTGATCACCTTACTGCACGGACACCAGACCTGAAAGGGTCTGACTTCCACAAGGGAACAAGCCTGTGCCCTCAGGACACTCCAGTTCTCAGTGCTGTATTCCAGAGTCCACTGCCTTTCAGCGCAGTCCATCAAATATACCACAAGAACAATTCCTGCCTTTCCCCAGGAAGACTCTGCCCACCAGTTCAGCATCTAAGCTGCTCTGCCTTCTCCTAAAGGCCTTCTGGTGCTGCTTTCACGTGACAATGGACAACTTACCTTTGGTGTGAAACCAGCAGTGCTCCCAGCAGCAAAACCGAGGTTGAAATAACTATTGGCAGAACCACATAGAGGCTGGCATTATTCTCATTTCCATATCCACCTGGAAACAAAAGGGATTCAGATAATAATGCAGTAAAATAATTAGTCTGTGAGCAAAGAGTTTGCAATAGGGAAATCACAAACAGCAGAAACAACAGCTTCAACAAAAACCACTTGATCAACAGTTTTATTGCACATCAATAAACTTCTACCTTGAGAGCACACACAAAAAGGGAGGAATTATTGTAAATACTGAGGTGGCTCCTGCGGCCCCAGGGGAGGTGCCCCCTGCTCCCTTGCTGTTAAGAAATTAAATCAGAGCATGTGAAGTACGAGAAGAGCCCACAGCTGGGGAATGAAGAATCACAGGGACCCAGGATCTCAGCTATTAAGTTAGCAACATGGGAATTTAGGTGCCTCACTCGATTAATCCCACAAAGAGTTTTCAAATGAAAGCCACTGAAGTCCAGATCACTGCTTAGAGTTATGTTACGATGACTTTATGACTGAGTTGGTTTTTTGTCCTGGGAAGATACAGACTCCTCCTGCAGCTAAAGTTCAGTTTTACAAGCTCCTATTTCAGAAACAACATGGAGAAAGATCCTACAAGTCACCTTTGGTAAACTGATCCGTTGCTCTGGATTTGCCAACTCCTTCAGCAAACACAGGGTACAGGCTGAACTGGTACTTCTCAATCAGAATAAAGTGATCTAGGAAGAGGAAATCAGCTCTTTGAATCAAAACTATTACCCTGCTTTGAAACAGTTACCTCCACAGAGGCTCTGGTCACCTATCAGAGTTGAGATCGGCCCACAGAGAGCAATAACGACAGCCATCATTTATAGATACATTCTTTAATATTAGAAGATTAAAACTATTAATCTGTGCTGGATAATCTGTCATGGAATTAGCACCTTTCTGGAGCTATCTGAAAAATTTCTACGATTAAAACCAAAATGCAAAGGGAATATGCACATATTAACTTCATCAACTGGTGTACTCAATACTCCAGGGCTGATTTTATTGTACCGCCAAAAGAAGAACAGGCTTTTGAAGTTCACTCTTTGTTAACCTGATTACTAATGCAACAGACAGTTCTCTAATAATAATCAAGAATGGCTCTACTGGTCCTTACCATAAAAACCAGCAGAGACAGAGCGGTGGTGGGCACAGGAATCCGAGAGCCCAGCAATGCAACAATATTCTGTTCCGTAACAGCGAACATCACATGTTGTATTTTCAAGCTCACACTCACCATAAATATAATACTTGTCAGCATCGGGAGGAACTCGCACCCACTTCATCTCCTCTTCTTTGTTAAGGTTCCTCCACTCAACAACGAAAGACGTTACCGTGGGTATCTGAGGTGAGAGTGTCCAGATCAGAATGACACAAGTGCTGTTCACGGGGTAAGCTCTAAGCGACTGCACGGCGCTCACTGACAGGACAGGGAGAAAACAGCCGTGAATTACGAGCTGGGTCAGAGAGAGGTGGAGACTACAAACTGCATGAGCGATGGCTAGGGTTTCAGTACTTTATCATGCACTTGTTCAATTATCTTCTGTATAATAAATCCTGACCTTTAGTTCACATCAGCACACGTATTTCTTTCTAACTGGCAAAGCCTGGTTTACACCGAGCCCCAAACACTAAATAGATCAAGCTTCTTACCAGACATCAAATATCCCCAGTCTCACGCGCACCTCCTTTATTATTACTCCATAACTCAAAATTTATGAACAGCTACTCAACTGTCACCATTTAGCAGGTAAAGGACACACTGAGACCCTTGTGAGCTCAATCCTATTGGATCTCTCTAGCTGATACACAAGGATAACAGTCCAGTTGGACAAACGTTTCCCATTACATCCACCACCAGCCACAGGCTTTCCAGAACACGCTTACACACACTATCAGATAGAATTTTATCCACAAAAATGCTTTTTCAACAGCATTACAGCAGCCAAGTTCTACCACCAGACTGCAGTGATGCTTCCCATAGCACATATTTGCATCTGAACGTTACAGGACTGCAGGATTCAAAAGCAACAGCCCTCATTTGATTTACAAAGCGGAGTGCAGCCGAATCAATGAGGAGGCTGCTGCAGAAGCAAAGCCAAACCTCTGAAAACTATGTACTCTGGCAGCCCGTCAGGTGAGCAGCCAGAGAAACGAGACCGTATTGCATTCTGGAAACAACAAAACATTCCCCAGCAGGAATGCTGGGTGTTTCCAAGACAAAGCAGATGAAAGATCTACAGTAAGATTTTCTTTTTCTTTGATTAATTACTTTATATCCTGTTAGTGAAAGGAAAACGGCCTGGTGAAAGACAACTGCTTGTCCAACGCAAAGATCATTAAGATTTTCAAGCGATGGAAATTTCACTTTTCGAGTAGGTCTGTTTGTGAGCTACAGAATCTGGTTCCCATCTACACCTGAATGTATCACCCTTAAATATTTTTTCATTCCAACAAAGGGAATTTTATTACCGAGAAAGTTTTGCCCAAAAGCACCACAAGGATTCCTAACACTTTCCACATCTCAGAATGGTAACTAACTGGTGTTCTTACCTGCGCTCATTTGCTGTGACAGAGTTAAATTAAAATTAACAGAAGAAACTCCAAGTGAATTCATGGCTAAGACAGTAACGGTGTGTGTGGGGTCAGTCCATGGGAAGGAGCAGGTAGTGCCATTATCCACGTACTGCGACCACGTGGTGTTTCCTGATGTCTGATGCTTTATCACGTATCGGCTCACGCTGCACAACGAGTGGTTCTTCGTCAGTGGCTGCAGCAAACGTTGGCATTAATTAATTTCCCAGTCTTTGCTTTCAAAAGTAAATGTTACTTGGGCAGAAGGCACTGTTCCAGTTTTAAGAAAACATGACCTAGTAAAAGATATTGTGTAGACTGGCTACTGTCCTTCCAGCAAAGGCACTGCAGTCCATTTAGAGACTTAATTTCTTCTGTCTCTCCCTCTCTCTGCGAGCTGACACACTTACTTGTCATCTATCCAGCGAAAGGAGGGCAGAGGGGACAAGGAAACACAACCTTTCAGGCTCCTATAGTAACTCCCTGCTTTATGTCAGTATTTTTCAGGACTGAAAAACCATAAGAGGTGACTGTTTGCACACTAAACACGGGCACTCACCCAGGGACCTTTTTTTTTTTGCTGTCCTGCAGTAACCTTTTAACGTGGCTTTGCCCAGTTTACATGCAGTTGGGGTGGTGTTTACACAGGCAGCTGTCTAGGAGTCAGTGACACGTTCTGCTCAGAGCTCTCTGTCAGCAGAACTCAGCAGCTCAAAACCACATCTCATTATAAATTACGGGCTTTGATTCCAAAGGTTTTTGGATCAAAGGGAAAGACCAAAATGGGACTGTTCTCACCTTCCACAGGAGCGTAACATTCTTCTGCTTCCTCGCTGGGTCTTCAGTAAGAATTCTCCAAAATTCAGGGCCTTGTAAAGGAGCTGCAAGATTACACAGTTTTGAAAGAACAGTGTCACACCTCAGTCTGAAACTGGCCAGGCCCTCTGAGTGCAGTTCGAAAGCACAGGTACCTTTGATGTCTTTTACAAGAGCGTAGGCTGATCTGCTCCAGTCGCTCCAGTAACCCGACCCGTCCCGTTCTCTGCACCGCACCTGAACAACGTACTCAACGCAAAGCTTCTGAACTTTTATCACAGCTGATCTTGGTGCGTTGGGAACTTCATAGAGCTGTAAGAGAAGCAAAAATATTTTGAGTAATCACAAAAGGCTGGTTTAGGCATCTGTGAAGAGCCCAAAATTCCTGAAAAGGAACCCGGTGAGCAAGCGGCCTCATTGGCTGTGGAGAATGCCAATGCTTATTGCAGCCATTATTCCCTGCATGCCGCAAATTCCACGAAACCCGGGTAAGAGCTGAATGACAACACGGCCAGGATCCACTCTGCAGTCCAGACTAAAAAAGGGACAGTACCTCCCATGCGGTGTCCTCCCCGTTGGCAGCAAACCGGATCTGAAAGGCGAGATCGCCGTTGGCAAACAGGGGGTTTGTCCAGCTCACATTCAGCAGCCCCACACCCCTGGTGATCTCTGCTGTAACGCTGGAGGGAGGAAGCGGCTTCACTGGAAAAGGGAAAGGGAAAACCAAACATGACTGCGACGTCTGCTCGCATAAGATCCAACCCTCATGGTGGGCTCTCTTCTGTCCCGAGGGGGGCAGGTAACGCGTCCTGACCTCTGCTACCCCAAGCGAAGCTGGACTCTCATGCAAAGGTCACGATTCACCCGCCCAGGCTGACTGGCCCAGCCACTGACACAGCCAACGTGTGCCTACTGGGAAATCCCTTCTGATTTTGACCCAAACTAAAAATCACCAAAGAAACTCTTAAGTTGAAATACCAAATTAAAAGAATTTCTTATAGAACAAAGACTTTAAAGAAAACTAAAATCGGTGGGCAAGTTTCAGCATACTCACTCTAGCAGCACTATGCTACAGAGCACCTTCCATCCAGCCTGGGTCTGTTCTGTTCATTGCTCTTTATTTAAAGTGCTGACTTGGATAAACCAGACTTCTAAAGTCCTGCTAGAATTCCTGACTGGGTACTATCAAATAAAGCCATCGCTTTCCCCCAGAAGAGCACAGACAACAGGGCACAGCCAGGCTGGGGAGTTGGGAGGAGAGGAATCTCAGTGAGGTTTAACAAGGGCCAGTGCAGGGTCTGCACCAGGGAGGAATAACCCCCTGCACCAGTACAGGGGAGGGGGCACCTGCTGGGAAGCAGCTCTGCAGAGAAGGAATTGAGGGTGCTGAGGGACAACAAGGTCACCAAGAAACATTCAAACACTGGTCCTGTCTCTTAAATATATATTTAAGGGCTTTATGTGGCACAAAAGAAACTCTGCAAAAGCATGAAGGAGCATGAACAGTCCCTACGATCTGAAACAAATATATAACCATGTAAGTAATACAGATATAGTTCCTCACTGCATCCAAGTACAAGCTTAACAACTAATGGAGGACTTCAGAAAAATTAGATAAGCAGGAACCTTCACAATGAAACTGCCTTTTTAAATATAATACTGGCATTTTCTGTAGAAAAACACCCAAGAGGATAAACATGCAAGGCTGGTGTTTCGTTTTACAGCTAATAACTGGAGTTACAACCTGCTCCTGTGCCAAGCAAAACATATGGAAATAACATTTAATCCAGTGGCTCTTAGAAGACAATATCAAAACCCTTATGTTTTTACGTTCTTTCCACAGTCTAAATTATTTAAAATGCTATGAAGAAGTACTTTACCTACACCACATAAGGAATGAGATCCAAGGTCACAAGTGAAGAAAGACATGCACGAATCTTGACCTACCCACATCTGCTGGAACGACACAAGTTGGTGAGGACTCGAGTGTTCCTAGTGAGTGCTGAAACTCAATCCACATGGTGTAGCCAGATAAAAGAAAAATAGGCTGAAATGTGCACTCATAGGAATGGTTCTTCTGTAAATGGCACTCTTTCACCTCTGATTTTGGAGAAGTAATTGGGAAGTCAGAACAATAAATCTTGCTCCTTCAAAGAGAAACAAAAACGTTCGGTTAATACATCGCAACTCTCGGGTGCTCATGGCACCCGTAAAACAGAACTCTGAAGGCAACTGCAACAAATGGTTTCACTGGAACTGTCTGGGCGGGTTTGATGATTATTTGGACAGATCTTGAACTTGAATCTGCACTAAGTGGGTAAATAACGCTGATGTGTTACTCCTCCAAGCTTTGGCTCTTCTCCCAAAAAAAGCAGGACATGAAGGCTCTGCCCAGTGTGAAATCTTCTGATAGGAGTCTAACAACAGGAAGAAACAGGTACGACAAGAGCAGGCATCTCCAAATCCTCATAAATCACATTCCTGAGGTGGTATGTGTTAGCAATAAACACAGCAAGGCACATCTCCTGCCAGGAGTTTACTCCAGCCAGGAATATGACTTTTGAAATACCAACTGGCATCCACGGGAAAGGTGCCATGGGGACCAACTGGACACGTACAGTAAAGCCTCCAGGAGATGGAAATCCCATAAAAATATCAGTTCTGGACTGTGGTATTAAAAAACCCACATACAGTTGGTATTGTATCCAGCAAAAGAAGAGAGGAGACCTGGACTCTGGATAAAACAGCCCTGGACATCTTATCAGTGATGGAATTGTCAAATTTCTCCTCATTTCTCCTAAGCTCGTGCCCAGCTCAGAGGTGTGGTGAGAGTGGCCAGATGGGGTATCAGCTATTCCCCTGAACAAGCTACACTCAGCTGGATCTCTCCTCTTCCTGTAGCTAAGACTGATTAAACCGGTGCCTTGCACTTGGAAGGCCTGGCTCAGCATTCTGTTTTTCCCAGCTGATCATTTCCATGCTGTTTCTGTTGGCAGCACAAGCCAACCAAAACAAACCACCACCAGCAAAGCTATCGCACCGCAGGAGCGCGGAGCACTGGGCTTCAGCTGGGAGTGGAACTGCAGCAGGAACTCGGGCAGCGTAGCCGCGTGCTGTGTCTGACCTCGAGGTGACACATCTCACAGCCAGTGTTCCTCCTGGGGACTCCCCTAGGTCAAAGCAAATACCAGCAGTTCCAGGGTCTTTATGGTGCCTCGGGCAATGAAAACACCCAACCGGCTCGGTTGGTTTGAAGCTTGTAAATATTCTGGCTGTACTTTTGTTCCCGACCCGCAAGAGAACATAATGCAAACGACACTGCTGGCTTTGTGAGTATGAATTTTTTAATGTCTCATACTTCATCTTATTAGGAGTAGCTTCATTCATGTTGTCCCTCATGATTTATTTGTTTTATTCTTCCTCTTTCGGATCTCGCCATTAACAAATCAAAAAAAGAAAAGGAAGAAGAAGAAGGATGCCAACCAACACCAGCATCTGGGAAGCGTTTCCAGCCCGTACTAACGTCTGCTGTTTGATCCAGCAGCAACGTGGTAACAAGTGTACAGGTTACCACCTCCTACCAGAATACAACATTTTTAGCTAAACCTGAACAGTGAAGAAGTGGGAATAAAAACCATGGCAAGAGCAGCATGGGGTTTATTTCAAGCTCCCCGCCCAGAAGCACATTCATTTGTGAAGACAGTTGAAACAAAACCTACTTTAGCCGTCAGCTAGTCACTAATCCTGCCCTAAAAGATGCCACTTGAAATTTCAAGCATTCGAGTTGCTGCTTTAGCGTACAAAACCGTGAGAAATATTTGCCTGGGTACCACGATAGTCCAAAACTTCAGTCCACCTCCAAGTGAGAAGACAGCCCAGCTTTCCAAAGGATTAGGCCCTCTCGACTGCTTTAAGCTTGTCTGTCAAACCTTTTGCATATCCAGCCCAGAGATTTTTTCCTCAGGAAGGGTTGTCTGTCTGTCTGTCTTGCTTATATAAAGATTAACACAGTTCTAAGAAACTCTCAAGATCTTAATAACTCCAAGGGATTTTCAGTTCTACGATACAACAATATTATGTTGTTTTGATGCAGTATTTGTGCACGTGAATGAAGATAAGGATGATCTTTAATAACCAAGTTTGTGTTCTGCACGCAATGATGTGTTTGCTCCACACCACAGTTCTTCTGCTCTGTCCAAAAGACAGACAAAATTAAACCAACTCTCTGAAAACAAGCTAGGCCAAAACACCTAACCAAACCCACAAAGAATAAGAATCATTCTAGTCACCAAAGATGGCACCTTCATAAAGCAACTTTCCCTTTCTGAACTAAGATTTGCTTCTCACTTTATAAGTAAGATTTATTTTTTTTTCCATCTGGGAATGAATTAAATTCCATCCCTGTATTTTTATCTACTGTCTGTATACAGAAAAAATGCAGAATAGAAAAATCAAAGATTGAATGGAGACCTTGAGAGGTCTCAAGTCCTACCTCCAACTCAAAGCAGGGTTAAATTCAAAGTCAGATGAAGTTGCCCAGGGTCCTGTCTAGTAGAGATTTGAAAGTCTCCAAGGACAGAGATTCTACAGCCTCTCTGGGCCACTGCTCCAGGGCTCAGTCACTCTCACTGTGAATGGGTTTTTAACTTATTTCCTTACAATTGGTAGATACAAACAACTAGAAGAATAATTTTTATAGCTGATACAAGCAAACACGTCTGCTTTAGAAGAACTGGCTTCTAAACTTCATCTACAGGTTTTATAAATGCTGAAAATGTAAATAGAGCCATGTGACATACTTGGGTATCAGGGACATGGTTCAGCAGTGCCCTGGCAGTGTTGGGTTAATGGCTGGACTCAATGATCTGAAAGGTCTTTTCCAACCCAAACAATTCTATGATTCCATCTATTGTCCCCTTTCTACACACGTAGTTAATACCACTGGAGTTCCAGTTGGGAGAAAGTCCAGCATACAGAAACTGAGCACATCTTTTAACTACATCTCTCCAGAGTTCTTTGCTGCAGTAGTATTTCCAGAGCAACACTTTCCAAACACAGAGAGTGCATTAAAAGCTACACGTACCTGGAGTATCTTAACTGCAAGGAACTCGCCAGGAGCAGCGTGTTTGGGTTTGCAGACCATCTACAAGTCATTTTAGCTAAGTATCCATCCGTTTCACACGTGATACTGATATTCACATCTAATTAAAACACATGGAAAGTTTCTCAACAGCGATATAATTATACAAAAAAAAAAGACATGCACTGCAAGTTATAACTACTCAATAAAAGCTAACAGGAGTTTAAAGCAGAGATATTCTGACCTTGCTATTAAAATGCACCAAAATTATAATTTAAAATCATCTGGAATCTTACCTACTACATATAATTCAGCGTATCTATGATGACATTCCCTATTTTGATGACAACAGTACAATGCGTTATAGAAGAAACTTCCTCTAGGTTTTGTTGCTTTCAAGCTGAAAAGAGTAACTTTGCTTACGCGATCATTCACAAGCGTATACTGACTTTCTGGGATTTCTTCTGCTAAATTCAGCCACCAAACAATCTTCTTGGATGTTACAATCTTGGTTTCATTTTTATAGATGCAATAAAAGGAAGCGTTAGAACCAACACTGGTCAGTAGCTTAGGTGGGAAGTACAGGACTTCAGCTACACAGAAGGGGGAAAAAGGAAACAAAAGGCCACTGAGATTAGAATCTGAACAAAAAAAAACCCATAAAGGCATATGGCAATAGAAAAATATGATTATTATTATTATTATCATCCAGTTGTATTTATGAATTTCCTACTGTTCAATTACTACTAACAGCTGTAAGGGAGAGGGGCAGAAATGAGCCTTTGTCTCCCTCCACAACTGATGTTTGCAAGTTCTGATAAAAATAATCTTTAATATCCTCCAGCAAGCAGATTAAAAGAGCAGAAAAATCTCTGTAGAGTACAGTGAAAGCAACACACAGCAGCACAGGGAAACCAGGAATCACAAGGCCTCCTGTAAATTCAATTTTGGGAAACCAGATTAACACTGCTGCTTTTTACCCAGCCCACATTTTTAAGGTCAACCATATTTAAATCAGCTGCAACAAGTACTTGCAACCTAGAAGGGGAGAGCTGCTGTAACTCATCTCACAAACACGCACACCACGCTTTATAAGAGTGTAAAATTGAGAGAAGATTCAAGTAAGAGAAGAGGGATGTTTGGGTTTGGGAAAAAACAAACAAACAAAAAACAAGATCTAACCTTCTGAGCCCTGAAAGGATGTTGAAATTCTATGTTAGCTGAAAGATGAAATCCTATGTTAGCTGAAACATGAAATTCTATGTTAGCTGAAAGATGAAATCCTATGTTAGCTGAAACATTACTGTAATACTGGCACAGAGATTTTGGAGAGAGTTGCTATTCAGAACGGGGGGAGAGGAGATGAAAAAAACAATGAAACTAAATAAAATATAAAAATCAAGCTTTCCCATAGTTACTAATCCAGCTCCTGTTGAAGTCAGTGGGAGATTAATGTCTCAAAAACTTGTTTTACAATCTCAGCAGTGTCGCTAATACCGAATGGTAGCAGCGATGCAGTAAATAATTCACCTTGGAGTAAAGACAGTGGATTTGCTCAGCATGTGAGCCTGCAAAAGCTCAGCCTCAAGCAGCCAGGCACTTCGGGGAGCTGCAGGTGAAAAGGACCAGTTTGCCAAAGATCAACTCGAAGCCAAGTGAAAATCCTTAACAGGTCGCGTTTGCTTTCCAGAGCTGAGGAACCACGCTGGGTATTTTTAGGGGTCTTTCCAAAACAAGAGGCGTCCTCAGAGAGCAGAGCAGGCAGAGGGGACTGTCACTGCCATCGACTTCCACACCGGCGTCGACCGCCCGGGTTCAGCGTCTCCCGGGGCGGCGTTCCCGAGCGCAAGGCAGCCCTCCCGCCGCAGCAGCC
>WUAM01000287.1:45957817-45967862 GCA_024336885.1 Actenoides hombroni
CAGGGAGGTTGTGGAGTCTCCTGCTCTGGAGACTTTCAAGCCCCACCTGGCTCTGTTCCTGTGTGGGCTGCCCTGGGTAACTCTGCTCTGGCAGGGGGGTTGGACTTGATGATCTCCAGAGGTCCCTTCCAACCCCTGCCACTCTAGGATTCTATGACAAAAGCCTCCAGGGTTCAGCTGCCCTAAAAGGGAAGCAACTGGAACTCAAGTCACTCTTTTCTTGAAGAAAACATTAAGGCGGATTTTAAACATTCACTTTTCAGGGAGGATCACCACCAAAAAGATAATAATAAAAAAATAAATATTGAAAGCCAGCACAGCCAGAACGTTTCAGAATAATCCACCCAGACACTCTATTTGTACCACCTGAAAGAAAACCTTTCACCCTTCTCTCTTCCAGCATTCAGCCCAAGAGAAAAAGGAGGCACCGGCGCAACGCAAGCGTTTCTGGAAAGCGGCTCTCGACCTTCTGAAATCCATTCCAAAGTGGCCATCCTAAAAATCCCTTCCTCACACCAAGTCACAAATTTCTGGAGGTCTGTGCCACCTCCTCCACGGGTCACGCAGAATGTACGGGCGAGCTCTGGAATTTGCAGGTTGAAAAGGGCTTCGAGTCGACAAACCGCCACCTCCTCGGCTTCAAACCGCCAGCTCTACCTGATCTGAAACACCTCACGCCAGGAAAATGGACTGTGAGGGATTTGGCTTCTCCTGGAAGGCTGAATCAATTTGCTCCAGGGAATAAGCCGCATGATTTAAGACTAGAGGACAGCTCTTGGTAACTGCAATGGTAATGACACCAGAAAAAAAAAAGAATAATAAAAAGAAATAGTATCTTAGTCCTGAATCCAGCACTGGCCTCAGTTTGCAGAGAATCATTAACGGCTACATGAGCCCAAGCAGCAGTGAAATCACCTTTTTTTCCAGGAGACTAAATCCTCCCTCAATCTCCGAGAGATTGTTATCGGAGAGGCTGAGGAACTGGGAGAAGATGGAGGCAGAAGGTGAGGAGGAGAGGGAGAGGAGGAGAGGGAGAGGAGGAGAGCACCAAGCAGACTGCTTTACAGAGGAGTAAAGGAGCACTTGCACCTCTCTGCAACAGCTCACTGGCATTCATAGCACATCAGTGTCAAGCAACAAACAATTCCAAACGTCCCGTAAGATGGGGGAAAAAAGAAATCCAGGAAGCTGAAGGCAGGGAAGAGAGACAAGGCGACGCTCGGCCCCTGTACGCGCACCCACCTAGAGAATTCACGCTCGGGATTGAATAAAATAAACCCAAATATGCCTGGTTTTCAGCAATCTCTCATTTCTGCTGTTGGAATAACAGCCGTGAGAGCAAAGCAGAAAACCCAGACGCTTCTCCCTCTGATTTAGGTGGATGCTAAACTGGGGAGTTATTTGGGACTGGGTGGTTTTAACCGTGGGCACTTTCCTGCCTTAACAACAACTTGGTAAGAGTTGATCCCAGTTATGGCTCCAATGAAATCGTGGCTTTAAGAAGGGCTCCAAGTACCAACAGGTGCCAAGAACATCAAGTTATAGCCCAAGCAGCAATCGTTCTGCGCTGGAGGGGTTTCAGATCCACCCTTCCCTTCCTAACTGCTCAAATCCTGCTGCTTTTCCTTGACTGAAGAAAAAAAAATAAATCAGAAGAACATCAGGGAGAAATGTCTATCAGGAGTCTTTCATTTAAGCACTTTTCTTGTGCTTGATACAGGTCAGGGAAAGGCAGATGGCTCCAAAACCAGGATCCTGCCCAAGAAGTGAAGGTGGAAGGGAGGTTTAGGTTGGACAAGAGGAACAATTTCTTCCCTCCCTGTCCCTGCAGGGTTGTCCAGGGCTGTGCCAGGCTGCCCAGGGCAGTGGTGGAGTCCCTGTCATCCCTGGAGGGGTTTCCAGCAACTGAGGCCATTTCCAGTTACCAACACTGTTTCCAGCACAAATCCAAAACATAACTCCATACCAGCTACTATGAAGAAAATAATCCCAGACAAAACCAGCACACGCCGGGTATGACTTGAAGATATGGCAAGAAACCCAAACAAAGAAGACTTGGAAAAAATACTAAACCAAACAGCAAAAGCAGAGATTAAGTTACAGATCAGAGATAACGCCCTTAAAACAAACAGCAGAAGCAGAGATTACAGATTTGCTCTGACCCCACAGCAGATACCAAATCTCCTCTATTTGCCATAAAGATAACAATGTTGATCATAGCATTAGGAGTAGGAAGGATAGCAAGGGGGAAAAGAAACTAAAATTGCACAGCAGGGAGAACACCGAAAGAGTTTAATACCTGAAAAGCAGCAAGTCCCAGATATGTGCAACTGAAGCTTTTTACAAAGTTATTTCTATTCAGCAATACTATTTTAAAATAAATGCAAAACCGGTATCTCCGCTTCATAAGTTATGAAGAAAATTATTTGTATTTACCTACTGCAGCTCTTCTATGTGCTATCATGTTCTCTTCTGTATTGTGTAGTAGTTCTACTCTGGCTATATAAACAAACCTACTGATTGGCTTTAATTTATTTATTGACTTTCCGTAATTCATGATCCATTTCCTCAAAGTAGCATCAGACAGTTTTGCTCCGTACTAAAATAACCACCATCTCTAATTGATAACGTTCTATTTTTACGATATTCCTGTATTCTAATAGGGCAGCTTGGGAAATCTGACTCTCCACAATCCATGCCTAAGGTGAGGAAGCTGTTGAAGTTTTTACATCCTTGGGTGCGTAAGCGACAGCTGTCACAAGCCGTCTCATCTGCCGTGCCTCTGCTAGGCAAGATCCAAAGAAAATAAGTTTCTATCTAGGTTAGAATATCTTGAGACGCACATTTGCCAGAGTAAGTTTTCCTTCAGTTCCCCTGTAGCACTGAGGTTCAGTGAACCAGAAAAAAAATCCCCTACGTGACCTACGATAGTGCGTATTTATTTATTTTTAAAGTTTATTTTTCCTCCCTTAATACCTAAACTAAATCTTCTTGCAATTTAATCCTCTTACTTTCTCATACACCCTAAGAAGGGCAGAGGACAGGTAATTCCTCCTTTCAGAAGTCCCTTGATGTATGTTATGTTGTCATCTCACCCTTATCATCCTTTATGTAAACTAAAGCTCCAGTTCCTTCACTCTGCCTTTATAGACCACCTTCTTCCGGAGACTGCCACAGCTAACTGAGCTCCTTGGGACTTATTCCTGTTGCTCTCTCTCTTTTCTGAAGAGCAATGCCCAAAGTACTCCAACCAAGGTCTTGACAGTGCTACTTCGGGGGAAGAAATATATCACTTTTCAGCTGACAGAACCCTGTTGACACACCCCATAGGGATGTTTGCTTTTTTTCCTCCCAACAGCGTGCCCATGTTGACTCGGGCTTCATTTGCGCATCTCCCTGACCCTCAGACCCTTTCCTGCAGAGCTTCTGTTTGTGCAGTTGATTATTTCTCCAAGTGCTTTGTGCTTGTCTTCACTGAATCACTGCTGATTTCTTTCAGACCACTTCAGCAGTTTGTCAAGATCACTTTTAATTCTAATCTCATTCTCTGAAGCGTTTGCAACTGTTGCTAGCATGTTGATATGCAAAGATTTAATATAACACGCACTTTCCAACTATTCAAGCACTTAATGAAAACATCAAATAGTTTTAGACTTCAGTGGTGCCCCTGAATCAGCACCCCACAGATGGTCTTCCAATCTGTGACTTGCAGACTGCTCTTTTTTGGAGTCTTCTCTCCAAATGTTCACCAGCTCTGGTTAAGAAGGTCCTCATCCACCCGACTTCTCTAGCGATATACAATGAACACTTGACTTGATCTTTTCTTCATATCTTTGCCAAGATAGTTTCAGTAACTTCACCTCCTATCTATGCTGGACCTCAACAAAAACCATGTGCATCCTTGTGATAAAGACTTCGTTCCTCCTATACCTTCATCCCTCTCCTTCCATGTCTGAATTATCTCCCCAGCTTTTCCACTTTTTCCATGTTAACAAAATTTATACTTAACCATTGGGCCCATGACATTGGCCCCTGCCAGTCTGAATTCAAAGGAATCCACTCCAGTTTAGCAGGCCTGTGACCAAAGATGGTGTTCTCCAGCATCCCTTCTTCTTCAGACTTCACCCTTTGCAGAAGTGGAACATTGTTTTGGAGAGTGTCTTTTTATAAATAAGAACAAGGAAATTTATGTTCTCTCAGCATCCACATTTCACCTCAGACTTTCTCCCCTGAAGCATTATAAAAATAACAAACACCCAGAAGCTTTCCAAAGAGTTACACACTAAAGAACAAGAAAATACCATAAAATACCAAGCCCCAAGTTGTTTTGCAAAGCACGTGAGAAGACTTCAGTGACCTCCATGCATGCTTTGAAAAGGACTGTGAGCAGGAAACATGGAACTGTAGATGACATTTCACTGACAGAACAAAAGTACTTAATGTTATCTGGCCTTGAAGATTGATTGATTGATCAATTAGAAATTCAGCTTCAGTTCCACCTGGTTAAATTTGTAATTTCTGAGCACAGCTGAGCTCCTGGGTTTTTAGCATGGATTTTAACAGTCACCTTGAGTTTTTTTCCCCCTTCTAATCCATCCAATTTGATTCATGCCAGGTTAACCAGCTTATATATAAACAGGTGAAAGAGACTAACTACGGAACTGCTCCGGGAAAAACAAATACTGTTATTCCCTGTAAAACCAAACCACATGCACATATATATATATCAGGTTTTCTAAGTCATTTAATGACCAACATAATAAATACGTTGGTCATTAAATAATATCTAAATAATTTAATGACCACCATATTATTTTCATGATGAAGTTAATGCAAAGATGGGCTCTGCATCAAGGGAATGTTTTCAGTAATTCATTTTTTTGCTGCCGCACAACCTTTCTGCACCTCTTCACCAGTGGCTAAGCTTAACCAGCCAACTAAAAGCTTGCTACTGTAGTAAGACCACCAACAAAATTAAACTTCACTTTTTGTGCACCCACAGAAGTGCTCTCTGCAATCCGCATCACAAATTGAGTGGCAGAGGTGGTGATTAAACATGCTCTGTGCAAGAAGTATGTCCTTTCCCCTGCAAGACTGATCTGTTTGACACGGCCGTACACAGATTACAGCCCTGGACTTTGACTGATACAATAAATTAGCATCAAATGCTCTAACAAACAAAACTTTTAGTAGCAGAATTAAAATAAAGAAAAAAAAAATAAATAGAGTTGTCTTATCACCAGGAGAACAATTGAATAGACATGAAAATTTACTGGACATGCCATTACCAAACACAACCAGGTAATTACATGGAAGTTCCTCCTTTGCTGGATGCTCAAATTTCCTCTGCAGATTGATGCAAGTGTAACTATACCCATTGGCCAATGAGAAGCCAAGAGCCACACCTTTCTAATTTAGAGCAGGGTAATTCCTCCCTGTTATTCAGAAGTCTCCTGTTGATTAATTTTGTTGCAGCACAAAAAGTTTTGCTTTGGACTGGAGAAACAATTGCAGCTCTGGGAGCACACACAATTACCTTCCAGGACAGAATCGTTCATCGTTAGGTGTCTCAACCTCGCTGACAGAGCTTCCCCTCGGAGGCACACAGGAATGAATCACAGCTCTTAACAGCAGCAAAACTGGGACCTTAAAACACTGACTCACTCTCAGGCATTTTATGCCATCATCGAGATGAAACTTTTGAACAAGGTACAGTATGAACAGATCTTCTCTCATTCAGAGATCTGTAAACCTCGTATCTTTGTCTCACATGGTGGCAGGACAAGAGCAGCTTCTCTGTGAGCAGCGGAACGGCTGAAGCGTCCTGTCTGCAGAGCAGTTACTGCAGTGTGCCCTGGTGATATGCTATTCATGTGCCCACTGGGGAAAAGAGAAGTGGGATTCCAAACCCATCTCGTTATAGGAAATAATTCAATTTGTCTGTTTCTGACACACTGGACAAACACTTAAAAGGGAGTAGACAGTTCTCCTGTGAGAAACAAATCCACCTGAAAGTATTGACAAATAGTTCAAAAGTTCTGTCTTTGGGGTTAAATTAATGACAAACCTGCCTCACTCTGCAGAGTTGGATCAACTTTAACCCTTTCTCCAAGGGATTCCATCTTTTAGCCACTTTCCCAATGCACCATGAGAGGACTCTCCCTGCCCCAAAAAGCAGGCAGGAATAAAACAGAAGGATACCAAGAGACAGATTAAGACCTTATGAAACCAAAGGCTAATATTCAAAGCAGCTTTGATTTAGAACAGTTTGGCTCTTCACTACAGGTCCCCTAGACACCTATTCCCTCCCTGGCTGGAGGAGGACAGTGCAGCAGAATCTAGTGGTGTGTTGCCAAACACATGATGGAAACACACGGGAACCGAGGGAAGAAATCCCTGCGAGGCTAACGTAAGAACTTGTCCTCAGGACATTTATGCTCAGCTGAATATGCTAGATGCTCAGAAATGTGTACATTCAAAAACTCCTTTCCTAATATATAGAGAGGGGGGAAACTGGAGAGAGACCTAAACATTCATAGATGGGGTATAAACTACTATTGCCATCTTAAATGGAAGATTTTAAGGGCAAGAAAATAATTGCAGAGCATGAAGTAATTCAGTGAGTCAGAAATTACAGAAAGCTGATAAGTCTCTGAGGATAACAGAGACTTTGAAAATTATTCATGAGAGAAGTGTAAAAAGTTTGATTCATATGCGAGAAATTGCTCACTTCTGCCTCATGATCTTTTTTTCCCACACATTAATAATTCAAGTCAATGGAAACATCAGGTTTCTAGACTTTTATGTTTCCTTGTGCTTTTAGGCTTCTGTGTTACTTCCATTAACCATCACAGAGTTTACCGAATAAATCTCTCCAAACCATCTATACAAAAAAGACTAAAAATGACAATTTTGCAGAAAAACTATGCTGTCTTCCGGATGCATTAGTGCCAAGCTCATTCCCAAATTGCCACGTCGTGCACAAATTTCTATGGGGGGGGGTTACCAAGAAGACAGAACCAGGCTCTTCGGTGTGGTGCATGGTCAGAAGACAAGAGACAACAGGCATAAATTGAAATGAGAGGGTTCAGAAATGATAGAAAGACATTTTTTCCCTGTGAGGACAGTCAAGCAGTGGAACAGGAAGAGCAGTCTCCATCCTTGGAGGCTCTGAAGACCAGGATGGATGAAGGCATGAGCCACCAGGCCTCATCTCCTAGCTGGCTCTGCTTGGGCAGAAGGTTGTTTTAGAGAGTTTCTGAAGTCCCATCTAACCTTAAATACTCATTGATCCTGCATCTCACCATCAGGAGAAACTAATCATATCTCAGTCAGTGATTGCTCACTGCCAGGGCAGCCCAAAAGGCTGACTCTGGCCATCCTAACTGGTCTTGTAAGTCACTGCATGAACCTCCTGCCTCACGTGCAGCCCCAGGAGAACAGGTCTGTGGTGGTGGTCCTGGGCCTGCACTGTAAATTTGCACAGGGCCCTGCTGGCCGCATGGACTTGTCAGCCAAGGCCTCCATGACTTGCATCATGTTGCTGTAGATGTGATTAGTTTGATCATAAGCGAGTCCCTAGAACTGGTTTCAGCCCAACAGATACTCATTGGTAATACTGGTGATTCTTCTTGCCTTGGCTGTTATAGTCTCCTCAGGGCAAGTGATCTCCCTTGGAAACACTCATTCGTTGCCCATCACAGTGAGTCCTAACCTCAGCTAATCAGCAATATCAGAACAGAGTTCAAACTACCAGCGTGAGAAAGATGAGCAGCAACAGCAAGGGAGACTGAAGTTGCATCTACGTCACAACCCCAGACGCACTGTCGCGCAGCAACATTGATTTTCTGGTGGGCTAGGTCAGCTTACAGACACCATCCATACCAGTTTCCTCCTTGACGTAGCCAGGAATCTAACCAGACAACACAGGGCACTGTACCATGCTGTGTTCCCATGGGGAGAAACCCCTCAGCTCCTAGCTACTTCTTCCCATTTATTAACAGGCTTGGAACCCATTTGCTGCTCCCTCTTGACATTCAATCTTTCCAGTCCTTTGTTACAACTTTTCCTTCAGCCTCCTTAAGATCCTGTTGGCAACCATTCTAAAAGCTTCACGAGGGGATTTGTTACCCTCGGTATCTCCTTCCCCAAATCCCATCCTTCCCAGAAGACAGGAACCCCATGTGTTTAAAGCCTAGAGGGCACCAAAACCCCTATGAGAACTTAGAGCTGGCAGATGCAAGGGTTGTATCCCAGCCTCTTGGCAAGAACCTGCTAAGCTTGTGGTGTTCTCAAATACTTCTGAGCATCATCTTTTAGGAAACAAACTATGTCAAGATGGGTTTCCTCCTGGCAATCAAACTTAAAGATGTCAATGGTCTAGGCACAAAAGCCTCACTGTCCAACACAAAACATGTAAAACCCAGTGGGTCAAACAGCAAGGACCCAACGCTTATCACAGAATGGTCTGGGTTGGAAGGGGCCTTAAAGATCATCTAGTTCCAGCCCCCCTGCCATGGGCAGGGACACCTCCCACTAGAGCAGGCTGATCAATCCATCAAACCCCATCCAGCCTGGCCTTGAACATTTCCAGGGGTGGAGCATCCACAGCCTCTCTGGGCAACCTGTTCCACTGCCTCGCTACCCTCACAGTGAAGAATTTATTTCTAATTTCTAATCTAAATCTCCCCCCTTCATCCTGTCACTACATTCCCTGGTCAAGAGTCCCTCCCCATCTTTCCTGTAGGCCCCTTTTCAGTACTGGAAGGCCACTCTACAGTCTCCCCATCTTGCTCATCTTCTAGCCAAACAACTAACCTGAGTTTGCAGCAGCAAGCACAGGGAAGTTCTCAAAATGGCAAACACAAGCACAAAAAGCAAAATAATATCCTTGATATTCACAAGATACAACTCTTCATTTATGCACATCTGTAATTACTTTATAACCAAAGCATCCAGTGCAAATTTTTGAGCATGGAGCTGACGCCTCAGGGGACGTTCAGCTCCTGATGGCAGCCCTGGCTGTGGCCAGCACAGGGGCAGGAGGGCCACAAGGTCACACCAATTGCCCCGATGGAGCAGGAGGAAGAGAGAGAAGAGAACAGAGTGGCACTAAACACTCTTGGCTTCTCAAGGGACACCTCTCTCCCGATCAGCTGAATCCGTGGAATCGAAGGGAGGAATAAATATTTCATAACATATTCTTAATTCTTTTTATAGCTAGGAAGCTCTGGCTGTTGGCAACAAGCTTTCCAGGGAAGCAGAAGGGAATGGTCTGCAGAAAATTCACCAGAAAGAAGTCTCGTCCATTTTTAAGCCTTGATAGAGCTGCGTGAGAGGTCCCAGGTCACCCTTAGTGAAGCCTCTTTCCTGAGAGCCAAACTGCAACTTGGCAAGAAGAAAATACTGACTGGGGGAAAACTGCAGCAAAAATCCAAGTTTAGTGTTCCTTCAACTAGCAGGCTCTGCAGCTTAACTCGCATTTTGACAAGTTCTATGGGTTTGATGTCTATTTACTAGGCTTTTAAATAAAAACACAAGTTACTATAGTAACATTTACATCATAGGTGGTACTTACGCTGCCTCGGAGATACAGAAAACCAATCTGCTGTGTTAACCTTTGTACTTCTGCAACATTCTAAGCGACAAACCTGTTTTCTAATAAATTGTCCTTTTCTCTAATTATTTTACTTCTCAGATTATAAATTAAAATATGTTTGATCTAATTTTCTTTCAAATGACTAAACCCTGTGTGTGGGAACAGAAAACCTGGTTCTAGGGAGAACAAGGAGGATGAATGTAGGAAGAAAACTGCAGTATAGGGAAATAAGACAAATCTTGCTCTTGTCCTTCTGCAAATTAATTTTCTCCTGTAGGAATCACAGCAAAATGACTATTTTTTAAATTTTTTTTTTGACAAATAGTCTTAGAATCACCCATTGGTTTGGGTGGGAAGGGACCTTGCAAGGTCATCTGGTCCAGCCCCCCTGCAGGGAGCAGGGCCATCTGCAACTAGAGCAGGGTGCTCAGAGCCCCGGCCAACCTC
>WUAM01000287.1:45967962-45984912 GCA_024336885.1 Actenoides hombroni
CCTCCCCTGCAATGGTGCCAGGGATGGGGCAGCCACCACCTCTCTGGGCAGCCTGGCACAGGCTCTCACCACCCTCGGTGTGAAAAAATTCTTCCTTAGATCTAGTCTGCAGCTGGTTTCATAATCAAGCATCTCCTGAAAACATGCTTTTTCTCTTGTAGGTTCTAGAAAATTATGTAATTTGCCCCAAAGTAGCCACAGCAATGAAAAAATATCTAAAAATCTGATCATTTTGCCTAAATATCAAGCAAGGTCCTAGCATACACTGTCCACAGTTCAGCTACTAGTTTTTCAGAGTTGCTCCAAACTGCATTTTTAGGGACTAATTTGAGGGGGAATCCGACATTTACCCCTGAGGATGTGGGTCTCAGTCCCCAAACTCTGGTAATATTTCAGCCACATTAAGATGCACTGTGATCAAGACCCGTTAGAAATGCACATCTTACATGCATCTCAGAACCAGATGGACTGGGTTGCTGAGACGTTATGTGCAGCAGCAGCAGACATGTCTGTCTCAGTAACTTTTCAGAGCCAGATCTGGCAATTTCAAACCATCAGAGAGTATTCCAACACAAGTGGCCAACAGTTTTGGAAGGAAATCAGAAAAATGGAGTGGGGAAGAAAAAAAAAAAAAAAAAAAAGAGGGGAATGGATGGAGCCCTTTCTATGCCAAGATGTTTCATGATTCTGTGTTGACATTTGGCATGACTTATTTTCCAGACAAATAATGGCTGAGAAGGAAGGCACAGCCTGGGAAAACAGCACGAGAAAAGACAACAAGGGTATAGAGAGAGTGTGTGGTGGGAAACCAGGGAAAAATGGGCTAAGAAGGGTCAGATATGGGAAGAAGCAAGAACAAGAAGCAGATGGTCACCACCAGGGAGGAAATGATGTGTAGAGATAGCCCTGGCACAGAGGAGGTGTGACCGAAGGGAAGATCATGGGATTCTGGTATGAGGGAGAAGGGTCAACAGAGAGACAAAGCTCCCACCAAAGTGGGGGTGAAGTCCCTGGGAAGGGGCTCATGCTTCCAGCAGGTACCACCCACCCATCACCAGCAGGAAGAGTGCTAAGCCCTCCTACCTGGGGGCTGGTGAGAGACTGTGCCAATGGATTTGGAGAGTTTTGCCCTCTGTTCTTGGCAGCAGAAATGGGAGCAGCAAGGCACGGGCACGGGGCCAGCGCTGACTGGGACAGCTGTTTCCCATCGTAGCAACCCCAGCCTTCAGTGCCACAGGGACGGGGCTCAGAGCACGGTGACGCGGGCAGGGAGGCTGATCTGTAGGGCACGTCCCATCCCCACACGGGAAACCTTCCCTCAGATGGTGTGACCTCCCTGTGCCAGCTGCTCTTGCTTCTGCATGAGGAGGTACAGGCTGAGCCACTGCTGATGCTGGAGAGGACGAGGAGGGGCAGGGAAGGAGTCAGCCCTCTCATGCTGGTTTGTCTTAGCAAGGATCCACACCAACACCAGTGAACCTTGAAATCTGGATCACAAGGATCGTGAATTTCATTCCGTCCACACACAGACAAAAATCCTGTGCTGTATCCAGACAAGACCTGTTCATACAAAACTGAAGTATAGCAGAAGAGAAGATTCAGGTACAGAACATACTCTGGTCTTCCACTTGTGCCCCCTGTTTAAAATGTCACAGCCCTTTGTTTTGCACATGTAGAGGTACTCTGCATCTCCCAACACCAAGATTCTCCCTTATCGATCAGGTATTTTAGCCAAAAGGTCTCTGCTTGAAGTGTGTCAAACACCAGTGTGATTTGATTATCCAGTTCAGATGGGTTCTCCCTTCAGAAAGGTCATGTTTAACACAGCATTATTCCATCAGGCATCTCCAAAGGGCTGCTAAGGCTGTGGCACCCACGGCTAACCTCAGCTGCCTTGCCCTCCACTGCCACTTTCCATTTCCACCACTCCAGCTTCTTTGTACGTGAATTGAAGACAGCCAAGTTTGATTATTGAACACGATGAATAAAACTAACTTCAAAAGGTTTCATTTGGGGTAGGAAGTATTGATGTTTAAGTGGGAACAAAACAGCCTAATTCCTGTTCCCCAAAGAACAACACAGTGACAATGGATGGCTGGTGACTGCCATTTCAAAGTTTTCAGAAGGCCAGGGAAATGCTATCAAGTTAACATGATTACTAAAAGCCTTCAGGAAAAGACTTATTGACTGATCCTTGTAATGAGTTTACCCTCAGACTTCCTCCTTGCCTGCACATTACAGCAGAGACTGAGTGAGGAGAACACAAGGAGCCTCGGTACCTTCAGCCACGTTACACCACGGCTGGGGAGAGTGGGGCGCGACAAACGGGCGCTCGAGTGTTGGAGGAACAGAAGGGAGAAGGATGGTTTTACCCTTTGCTTTACTTACACAAAACCTTCTACAAAGAATCGGCAAGTTCAGGATCTCTTTGTAAATGAGCCGGCAAAATTATGTTTATTTCTGGGCACTGGTGTAATTATTCTTGTCAGTAAAGATGAAGGAGTATGCACAGGTATCAGTGCTGCCGTTAACGATGACTTCCAGTGCTTGTCAGAAGCATTCACTGTCTAAACAGAAGATGAGACTAAAATTAACTTAATTGGGCCATTTTTCCTACCAAGTCAGAGGTATACATTTTAAAAACACCTTACAGCCCACAGAGTTAAAGAAACCATCTTGGAATAAACTCCACACAGTGAAGTGTGCGTGTGTCTTTCAGGTGACTCGCTGCAGGAAACCTGGTTTCTCTTTTTAATGTGCACACTATGATTTCATTTTCAGTCAGATATTTTGTTCCCTGTTCCTAACCGAGCTCTGTTGCAGGGAAGGAGTGGACTCTTTTCTCATCCTGGCATCACTACGCATAATAGTCTATGTTTTGGAAAGAAACTGGTATACTCCCATGCAGACATTTGTAGGTATAATATATACGTACTTATCCATTTAACAGGAATTGTCCCATTTTTCCCTGCTACCACATTATGCCCCAGCTCTGTCTGTACAAATACAACTTTACATGCTGCTAGAAAAGCACAAGCCCTGACCTGCTATAGGACTTTGGCTTACATCAAATATTCTGTGGCCAGCTTAGCCCTCAAACCCCAGAGGTGGAAGTGGCATTGGAGGTAGGTAGGTGAAACCGTTCCTGCAGAACCCACTGCTGAGCCAGTTGTACTGGAGGAAGATGAAAGAAACACATCCTGGTGCAGCGATTACTGGCCTTATCTAGTAAGGCTGGATTTCTATCAGGGATTAGCACACGATGCTCAAAAAGCACGTTCTGAAAGAGCGTGGGCTAATTTGTCAAAAAAAGGATCCCATCTCAAGGCTCCCCATACATCTGTTCTGTTTACTCTTGCCACATCTAAAAGAGGCTCTGGATAATCCTCTTTACCTTGCAAGGGACCTTCTGGGGAATGAACACTGTCCTTCTACCCAAACCCTCTGGGTCCTTAATGCATCTGACAGAGAGGTGACTACTGCTGACAGGAGTGAGCAGTCAGCACCTCAAACTGTTGTGCAGCTCAAGTGCAAGGCCAAGCTTCCACCTTGGATAGGCATTTTAGAAGTTAGATAGTGATGTGGTCACAAAACACAAACTCAACTTTTTCATTAAAAGAAGTTGTGCTAAAAAAAGATTATTTTTTAATAGGCATGTTGTGCAATGACACCAAAAAGCAAAAGAGGGAAAATGGGGCAAGGACAATCAAGACAATAGCACACAAAAGGAGGAATTGTAACTGCCAAAGCTGTTTCTGATTGAAGAAGCTGTCATCTGAGAATGGCTTCTTGGTGTATCGAGACAATTAGTCCTTGCAGAAGTGCATGGAGTATTTTTAGCCCGTGAAACACAAGTTTTAAGTAATTAGAAACTGGAAGTCAAAGCCAGCAACTCACATCCAGAACTAGTTAGTATTTTATGACATAGCTGTTTCTAAATTGCCACTTGCCTGCTCATGTTTCCATCTTGTTCACACTATCCATAAATCGATGTTTGTTGGACATGTGACTGGATGTTGGCTCAGCTGCTTCTGACACCACAGTTGCCAACAGCTCCATCCCAGCCGGGCAGGGCAGGGCAGCACGGACTGGCTGCAGTTCCCAACTGGGGCATTCTAACATCTACTCTCATATTCCAGAGAACCTGGAACTGCCAGAGACTAGGGGGAGGGTTGCTTTGAGTTGGTTTTGTTCAGTTGGTTTTTGATAGAACTGTAGCTAAAAGTGCTTGTGGAGCAGGGAGGGGACCTCCTACGTGGCTGAGGTTAGGTAAGGGACCTGAAGGGCTTCTGAGCAACTCCACGAGTTACAACAAGGGCTGGAGTCAGGACAGAGCTGCAGCTCAACACCCATTTGGAACTGGCACCTTCTGTGCTTTCCTTGCAGGGCTGTGCCTTGGGGAAAAGGACTAAGGACAGATGAAGAGACTAACGCTGGGCTACCAGTGCTGTAAAAGAGGAGGGGGACAAAGAGACACCTGCATCAATCTTGAGGTCTCTGAAGGGCACTGAATAATTAGAATCCTAACTGAGGCTATTTGCTGAATCCTAATTAACTTTACACATTGCTCACTTACAAGACTATCAGATAAAGACTATTCACCTTAAAATTGCTTCTCAAGAGTATCTGTCTAGCTATTAAAAGGTCCTTGTAAACTAACGTTTTCTGCTGTAGATTTAAATTAAACAGCCAAATATGAGGAATGCAATCTTCTTTGAAGGAATGCATAGAAGAGATGGCATGCTCTGGACTGCCTAAGGTATATTATTTTGTATTATCTGATTCAAAAGCTAAAATTCTCCTGAGAAATATTCGGTGTTTCTCTGTGTTTTAAAATTAAACTAAAAGCAGAGTTCTCTTTCAAGACATTATATGGGAAATCATTTTATCATCCTGGAGTTGTTTCAAACATCCTAGCGTCTCATTGCAATCATTAGCATTTATTTATCTAGGAAAAAAAAACCCCAAACCAAACAGGATACCCAAGATTGGCCATGCAGGGTGACGCTGAGCCACGTTACCAGAAACAAGGACAAGCTGTTGAATCCTCTCCCAGAGTAAAGTGCCCTCTGTTGAAGCGGATCCCTGGAGCCAACATCCCCCCCTTATCCCATGTGGTGCAGCCAGAAGAAACAGCCACTCAGCCAGGACGGCCAGGCTGGTGCACAAAGTGACTCAGCAGCACGCTCCCCGACACCGAGGGTTCCAGCATCTAACGGGATCAGGCCTCTCCCATCCCCCCTTCCCTGCCCCCCTGACCCCGACAGCCAATTCCCACCAGCTTCAAAAAGGGACAACTTGAGCAGTAGCCAGTAAGTTACAACTATTGCAGCTTTTGTTTCTGTGCAGTGTAAAGGCTTTTTTTTTTTTTTCCCCTCCGTTTGAAAGATGGAAAACTGGTAACAAAGGCTCCTATTATATTGTGAAACACCAGTCTTAGGCAGGAATTAAATGAGTAACAAAATCACAAGCCCAGATCAAACAGTCACAACAACGGGTAAGCAAAACATATAAATGTCACCCTCAATCCTCTTATTCCAAGCACATGCTTTGTAAAGCACGATAAATACTGTTTAACTTCTCCCCAAATCCTCAAGCAAACAAACCCATCCAAGCAGTATCTGTCATATACTCATACTGACCCAGAAAATTAAAGCATCTCAGCCACTATGCTGGCAAACCAAGCTCAAAACAGGTGATAAAACCAACAGTCACAGACACTGAAGCCGTAGCTGACCTCCTGGACCCACCAGGAGACATCAGCAGCCCTTCCTGCCTCGAGCTCTGTTTAAGCCTCAGCACTCTCTTCCTCACCTCAGGGTTTCGAATGACCTGTGTACCACTGGAGCTTGAATGTGATTTGGGGGATTTTATGCGCGCGCGTGGTTTGGTGTTTTAACTCCCACAAAAATCAGCAGTTAATTTTATAAGTGTTCCCCGGGAAAACATGTGATTAAAAATACAAAATAACACAGCCAACTTCCAGCACTGAACTGGGAGTTCAGCTGTCAGCAAGCGAAGAGCTAACAAAGAAAATATCAGGGGTTTGGATGGTGGCACCTGGGAGAACTGCTGTAACTACATACTTGAAATTCTTCCCTTCAATAGGCAGCGATGTTGGGAGCCTGTCTCACAGGAAGAAGTCTTCCCTATACTCAAAGGCTCTTAAATGAGACTGTATTATGTAGAATTTTGCACAATTATGTTCAATATCCATAAATTACTTTCTTTAACAAAGCCACAGGCTTAGTCTCACTTTAAAAAAAGATCTTCCTCCTGTCATCCAAGGATTTTCTGGTGGGGAATAGCACTTTTTTATAATTCCTGTGCTCTCCCCAGCAGTACCTGCCTCTCAGATGGCCATAAGGACCTCCCAGTGTTGAGGGCCAGCAGTCAGAAGGCCATCTTCACACACAGACAAGGGATGATCACCCTCATGGGAGAGTGAGCAGGGAGCGATCAACCAGTCCATTTAAAATGAGCCATTAGAAAAAAGGCAGTATTCAGAATATTTGTTAAGATCTAGAACTAGTCTATGGGAAGTAGTAATTTCAAGTAAGTGAGTGAAGTTCCTCCAGCTGAGGTGCTACTCTCAAGGGGCATAAACAACTGCAACCAATATTTGAAAATAACCCAGAGATGCAGCTGAAATAAACCTCAAGCTAAAGAATAAAAGCCAAGCAATAAAATGAGATAAATAGAGAAACTGGCCATTAGAGAAAATGTTCCTCTAAGAGCATCCACCTGATCTTTAATCACAATTCACCAGACCTCACATATTTTATCAGGAGACACTTCCCTGTAAAGCCTTCTAGTATATACTGGTCATGTGTTTGAAGGGGCCACTTAAACTAATCAATTAGTCATTAGTACCTTGTGTGCATCCAGCTTAATGAAATAGTCTTTCCATCTATTATGATAGATCAGAAACAATCCCCACCGAGAAAATGATGTAGTATCTTTAAAGTCATGCTGTGATAACAATGGAGATGAGGGTTACAAACAACATTTTAGAGCTTTACATAATTTTCAGTTTAACAATAAAAATCTACACGGGGCATACTAGGACAAGTTTGTTTGGTTAACTCCCAGGTATTAATGAGCTTACATTCATTTTATGTGATTAAAGTCTGTTTAAAGACTTCAGAAAGTTACCCAAGGTCATAACTAGTTCGGAAGGTCACCAGCTTTCTTAAGGAACTGAAGAGATTACAAAACCAGCGTGTGACTGTGAGCACTCCCCCCTTCTCCTGACCCTGCAAAAAGCAGCAGCTATGAGAACAAGGGTGGGAGGGGTAGGAAATAAAAGTTAGACCTTACAAGTAATACTGGCAAATCCAGAACCTGGCTAAATAAGGGAGCTCAGGAATCAAGGCTAGAGACCGAAGTTACCTTATATGCAGAGCAAAGCAGGGCAGAACAGCAATCCCAAACACAGGGCAAGAGCAAACAGCCTCAAGGCATGCCAGGGGACGTTTAGGTTGGAGCTGAGGAACAATTTCTTCCCCTGCAGGGTTGTCCAGGGCTGTCCCGGGCTGTCCCAGGCTGCCCAGGGCAGTGGTGGAGTCCCCGTGATCCCTGGAGGGGTTTCCAAGCTGTGGAGCTGTGGTGCTGAGGGACAGGGGTCAGTGGTGCCCTGGCAGTGCTGGGGGAACAGCTGGACTGGATATTAGAGGTCTCTTCCAACCAAAACGATTCTGTGATTCCTTTTGCAAAGCAGAGCAAAGGCAGCAGCTAGCCAATTCAAAGCACAAATACACTCACCTTCTCCAAAGCTTTGTTGCTCAAATCATTGCTGTAAACAGAAAGCATCAGCTGTTCAGAACACAGATGCTACAGCCACCTCCTGATTGTGGGTCCTTTCACAAACAGATTAAAACAACTGAAGAGGCTTTATTATTTTCATAAGCGCTGCTGGGATCAAAAAAATATAAATCACACACTTCAATGTATTCACCAACTTCACTACAGGAGTAGTGACCTAGAAGAGAAAGAACTTTGATGCCCTCTGCACCCCAGTTAGGTCATGGCTGCAGAAATCTGTTCATTGTCCCCTGATGAAAGCATCACTGGATACGTTTTCTCTTATCCTTCACATAGGAATCAGTTGTCACCTCAAAATTTAAGACAGACAAATACTTCAGCGTCAGATATGTTTATTAGACAATTCAAGAAGTCAGTTTTATTAGACAATTCGAAAAAAAGGCAGAATATGTTTTAATACTTCATCATCTCCATAACCTGACAATCACAGAAAAGAAAAATAGTGTTTACAAAAGTTACAAAAGCTGCACTGCATTCGAGCTACAGAAAAGGTCGTTAGTCGACAGGGAAGCGTTATAAAATGCAGTAACAGATTTTCAGCTGATTATGAAACATACTGATATTGCCACATAAATGCATTCACAAAAACAGTGTAGTATTGAAATTAAGGCACTTTGGATACATAGTATTCACCTCTTCCCTGTAGGAAAACCATTTCAGAGAAACCACAGTAAATTGCTACTGGTAGATAGTGACAGTATGCCCAGCACCAGCCATCGAAGCACCAGGTTTGTGTTAAGTGAAGCTCTAGATAAAAAATAACAACAAACAAACAAAAGTGACATTTTTTTTTAACCCTTACTATTTGATATCTAAGCCTCATTCAAGCAAATTTACTTTTCAAGAGGTCAAGTAAGATTTCCATGATTTGAACACTGTTAAGCACAAGTTTTAAAGTAACACGTTTTAAAATTAAAAGTCCATGAAGTTCACGTAGAGGATTAGAGCATGAAGCTGCTTCAAAGAGAAGAAAAAACAAAACAAAGGAGCCTTGACTTCTACCATTCAACATCTACCTGCCATTTCATGAGGTATCCACCAACCACAGTAACACCGAAAGAAACACAGCACAATAAAATAATCTGCTGAAGAAGCAACCGCTCCGAGACTGCGCTTTCTGATCCTCCTTTTCAGTTCAGATTGTCGCATGTTTACTGCCTGAATCCCAGTCGGCCACAAACACACGCACCATCTACTAACAGATCCACTACAAGTACAGTCTCTGATTCAAAGAAGAAAAAAATCAGCTGTTTTTCACACCACTGTCTTGACAGCAAAATTGTGTCAGTAATCGAGTAGGTTTGTGGACTTCCATTGCAGCCTTTGGTACGTGAATTCTAAGGAATAAAAGGACTCAAGAATCCACCCGTGAGCACACGAGGGTTTTAACAGGAGTTAAACACAATTCTTGGCAAAAGCATTAAGCGTTTACAGGATCAGGCACTTAAATAGCATGCTAGCATTGCTGGTTTACTTCACTAATTTGAATGAAAAATGCCACTGTATAGAAAAAAAAATAAGAAAAATGCAACTTCTTCAGGAGCAGGACTTTACGTGGAAAGTACAGTCACTCTAAATAACTTGGCTCATAGTTGGAACAAATCATTTCCCCAGTAGAACTTTACAAATCAGTAGGGTCCAACAGATTTAACCTTAAGTCAGGAAGAAGACCCTGTTTACGCACAGCATCTTCCCAAGCGTATTCCTGCTGTGTCTTCAGCGAGCATTAACATCCCAAAAAACCCTGTCCTTTAACATCAATTCTTTTTTTTTTTTTTTTTTCAGCCTAGATGCACTTCAGTATAACAGACATTCTATGCCAGAATAAACCACGACGTCTCTTCCTTTACCCCTCTGCAGTTTAATGAAATGCCTTCTCCAGTTAGGGTCTCACCAGAATGCATTTTTACAAACTTGCAGGATTCAGACAGTCAAAACAGTTATGGAGTTTACTTTTACAAGTGTGATTATAGGAATGTTTACTAGGATAACGATGTTTGAAAATATAGTGGTTTACTATAACAATCTCTTCTTACAGACAAAAAACAAAACAAAACAACCAACCAAAACCAGGAGTTGAGTAAGTTTTAACTAGAAGTGAGGAGCTAAGAAGCCCTACCCAGCAGAACACTCACTTCTTTGCCATACAGGCATTTCACACATAGAAACAGAGAGCTGGATATTACACTGTGATTGGAAATGTCCTGAAGCTAGTTACTTCTCTTATGCATGTTCACAAAAGAAGCAATGTCAGCTCTAAGCATTAAAGAGACATTAAAACATATTATTCTCAAAATAATTCCCCTCCAAAGATACAGTGGATATATAATTTTTTTAAGTGAACAGCCTAAGTGGAAGTAAGGATTTTTAACCAGGGTTATTTTCTTTTTCTTTCACAAGGTAGTAGAAGGGTTGGCATAATGTGTGTTTAGGTTTTACGTTACCAAGGAAAAAACCAACAACATCAAAACCCAAAAAACCCAACCAAACAAACAACAAACCAAAAAACCCCAAAGCACTAAAATGACAGTTACTTAAATGAAAAGCAAGTATTCATTCAACTCTAATCAAAGCCTAAAAGATTGATCAAGCTGAACAATACCAAGCAGGATCATCTTTATATAGGCCAATTTTGATTCCATGGTTAAAAAAACCCCAATAGCCATGCTGACCAATATCACATGTCTCAGTGATACAGCTGTGATTAAAACAGAAGGTAATGCATAGGATGTGGAAAAAAAAAACACAACCAAAAAAAAACCCAAAACCAAACAAACCCCCCAAGTAAAAGAGCTTATTTGGGGACAAATTTACAACAGTGCTTCCAGCTTTTACCAAATACACGGAGACAGCTGTCACGAGGGCCTCTTCCCTTTGGCTGAAGTGCATTTTAAACAAGCTGGTTGTTGTGATGTAAAAACGTAAACCAACATGCATATGCACATCCATAGGTCTCAGCACAGAGAGATCTGTTACAATATACACACATAGCCACGCGCGGAGGGTACATACACGTGCTGTCCAACCTTACCAGCAGCGCAGCGCTGTCCTACCACTGCTCCCAGCTAAAGTCATCTCCTCTACCAAACACAAGAAAAAAGCCTAAAATAGTAAGGAAAATGACTGCATTGCCAGCCAGCACCAGACCACAGGCTCCCCATTTGATCTGAAATACAAGGAAATGAAACAATCAAAGCAGTTCTTCCAAGACAGGTTCAGGGCAGTTATTTATATGCATTAGATAAACCAAACGAAATACTACAGAAGGGTGCTAAAAGCATAAAGAAAAATAGACAAACTATAAACAATTCCATTTAAGTGACTTATTATTCAATTCACAGCCACTCCTATTATTAATGATTCAACAGACAGGCTAATAATACCATGTTTTAGAACAAAATAATTACCTTGCCATACAAGTCACTAGAACACTAGAAAGTCACGAAAGAAAATCTGGTGAAACAAGTGCTCTTCTTTAAGAGACAAAATAAAAGATCACCTGTCAAATAAATGCCAGTAACAAGCACGTGGGTTTAAAGGTAAACAGCTTTCTTTAATGATGGGCCCCACTGAATTTACTTAAGTGACACTGCCTCTTAAAAGATAGCTACAAATTGGAGTTCCCCCTCGTGGTCACTTCTGGCTCTGCCTGTGTAAAGTCCACAACTTCAAAACAAAAACCATCAGGGAAATGATGCGTTACAAGCAAATTAAAATTAAGCATGCCAGTTTTAAGGAAAATTGAAAAACTGAAGGGGAGAAACAATGCAACACATAAAACCCGGCACTGGGTAGTTCGGGAGACAGGACCAAAGAGTCCTTTGCCTTACAAAACAAATGCAACAACAACAAAAAATCTCACCACTGAAGAGCCGTTCAGAAAGCAAAGAGAAAAGAAACTAACAGAATCTCCTCAGACTTTGAGGGGACAAAGCGTAAGCTTGGGAAGCGCTTTGAAAAGCAGAAGGGCAGCTCTGGAAGCTTGGCCTTTTATCTTTGAACTGCTAACACATTCCAGTCACCAAGTTTTCAGCATCCTAAATGGAGAAAGCAGAAACTCTGAGAGAAAAAGAAGGAAAGTGGCGCAAGAAGCAGTGCAGAAGTTGATGAGACAGAGAGGCACGAGATGTAGGAGGAGAGAGTATTTTCTATTGGACGTAAACAAAACTGAAAAAAGCCCCAACAAACAGCAAAGAACTTTTTAGTCACGCGGGTGCTTTGTTCAGCTCAAAAAGCAGCATTAAAAGACAACGTTTCAGATTATTTTCATCAGAATCCAGAAACATCAGAGTAACAACATTAAAGGCAGGATTTACAAACAGCAACAGGGCACTTCAAGATTCTACTCAGTAACTGGTGTCTTAAAAAGAAAAATTACCAAGCAGCACTTACCGCTTCAACCCGTGCAAGGATTATAGGAAATCCAAAGGCAGAAACAACAATCCCAGTCGTGAAGAAATAAGCCAGTTCCCTGCAGGCGCTGCTGGCCGCATCACTGTCATCACTTACTCTTTTTGCAATGAAGTGGGGAATGGGGCAGATGAAGTAAAATATTAAGACAAACAGAGGCCAGTATACGCTGGGGAGGGGGGGAGAAAAGGAAACAGAAAATCAGTTTAGACGGATGCTTCAATGAAAAGTGCCTTCTGCTTAGAAAAAGTAATTGTCATTTGAATTAATTTATAGGTTGAAAAGTGCATTAGGGGTTTCATGTATAATTTAACCACAAAATTTCACCCAAAGAGGTAATCCCACCTTGTTTTCCCTGCTTACTGGCACCAGCATGGCCTCGTCTAGGGCAGGATCCACCCTCGCACACGACCAAGCATTAATTGATTTTACACTGATATCACCTGGCCGATTTAATTCCCATCACCGCCTGACAAAACCAACAGTCACCACACGGGGAACAGGAAACACAGGGGAGCAGGGCAGTGGCCACGAGCTTTCCCAAATTAGAGGGATCTTGGATTATAAACAGGTCAGCTGCAAAGCCGCAGCCTCGAACTCTCTGTGCGAGAGCTCCCAGTAGCTCCACCTGGATTTTTAAGGATAATAGACATCCCAGCTGGAGCCTTGTGGTAGGAGGGTTGTTTTATGAAACAGGGAATCGTAGAATAGCATGGGTGAGGAGGAACCTTAAAGGCCAACAAGTTCCAACCCCCCTACCATGGGCAGGGACACCTCTCCCTAGAGCAGGTTGCTCAGAGCCCCATCCAGCCTGGATCTGAACACCCCCAGGGATGGAGCATCCACAGCTTCCCTGGGCAGCCTGTGCCAGGGGCTCACCACCCTCAGAGGGAAGAGCTTCTTCCTCATTTCTAAACTAAATCTCCCCTCTTTCAGTTTAAAACAATTACACCTCATCCTATCACTACACTCCCTGATAGAGTCCCTCCCTACTTCACCCTTCTCAAAGGTGGACCATTTTCCTATTGTCACAGACCTTCCCAAGCACCACAGTTTTTAATGAACAATACATGTTGACCTTACAGTCACATCAGCCAGCTTTTCCAGCCTGGATCTGGTCCAACACTGTGGACTTAAACATATTCCCCTCCTCTAGGTTGCCTTTAACCGGCTGCTCCCTCATTGCCCTCCATCCCTCTCCTTCCCAAGCAGGCTGGCTGGTACCTGGGTGAAGACTCTGTGAAGACCGAGATACAAAAGACACTGAGTACTTTGCCCTTTCATGTACCAGTCATCACTAGGCTGTCTCCCCTATAAATGAACTTCCTTTCCCTGCTGCTCCATACTCACATTGGGTTAGTCACTGCTCCATCATCCTTTGGTCTGCCAAGCTTCACTCCACACGCCCCAACAATGCTTTTGCATTCCCCCCTCGTCACCGGGCCTTTTCACTCTTTGCCTGCTCTCTTTTTGCACTTGGGACTCACCAAGAAGCTCCCTGCTTCACCAAGTTGGCTTCTGCTTAAGTTCCTGATCTTCCTGCATAACAGGGTGGTTTGCCCCCAAGCTGGCAATAAGTCCTCTTCAAAACACAGCCACTGCTTAAGATTGGTCTATAATTTTTAGGCGGCTGAAGTTAGGTGAAATTAGTCTCATGACAATGACAGAGTCTTGAGACCAAGCAGTAAACAGGAGCCTTCAGCAGCAATGCAGCAGAGTGTCTGCAGAGCCCTGGTGCTGGGCAACCTGTCCCCCTCAGCCTTGCTTTGATCTGGATTCCTGCAACCCACCCCAAGGTGAGCAGCAGGAGGTCAGTCATGGGGGGGCCCGGCCACTGTTTTGAGGCAAAAATGAAACATTTCAAGGGAACTTATACCAAGAGGTCAGCCTGGAGCAAGAGCCAAGCCCTGATGAAGCCAATTAAGGCAGAACTGGACAAACCTGCCGAAGTCCTGATTATACCCACCAGGACTTGGTGTGCAGGCTGGTTGGGGTGGATCACCAGCCAGGTCATGAGAATCAGGTCACCGAGGTCCCACACAGGCTGGCAGCTCACTGACCAGACCCCTGCCTGTTAGCAGTAACTAGGCAGTCGCTTACCAATCAGTCTGGGGCAGGGTGACGGTGGTTTGTTATCGCGGGAGCTGCAGAACTCGCTCAATTTTGCCCTTCTTTGTGGCAGTAACTGTGGGTACCCACAAGCAGCACTTATCATCAGTCAGCCCTCTCATGTCAGTGTCCAGGGTCCCCCGGGTTGGGCAGCAGGGTACCAACAGTACCAAGAACATTGCTCCTTCTAGGAGAGGGTGATGATGTGGAAGTGGCAACTCAGCACTTCATCCTGGGGTAGAGCCCAGCTGAGCTGACGCTCTGAAGTGAAGGAGGAGTCGGTTGCGGGGTACAACTGTAGTTTTTCAGGAGCTGCTGATGGGACAGACTGTCAGATATCCCCACAAACACCTTAAAAACAGACTGAAAAAGAATGAAGAAGATGAGAAGGGGACACTGCTCAAGTATTGCCTTGCAAAGAACTGGATTTACCCAAGGCAGCCTGGAGAGAAGGACCAGAGTGCCGAAGATGGTTCATCAGGAATCTTCATTCTCATAGAATAAATAATACCAACATGTCTCTTTGACTGAGCTGGAGCATTGGAAACCACTTGGAAAGGACTAGCTAATAAAAAGGCAGGGTCCTGAATGAAACCTTACCTTTATTTTGTGGGTTTCTGTGTGTCAGGTACTCACGTGCCCTAACAGAGCTGTGCCCACCTCGACTTTAAAAATGCTGCAGTATAAAGAAGCAAGATCAAGATTCCCAAAGCAAAGTTAACGCTGCACCTTCTGCATGGCAGTGAGGTGCAAAAATGAGGCGTAAACACAAAGAACACCTTAAAGTGGCTAGGGGAAGCTTCCCAGAGAGGTAATTTCTGACCAGAAGGTAAGCCTAAAGGTTTAATCTGAAATGCTAACGAGGGAGGAAAACTGGCAAAGTTGTGCAGAAGGATTTAGATCGGAGATACGGTCTCCTCAGACTCATCCTCTGTGGGATGCAGGGTTTCAGCACAAGGCAGGCCCTGTTCCCCCAGTGTCCTCCCTCCCCCACGGCAGCCACGCCGAGGGAACAAACAATACAGCAGAGCTGCCACAAATCAGAAGGGTAAGTGACAGTGCTTTCATGGTGCCAAATGGAAGTAACAAAATGCAGGAAGCATCTTGTCAGATGTCACTTAGCAGCGGCATCATGGGGGAATCTGGGAACGGGATTTGCCTGCATAGTAGGAATTCCTCAGTCCACGGAGAGGGAGAAGCAGAAACGGCCAGAGGGGCAGAATCTAATCTTGGCCTGTTGAACGAACGGGAAAAGATTGTTAAGTTCCAACTTTATCCTGGGGAGCAAACCCACGGTTGGGCATGTTACCGTTTTACTGGCTGGGCTTGATTCCTTGTTGTCCTGGAGGATTCCTGCCTTCTTCACAAGACGGGAGGAAAAACAGGAGGCAAGAGAGAACCTCTCCTCTACAGGGTCTGAGAAAGGACTGACAGCGCACTTAAAGGAGAGAGCTGCAAGGAGAATGCTGAGAATGATTTTTCAGGTGATGCTTCATAAGGAAGTAAAGACAAACCCTGAACACTTTTCTGAAGACAGATCACAATTACCAAGGTCATTATGAAGTTTTAAATTAAGGGAATCCCCATCACACTTTTACTCAATATGCTCCTCAAAGTGCAGCCAAAACAGCTCAGAGAGCTGCAGGCTGGGGACAGAGACGACCGTCGATAGGCTGCAGAAGAAATCCTCCAGACCAAGCCTAGAGCTGAGCCCGGGGACTGAAATCCCAATTCCCTGTAAATCGTGAGGAGCCGAGACTGAGGTTTTGCTTCTCCAGTTAAACAAGGAAAGGTTGGATCACAACAAGATTTTATTGTGCGAGTGGAAACGTTTTCTTCCTGAGCACATGGCGCGCATGAGAATGCACAAGTGTGAGAAAGACACTGAAAAATCAGGATATGATTATGAAATTACCCAGCTACCCACTTAGGATTTACCTGTGCGTGCAGTGTATCATCTCATTCGAGACATGTGGGCTGGCTCCGAGAGGGCTGGTAAACTTCCACGTGCAGGGAAACCAACTTGGATCCTGGAAGCAACATCGTTGTGCTAACAAGGCGCTCCACCTAAACTAATTAGCCCTACCTTTCAACAGGCTTAATTAGGTGGGGCACCATCCTGTGCTGTTGTGGCGAGACAGCTTCCGGTTCTGGAGCTGGCTCATCCGCGGGCAGCCCGAGGATCTGGGCACCGCGCTACCCGCTGCCATGCACCCGGGACATCGGAGCGGGGCTCTCGCCCGTGTCACCCAGAGCGGAGCCCAGGGGCTGTGCCTCTCCTCAGCTGCCTTTCCGGGCAAAACCTCCTGCCCGTGCCTCTGCTGCTGCACCCGAAACTCCTCCCGGAGAAACTGTAAGCTGGCTTTCAAAAGAGGCCCGAGACACAGAGGAACTATGTAGGCAGACCAGACTACAACAACGATCTTAATTCAACAAAGGGGAAAACAACTGCAACCCAAACAGTGAAAGATGCACGGGACTAACCATAGACCCTGCTCCAGCCACAGTCCCTGCTCCAGCCATAGCCCCTGCTCCAACCATAGCCCCTGCTCCAGCCATAGCCCCTGCTCCAACCAGAGCCCCTGCTCCAGCCAGCGCCCCCGCTCC
>WUAM01000287.1:45985012-45997828 GCA_024336885.1 Actenoides hombroni
TGCAGGCTGAACCCCCCCAGCTCTCCCAGCCTGGCCTCCCAGCAGAGGGGTTCCAGCCCTCCCAGCATTGCTGTGGTTCCTCTGGCCCCACTCCAACAGGTCCATGTCCTTCTTGCTTTACACAGCACTTTCAATACACCTCCTCAGATATCTCACAGTCTGCCCTAGAGCAAGAGCCAGAGTGCCAGTCATACACATATAAGATGCTGTAGGCAAAAGAAATTTCAATTTCAATCTGTTGTCATTTATCCAGCAGTTACAGAGAAGTTATTCTAAGCTGTGCTTAAAGCAAGAAGGTAAACGGTTTGTTTTCTCTCCCACCCTGCCCTCACCCCCCCCAAACACCAAACATACCTGAATATGTTAATTTGAGCTTTTTAATGTATATACAAATGTTTTAGACCAGTCACAATTTCATTGAGTATATACTGTATTTACAAAAATTACAATAATTTAGTCAAACAGTAAACCTGAACATTGATAACCTCTGTCACTACCAGATATGACAAGAATTTATTTTTTTTAGTTAACTATTTTGATATACATACGTCCTAATACTTTCATGCATCCATAAAAACATTAGGGATGGAAGTAATTAAAGCTGAAGTGGGGTAGGGTTTCTTTTGGTAGATAAAGTTTAACGATGGATTTGTGTTTTGTGAACGTGTGAGTATCCAGAGTTAAGTGCCATGACAAGCTCGATACAAAGCTAACGTAGTTTTCATCATTAAAAAAGTACGTTATAGTAATGAGATCCTTTTTATTATATAGGCATAGGTCACAATATCTACAAATGTGAATGAGAAACAATAAACCAACAAATCACAGGAACATGATTCACATTCCAGTTATCTCTTTAAATAAGACAAGCACATACTGGATCAAAACATTAATAAATAACATCCAGTTTGTTACTATTATCTTAAGGTCTTTTATATAAAAGGAGACCTAGGTGTTGGTTTCACATTTTCAATTAATGGTAGTAAATAATGGACCAATACAACAAAAGGATGACTTTTATACAGAAAGCCATGTACTTTGACACACTGTCTTTTGCAGTAAAAGTTTTGCCACCTGAAAATGGAAGTGCAACAACAAGTGGATTGTCTTTAAAAACCACCAGCTTTAAAGACCTGCATCAGATGGCAACCTGTTCCTTAAGCAGCAAATACAAAGGATTTCCTGCCCTCCTTCTGAACATACCTGCCCTTTCCAAGCTCGATCGCAGATACAACGTGTTGGTAAATAAACTGCTAGTTTTAGTTATTCTACAAAAGGAGAACACCAGAATTCGGGGTGAAGAGCGTAACTTGATTTTTAACTAGGAAAGATGCTTCAGCATCAGAGATATCTCCTTGTCATATTATTGCTTTGGTCCAATATAAACTTTTAAGATAATCAATTTGCACTGTGTTTGCCTCAAAAATCAGACCTGGCTCGCAGATGTCTAGATGACAGCTTGTACACCATGATCTGAAAAGAGAAGTTGCAACAGGTTGCATTCTGCCAAGAGCCTTTGCCAAGTGCTCTGGAGCTGATAAAGGCATAGAGGTGATACAAGTGGGCTGGAAAAAAGTCTTCTGAATCCTCAAGGAGGGGAGTCTGTAGTTACCTATAGACGGGGAAGTTTCTAGAACATTGCAGCAGAGTTTGGGTTTGTTTGTTTATTTATTTTTTGTTTGATGGTTACAAGCTACTGATGAGAACTTCATGGGAAATGCAGTACATGCTCATTCCTCGTGTTTACAAACATCGATTCACCCTCCCTTCCCTCCCCCCCCCCCAATTCCCTATTCCCCCAGAACTGCTGTTTAACAAACCAACAAGGTGCTGTTCAACACCAACCACTTGTTCCTTGCTTTAAAGGACACTTGCTCCTTAACGCTGAGGATTTTCTTCTGCGCATGTCACTGCTGGACTGCGAGGTGAAGTACGGCACTAACGCGTAAAGCAGCAGTCAGCTGCTGCACTGATCTAACCCAGGACTCAGCTCTGTCTCTATTCAGGCAGAATATATTAAACGAGCAGTTAAGCAGCAAATGGTGACTGTTAGACGTGTGCCTAAACCACATCCAAGCACTTAAACTGGATAAAGGTGGATCCAAACCTAGGAAGAAAGCACATCAAAGTTTGGGCTTCACCAGTTACTGAACTTAACTGAAGTGTTGCCATATCACATATCACAATAAAAAAAAATAGTAGGAAATCCACCAGCTACACTGTGTTGGAGAGAGAACAATTCCACGTTTCCTCAGAATGTGTCCTCTCACCCCACTTGAATCGAAAGAAAAATACAAAAGTTACCAAGAAACTGTAACCCCGTGGCTCTCCTGTGGCAAGCCAGGTGGCTAGAGTTCCTCTGAGCTCAGGATTCTTGTGATACAAGTGTAAGGAAACCTTTTTCTTGTTCTTCATGATAAGTATTAGGCTCTTAGTTTTCTGAAGCTTCGGAATTTCCAGCCAGAGTTTGGTTGATCTGTGACATTTGTGACAAGAGACTATATAAGAACTAGCACAGGTCTGTAGTGGAGACTGAGAAAAGTACCTAATACAAGGGTTTTTGTCCTTGGTTTTCAAATTCTGACCAGGCATCATTTAGCTCCATAAATATCATCTTTGCATATTGTTCGTATGGCTGCCCAGTAGCCTGGAATAAAAACAGAAAGAGGGATGTCACAGCTACCAAATCAGACCACAGCAAGCTGACATTTGAGCAGCCACGTTCTCAAGCAGTTATCACTCACTTTCCATGAATGTTTTTAATTTATTCTTTGACCAGAATAAGCTACTGGGTGGGGGCTGCTTACCTTGTTTACAGCTTAAGAATTTCTTGTCTGTTTATCAATTCTGCTCCTCAGGGCTGATACCCCCCCAAGTGTGATAAAGCACTGCAGTCCCAAGGGGAAAAAAACCCCCAAACCAACAACCTAGGCTTTCCAAGAGACATTTTACCTACACTGAAGGGAAAGAGCTGCCACCTGACACAGTTCCTTGATAAAAAGCAGTGTTCCTGCAAGCCTCTAGGCAGCCTACTTCTCAAGCCTTACTCACTGCCCTGAAACCCTCACTGAAACCCAACATTTCTTTAAAAGTGGAAGCCTCATCACCTCCATAGGGTTTCCCAGATGGCACCATTGCACTCGGGCTGGCAATTGTAAGCAGCAAGACCACAAGCCATAAATTGCATAATCAGAACACATGATTTTTTCGTATTAGAAGTTTGATTTTAAGAGCCTTGTTCTTTCATATGCCTTTATCACACCCTCATCTCCTCCAGCAGGCACAATATTCTCAACTGATGTTCACCACCAGTATGGCTTAGAGTCAGAAGCGAGGGCCACAAAAGCTGGACATCCGAATCCTTGTTCCTTGGAGCACCATGTGCCAAGCACAGATTTGGGGCTGGGAGTGGTTAGAGTTCTCACCTTTCAGAAACTGAAAAAAAAATCTTGAACAACTGCTGTCTACAAAGCTGTTTGCACCAGTAAATTAAGCGATCACATTCAACACTCAGAGAGCAGTGGCAATTTCTGAACAACGTGGAACTAGGAAAGCCTTACCTTGTCAGGATGAACGACAAGCACTGCCCGCCGGTACACCTTCTTCACCTGCTCTGGTGTGACAAGATCTGCCATGCTAACAGGTTTCCACTTGGTCTCCCCTGCCCATAGGACCGTATGCATTGTGGACAGCAGGGCTCTTATATTTCTCTCCTTCCCTTCAATCCATTCCAGGACCTGGAGAGAAGAATGTGAGTCTCAATTTATGCCATACATTAGATATTCCAGTAGGAGAAAGTTTCTTCATTTGAATAGCAATTTACATTTCTTTCCAAGCTTTAGAAAAAACATTGGAAAGTATCTGTCATTCTCTTTGTCATTAATTTTTATATCACTGCATGAAAGTTAAGACACACTTTGAGCAACATCCCTGCTAAAAGTTCCAAGTTGGTTACACTTATGAACAGTCATTAGATGGAAAAGTCAAAATATAAATGAAACATTTAACTGTGTGGCTCTTAACTGTCACGCCCAAAGTAAGCTCAACTAGAAGGCTGCTGTGGATGTGTATCTTCTGTGCACATCTAGAGTTAAGTCTTCTAAAGACTCATGTCAAAGGTCAGCTTCAACTCAAATCTTTCTAAGCTCCAAGTCAGAACCTCAATTCTCTCCACGTGGCTATTTGCTACCCATACTCCTGCAGTCAAATAAAGCAATAGGTAGCCCACTTTCCTAGACTATGTAGTCCCCCTTTGTGGTTGCCATCTTCACGTACGACTGGGGAAAGGGAGGAGGCAAGGGAAGTGAACATGAAGACCAAAGCATAAATGGATTTAACAGTTCCAGGCTGAAGTGACTCAACGAAGTAAAACACATCAGAGCACAGGGAGTTGCATTGAGAAGGGACAATCAGCTGTGTGCTTCGGCGCTTTAGCAGCTCGCTGGGAGGACCGTGCTGCCCATGCTGAGTGGTACCGCGTGAATCACTGAAGATGTACAGCTCGTGAATTGGCCAAACTGGCCACCTGATGGGCTGACAGCTGTCTGCTCTGCTTACAAGTGGCTGATGTTCGTGCCCAGCATGGTTGCTGGCACAAGCTTTCCAAAGGTTAAAACCTTTCCACAAGGTTAAAAAAAATATAAATTAAAAAGTGAAATCACTCATTCTGTTTTCTAGAAGCTTGCTCAGCATTTGCTTGGGCTTCTCCTCTCAGTTCTCTGTCCTTCTGCAATTATAACTCAGGGGGTTGCATTTCAAACAGAGCAGGACAGGCTGAATTTCTTTCCCTTCATAATAAATCTGCAGTTCGGCAATTTATTGAGGAAAGATGAGAGAATTCCAAAGCAGGCAAGATTAATGAGACAGAGGATTAGTTCAATTAGCTGTGCCTGCTAATCAGGGCTGGAGTGATGTGGGAGAGCAGCAGCCTTGTCAGTAGCACTGAGCAAGCTGCTGTTTGCCAGCGTCTGGTTTAGGACAGAAATGTAACCTTGGGGTTTTAAATCTATTCCAAAGGAGGTTCACATCTCCAGGGAAGGCACGAGAATTTATTGTATGAACAAAGAGCAGGGAGTTTTCACTTTCAGCCCCAAGGCAATCTCATCATGGAGACAACAGCCCTCATGTCACCAACCCCTGGGTTTGGCAGGACTGGCAGAGATGGTCACTGCTCCTTTGATGGTTTCAAGCTATTGATGAGAATTTCACGGGAACTTTCAAGCTTTTGATGAGAACTTCATTTTTAAGAAGCTATTTCAGAACAGAATTTTTACAAACTTTCCACTTTTTCTAAGTAGCATCTCTCATTCTGATGACATCGTGGAGATTCTTCCAGATTTCCTCCACATCTGCCTTTCTGGTGACACTTAGCTCACTGCTGTCTGGCATGTGACTGGGCAGTACAGCAGCTTATAATACTATCAAATTTAGATGCCTACTTTATCTCATGAGAGATAACTCAGGGACCTTAGTGTGCAGCCTCTGGATCCCAAGTGCTAAAACAGGAGAAGAGCTTCTGGTGCTAAAGGCTCTGAAGGATTTGCTCGGCTGCCTCCCATGCAGGACAGCTGGTGGTTTATTGCCCCCTCCATCTTTCATGCCTCCAGCACAACGAGAACAAAAGACACATTGAATGATTGAATGAGCATAAACAAGAATATTCCTCACTTTTAGTTTTTCAGGATCCATCTCCTTAGCCATTTCTTCTTTTCTCATCTCAGCTATTGTTTTGGGGCCTTTCTTATCCTTGTGAGCATTAAAACCTTGACCAGATAACAGATCTTCAAAATCTGCAGACACTTTTGGTTTTGAATCTGGAAAAAACAGAAAGATATGAAGTTGATTTCACAATACAGGTTTGTTTTTCCACCCAAGCCACCCCCCACACTTAACACTAGAACAAGGTCCCAGGGATACTGAGTGTGCAGGTGCTCACAAAAGAGGTGTAATAGGTTAATGGTACTTTCAAATTATCATTCTTTGGAACACTTCTCTATGAGGCCAGGCTGAGAGAGTTGGGGTTGTTCAGCCTGAAGAAGAGAAGGCTCCAGGGAGACCTTCTGGTGGCCTTTCAGGACTTAAAGGGGGCCTGTCAGAAAGATGGGGACTGTATATCAGGGACTGCAGTGATAAGACATGGGTTTGAAACTGAAAGAGGGTAGATTTAGAATAGATGTAAGGAAGAAATTCTTTATGGTGAGGGTGGTGAGACTGGAACAGGTTGCCCAGATGGGTGGTTGATGCTCCATCCCTGGACATGTTCAAGGCCAGGTTGCATGGGGCTTTGAGCAACCTTCTCTAGTGGGAGGTGTCCCTGCCCACGGCAGGGGGGTTGGAACCAGATGATCTTTCACGTCCCTTCCAACCCAAACCATTCTATAATTTTAGTCTATGATTTTAAATATTGGCATGCTTTAGAGTCTAGGACAGGACAACTAGCATTGAACTTTACATATCATCAGATGATCAACACGACTTACTCGCTTAGACCCTAACTCGATGAGGTGTTAGAGCATTAAGCAATATTAGAAGGAGCCAGCCTCTTGAATGCTGAGCTCTGAGAAGCTTACCAACGTTAGCTGGGCCTTTTCCACGTTCGTTTTGCGCTCCCGGCATCGCCGAGAAACTCACGTTGTAGTTGGGCTTGTTCTGGGGAGAGGCGTGAGGCATGCTCGGCTGGGCCTTGGGCTGGGCCTGCTGCCAGCCATAGCCAGCCCCCTGCTGCCAGCCGCTGCCACCCATGGGCTGGGGAGAAGGTTTCTGCGGCGAGGGGGGGAATCCTCCACCCATGCCCGTTGGCGTGGTGGGTTTGCTGGCAAACGAAGGGCCACCTGCAGAGCACAGGGATAAGAGCGAGGCTGGACGTTAGCAAAGAGGATACTGCCTTGCCTTCCCAAAAGGGAACCTAAACCACATCCCCCAGGCAGCTGGCTTCTATTTTCAGCTCTGCCACAAACTTCTTTTCACAACATCAAGCCAAGTCCTTCAACCTTCCTGGGACTGCTCTGTAAGCGATTTAAAAGACAGCACCCACTTTTGAAGAGGGCACAGGAACTGGAGCAGTGGCTTGTTGGGGAAACACAGGAAAAGCTACGTGCAGCTAATGGGGATCCAGAGCTGCTGTGTGTTATGGTGGCAACATCACCTTGACACGTGTGGAAATAGTATCTCCTTCTGCTGTGCTGATGTAATACCATCCCCCAGAGCTGTGTGTTTCAGCACCTTATTACTTTAGGGGATGCTCCTCTGGCTCAGTTCGTGCTGGGAGGTACTCAGCACTCGTGTTTTATTATTGGAGACGCTCAACTTTGAGCTCTGAAACATGTCATGGAAACTGGATCGAGTGCTTCTGACTTAGTCGTGAACAACAAACAATGTGGTTAAATACCCCGCGGATGCCAAGCCATTTGTTTTGAAACTCCACAACTTCGCTACAGAACACATGCTTTAAAAGCACCTCGGTGGCTCTGACATGGGCCTTGGCACACTTTGTATTTTGCTCCTGCAGAGCAGCCAGTGATCCAGCAGAGGGAACTGGGAAACCTAATTCCAGAACCATGCTGCTACTGACGCAAAGCAGAAAACAAACAGCAGATAAAACCACAGCGGCTTGCAAAGAGCTGAGGGCAGCGACAAAGGGAAGAAAAAATCTATTTACCAGAGTCAGAGAAGCCGGCATGCTGGGTTTTAAGGAAAAGTTAAGTAATCTGTCAGAACTGCCTGCTTAACAGTGGGGTTCAGGGTTTGCTGGGTGTCTTCTGAGATAAAACAAGAAAATGCTCATCTGAGCAGTCACGCAAACAGTCTTCTGTAGCCAGGTACAAATGAAAAAGGGTTGAGGCTCCACTTTTAGACAGCATGAGAAATTAGAGGCAGATCGGTGAGGTTTCCCAGGTTTTCTCACACAGGACAAAATTGAGTCTGGTTTAGAAGGAAACAATTTTCCAAGAACCCCAGAAGCTTTGAAGAGCCAAAGGCTGCTCCCAGGCACTGCTCCAAGAGCTGTAGCAACAGTTCTCCAGTCAAACACAGAGCATCCTTAGCCAAAGACTCTTTAGACTTTAGAGGTTATGCTCTGCAATCCATGCAGCCTGATGAGGTCCCAACAAGTTGTTAACAGGCTTGGGGATTATTTTTATGGAGGATCAGTGAAAACCCAGGTTTGGGAGAGCTTACAGAGAATCAGGCAGAGGGAAAACCTGAAAGCAGCACTGGCATGCAGGTAGTTTGAGAGGCCCCATAAAGCTCTGTGTCACACACCAGGCTGTTTGTCCTATTTCTCCAAAACAGCGCCGGTATTTTTTAAATTTATTTATTTTCATAAGGGGTGCAAACCTGCTAAACTTGCTCCAAGGCTCCCCAGATCAGCAAATGGATCCAGTGTCTGGGGTTTAGGCTGATGAGTGGGAGTGCTGTGGAGGGATCCTGTAGGACTGGTGGCAGCTGACTTACTTCCCATTCCTAGGCCACCTTAAAAGAAAAAAGATAAAATAAATATATATATAAAAGAAAAAATAACTCTGATTTTATCCCTATTTTACACGACTGCAGCTCTTTTACCCAGTGCTCAGTCACATGATGTTAGAAGACTGCTGTTAAAATTAAGTGTACTGTTGTCAGGTCCCTAAGCAGTCTCAACTCAGAGTTGGCCCAGACTAGTTGCACACCCACTCACAATTAGGCTCAGCAACAAGAATGTTCCCTCAACTGCCTGTGGTGACAGAGTAATTATGACAAATAGATATTTTAAGAATCAGAAGCCTTCAGGAAGCAACTTTGGGGGGACACATGTACTCTCCCAAGGTTAGAAAGAATCATGCTATTATTTAGTGACATCCTAGGAACACAAAGATCTTCCCAGGTCCTTCTCGTGGCTCTCCACTGGAATGAAACACAACTATGTGTACCCTCACTGAGCACCTGTCCTAGTTTCTTGAGGAAGGAAACACAGGTTTTTGAACAGAAGTAGTCTCCAGGCAGATCCTCACCTGGATGACTGGGAGATCAGCACAGCAGGTACAGCATACTGGCTGCAGGTCAGCTAAAACTAAAATCCCAATGGAAGCTTTGTTATATTAGTTGAAGCGTTAAGCAGCAGAAAGAGGGAACCTTGTTCTCTGCAGTCACTGGTAGCAGCTTCCCTCTGCCTCTCCTCTCTCAGGGCTCCTGAGAGTCTTTTGTCAGATGTTCTGAATTTTTATGATACATACCTGGTTTGTTGGGCCAGTCCCAGCCACTAGAAACATCTGGTTGTATGGAAACCGTTGGTGTGCTGGAAGCTAAGAAGAATGATTACATACAAATATTTCAAAATAGTAAAGCAAAATCAACATATTCCAGAGCCTAGGAAAAGCAGGATGTAAGGAGCAGGAGAGACAGTATTGTGTCCATCTACCATTTGCCAATTAGAAGTGAACTTCTCCCCCACCACAGACATTACAAATGTAACAGGTCTTATTTCTGATCTCGTACTATACAGAGGGAAGTGGGGAAGGACACTATTTCCAGTGTTTATTTTATGGTAGCTTTGGTCAGAGCTTTTATGTATTTATTTATAAAAACCTTACCACCAGAATAACACCTGGAGTTTTGTGTTTCTGAATACACCTCAACCCAAGCAAATATCCTACACACAAGGGGCAAGGATGAGGGAAAACAATAAAGCAAAGCAGCCTGCAGAGATGTAAACCAGAAAGAACACACACAGTCCTTCCTTCAACCCTTCATCAAATGAAGCCTGTAGCTCTATGCAGCTCACCCTGCCAGCATTTCATTATCCACAGACACTATCACAGTAATTTAATGCCTCATCATGCTGGGATACCATTTAAATTCTTTTCATTAGTGCAGCCAGCTCCAAGGGTGACCCAACCGTCTTATTCACAGAGTTAATATCCAATACCTGAGCTTGGCAAAGCAGGGAGGCCAGCAGCACCAGCAGCACACTGCTTCCCTCCCTTGTCGTTTTGGCTTTCCAGTGGGACTGTTGCACCCACAGGCCATGTGTGATATGATCAGATGCAAATGCATTCGTATCTGAACGTGTTTCAGAGAAGGTAACATTAAATTTTGGCATGGGGGGAAGAGACAGAATGAACAGAAGAAAGAAGCCTAATAAAGAAATAAAAGAATCCTTCTCTTCAAATGAGAGTCAGTTTCAGCTGTGAATTTGGCCAGGGTTATTATCAACACTAAAGAAAGCAGATGCCTGTAACTAAATCACCAAAGGACAAGTGTTTTCTTTAGCAGGCTTAATATGCCATGCTCTATTTAGCTCAATTAATGGTAGCTCAGTTCAAACGAGACCTCATAACCACAGGAATACACAGACAGACATTCCTCATGGTCCCTTTTTTCATGTATACAGGTAGCTTAATTAATTAAGTATAAGACTTGAGCAAAACTAGTCTCATCCTACCACACTTGAAATTATGACTATGCTTTAAGTCTGGAGACAAAAAGCTCTTTCCTATTGAGTGGGGTTTCTGTGGTTTAGAAGCATTTTATGGTAAGCATCCATTTGTACTTAATGACCCCATTACTCTTTAAAAACAGCATTTCATGTTTACTTAAACACACCAGAAAAGCCTCACTTTCTTACCCATGTGAAAGGGATCACTGTGCACAGTTGGTGAAGGACTTCTTGTTGCTTGAAGGAAAGGATCACCAGGGACAGCTGATGAACCAAGAAAGGAACCCAGGAGGTCTGGACCAGTTTGCTTAGGGCTACTTCCAAATGGATCAAAGGCAGCGGCTGTAAAAAGATATTTGAGAAAACTAAATCATGAACTTGTACAGAGAATGTGCTTCAGGGAAAAGTCACTGGTGGGTGGAGAAGAAAACCTAATACCTGTAGATATCAAACAGGAGACATCATGCGACTGTGGGAGAGCAACTGGAGAGTATCAGTCCCCTGGTCAAATTCTAGGGGACCTAGAGAGCCACATGAGATGGTCAGGGCAACACAATTGCTAAGCCCATCTGCCTTTTCCAAAGAGAAGGGCTGAATTTAGGAGCAGTCGAAGGGAGTATTTTGATACTTAGGCACTTCGGTTGAAGATCGAACTTGCGTGTGCTGCCAATACACAAATGGATAGTGAGGGACAGCCTGAAGCTTGGAGTTAGTGTCCTGGTGCTATCCCTGCTTCCTCTCAAGAGCTGAATGCAGTCCAAGGTGGTTTTAGCATGCTCTTTGAATCTGGTACATGCTGACAACGTCAGCTCTTAAACTGTAACATAAAGGATTAGGGCAAAGCAAACACGGGGAGGTCGTGCAGTGCAGGGCAGAGTCCCGCTGCCAGAGCCAGCCACTGGGTTGCATTTTGCCTTTGGCAAAACTGACCGTCTATTCTGGAAGCTCCCAACGGATCTGAGCAGCTTGGATTGGACTCTTCACCCGTGATCCCTCTTTCTAATATCTACTCAAACACTCCCTCTGCGAGTCTGATCTCAGCCCGTCTTTGACGAAACAAAAGGTCTTCTCATGTTGCCTATCTTGTCAGCAGAGAGACTGGAAACAGCCACATAAGCTGCGCAGCCATATTTCATAGCCCAGGATCAGTATCATAGCTTCAAACATTCTAAAGTTTTAAGAGAAATTAAATTCAATGCTATGGGGCTACTCAAAACCTAAGAGGCTTTTTAAAATTTTTTTAGTGAATACATATTCTCCTCACATACATTATGGGACACGTAGTAAGAGCAAAACTGATGATCTCCAGTGGCTGTCGGTGTAAGGAGCCCACCAAACATTTGGGTGAACTCCAGTAGAAACTTCAGGGAACAAACTAGATAATCTGGTTTGTGTTCTTGACTGTGAAGATGCACCAACACCTGTCTCGGAGTAGAGAAGCCATCTGGCCTCTGGGGATCCTTCACAGCTCTTAATTTACATGACATGAATGTACCCAAGAGGAATCCAACAGCCCAGAGCAGATCACCCAGGTGGGATTCTCAAAGTGTGTACCCCACCAAGTCACACACTACGCAAAGCCACTATTACCTTCTCCTACTCGTGGAGATGGGGATGGGGATGCAGAAGCTGCAGAACGCCGAGGAGTTGACTGCACAGATCCAGGTCCCCCCACATGGAAGACATCCTCAGCAGTGGGCTGTCCACTTTGACTCTGGGAACTTGTCCCACCAACCCCAAACAAATCACTCAGTAAGTCTGAGTTAGAGGGGGCAGCAGTGGGCTGTGATGGAAAACTCTTGCTCATAGGGCTACCATCCAGGCCCAGCAGGTCCACATCTTCAGGTGGGGGTGGTGCTGGAGGCTCTTGCTGCTTTTTGCTGTGTTTTGGTGTCCCATGAGGCTTGTCACCGCTGGCATTACTGTGCTGACTGGAAAGGGACAAGAGTTCGTCATCTGACTGTTCGCTTTCCTCATGCACCAACGCTGCTCGATCCTCTGAGGTGGGGTGAGAGCTACTTTTGTCAGATTTCTGATCTAAATGATGATTAAAAATAAAATTAGGTAGCTGTTAGTTTTGTCATCACAAAGATCCCATAAAAATCAGCTTACAAGCAGAACAAAAAGCCACCGGCAATACCACAGCAGCGTTTGGCTAGATTTTAAAACTAGAGTCCTTTGCAAAGATTAAGTTAAAGTCTTTGCTGGTCTGTATTGTAAGAAGTCAGCTTCATTGATCAGGAAACAGAGACACAAGTTCATAGACTGGCGATAGCTGGGGAAGGGTCTAGAACACAAATCTGGTGAGGAGCAGCTGAAGGACCTGGCCTTGTTGAGCCTGGAGCAAAGGAGGCTGAGGGGAGACCTTCTGGCTCTGACAGCTCCTGACAGGAGGTTGGAGCCAG
>WUAM01000287.1:46021667-46032548 GCA_024336885.1 Actenoides hombroni
GCTGCTTGTTGCTTGATAAATTTGGTCTTGGTGATAGTGATGGCAGAAGGTTATAGAAGGTTTAGGGTTGTCGTTTGGGTTTTTTTTTTTCGGTAGTGCTTATAGAACTTTTAATCAAAAGGGCAGAAGGTAAAGTCTGGTTTGTGAAGATTAAATGTGTCTTTGCAACCATATGGCAGTTATTTTGTTTTTAGAGGAGTTGCCTAACTGCTGCAGAAGACTATGTGAGCTGAAAGCTCAAGCTCTGCCTTGCTGTGAGTTTGTTCAAGTGCAGCCTCATAAAAAAAAATCTGCTAAAAGGTAGAGGACATACCACATGCAGTTATATTGACATAACTCACCCTGGGCTTTGATTACTCTGGCCCTATTACCTTGCCATTTCTGAGCATCAAGACACAAGTTATTCCTTTAGCATACCAGGAGAGTGTATCACATTGTTTATTAGTGTTACTGCTTGTAATTTTGAGAACTTTCATTATTTTATAAAATTCTGCAAATGCAACACTTCTGAATTTAAAACAGCTCTCAGAGGGTCTGCTTCTTTGACACATGGTGATTGTATTGCAAGACTTTTTTATCTGAGACGGTCGGAAAAAAATAGGCTGAAATATAGACTAGAGGGATATATTTAGGAGTGTCAGAGTACACTCAGCTAATTTCTAACTGCATTGTTAGTGATTGCATTCATGACCTGTTATCTTTTTCTCACAGATACACTCTTGAGATGATCACAGCAGTGCCACATAATGAGAGCGCTTGGAACTATTTAAAAGGGTGAGGCATCCTTTCTTTGGGGCAAGGACAGTATCTTGGTGTCTTATGCCTAGCTCTTAAATAGAAAGAGCTTGTTGCTGTTCATGCCAGTGTTGTGCACTTAGGCAGGCAAAAAGCTCTACAAGGGGTTAATATATTAACCTAATTTCTCTGTAACTTTTCTGGTCCTGTAGGTATTGTGGAAGGATTGCAGTACTTCTGATGATTTAAAAACGTGACCTGTACTGTTACTGCATTCAAAACTGTAGAGTAGGAAGTAATAAGCGTGCTTTCAGTCTAATTTCTTTTCCATTGAGAATAACCATACTAGCTTACTACAACATCAAGCTGTATTATTGCTGCATGCTGCTTATTTTCTGCCTTACTTCTATGTGCAGCCTTATTTCAAAACTGATCTCCAAATAAAGGGTTCCTAACAAAAACGTAATTCTTAACACCAGATTTCACAGTATGATGTTTCAAGCCTATTAACCTCTGTTCTAGGATTCTACAGGATCGTGGTCTTTCTAAGTATCCAAATCTGTTAGAGCAGCTGTTGAATTTACAGCCCAGCCACAGTTCACCATATCTGATTGCCTTTCTTGTGGACATATATGAAGATATGCTTGAAAACCAGTGTGATAACAAGGAAGAAACACTAAACAAGGCATTGGAGGTACGTTTGGAGAGCTTGGTTTTACTTCACAGGGATGCCATCTATTGCTCTGTTGTTTTATATCCTGACAATATAGGATTGATTTTCATAAACAGAACAGGCTACTTGTAAATCATAGGAGCTCTATGAAGAGTTGAACTGAAGCCAGATAATTGCAAAGGTCGCAGGAATTTCTCTATAAGTAACTTGCCAGTTACAAAATCTCTGTAAGTTTTCTTCACCTGGTGGTAAAGGAAGGTTTCAGAAGAAAGGAGATGTTTGAACAATGAGGGAGTTTTCAACTAACTAACATGCTAACTGTAGCATGAACTCTCTTCTCTGCAGGTTAGTGAATCTCATTCTCAGAGTACCTATGTTTAAACAGAATCTCAAGCTCCCTTTGTACTTCTTAGCTCTTTCTAAGAAAGCTGGCATAATTAGCTGAAAGGCCAGCAGGCATTGGGGGTGTCAGTAAGGATTGTCAGGCACCATTTCCTACCGAGAATAAATGACTTCTAGCAGCGTTCTTTATCTCCCTGTGTTTCATATTTGGGGAATTTCTTGCTGTGGTTCGCAGTGTAGTTTTTGTAAGAACACTTTTCATTCACTGTGGGACAGACTGGAACTGCAGGTCTTAGACCTGCAGTTTGTGCCTGGAGTGTCTGTATTCCAACTTTCTCAACTTTTTTCTCTTGTTGTGTCCAGGACCAGAGTGTAATTAAGTACAGTTGTACCTCACAGATTCAGACCCAGGAAATAAAGATACTGTTTCACTGAGTTTGACTTCTGCGTCAGTTTAGGCATTGAAGCTCTTAATTCTCAACTCTGGTTCACTGAGTAAGGCAATGTCATCTGCATAATAAAAGGGAATTAGCTGGAACATTTGTAGACAGTGTTCATGCCATATAAATTTTACACAGCACGTCCTGTGTGTAAGGGTTGACTTCTGCTGTGCCTCACTGCTCACTCAGATCAGCATGAAACAATAATCAGAACATGTAAAACTATGTGTATAGTACCAGCTCTAATGTAAGAGAGGAGGTTACTGACTTGCGTGGAGAATCCTTTTGGGACAGTCAGCTAAGGAATAACTGTAAACAAAGTATCTCTTGTGAGTCCATCAACAGTACTGAAGATACAAGAGCAGGATGTTCCTGTACTATTTGAATGAAGTGGTTTACAGCCTACTGGACCACTGAAAGACAACCAGGCTTGTCAGGAAGTCACAAGTGTACTGCAGTATGCTACAGGCTGAATAAGCTGGGGTAGATGACGAGCAGTAGGCACAGAAAGGAGTCACAGGGAAGCAGTTGAAACTGAAATAGGACTGGTGACATGTTTTTGCAGTGTCAAATTGTCTGACTACCAATTGGAGTTAACATCGATTTGAGGTGATTAGTTGCAAATTCAGTGAATAAAACAAATGTTGGTGCTAAGAAAGGTGTTTCTCATACTGACTGAACCATATATTTTGTGTATTTTATAAAGATAATTAAGGATTTTGTAAGCTTTTGGTGTAACACTCCAATCTCTCAATTTTCTTTCATAGCTGTGTGAAATTCTGGCTAAAGAAAAAGACACCATCCGAAAGGAATACTGGAGATATATTGGAAGGTCGCTTAAGAACAAGCACAGCTCAGGCATTGAACAGAGCACACTGACAGACAAGGAGCAGTAACTGAACATGGAAGAAGACAGTGTTAAGGTCTCAGGCTCTTCTAAAGCAGTACTAAGTAGGATCATCAACTAGTTTAAAATCCAGTGCAGTATTCCCCTGGGGAAGAGGTACTTCAGTGAAAGAGGAGTGCAGAGTGCTTTATAGTCTCAAGTTGCTGCTGCTACTGGTGATAGCTCTAGGTGCAGTCAAGAAATGTGTTAAGGCTTAGTTGTAGAAATGTACCAAACAAAGGATTTGTTTCCTAATAATAAATACATAAAGCTATACCTGTTATTTATAAGGCACTAATAACTAATTTCTCACGCCCTGACTTACCCGCTCAAGGTTGCTAACAGAGTCACATCCAATGTGGCTGTAATGACTGCAGGTAACTTAGCTGTAGTGGATATAAAGTAATCTACTGGTTAGTGCAGGCAAGCGCTACAATTGTTGTCTTGTGGGGGTGAAGCTACGCAACACTGACAAGACATGCTATTGCATGCAGCTAACACCAGGTGTCATTTTGTAATAAAACCAGAGAAAGCATTTGTGTGAGGTTTTTTAGACCATTTCTTTTGTCTTTTAGATGTGCGTAGTCTGTTTTATCTCTATTAGCATCTTCTCAGAAAAGATAGAAAGGTACCTGCAGTACAGAACTGCAAAGGATGTGCATATCTCTACAAGAAAACTGCTGTATCTGCCCTGTTTTCAGTAAATGGCTATTCTAAACTGTGTTCTTAGCATAGACTGCTTGTCTGATGTGAAATATTTTCTTTTTACATGATCATGAAGGGAACAAATAAATACTAGCATTTATTTCATAATATGGAGAGTCTTTCTGATACTAAACATTATAAGCTGCTGCTATGATTAAACCATAGTGGAGATTATTTAAAATGCTTGAAATATGTTAATTTATTCTTTAATTTCTTGCTGCTTTCTCAGCAGTAGAAAAGACATTTTTTATAGTGACACATTTAAAATAGAATTGTACTTCAAACTTTTAGAGATCTGTTACCTGCTTCCCCCCTACATTTTTTTTTTATCACGGTTGAAGCTCTAGCATAGAACAAAAACTGTATATTTCTACAGCCATGAATTGCTCCTAATTGAAACTGCACTAAATATGGAGTACTGATCAGGCAGGACGTTCAAGGTCTTCAGGACAAAGTAATATATTTGCCACTAAAATAAACGTGATCAATGAAGAGAGAGCAGCATTTTGCTTCTACATATGGGGTCACTAAGTTCCCATATCTTTCATAAACAAAATTCAGAGGGTACTTGGAGCAAAGCAGAGTATTCTTTTATAGACACTGACATGAATTTCTGAAAAAATAACTTATGCCAAGGTAAGATGAGGAACAGTGTGCACTGGGACAGTGTATTTTGTAATGTGGCCTCTTAGTTGTGGTCTGAGGAAAGATTTAGCCCTCTTGTGCTTCTGTGTCAAGAACAGTGGGATACTCTGACAAGACTCTTAGAATATTTTCTTATGGAGTCATCAACTTAAGGCTTTCTTATACTTGAAAGTGATCTAGAAGTAATCACTAATCTACTGACAAGGTTAAAATAAGGGTTTATACTGGTTATGCAAGCATAGTCATACTTGCAAAGATAATGCCACTTCTGAGCTAAGTTTACCAATGAAGGAATAACAAAAAATTATCTTGTCTCATGTAAAACAAATGTGTGACCAAACAAATCATGCAAATCCTAAGAAAAAAACATGCTGAAGACAAGAGTCCAGTTAAAAAAATAAAAAAAAGAAAAAGAAAAAATTCATATAGTAACAGAAATGCTTGGTTATTTTTTTCTTTCAATTGTTTATGTTTACTTTAATTTGGATTGCAAGGAAGCTCTAAAATTCTCTTCAAAAGGCACCTTAGTTCTGTGGTAGAAATACTGAGCTGTCAGAGCTAGAAAAATGACAGGCTGCCTAGCCAGGTTGCAACCGCAGCTACCAAGCCTTTCATTTTAAAAATGTGTCAGACAGAATCTTTCTCTTGGAAGTGGGAGCTTGACAAAATGTATGAGCTATAGAGAAAAAGATCTTACAGTAGGAAGTGTTAGATTACTTTATCCTGGAGGCACTGGTACCAACTACCTATGATCAGGGGAAACACCAGATGGATTTGTCTTAAGGATTCATCTGTACAAGAAAACTTCCTGTTACTGTACATAGTGATGTGACTCTTGTGTACCATTTTATTACTGAACATCTGTGCCTAAATGGAAGAACCGTATTGGTTCCACTGTCCCTTGTAAAGCAGTGTAATTGGAATATTCAGTGGAGTATGGAGAATTATTAAAGCATGCAAAATAATTTCCTATGCCCTCCTTCAGCAGAGGCTGACGTTCTTGCTTTGGTCTAGCTGCGTCTGTCTGCCTGTCTAAGCTGTTACTGACTTCCACCTTACAGTCTCTGCAACTTGGTTTACAGAATGCAAGTTCTTCCTAATCTGCTGAGTACAAAACTACCTCAGCTAACCCAGAACGCTTCTGTCGGTTGCTGTCTTGCTGTGTTGTGGAAGATCAGGAGCATGGTGTTCAGCTGGACCTTCTGTGGGAGCAGTATCCTCCCACAGGGAAGCGGTGAGGTTTCTAATCACTCCTGACACATTGAAACAGCTGTGTCCAACTGCTTGCAGCCAATTCACGTAGTGCAGTGGTGACAAGGAACTTAGGAAGAGATGGGCCCCTTACAAGAGCACAAAATGTCTTAAAGCTCCTCTTAGGCTTTTAGATCAAAGGGCTAAGTGAACAACATTAGGTGATGATGTGGCGTCATCTCTTGGGGGCTCATACAAAGGCTTTGCAAATGGTGCTGAACTTGCTTACATGCAGGTTCAAAACAGGCAGGGAAGGCACTGCAGCTGCGATTTTCTTGCCCTGTGCCTGTGAATGGAGAGACAATATCTTAGTTACTAACTAATACCTTGAGCCATATGTCTCAGACATTGTCCTATATAAAGCATGGTAGATGCAATTACATGAAAAATGGCCCTCAGCCTAAATGATGCCCTTTTCTGAACATCAGTGTCTTCTGCACATTACTGACACTGTGGGATAAGGTGTGTGCTTTGCACTTTCTATTCCAAGTGGTTTTAGTTGTTGATTACCCCTGTGGCTTTTGGGTTAGCAGCATGTTTCCCTAGTGTATCTTCTGCTTAAGGCAGATTGGTTTGGAAATCTTGGGTAAGACAATGTTTGGCAGAGTTTTGGCAAGCCTGTGAATGTAGCAGTATGGTATTTGACTTCTGGTCCACAGGTGTCAAATACCTTGCAATATTTTATTTTACTTTTGTAAAAACTATCTCTGTTAAATATCTCAAGTTGAAAACATTTCCCTTCCCTTTTAAGTCTGTACTGTCAGGCATTTGGTACAATATATTCTAACAGCAAAGTGTAAAACAATTACATTTCAATGTAAAAACTACATACTTTTCATCCGATAAATATGTCGTTTGCAGAATCCCTGGCAGTCCAGACTGGTCTGTACTCTGGTCATGAATAATGTTACCATTTTAAAGTACACTGTGCACATTTGTAAGAGTACACCCTTTCTCTGGTCTTAGCATCCTTTTGTCTTAATGCATTACTTGGCTTAAGAACATTCACCCTTCAGACACAAGACTTTGAAAATTAGGAGCCTGTTCCTGGACTAGAAGTGACGCTGTTGACACTGTTGAGAGAGGAATATGTTTACAAGGTCTGGACCTCATTGTGCCTGCTTTGGGAAGAATATGTGACCTTCTGCTGCTAGGGTGGGCCCAGAATTTGCAGAAAAAGGAGGGAAAAAACCCAATGAAAAAAGCACGTAGTACATATATGTACAAAAACATATGTAGTATGTACTATATGTAGAGTATGTATAGAGGCACACAAGTGTCTGCATGTGAGCATTCACAACAAAACTGTCAAAATAGAGGGTGCATGCACTTATTTTGATTTCTGTGAGTACTTGGCATGAAGAGCTAATAGAAGCTTCACCAAATTTAGCTAGGAACACCACTTCAGGACGTCTAGATGTCTGCATAAGCTGTCTTATGTAAGCTCCTTGAGGCTAGGGCTCTGATCGCCATTACAGGTGTCACCCATCACTGTTTCTCATGAAGCCTTGTGGTATAAGCCTACCTAAGGTGTCACCCTTGGGGAATTAAAATCTTTGCTGTATCATTTCTCTGGCACTGTGCAGCAGGAGAAGTGAACATTAGTCGCTAGATGGCAGTGTGAAATTCACTCGGAGTTACTGATGCTATGTGCAAGCTAGCTGAGGTATAACTAGGACAACTCTTTCTACGCGCAATACCTCTAATTTCACATCTGCTAATTAAACATGAAAGAGCAGCTGCTTGTTAAGTTAATACATAGCACCACAGGGGCTCAAGTGTAAGTGTTCTAGGATGGGCTAAAGTGTCATAGAATCATAGAATGGTTTGGTTTGGAAGGGACCTTAAAGTTCATCTAGTTCCAAGCCCCATGGGCAGTGCCACCTTCTACTAGACCAGGTTGCTCAAAGCCTCATCCAGCCTGGCCTTGAACTGTTCCAGGAAGGGGGAATGTACAACTTCTCTGGGCAACCTGTTCCAGTGTCTTCCTTATTTCTTCCTAGTATCTAATTTTAACCTGTCCTCTTTCAGTTTAAAACTGCTACCCCTCATCATAATGCTACACTCAACTGATAAAGAGTACTTCTCCTATAGCAGCCCTTAAATTTCTGGAAGGCCACAATAAGGTCTCCCCAGAGCCTTGTCTTCTCCAGGCCAAAGAACCTCAATTTTCTCAGCCTGTCCTCATAAGGGAGGTGTTCCAGTCCCCTGATCATCCTTCAAGCGGGTCCATGGCCCTCTTACACTGGGGGCCCCAGAACTGCATGCAGTATTCCAGGTGATGTCTCACAAGAGTTGAGGGGGAGAATCACCTCCCTTGACCTTCTGGCCACACTTCTTTCGATGCAGCCCAGGATGCAATTGGCTTTCTGGGCCACATTCACACATTGCTGCTCATACTCAGCTTTTCATCCTTCAACAAATACCCTAAGTCCTTCTTAACAGAACTGCTCTCAATCCACTCATTGCCCAGCCTATATAATCTTCATTAAAAATTGTTGATGTTAATTGGAGAGCAATTTTTCATTAACTGAAATTATGTCTCCTCTGACACTGGACACCTTGTACCAGATCTGGACTCTGTTAAGTCCTGGTATTCTAAAATAACCACATGACTAAACTTCTCTGCACAGAGCATGGGGTTTGTAGCTAATTTACACCTTTTGGAGACACACATCCAGTCAGTGCTACACTCATGCATCTTCACAAGTTAGGAAGTTTTGTCCCACTAAAACCAGCCCTGTAATGGTAAGTTTCTCTGGTCCATCTGTAATAAAGTGCTGGCTATTGGTGGCCATTTCTGTGAATGAAGGACAAGAGGACCTGCTCCTGCTTCTTGGAAGTCAGGGGAAGACTTGGGCCTAATTGAGGAAATCAAGCATGCTGTTGCAGGTCCAAAAGTCATTGCATCGCTCATTGGGAAGCAGGACTGGGGACTTTGGTGAAGAAGCAGCAATATTAGCAGCAATATTGTTCTGTGCAGTGCCTGCATGCACATGTCTGACTGTGTACAAGTACCGATCAGTTTAACCTCCTCATGGCACCCGTCTGGCTTCCAGAAAGATTTTGGGAATGTGCAAAATCTGGTACAGATATCTTGAGGAGAAGACAGTAGTTTCAGGGTATGTGCAGGTGAATATGGGGATGCCGCTGCTCAGGAAAGATGGCACATGTGACATCTATACCTGGACTGCATGTCTAAATAATGGAACAGCTTCCACATCTGCTTGTTGCCAGTAACTTATGGGCATGGCAGAGCAGCTGTTGCATTGCATATCCTAGTGGTGTCCAGCATTCAAAAGGAGTTGTAATAAAAGTTTAAACTTTTATAGTTTATATGAACATTTTATAGCACATTTAGTAGTGCTTAGCTCAGTTTAGCTCCAAGGGCAAATAAGAGTTCCCACAGGAGGGCTGTCTCTGCTAAAAATTCAAGTCCCACTCTCTTCAAGTGGGATGCTTGTACTCTGTTACAAAAGCTCTAAACGAGACACATCAGATCTTCCTGATGAGTCCAGCTTCACTTGTGCTGTTCATCAGTGCTTTGGATACTTCAAGCTGGATTGAGAGGCACCATCAGTAGGTTTGGGAACATGGAAGGATTCAGTTCACAAGAAGTATTTTTGTGGAAATACCATTTCCTATCTAGCATCCAAACATAGCAGAGCCAGAACCTGCGTGTTTTCTGGTCTGTTATCATGGTAGAATATGTATCCTTGGCGCAGACAGCAAAATAGAAGGCAAATACACAAAGTTCTTTCTGGTCTTTTGTTATAAATTAGAAAGCAGCAAGAACATCCTTCTCTGTTTGATTTTAAAAGCTTTCTTTACAGATCACACTCAACATAGTCAGTACACAGCTCTATACCACATTGAATTACCACTGAGCAAAAGGAGACAAGAAAAGCAACAGTTAGAAAAGAAAGTGTAGTTGGAGGCCCTGATGTGTACCACTGTACAATTTAACATTTGAGCATGTATGGAATCAGAGCTCCGTATTTATCTTATGATGGTCAGACTGATCCAAGCAACTGATACATGTTTTATACCCTGTGATGACAGCAGATCTTCCCTCCAAGGGTGAAGCTGAACAATCAAATCGACCAGAAGGTAGTGTTCCATGTAGTAGGGTACCCAACCTTGGTAATGACAATTCCAAGCAAAGTGAAGCAGAGATCACTTCCTCAAATGGATGAAGTCTGGTAGGAATAGCACTGAAACAAGTAAAACCACTACTTCAGTGGCCTTTCAGGGGTAAAAGATTTCAAGATTAATGGACTGACTCCTAATGTAACAAATTCACCACTCAGGAGCTCTGCTCTAGGATGTCACTATTCAGTTTAGTATTGAAACTTGTCTCACTCTGCTACAGACATTGAACCCTTTCATAGTGGCAGGGAAAGGAGCCATACATATTTCTGTATTTCAGAGTATTATTACTTCCAGGCACAGATTTTATCATATTATGATTTCATTTTTGGAAATTTCATTATTTTCTCCATTTCTTACTGTGGCTTATACAATGGCCTAATTAGCTATGAGATCTGGGTCTCTAATCCTGTGCCTTGATTATTCTGCTACAAATGAGAGAAAGAATGAGAAACCCGATTATAGCAGGGTCTTCTATAGGGAAGGAACAAAAGGATCCATCCACACAAGAACTTCATAAACCCAACTAAAATCTTCATTTCTTATTCTGCCTGTGGAATAATAGCATGTGCATTTGGGAAACAATATAATTCAAAACAAGGACTGTATGATTTATTAATTATACTAAGAAGAAAAAAATGTTTTCTACCAGTGGCCATGACCTTGTAAAGGACCTTCAAATTCTGTTATGCACCTCTTTCCACACTCATCTTCGGGAACTCGAGCATCCTAGATTTGCAGTACTTGCTATATTTGCAAAGGAGATAATCAGCAAAATTCCCACTGAAGGATATAACACAGGTGCGTCTTACATACTATTGTACATGCAGGCATATTCTAGTGTGATTCTAAAAGTACCAAGTTTTTTATCAGTACAGTTTTACTGGATATAGATACTGGCCATAAGGCAAGAAAACAGTATATAATAACAAAATTACAGTTTTAATTTTGCACTTGAGCCTACAAAGACGAAGAGGAGGCCACAGAGTTCTGCTTGGCTGCCACAGGCACCAGGGGTGCTTCAGAAAAGTTGTGTGCTGAGGGGCTCACCAGCA
>WUAM01000287.1:46036522-46051766 GCA_024336885.1 Actenoides hombroni
TGGACTTGCAGTTTTAATATTTACATGCCTTGGTTTTCCTTGCCTTCAGGAGAAGGAAAATACTGTGTAGAGGTGCCGTTAATTCATTGATATTTGTACTACACTGAAATGCTATAGAAAAATGCTTGCTGGGAAAAGATTGTGGGAAAATCCATAGTTAATGTAGGTTTTTCAAAGTGTGTGATACATAAAGGCTCAGACTGACTAGTGATAATAAAAGAAATAGAAGTTTTTCAGTTTGTTTACGGAACACCATATGCCCCGCTGTACTGACTGAGTATTTTTTCCTAGAAAGGAACATATTTGTGTTGTATTCTATTTCCTATGGGTTCTGGTAGTAGATTGATACTAGGATACATATATTTTAGTATGAGCAAGGTTGTGAGTTTTCATGGGTTTTGTTCTTGAAATCACTTGGGGTAAATTCTCAGCATTCTTCCCTCTACAGAATTTAAAATAGATGAGTGGATTTAGTAAGTTCTGAAAATGGAGTCATAATGGAGAAGAGGTACACAAGCTTAACTATAGTCAGGAATGTTGCTCACTGTTATAAGCCACTGTGAGCAGCTTGCGCACATTGAGTTCAGAGAACTCAAAGAGTTATGTTAGTAACTCGGGACACATGTGAGGGGAAATAACAAAATGGATGGAAATTGAAAAGGTGTTTACCTCAGGAAAGCTGATGCAGAGAGGTAACCTGAAAGAAACGACCTCATCTGTGTAAAAGTCTGTAATCTCTCTTTCTGAATGCAAAAAAAGGTGTATCATGAATTCAGGAGTGTGATTAAAACTGAAGTGCTTTTTCATATGGTATGTAATGACATTACGGAGAAATTTTTCACTGAAGTTTCTTGAGGCTACTTGCTATCCAGATTAAACAATTAAAGCTTAAGATTTTATCTTAAACTTTATACTCCAGGTCTCTTAACTATTTCAGATTTGAATGTGCTGTCAAGTATCTCAAATCTTATACCTGATTTGGTTCCTGCACTTTTCCTTGATGCATTACCTGAACATCTGGTTTGCTCTTAATCCTGTCAGGTTTTGCATGTATGGTCCTTATGGTTATCCACATTTTTTTTGTCTCTGTGTAGCATTACTATAGTTAATTTTGATGCAATGAATTAAGACCATTTTGAATTCAGTGTGGAGCAGAGACAAGCTTATTAGATTCACTGTTTTAGAATATATGTGCAAATCCAAGGTTTCAGTTTAGAGCTATTCAGAAAGTTTGACTTACCTTTACTAAGTTGTGAATCTGTACCAAGTGAAAATTGTGAAGCATCATCACAGAAGTGTCTTGAGGTTTAATGTGATTTTTATCACTTACATAACTGCTTTTTGTCCATAGGTCTTAGAATTGTATTTCTTAAGTGTGTCCAGGTGGTAGCTTGATTTCTTCCACTTGAAGTCATTGGTTCTAGTTTGGAATTAATTTTTAAGTATGGCTAGAAGTCACTGGAACCTCTGTCCTTTCCCCTCCTCCCTCTCTCCAGTTCATTCTGAGGATGTAGTTTGAATGAGTGTTAGGGGGAGGATGGACTTGTTTGATGCAATTTTTTATCTTTTGAATGTTCAAATATTTGAATAATTTTTTTAGGATTAGTTTATGATTTGCCTTTGTGCAAAAATTCCTCTTTTTACTGTCCAGTTGTCACCCTGCAGTGAATTCCATGAGTGTTAATTCTATCATGATTGCTTTATGTGGACCTCCTAGGAGAATTTCTCTGAAAACCACTCCATTTTCAGTTGCTAGAGACCTGGATAAAACTTTATTACAATTAAACAGGGAACATGGACACATGAGACTGTGATGTTTCTCCCATTCAAACGTGGGCTAGTAGGTAAAGGTTTTATGTCTTGCTGGAAGACACTCAGGAAAGTCTCCTAAATTAGGAATTAGTGGTCTGGTACTCTGTTATAGTTTTATAGATGCAGGTCCACTATTGCAAATCTTTGACTCATTGGGAGATTTCAGTGACATATGCTGTTTGTAGCTGTCACTTCATACAGCTTCCTTATAGCATTTTTAATTTATTTCCATATTCACACAGTTTTCGACATTTTTATCAAAATACTTTTGATCCTGCTTGACATTTGATTTGGATTATCCCACTGACAAAATCCATCTGAAGAAAGACATTAGTGTAAAAAATGAATCATTTTAACAAAAAATATATTGCAAAAGTTAAGATAAAGCAACACACAGAGGTTTTTTTAAAAATAGTAACTCTTTTTTTTCTTTTTTCTTTTTTCTTTTTTTTTTCTCCTTACCTCAGGTCAGATTTGGTCTTCCCCCATCACTTCTGCCACTTCCTGGTGCCAGATTCTTTTTGGGAGGCAATGTTTCTTGTCTTGACTGACAAGAGGTGCTGTCTCTGGTAGGATAAATTATCTTGTTTTCCTTACTTTTATCTTTGATCTCTTATCTTTCACCATCTTATTTCCTTGTCATTGTTCTTTCTTTCCCTTGCTGTGTTCCCCCTCTCCTACTTTTCACCTTAGAGTGCTCTAGGGTGGGATGTTCAAAAAAACCTGGGGAAGCTGTAGACCCATGTTGGGTTCAAATGCAACAGGAGTTTAATGCCTGCCTCTGTAAGCTGCTTTGAAAAGCAAAGGTCTGGTGTTTCTTGGTAGCCCAATTAGCCCTCACTTATCTCAGAAAATAGCTATTGCTGAAAATGTTTTTCAGGCAGCAATTTCTCCGACCTGTTACAGAAATGAATTTCTCTTTTTGGCTTTGTTTGTTAGATGAGACAGGGGGTGTTAGTATAGGAAATTTTACTTACTAGTCTAGATTGACTGATGGATTCTTTAATTATTTCTTGAGGAGAGACATTGTTTACAAAAGTCTTCAGTAACAGTTGGTTCTAGTGTAAATAGTATTTAAGGTCTGACTTCTGTTAACTTATTGATACTAAAGCAGCCAGTATTCTTGACTGGAGGTGATTACTATTGGCTAACTCCCTTAGACTGTATGTACCCTAAAAAATTGAAAGCATGAAGTGAAGTCTTTATGTATAAATAGTGTAGAAATGTTCATGCGTTACTGTGACAGACGGGAGAAAACAGTTTGAGAATATCAGTATTATAGGATTGTAATTTAAAACCTATTTCTGAACAAATTCTGCACCTCTGCAGGCCAATGGAGTTGCTCTCCTGATGCTTGATAATATCGGAGGAATTTTGTGGCAGTTTCTGGAAGTAAACACCTGGATGTGTGTGTAGAACACCATTAGAATTACTTGGAGGCTGAATAGAGGCATTCTGGAGGTGGCTGGTTAGAGAGCAGTGCTACGAGATGTTAAACAGGTGATACTCTTTGGGTACCTATATCAAGTATCCTAGCTCCAGCAGTGATAAATCATACAAGATTTTCATGGTCAGAAATGCGTTAGGATATAGTCATGTAAGGACTTCTTGGGTGATTGTCAGTAGCATCTACCTTTGCTTCCAAATGAATAATTCTAGTAAGAAACAGTGTTCAGTTTTACTGGTAATATATTTTTTGCATAACTTAACAGTTTAAGTGTATATTAGCTGTACATGTTTTTAAATCATTGTTCACCTGGAATGGATTTGAAACTGCTGAGAGTCTGACTAGAAACCTTGGTTGGTTGGACTTTCTTTTGTAATAGTTAGAATGAGATTTGCTCTGAAGAAATCTCTGGTTTGGGTACAAGGGCTTGTCTGTGCTCAGGATACCACCACCTCAGTTTCACTTCAACAAAGTAGATGTTTTGAATTATAGCAAATATTTGCATATGCTTTTAATATAGGCAGGAATGATGAGATGTACACTAAACACCATTTGTGGTAGGCACAGGTATCATGTGTATATGAGTATGCAAGATGAGGTGTGCATTGTCTCTGCAAGTGGAAAATTTCTGTGGTGAGAACCAGCTTGTGATGCACTGCTGAAACAGGGTCTGTGAGAGCAGCTTCACCAAGAGTAATAGTGGTGGAACGCAGGTCAGAACGGGACACCCATAGTTCTGTGACTGCCATTTCCAAAGTGTCTTCTGACTTTATTGCTTTACTTTCCAAGAGTAAATAAGGCCACTAACTTCAGTGCCTGAATTATTGTTGTTACTGTTTTTCACACCTAAACCTATCTGTGGGAAGTGAGGTAAGACTGGGAAAGAGAATTCAGGATGCCCTTGAAGACAGACACCTAAGCTTTGCAAAAGAAAGCTCTGCATTCTCTGTGGCTTACTATGTTATTACTAAACTTTTTTCAGTCTAGATGTGTGTAAGATAGCCCATATGATCTTCATTCCATACCCATCTCTTGATACCATTTGTACTGCTCTGATGACAGTGTCACTAGGTGTAGTTTGATCTCTGTACTGATGCAAGTTGGTTACTTTTGCTGTAACCCTCTTTAGCTTGGAGGAGACTGAGGGGTGACCTCATTAATGTTCATAAATACATAAAGGGCGAGTGTCAGGGAGATGGAGCCAGGCTCTTCTCTGTTATGTCCAATGACAGGACAAGGGGCAATAGGTGTAAGCTGGAGCATAAGAGGTTCCACAGAAACATAAGGAAAGACTTTTTCACTGTGAGGGTGATGGAACTCTGGAACAGGCTACCCAGAGGAGTTGTGGTGTCTTCTTCTCTGGAGACATTTAAAATCCGCATGGACACGTTCCTGTGTGACCTGTTGTAGGTGGTCCTGCTCTCGCAGGGGGGTTGGACGCAATGAGGTCCCTTCCAACTCTTAACATTCTGTGATTCTTTGACTCTTTTCAGTGGTGCCTAGTGACAAGACAAGGAGCCCAGGAGGTTCCACTGAAATATGAGGAGAAACTTCTATACTGTGAGGGTGATGAAGCACTGGAACAGGCTGCCTAGAGATGTTGTGGGATCTTCTCTGGAGATACTTGAAACCTGCCTGTTTGCAATCCTGTGTAATGTGCTCTAAGCAAACCTTCTTTGATGAGGTGGGAGTGGGGGGTAAGGGGAGTGGACTAGATGATCTCTAGAGGTCCCTTCCAACTCCAAAGACTCTGTGATTATCCATCGCTTAAGTATTGGAGTCAGTTACTGGGAGGTGTCATTCTCACTGCACCTCAAAGCTCAGTTAATATTTAGTTCCTGGAAGCATTAGGAATTCAAGGAAAGTGACCAGAAAGCTGAAGGAGTGGATTGTTGAGAATTAAATGCCAGAATACAGTTATCTAGCCAGGAATAAAGTACTCTGGGGTGATAATTGATTGAAATGCAGGACTCCAGAGTTTGGCTTTCAGGAATACCATGATGTATTTTTTTCAGAGCAAATATTTCACGGTAGCAGCTGATGAATAATCTTTGTAGGCCTTGCATTAAACATGTGTTGGACTGCTTCCAAATTTATTTTTCTGTTCTTCTAATGTCCATATTCACAAATTAATGCTTTTGAAGAAAGTAAACACTTCCTTAACTTGTGTCGTATGATATTAGATTAAACGTCCTTAATATGTAGGATGATACTGCCTGCACAGTCTTTCATGGTGCTAAGCATCTGGAGATCTTGGCAGTGTATAGCAACTGTAAGGGTCCATACTGTAGTTTCTTCCAGCTAATTCAGGAATTCTAGAGAAGCTGCTGGAACTCTGAGAAATGTCTCAGAAATGAGAAACTACAGAGGAAACACTTTGAATGATCTGATGACCTATATCGAGATGAAGCAGACATTACGGGGTGAAGAAGACTAGAGAAGTTGTGTGTAAGTAATAGGATTGTGAATCATTTTGTCTTCATCCTGCAGCAGATGAAAGGCTTATTCTAATTGCACACAAGTAAAATGGACTCACTCTGGGCTGTACCATAGGCTCTAAGCTGCTGTGTGTGATTCTGTTACCTGTACTAGAAGATGTCTGTAAATCCAAAAAAAAGCCTCAAAACTTTACCTGTAAAATGTGGTTTATGTGCACAGTATTTCAGGTGCAGTGTCATACCTCTTTCTTCCTGAAAAATTAATGTACAATTGTGAAGTTTGGGAAGGTAAGAGGTACTGAATTGCTTCTGAACTTCATTGCTCTGCTGAGAGATGTATAGTGAAGTAAGGTAGCTGCCAGGTCTAGCACATGCAGAGGAGTCTACAAGTAGTTAATGCCTACTGTTTCCTGTAAGAGCTGGTGTGTTTTAACAGTCAACAGAGAGCTCAGAAAACCTGTTAAAATAATGGCTGGCTTAAAGTTGTACCAAGAATGTGGACATTCTCTTTCTACTAAATGGGCAGAAGGTCTCTCCCTGCTCCTCAGTGACACCACCTTGAAGATTGCCAAGGTAGATGGATAAAAGTTTCACAGTCATACCCAGCCTTGGTTATGGTTATCTGTAGACTAGAAGACTGTGCTATTTTTGTGATAAAACTGGTTGCATGTTTGACATGCATTCCCAAACCAAACTTGAGAATCCAACACAGTGTGCAGTGAGGCAGTCTTAAAAAATATTTGTGTTTACAGAAGGTACTAACTATAGAAAAAGGAAGCATGAGGGTGAGTAGTTTTGTTCATAAATATCTGAGAACTTGAAATAGCTCAGCCGTTTAGTGGGCAAAAACTACCTTACTGTGTAAAATTCAGGCAGACTCCAGAGGGAAATGGAAAACAGAGCTTATAAGCTAGTTTAAAAATGTAAAGAAAAAGTTGTGAGTTATTGGTATTACGTCTGTGCACTCTGCGGCACTATGTGCTTCCAAGGTGCAGGAAATGAGGTAAAATTGAAAATATCTCTGGTGTTTCTGCCTTCTCTAGTTTAATTATCTAGGTGTTTTCAGTAGTATGTTTATATTATAGCACTCTTTTTTTTCCCTTTTTTTTCTGATAGGCAGATAATTTGAAAACTGCTTTCAGTGAAGATCTATCAGATCTATCAGTACAGTCGATTTTTCACTTATCCTTAAAATACTGTTTCATGCGTTTTGTAATTGCATCATGGCATCTAAGCCCATAGTAAGGAGTAGTGAGATCTAGTGGGTTTTGATCTCCCTCTTGTTTCTCAAAGTACAAAGTGAGGTATGTTTATCTGTTTTGATAAAATGCTGCATGAGGCACCTACTTTGTTCTTGTAGTTTAGCAAATAAACATCTCTATAAATTACTATTTGTTATTTTCATTTGGAAAAACATCTTTTTTTGTTAAAGCTCAATTTCCAAGTTTTTAGAACTCTGTGGGAAATAAGATTGGGTTGTTTGTTTTTTTTCTTTTTAGTTGTTGCTCAATCATTAGATTAGGTTCCTGTACTAAGTATTCCTCTGCAACTGTAAGGTTCAGACTGATTTCATCTGGCTGTTGACCATTTGTGCAAATGCAGCCTTCCAAATGTTTTTGAGGTTGTCTAATTCTGAGTGTTGTCTTCTAGAGCAAGGCTGAATGACACTGTCTCCTATTCAGAGTAGGACTGAGGGATAGCAGAAGGCTTTTGTCTGAACTAAGGTGTTTTGGTACCTTTCTGACTCTTGTGGTGCAAGTCAGAGTGCTTGGCAGTTTTGCTCATAAAAAATAATACGAGGCTTTGAGACATCCAAGTTTTGGCACGATGGAAGAAATCTTTTTTTTTTCTTTATTTTGCTTTTTAGTGTTTCTACCTGCAACAAAACAGTTACATTGAAACTGCAGTGATTGGTTTGTTCAGAGTTGTTTCCCCTCCAACTGAAAATAAGTACTCTACATACTGACCTTAATGTACCTTCAGTTTCCATATGGATAAAAAATAGTGATTGCTTTTTCTCTTTACAATTGTAGGTGGCTGCTTTCAGTTCTATGAATATAAATGAATATTCCCTTACTGTTCTGAAATGCCTTGATATGATTGGGATTTTATGGCAACATAATAGTGAAGCTGATGAACTTAATTTTATGTTTTCTACAATAAATCAATCCCTTGTTAGCTGGTTTGACAGATTTGTACTCTTTTTTTCTTTTCTTTCTTTTCATACTTGACCCAAGTGATGCTTTCCTTTTTAGTGCGTTGGATAAAAAATGTGTAGTGTTTTTCCTAAGACTCACATTTATTTTGAGGACAGATTTGAACAGAAATATTTTTTTAAAGCACTTTTTTTAACTTAAAAAAAGCTCTTATTTGAGAGATTGAGTTGACTACAGTAAAAAGACTAAGTACTGAAGATTCATAAACTGTAAATATGTGATGGCTGTTAAGTGTTTAGTGATTGAAAGCTATTGAGGAAAATGATCTGAATAGTTATGATGATTTTAACTTATTCTGAAAAGTATGTTGGATATATGTGTAAAAGATAAGTGGAGCCATCAGGAAAGTGTTCAGAAGGTAATACTCCGATCATCTTTGATTCTTTATGGTATAAGATAAAAAGAAAAAAGAAACTACAAGTAATAAAGTTAAATGAAACTCTTCCTAATGAGAAAAAGAGAAGGGAAGGCATTTGGTATGGCCTAGCTACCAATCCAGGGAGTGTATGAGCAACCAGCAAAGAAGTATGTGCCATGGAGAATCTGTAAGAAGGGGAGAAAGGAGTAAAATAAACTCAAACCCTGACCAGAGTAGGCATAAAACTTCCTTTGGCTTGCTGCATTTGCCACAGAACTTTTCTGGTGAGGGTGAAGAGAGCCTGTCGAGTTTTAAAGTGTTCTTGTGCTCTGTGAATTTAGATGTGTGATAGGGAGGAGTTTTGGTATAGCTGCCTGCTTTGTATCAGACATTGCTGTTTTCTTTAGTGGAGAGCCGCTTGTTCTTGTTTCCCTCCATCTCCCAGCTGCTTTCTGAATGTGTTTTCCTGACACGAAAAGTCTGTGCCTTTACAGACCACCTTGTGCAACTCTTTACTGTAAGTCTTAGTTCTCATGAGTCATGTTGTAATCAAAAGGCATTATTACAACAGCTGGAACACTTGCTGCATGAAAACTTTTTGTCTTTCACTTCTAGCTCTATGGTTGCCCAGTCAGTACTGCCTGCTTCCTACGTTACTGCCTGTGCTAAATCTTGCCTCTTTTCTGCGCTGCAGGGAAGAAGAGCTCGCCACATTTGCCTGTTTGCGAAATGCCTAAAGTCAGGAGTGAGTCTCGTGGTGGCATACGACTCGGTTCTCTCCCATGCCTGACAGGAGATGCATCTTGTTCCCCTTGTTTTTCCTTTTGCCACTCAAATAACACATTAAACCAAATTATGTAAAGGTTTATTTTCTGAGAAGACTGCCTCTTAATTGTTGCAGGGCTCAGTGAAAAAGTACCAGTTCTGCTTAATTTGTGTTTAGGATTTCTCAATGTTTCTTCATGTTTCTTACACCTCTAAAACTCCTCTGTGTGTGATGTTCTTCCCTTTCATCCCAGTAGTTTTTCAGTTCGTGTTGTCCTGAACTGCATATTTCTGTTGTCTCTTTAGTCCTGAAAGAAACTCCAGAACCTGGTCCTGGCCTATTAAATGAGAAAATTTGCCATTGATTTTACTAGATAACAGAATTTAGCCCAGTGCTGCCAGTGTTATTTTCTTTTCCTGGCACTGTTAACAGCTTCTGCACTTTAAGTATTTTGTGTTAATAGAATTCACACACTATTTGCCATTTTCCAGATTAACTGAGTTGTTAAATAAGATCATGTCTGTTGCCAGTTCCCTTTGCTGCCACATTGCAAACTTTCTGTGCTCTGATAAATGTGTTACAATTTGTCTAATTTTTAATCTGTTTACAGTACCATAGCAGGCTTTCATGCTGTGATATTTTTGATGGTCAACTTAAATTGTATTAATTGAATCATAGAATCATATTTGGTTGGAAGAGGCCTTTAAGATCATTGAGTGCAACTATTAATCCAACACTACGAAGTCCACCACTAAACCATGTCCCTTAGCACCACATCTACACGTCTTTTAAATAACTCCAGGGATGGTGAATCCACCACTTTCCTGGACAGCATGTTCCAGTTATTTACAGCCCTTCCAGAGAAGCAATTTTTCCTATTATCCAATGTCTCCTGGCGCAATTTGAGGCCATTTCCTCGTGTCCCATCGCTTGTTCCTTAGGAGAACAGACTTGAACCCCCCACCTTGCTACAACCACTTTTCAAGTAGTGGTAGAGAGCAAGGAGGTCTCCCCTCAGCCGCCTTTTCTGCAGACTGAACAACCCCAGTTTCCTCAGCTGCTCCTCATAAAACTTATTCTAGAAGGCCAATCAGGATCTTCATTGCCCTTCTTTGGATACACTCCAGCACCTCAGTGTCTTCCCTTGTAGTGAGGGGTCCAAAACTACAGACAGTATTCAAGGTGTGGCCTCAGCAGTGCTGGGTACAGAGGGACAATCACTCCCCTAGTTCTTCTGGCCACACTATTTCTGATCCAGGCCAGGATGCTGTTGGCTTTTTTGGCCCCCTGGGCACACTGCTGGCTCATATTCAGTCAGCTATCAATCAAAACTTGCAGGTCCTTTTCTGCTGAGCAGCTTTCCAGCCACTCTTCCCCAAGCCTGTAGCATTGCCTGGGGTTGTTGTGACCCAAGAGCAGGACGCTGCAATTGGCCTTGTTGAACGTCGGCCTTGGCCCATCCATCCAGGCTGTCAGATCCCTCTGTAGAGCCTTCCTACCTTCAAAGGGATCAACACACCCATTCAACTTGGTGTTGTCTACAAACTTACTGAGGGGGCACTTGATCCCCTCGTCCAGATCATTGATAAAGGCATTAATACTGGGCCCTGGAGAACACCATTTGTGATCAGCCACCAACTGGATATACTCCATTCACCACCACTCTCTGGGCCAGTTTTTTACTCAGTGAAGAGCTGCCATGAGCAGCCAGTTTCCCTGGAGAATGCTATGGAAAATCATTTTCTACAACAAACTTCACTGTCAACACCTTGACCATCCTGTCCTTTTAATGCCTCTGCCTCTACCTGCTCATTTGCTGTACACTCCCAAACACAGAATGGTGTTCTAACATACAAAACACCCTGAAGGAGGCAAGGGTGGTATAGAGTAGATGATATTCAGCTATGTAGTTACACAATGCAGATATTCAAAGAAGGTTGAATTAGTCCTATCTGTGCAGGCAAATACTGGCACAACCTAACACCTGAGTGCTGTTCTGCAAATCTGCTGTATCCATCAGCCTCTTGAATAGAGTAACACTTTTTAGATTACATCACTATTCCCTTTTTGTACTTAACAGTAGCTGAAGTAACAACAATAAAGATGCAACTATAAGTCATGACACTCGTAACTCTTCCTCAAATGTTACCAGTACTGTAAACATGCAAAGGTATTTGAAAAGGTTTCTTATTATTTAATGTGAATGCATTTTATCTGTTCAGTACTGCTCAAGCAACTTCTGTCTTTATCTAAACCTCCCCCAAATCCCTTCTAGTCACCGTTAGTTGAAACATTTAGTACAGAGAGTAATTTCATGGCTTTTCAACCCCACCCAATAATGTTAAAAGTATCACTGTTCTGTTCCAGTTTTTCTGTTTAAGATACTAGTTAACACCTCAACTCTGTTCCTTTAGATCTAGTTGGTTTTTTTTCCTTTTTCCCCAAAGAATATCTAATCCATGACATTACTTATTATAACAAACTCAAGAGAAAAAATGGTCTCTTTTTACATGTTTTTGAAGGACCTTCTTCACAGCATCTGCAGGTACAGAAGCATACTGGTTCACACACAGCATGTTTGCTAAAGCATCACAGACAGAAACTTTTTTTTTTTAATTAAAACCTAGCTTCCTCAAACCCAGTATCTTAGCAGTTAAAATATGACTGATGTGTCCAGTTCTTTTTATTAAATGATGATTCAGTTTCTTACTGAAAGCAAACAACAGTTTAATAGTAAAGCAATTAATGTGTTCCAAATTTCTAATAGCATTTGCAGCTGTTTACATTTACCATTAATATTTTGTGTCCTAGACACAGCTCTTGCTAATTAAATGATCACACTAACTCATTTTCAGATACTGCACTACACCTGTAATTATATGCATCAATATGGTTAACAGAGTAAAACTAACAACAGTATGAAATACTTTACATAAACACTTAGAAAATGCTTTGTCAGAGTCAAATATTTGTGCAAATTCAAAAAAATTCACTGGTTTATGTTACACATACAACTTACTCTGGAGTTATTTTCTATAAAACAGATCACAGTTGCAGCAACATATGAAAGAACCTGTGCTTATTCTGTATTGTGGAATAACAAAATTCCACGTTCGGAGAAAACATAAGCAAATTATTAAACTGCATCAGAATGCAAAAAGTTACGACTGGTCTCACAGATACATGTTTCATTATTAAAAGCAACACTTCACTAACACACTATTTTGAGTACTTCCTGTAAAAATATGTAGTCTTGTTACCTCAATTAAGGCTTTACATGCAAAAACAGATTAATTCTGCATTTTTGCAGAAATTTTATAACAGACACTGTGCGAAATATTAAACCGCCAAGCTTTTTCTTCTTAACAGAAGCTGGTAGGACTCTTCTGCAGCTCAAGTATGACACAGATATTGCATAATTACGAGGGACAGAAATTACCCTTGCTTTTAATGTCTTCATAAAGTCTCAGAATAAAGTTTTATTTATGTTTGTGTCATGACCATAGAGAAATCTTCATCAGCCCAGACTCTTCATCTGTACATTGTATAGCTAGAACACTGGAGCTAACAATACCCTTACATTAGCTGTAAAAACTACCTACCTGCTCCTTGTAGTCTACCAAATATTAGACCACCACATACTCCTCAACAGAAGGACTAACCCAGAGAAACACACTTTGTCGCTCCTATACGGGGAGCAACACGAAATTCAAGAACAGGGGATGACCTCATATTGCTTTCTGGAAAACCAAAGGTAGGGAAGAGCTAGTTTCTCAACATCAAATCACAGAACAAAAATTGTTTTGAAAAATTAGAAGCAACTAGCGATAGCAAGAGGTGAATAAACACTAATAGCTACTGTTGACAGTATTACCAAAGTCTCTTAGACACTGAATGGACATTTCAAGGAAGGGCAACAGTGATTTAAGTTCTAATTGTGTCCATTTCCCTGAGTTCAGGAGAAACATGAGCCCAGAGCTCATGTGTGAAAAGAGAGCACAACAGAAAGGCAGGCCGTGGTCAGACTTTTTCTGAAGGATAATTTTATTTTTTTTTCTGTGAACAACCGATTGTATTTTATGGATTATTAAACCAAAGAACACAGTCAAGAAACCAGGATGGAAAGTAAGCTTTAAATCTGCATCAGATGCTTCACAGCCTATTTAAAATCCCAAGACTTCGGAACTCCAACTTCAACATTTACCCTTCCAGAGACATCCTTTCCCATCATAAAACTGGTACAGCATCCAGATTCTGTCAGAAGCAATCAGTAAGTCTTGTTTACAACTTTGAGGATGAATCGTTTTAAAGAAACACATGGAAAAGACATAACTTACTAAACATGATCAAGCTTGCTTTTTCTTTATATCATATTCTTCCAAGACAGCCCTTCCCCAACTAATCCCATTGGATCAAAAATTGTGAGCTGTGAATGACACCATACAGGTCTGAAACAAGAATTACTTTTTTTTTTTACTGTTTCATTTCTAAGGACTTCCAGATTTCTAACAAAATTACATCTCCAAACTTCTTATCCATGAAGTTGTTAAAGCATGCCTCCCATACTGAGTTATTCTAACTATGTAACTAAAGTTGACTAAAACCATCTAAAGTGTGAAAAGGAGAAACACCAAGAAATAAAGGTCAGAGAGGTTTTTAACAAAAATCTATCACAAGGATACAGCGACATGTCATTTTTAACCTCACAATGTTCTTATGGTTTTACTTACGCACAAATACCTGAGAAGTTTATATCCACAATACCAAATTAACAAAACTCACACTTACTTATCAGGAAAAACAGACAACTAATTCCATTTTTTCTAACTAGGCATGTCTAGAAAGAAAAATTAGCAATGAATCTGCATCAGAAATATTATTATTAATTAAAAAATAATTAAGCCTGGTTTCATTAACAGTCACTCCTAAAAATATCAACAAATATCCAAGCAAGGGACTGTAATTTTCCCTTCTATGAACAGCATCTAACACACAACAGAGAAATTTGTGATATAGCCTCCATCAGAAACAGAAGGAAACCTACTTTCAAATTTTCTATGTTCTTAAAATGCCACTCCAGGACTGAAATGTCTTTTTAGCAAACATCACCTTTTATAACAGTCCACACACACTGAAAAACGCTAAAGAATAGCACAGGATATCACTTCCGTAATTTTAAACCAAGCTTGTATTCTACTACTGTAAAGAGAGTATCATGGTTACATGCATCACAGGAGAGACTTACAGACTGCATAATCCCACAAAGTCACTAACAACTTTGTGGTCAATGCTCCTTTCATTCACTACTGTTAGGAACTACATCTTTAACTATGAAGAAATCCAGTAACTCCACCCTCTTGGAAAAACATATATTGGCGGGGGGAGGACTCAGTATTAAAAAAAAGAGGATACAGGGAAAACAATTCTTTTATACAGCAGAGCACAAACAGGAAGCTTGCAAAATATTATGACAGCATACTGAAAATCCAACGTATATACCATTGTCCAGCACCAAGCTACCAACTAGAAGCCAGCATAATTATCTACCAATACTGAACTCTCCTGTAACACTTCTGTCAAAACATTTTAAGATTGGATAAAACAGAAATGTGAAATTAGGCAAGAAAGAAAATGGAGACAGGTGCTGAATTAAGTTCCTAACATGGCAGAAAGTTATCCTTCCTCAGGTGACAAACTCTGGCTTTACAGAGTATTTTATCACTACTCCAAGCACCTTACCCACTAGTAAGAAAGGGCAGGAGAAAAAAAAAAATCAAGCAACTTTCTCTCCTGCTTTCACGCTCCCATCTTCTTCATGTAAAAATTCCTTTCTTAGCTTCCAGCTCTCTCTCCATCCTGCTCCTCTTGACTAATGCCGAACTATCCGCTGAAGTCAACCACGGCAGTAAGCACAGCGGGGCTAGGGCAAACACACAAAACACGTTTCTTTGGTGGCCTCTCAAAACATGCCACTACATCAGCACTGGTTTCCTCTGCCACGCAGGAAAACAGAAAACAGGCAGCTCCCGGAGCCACGAGCACACAAGCTACCCCTTGGCAGGGCCACGCAGTCTTCCCGCACACCTCTTCTTTGCCAGGCTCCGTGCTGGGGCCCGGTTCCTCTGCCCGCCCGCTGGGCGCGACCCCGGTACCACGCGGGACCTCCCTCCAAGCCCCTTCTCCGCACTCTCCGGGGTTGCCAGGCCG
>WUAM01000287.1:46063108-46073268 GCA_024336885.1 Actenoides hombroni
GGGAACTACAGGCCTGTCAGTCTGACCTAGGTGCCAGAGAAGTTCATGGAGCAGATCATCTTGAGTGCCATCATGAGGCACATACAGGACATCCAAGGGTTCAGGCGCAGTCAGCATGGGTTTATGAAAGGCAGGTCCCGCTTGAGTAACCTGATCTATGACAAGGTGACCCACTTAGTGGATGAGGGAAAGGCTGTGGATGTTGTCTGCCTGGACTTCAGTAAAGCTTTTGACACCATTTCCCACAGCATTCTCCTGGAGGAACTAGCTGCTCACAGCTTGGACAGGTGTGTGCTGCTTTGGGTGAAAAAAGTGGATGGATAGCCAGGCCCAGAGAATGGTGGTGAATGGAGTTGAATCCAGTTGGTGGCCAGTCACAAGTGGTGCTCCCCAGGGCTCAGTATTGCTTAATATCTTTATCAATGATCAGCAGTTTTGCAGGTGACACCAAGTTGGGCAAGTTTGTTGATCTTCTTCAAGGTAGAGAGGCTCTACAGAGGGATCTGGCCAGGCTGGATCGATGGGCTCAGGCCAGTGGTATGGGGTTCAACAGGGGCAAGTGACAGGTCAATAGCCACCTGAATATGAGCCAGCAGTGTGCCCAGGTGGCCAGAAGGCCAACAGCATCTTGGCTTGTATGAGAAATAGTGTGGACAGCAGGACTAGGGAAGCGATTATCCCCCTGTACTCAGCACTGGTGAGGCCACATCTCAAATACTGGGTTCACTTTTGGACTCCTCACTCCAAGAAGGACATTGAGGTGCTGGAGTGTGTGCTGGTGAAGGATCTAGAGCACAAGTCTTGTGAGGAGTGGCTGAGGGCACTGGGGTTGTTTAGCCTGGAGAAAAGGAGGCTAAGGGGAGACCTTATTGCTCTCTACAACCACCTGAAAGGAGGTTTTAGGAAGGTGGATGTCAATCTGTTCTCCCATGTAACAAGTAATAGGATAAGAGGTGCATTCGGACTGGAACATGTTGATCCGTCATTGTTGCCCTCCGGCACACCACCAACTGTTGTTGCACTGCGCCAGAGCACAGGTACCCGCTCCCACGTCTGGAATGTGCAGATGCACGGGGGAATCAGGCAGTCAGCCAGACTTAGCCAGCTCCTTGTGGTCCGGTGAGCAATATCAAGAACCAAACAATGAAAGGTCATCTCAAGGACAGGACAAGGAAGCTGAAGATTGATGAAGTAACGACCACCAGAGGCGCCCCAAGACCCCCATGCATGCGCAACAGGGGGGATGACCGCTGTTAGCCACTGTGGGTGGAGTAATACTGTTCAACCTCTGTGTACGTGCTGGCCACCGTGCACTGACAGTGGAGCAGTTTCCACACCACCCCCCCCACTCCCCGCCAGGAGAGCTATAAGTAGCCCGCTGCAGCGGGGAGACAAGGAGGTCGGCCTGATGCACAACTTGATGCACAACTTGATCCAGGGAACGCCCTGCAGAAGGCATTAGGACATACCGACTCCCCTTCCAGAACACCGCGCTATGTGCCCTCCTCCTGCTCCGCGTTTGTCTACCACCTTGGGGTCAGTATGTTGTAGTGGGTCTGGCTGAGCTGCTTTTCCCCACCCAGCCCTCATGCTGCAGTACTGGGAGCTGAAGGGTGTTGATAACACACCCGTGTTATGACTGCCAGTGCTCACACGGCACCAGAGGCTGGGGAGGGGGCAAGATGGGGGAGGGGATACAGCCGACCTGAGCTGACCATATGACGTCAGCTCAAGAGAGGGCAGGAGGAGGATGAGGGGGCATTCGGCTTTGTCCTCCGAGTAACTGCTATGTGTTCTGGAGCTCTGCTTCCTGGACTCGGTCTGACATCGCTTGCGGACAGGAAGTAGAGAATAACATCTTTATCTATCATAACCCAAGGCTCTTTTCATCTTATTCTCTCCCTGCGTGCCGTGCTGATGGGGGTTGGGGGGAGTGATAGAAGGGCTTGGTGGGCACCTGATGCCGTGCCAGGGTCAACCCACCACTGGTTATACTGGCAAATAATGTAATAAAAACTGTTGTTAGAATTCTCTAACAAAATCATATTGTGTTGTTTTTATCAAAGTACAGTACAAGTGTACCTTCACTTGTCAGCTCAGGTACTTATGTGACAGAAGATCCTGACACCTTTTGTGCCTAATTCTTAGGCAAAGGGAGCTACTTAAGAAATGGTTACCTTGATAATGTATAATTTGAGGTCTGGCTGGAGGATTTGCCAGAATTCAGCTTGATGCCTTTCTGATTTTTTAGTTTAATTTTTTTTCTTCAATGACTAAAACAAGATTTGTCTGGTAAATAAGTATCTTGCCGAGTCAGAGCCTCATAGAATAGTCTGGTTTATTTGGAAGGGGACTCTGAAGATCATCTGATCTAATCTTCTCTTGGAAGCAGGAACATGAGTTGGGCTATCCCATCAGACAAGTCTTCAATACTTCCCTCAATGGAGGTTTCACTGCTTCTGGGCCTTCGAGTCCAGTGTTTAGTTCCTACAGTGAATGATTGGGTTTTTTGTTTGTTTCCCTTTATCCAAGCAAAATTTTCTGAGGCAGCTTGTGCCTGTAGCCCGTAACCATGCTTCCTTTAGAAAGGTGTACCTCTATATCCTCTACAACTGCTTTTTCAGTGTAAGAAGTTTGAGGTGAGACGTACCTTGAAGCTTCTTCCGGTTACATGAATTCTATTTCTTCAGCTGTTCTTATGTCAACTTCTTCAGCCCTCTTAACTGTCTTGGTGGACACAAATGCTTGTGTACACACAGCACACATTAAAAACAAACAAACAAAACACAACAGAGCAAAGCCAAACAACAACAAAACCAAACAAAAAAACCCCCACAAACACCCCAAAACTAGATACTCTGCATTTTATTTCAATATCTGTCTTGGTTTGGAGAGACCTAAACTGAACCGTCTGTTGCTGGTGTAGCTTAACAAGTGCCAAGTAACGTGGAGTAGTCACATCCCTTGATTTGTTGGCCGTTCTCTAACTGATTTAGCCCAGGTCATTGTTTGCCCTCAGTGATGCTGAGACATGTTGTTGGCTTGTGTTTGGCTTGCTGTCTGCTGGGATCCCCTGGTACTTTTCAGCAGAGCTGTTCTGCAACTAGTTGACCCTGCCTTTGAGCAGCAGTTGCTGTTCTGGTACTGATCAGTATTGGCAGATAGGCTGCAAATCCTTGCTCATCTGTGTTAGCATCTCTGCTTGTTCATGGTTTCAGCATGTGCTTCTTATTGTTGGAGAGCAGCAACACCAGCGCTGCTCCACAGGGAGTAACAAACCAGGAGCTGAGGGTGACCACAGCACAGGCAGGGGCAGTGTCCTCACTGACGAAGTGTGCAGGGCAGGGTTGGTAGCAGGAGCAGGTCTTGTTGACAGTCCCAGACCAAGTATAACAAGTCAGCACTGGGGTCCATGCAGGAAACCCACCTAAGGCAGGAGGAGGGCTGGGTCCAGCTGCAGCATAGTTCATGGCCAGGTAACACCTTAGATATTAGCCCATGGGCAGAATGTGGGCGTGGAGGTCTGCTTTGAGGCTGGCCAAGGCAGCTAAAGCCTATTGGTCTGCTCAGGGCGCTGATACCTGCTTGGGAAAAAACCACCCAGCTGCTGCTGGACGAATAACTGCATACCTGCTGTGCAGTTGTTGTCAGCCCCAGCAGTGTGTGTCTCACACTGAAGCATTAGACCTGTGCTGTCTGGATGTGAGGCTGAATACTGAGATATGCAGTTTCATCAGCTGCCATAAAAACAAAAAAAAGAGGATGTGCTGTTTCTTCCTACTAGATGTACTGGTACTGGAGATTTGCTGAAAGGTTGAAATAGTGATGCTCTGGCGGGAAGGAATGAGCAGCTGTTTCCAGATTCAACCAGGCTGGCATTTTACTCCAGTAAATATGGATTTTGCACTAGTTTTTCAGTGAAAAGGTAGAGTTCCAAGTGATGTGAGTAGAGATCACACTTGTCAAGAGCAGATCTCTTCTGTCTGTAAAGCAGGACAACATTGGTGATTACCAGACTATTAGAGTTCAGATGAGTATTACAGCTGTATCACTATGTATTTGTTTCATAGGATCAGTCGTAAGATCATTCTGGTTGGAAGGGATCTCTGAAGGTCTCTCATGCAGCCTTCTGCTCCAAACTGTGAGGTCAGACCTAGTTAGTCAGTTCTTAGACCACTTGGGTCTTGAAAACCTCCAGAAACAGAGATGGCACAGTTTGGGTATCCTGTCCTGCTGCCTGCCTACATGGGGGAAAGCAAGTTACAATGCCTGGATGAGGCTGACAGCTGCTGAGCTGAGGGGATCACCCCTACTAATATTGCTGTGGGCACATGCCTGGCTTCTGCTCACTCATTGTCCCGCTGCACCCAGTGCCACCTCCTCAGAGCTCGTCCACTGGCCCTACCAGCATTGCTGGCCAGGCCTGCCTGACAAGGGCAGGGCTTGGCTAAATTCCATAGATTCCTGTTAGCCCATTCTTTTATGCAAACGTTTAGAAATAAAAGGTAGGTAAGTATTATTATTATGTAGAAGTTTATAGCAGAATATCTAGCAAACTTTTAGAATGTTTCGGGTTTTTTTGCCTAGAAAATCTGTAGCAAAGCAGAACTAACAACAGTTTTAAGGGTGAGATTGTTTTGAATAGTATGGCTGCTTGATCAAAAAAAATTAAAACAGTAAAATTTGTACAATACTAAACTTTTTATGTATATATCAAATTGAAAATGCATTAGTTATATGAAGAAAAGTGAAACTAAAGTTGCTGACTGCTGTTTACCTGTATAAGGAAATCCACCTTAACAGGAACCAAGGTCAGGCTGTTACGAAATGTAGTCCTGTATCCTCTTTTTGAAAGATTGATTTTTATCTAAGGAATCCTGGTGTACTTCTGTGTCATTACTAAACTTCTGCCAAGTTTAAGAATGTTTTAGTTAAATACAAGTGGTCTGTAGTTCTAGCTGGATAATAAAGCAACACTGCTCATATTTTTAGTTGAGTTTTCACATTGAATTCAGGGTTGGTTTTTCAGTAAAAGCTATAATGTCTAAACACTGTTGAGCTTGAAATCTAGCTTCATAAACTATTGTTGAGTCCCCTATACTGATAGAACACTGTTCTGATCCTTTTACTCCTATGTATTCTTCCTCTAATTGATAAGCACCGTGGAATATGAATCTTATACTTGAGGGGGTGTGATTTAGTCTGGTTTACTTTTTATTAAGCAACTTTTGTCTTCTAGCTATTTGGAAAAGAGGGCTTTAGAGGCCCAAAGTACTTTGAAGCATTGTGGACTTTTGCTTTTGTGTAGGAAGGTATTTGGAAAGAACAGAAATACATTATCTGAAAAATTTCTTTGTGACCAGAAGGGATAATTCTTTAGCCAGTTGCATCATAACGGTAATACAGCTGCAAATGAAAACAATAATACAGTTGTAGGTTGTCTTGTTTCTGCAGCCATGGAGGTGTGGCCTTTAAATTTTTTCCCCTGCTACATCTAACTGTTAGGGTCTTCCTTAACAAATGAACTTTTGATAGTCAGTATGACTGAGTTCATACTTAGGATTGTTATGTACTTGTAAAAATGAAATAGGTCAAGAAATATCCATTCAATAACTTCAACGCTAAAATTAGACAAAAAGATTAATGATATCACTGAATTACCAATCTTTTGTTTTGTTTTGGGTTTTTTAATCTTATTTTATAGCTTAAAAGAAAACTTACCTGGTGACCTGTATTTCAGAATAGAAAAGGGACAGATTTTGATTATAAGACATGGAGACAAAATTTGAGGAGGAAAAAAGAAGGGAGGTATAAACTTCCAAAGGAAAAAATACTTGAATACTTATGACAGGTGCATTTTTTAAATTATTTTTTCCAGATGAAGGCATAGTTATTTGGCATGTGCATGTATGTTTTCTGTGTATTAAGATAAAAATGGGGAAGGAGGTAGGAACATGCAGGAGTATAATCAAGAGGCTGGAAAGGGCTCAGATGTTTGTTTGGTTTGGTTTTTTAATGAATAAATGGCTTGTTTCATAGTCTTTAAAAGCAAGGACCGGAAACACAGGATTTGACAGTACTTGTCAAACCTCTCCCTTCTGTGATAGAACAGTGTGCACTGCTGGAATTCTTGACATCTGGACTGAACTAACAACGTACCTAACAAAGATATTTTACCTGCATGCTAATCCATTTACCACTCTCTTGAGATTGGTTGTAGCCCTGTGCCATCAGCTGAGGAGTTGGAGTTGGTATTTCTGCCTTACTTGAAAATACTTAGATTCATGAAGTAGTGAGGTTTATAGGTAGAGGCTTTTAGACCACCTGATAACTTTGAGGGATTTTCTTTTCTTTTTAGGTAGTAAATGAAGAAGTTACTTTAATATACAAATTCTGCATTCTTTTCTTGCATGGTTTGATAAACTTTCATGGTAAGTTTGGGGAACATTAGCAACTTAAAAGTGCCTGCTCTTCATCAGTAGCGTAAAAGTACTTAAATTCAACACACCTAAAGTTTCAACCAGCATGTAACAAACAATCAGATTCCTTTTTCACTAACAATCTTTTATATTATGTATTTGAGACATTTCTAAAACTACTTGTTGTGAAGAAGTGTTTCAGCTGTGACAAATATTGATGTGTGGTATCACTGAGGACTTAGAAATTTTGACCTACACTTTCAAGGTACTGCTGAGATTTCAGCTTTTGAAAACTCATTTTGGGATATAAAAATGGTGTAGATAACCCTATACATGCGATAAGAAGTGTGGCAGAAAAGTGAAGGTTTGGCATTATCAGCATCAGCATCAAGGGAGGCTCTGCTCCTACTGAATACTAGAGAACTATGTTATGTTTGCTAAGGAAAATGAAATGTAGTCTGTCTGGTGTTGGTAATCAGTGATTGAACACTTCTTGAATACCAGTCTGTGGCTTTTATACAAGATTAAAATACTTAAAATTGCAATTAAATACCAAATTAATTTGGCAGTGATTACATTGAAGTACATTTATAAACAGAGGTGTACATGAATAAAATAAATGCTGCTGCTGCTTTGAAGTAACCTTTATTTAAACACTTTCTGTTCCAGATTTGTACTATGGTGGAGAAGCTTTCTCTGTAGAGCAGCCGCAGTCTTTTACTTGTCCTTATTGTGGGAGAATGGGTTATACGGAAACTTCTCTTCAAGAACATGTTACTTCTGAGCATGCAGAAACATCAACAGAAGTGGTAAGAAGCTTTGGAATTGGCTTTCAGTTGTGGTGGAAATATTGTAAGAAGCATCTCTTCTGGAAAATTGGTATCATCCTCTTCTTTTTCTTTGCTAAAGAATGAGTTCATTTAAATGCTTTGTAAGTTGACATACATACATTTGATGATGATATCAAAATTTTTCTGTGTTCCATTAGTATTGTAATATAATTAGCTTGCTTTATTCTTTTATGGTTGCTGTTTGCTCGTCCTGATGTAAGTGCTGCCATGTTTACAAGTTTGTTACACTGTAATACAAAATTCAGAATGTTCTCATGGTTATTCTGTGAAGCCGTGTCTCTCTTTGCACAACCAGTATGTAATTTTCCGCTCATAGCTATGCCAGTCATTTGTAACTGTTAAGAGAGGAAGACATGCAGACAGTTTGGCATGTTTTTCAGTTAGGTTTTGCAATGAACTTGTTATTTTTATGTAGTGAAAGTTGTCATTCTTTTGAAACTATTGCTGTTAAAGCAGGGAGTTTCTCCCATCCCTAACCATTAAGGACACTCACTTGACATGGTTAAAAATGCACTACGTAAACAAGTGTCAACAGAAGTACTTTAATCTGAGGTGTTAGCTCCTGCTATTCTGATTGTCTTTGGGAGAAGGAGAAAGTAGGTTAGCAGAGGTGGTCTCTGGTTAACTGTTGTACCATCGATTCCTAGAAAAAACGTGAATGCTTGAAGTGGATTACTCAGCACTAATACATTTTGAAGAAACTACTTATAAATAGGCTCTCTGGTCTGATCTAATTTCCTTAACTTCCAAGGAATTCTGTGGAAGGAAATGAAACTTTACTATCCAAGCCTATTGATGTTCTTGTGCAGAGAAGTCATAGGAGATGTGGTTTGTCCACCTTTTTGAGACTGAAAGGTGTTCTGGTTCTTAAAAGCACACAAAGTGAAACAGTTTACTTCAGTCAGTTGCACTGTAGGATCGTATGTTAACTTAGTGACACACTGCAGTTTTTATCATCTCTGTAAGTTTAACTTTGCAGCTTTCAAACATAGCACCAGTCATCATTGAGTTCCATGTTGGGATGACTTTCTTCAGTGGCTTAGTATTGCAGTTTTGATTTCCACCACTCAATGTCAGTGATACATTCCTGACAGAGTGTTAAGATTACCATTTTTTAGTTTGACACATTCTTGTTTGCAGCCGTGATTTCTAGAACTGAATACATAAAGACTAAATTTGTGGTTCTAGACATCTACTACTTCACTGATTCCTGAATTTTATACATAGAAATAAATAAATTATTCCATCCTTTCTCTGAGTCAGTCTGCAGCATTGTCTTATCTTTGTTCCTAACAATGATAAAGGACAATATTTTAATCCTTTAATAAGACTGTGTGTGTTTGTGCTAAGTTTTGAATCTAGCTTGTGGTGAATGTTCATTTTGCATGCACATAAAGCTACTTGGGGTCTGCAGTCTTGATGTAGACAGTGAAAGACTGCATGACTGAAGAGGAGAATATTATGGATTCTAAATGTTTGTAGCCTTAGGCTCTCAAGCAATTATTTATTTTTAGATACTGAGTTTGTATGCATTGTAGTATCTCTGTCCATCCAAAGATGTTTTATTTTATATGTTTATTTTTAGATTTTTAAGGGAAGTTTTCAGGGATGGAACCACTATTATTTTACAGCCCCCATCTTCCACCCTGCCCCTTGTTTTTCAAAGAGTAAGTCCAGCATGGCTGAGTGGAGACCTGCTGGCCAAACTGAAAGTCAAGAAGGAACTTCACAGACAGTTCAAGCATGGAGAGGAATCTTGGGAAGAGTTTAGAGACACTGCCCAGTTGTGTAGTGATGAGGTCAGGAAGGCCAAGGTGTGGTTGGATCTCAACTTGGCAAAGAATGCAAAGTATAATGGCTTCTACAGGTGTGTCAAACAGAAAAGGAAGGTCGAAGAAAATGTACCTCCCCTGATGAGCAAGACTGGCAAGCTGGTATCAACAGATGAGGGGATGAGGTTCTCAGCAACGTTACTGCCTTGGCCTTCACTGGCAACCTCTCCTCTCACACCTCTAGAGTTGAAGGACCACAAGGTAGGCACCAGGGGGACAAAGTCCCTCCCACTGTAAGTGAAGACAAGGTTTGTGACCACCTGAGGAACCTTAACATACACAAGTCTATGAGACCAGATGAGATGCATCCCAGAGTCCTGAGGGAATTGGCCAATGCAGTTGCGAAGCCACTCTCCGTGGTATTTGAGAAGTCCTAGCGGTCAGGTGAAGTCCCTGGTGACTGGAAAAAGGGAAACATTGTACTCATTTTTAAAAAGGGTAGAAAGGAGCACCCTGGGAAATACTGGCCCTTCAGCCTTACCTGTGTGCCTGGGAGGATCATGAAACAGATCCACCTAGAAGCCATGCTAAGGCACATAAAGGGAGTTGATCTGAGACAGCCAGCATGGCTTCAGTAATGGCATGTCCTGTCAGACTAACCTGGTGGCTTTCTACAACGGACTACATCAGTGGACAAAGGAAGAGCAATGGATGTCATCTATCTGAACTTCTCTAGGGCCTTTGACATGGTCCCCCACAACATCCTTCTCTCCCAAGTTGGACAGATAGGGATTCAATGAGTGGATTGTTCAGTGGATAAGGAATTGGCTGGATGGTCATATCCAGAAGGTAGTGGTCAGTGGCTCAATGTCCAGTTGGAGATCAGTGACAAATGGTGTCTCTCAGAGGTCTGTACCACGACAAGTGCTGTTTAATATCTTCATCAATGACATAGACAGCAGGATCAAGGGCACCATTAGCAAGTTTGCAGACAACACCAAGCTGAGTGGTGCGGTCAATACACCAGAGGGATGGGATGTCATGCAGAGGGACCTGACAAGCTGGAGAAGTGGGCTTATGTGAACCTCATGAGGTTCAACAAGGCCAAGTGCAGCTGG
>WUAM01000287.1:46134881-46153291 GCA_024336885.1 Actenoides hombroni
ACAGAAAGAGTGGTGAGATATTGGAATGGGCTGCCCAGGGACGTGGTTGAGTCACCGTCCCTGGATGTGTTTAAGCATCGCCTACATGTGGTGTTGGGGGATATGGTCTAGGGGTGAACATGTAGAGTAGGGCTAATGGTTGGACACGATGATCCCAACGGTCTTTTCCAACCTAAATGATTCTGTGATTCTGTGAACACTCATCACCATCATCAAGATCTGAAAAGTCAAAATACTCCCTAACACAGAGGCCTATAATACCACCATCTCTCCTTCCTGGCCTATCCTTTCCGAAGAGTTTATAGGCATTTCAAATGTGCTCATTGTGGAGCAGACTGAAGGACCGTGGTAGCATGCTATCAAACATTGATGTGCCACCTCCATGATTGTCTCCAGTAAGTGTGGTTTTATCCCTTTCCCCCTTCAAATCTAGTTTAAAGCCTTTTTATTGAGCCCTGATTACTCCCCATATCACTTGTTGATTTCCTCAGGTGCAACTGACAGCTCAGACTTAATCAGCCTCACAAAACTCTCTATTTGATCTGCAGGTCTTATCTATGAGATGGAGAAAGGCTCTTGAGCACAGGCCCATGCTCTGTCACTATGGAAGGAAGAAGAGAGCCATAGTAGCTACGCCTATGGGTGGGTCAGCATGTGCAGTCTTCTCCCTTCATCAGCAGAAGCAGCAACCCAGACCTCCAGATCAGGAAGTTTCAGTCCTACAGCAGCCACTGCTACTGTCCACCTCTACCAAGTAGGCATGGAGGCCAAGTTTAGCAGCTCCAAACAGTTGTCATAGATGTATGCTTGCATAAAATCCAGAATTCATCTTCAGGAGCCAAAGATTAAGAGTCAGTGAAACCCATAGGCTATACTTGGATATTTATGGCATTTAGGGCCCTGTCCTCTCTCATGCAATCATGTGCAAGTTTTATACAGTAACTCCACACTTCACTTACACTGCCTCAGAATGTTATTCTTCTCTTCTGTTGTTTCTGAACAAAACTAAAAATAATTGCTCTGTAGTAAGATGCAGCTGGAACAAAACCAAATCTGTCCTATTAGCTTTCTACAAAGATACTATTTTACTACTGAACAGTATGTTTCAACCCATATTGAGCTTTCCCAGTGTTAAAATACTGTATCAGTATTGGTAAAGAGAAGATGTAGCATACTAGCAAGGTTAAACACACACTGCAACATATCAAGATACAATTTCCAGTTTTGCCACTGTTATTCTTCCTTTTTATACATTGCACGTTTGCCATGATACAAAGTGGAATTTACAATTTACTCTTCCACAATTGTAGCAATTTTTCCTTGTATAACACCTTGTTTTTTTACAAACATTTTTGCCTGTTGCACATTTAAGCTGCAGTTACATGAATTGCATGAATAGAAGACACACAATGTGAGAATAAAGGTTTGTTTGGGGGGTTTTTTTTGTTTCCCTTATTTTTTGGACCACTATACAAACTCAAGAGATGTCAACTGAATTTTGTCTTAAGCATAACAGCTCTTCTTGTGCAGAAATACAAAAGGAGAGGAGATACCCCAAACATTAATTGCAGAAACTTTCTAACACTGAAAACTAACTAATCATCTATGGGTACACTGTAAACGTAAAGAAAAAGCACAAATTAGCTTACTTTATTTCTGGAGTAACAATTTCTGCTGCTAAACTGTCTGAAGGCTCTTGTCTTCCCAGAGGCATCAATCCTGGGTTAGAAAAAGTAAAAAATTTTAGCAGGCAGAGCAGTAACCTTCAAAAGGCCAGAACTAAATATTGTCCTAGAAAGTCACAGTTTACAGCAAGACAGACAGATAACCACGATTTTATCTGGAGAATAATCATTATTTCTGTCTGCATGCATTCTGATGAAGTAGTTTTGTGGTGTATTTTATGCTCATTAGCTTATCTAAGAACTACAAAGCTATGCAACATTACTCATAGAACTAAAATACAACACACAAAACATAATACACAGAAGAAAACTTAGTATCTCTCAAGAAAATCATGTAACAACACAGAAATCAGAAATACATTATAAAAATATCACACCAGGGAGAAGACTAAAATTTATGGTTGACTGAAATAATGTTTGAAGTTCTCAAATGCTCACAAAGTTACAAAGAGCTAAAGCAGCTTCTCACTGCTGATCTTGGAGAAGCTTAAATTTATTCTGTGCAAAACAAAAGTGCATTCTATACTCTGCAGAGAAGTCCTGTAAACTTTAGAAAAGATGCATTTGAACTCCAAATTTGTACTTTACCTGTAGTGGTGAGCTGACCCTCCTGAGCTTGCACACATCTAAGCTCTTCAATAGTTTCTTTCAAAGAATCCCTTTCTGTTCTTAATCTCTAAGTAATTGGAAAAAGAATTATTATCAGTCTCGGCACTACAAACTCATCTTTAACATACCACAAGTTGCCAAAAGCACAGACCTCAACATTTTAAAAAAATTCAATGCAACTCCAGACATGATTTTCAAACTAAGGCATCTCAGTCTACTTTGTAACAGAATAAACACAACTATTATATATTCCACATGGACAGTGCTTTTTTGAGAAAGTTTGTTGCTCTGTATTACACTTACAGGAGTAAAATTATTAGGGTACAAGCTTACATAATCCAGATATTAGTGATAAAGTTCTGGTACCAGGTAGTAAACAGTATACACTGTGGCAACTCAAACATCCTCCTTTTCCCCTCACTGGGGCTGATTCCAAGGGAAAGTGAAGTAAATTAAGAGACTGTACATTTTTCCCCTCATCAAAATCAAGATTTAGCCAGGACTGAAATAAAAAGCAGGTGAGTATGCAGTCAACATAACAAAAAAACCTGTATTAACTTAGTTTTGTTTGTCTTTCAACAGTGAAAGTGTGAGCAGCATTTCCATATCTCCTTCCTCTTCTGTGTCAACTGTCCTTGCCATTCACCAATATCTTAGCTATGGAAGAAAACTAGTCACTTGAGGCTCAATCCCCAAAGAACTGAAGAACAGCACTGGACCATTGGGATCTAGACAGATGGGCTCTTCAGTAGCATCAGGCAAATACTCTCCCAATTTGGCACAAGTCTCCTTTTGGCAAAAAAGAGAATCTACAGGTAGCATCAAGTATTTGTCCAGAAGGTTACCAAGATTCAAAAATGAAAGGAGAAAATGACAACTATGTAAAGATCCAAGTTGCTCCAAAATCAGACAAGTCCAGTATTACTAAGAGGTCCAGAACAGACTGTGGCTCTGTGTAGGTATGGAACTGTGTCAGCTGACAGCTCCTTGCATTTCATCCTATTGACATTTTGATTCAGATAAATTACATATATTACAGCCCAAATGGATCCAGGACTTGGAATCACTTTGGCATAGAACATTTTGGTGAGGTGTGACAGAGGCTTCTCCTTAATTCTTCTTAATCCTGTAATATGAGTCCTGGTGCAACTGTCAGAACAGTCTGAATAAAGTGTATATTCTATTAGCACTGAAAGTAATTTCACAAAACCCAGGTGAAAAAACTATTTTTACCATAAAAACTACAGAAGAAAAGCCACTTAGAGGAGTGCTCAAACTCAGCTGCTGAAAGCAAGGATTTCACAGTCTGCTACCATCAATCAGAAAACATCAAGTTGATTAATCAAATGCCAGAATATTTTAATGAATAGTAACAGCTTTAGGGCTTCATTTGTACACTTCAGACAAGGTCAACTCATCAGATTATCTTAGTACTTATCATACCACAGAAGTAAAATTCCAAGCTACACAGCTGAAAATACCAAACACACTACCACACTTTGCCAGAACATAAAGACAAGGACATAATCAATTTCAGCAACTGTTTCCAAAATATAACTGACAAGATGTTACTAAGCAGCTTGTGACCTGAGTTGGGCAATCTTACCGATACATATGTGACAACAGGGAACAGAGAAATTAGGTAACACAGGTAGTGAATCACTACATCAAATGTTGAGAGACTCCAGTTGTAATCTACTTCTCATGGGTGCATATCCATTCAAAAGAATGTACTGAAAAACAACATCTGCCCCCAAAACCACTACTTGTCAGGGAGTAAAACATAACATTATGTGACAGTGGCCTGCAATTCAGATCCTTTGTGCAAGATGAAACGGTCCACCAGGCAATGATGGATAAGCCACAGACACAACCTTACCATTGTCAAACATAACAAAACTGAAAAAAGAAACTTTAAATAAAGAGCAGGAAAGAAAACCAAATCACAGTACAAATACAGTTACTACAGGCATTCCAATCTGAACTGAAAGGCAGATGGAAGTGATATCAAAGACAAGTGTCCACAATAGAGTGTAATTTAATAAAATATGGAAATCAAAGACCTACGAACAGAAAATAAAAAAAAACTTTCAGTTCAAATGCCATTCAAGTGCAAGGGCTGGAAATTTTGGAAAAAAGTGGACAGGAAATATAGCTACTAAAGGAGAAGCCTATAGAGACTAAGTGACAGAGAGATGGACTTAAAACTAGCTTTAGAAATCGCTAACTCAAACTGCTGGCCTTAGTTTGATGTAGAGTTTGAGGCACCTGTAGATACAGTTGAAGAAACAAGCTGAAATAAACTGGTGAGAAACAATACTGTGCAAAGGAAGTCTGAAGTATCAGTCTGGGCAAGAGAGTAAAGAGAAATTAATCACAGAATCACTACCAGCAAATGACAGAGAGGAAGGGAAAAGATCAGTATCCATCCTGTGTGTTCCCTGTTGGCAGTACAAGATAGATCAACAAGATGATGTCATAAAAGGTGAGATTCCCAGAAAGAACACATCATCCTAAGCCTCTTGCTGCAGTAGTGCCGACTCCACAAAGAGAAGGATGCTGATGGCACCTCAAATGAATGCTTTAGAAAAAAATGCAGCAGGAGTTTCTCTCTAGGATGATACTACAGAAACTTTACTTTAAACAGTTTTTCAGAATACAGTACAATTACCCTGGGTGTTTATTAACGTCTCATGGTAAATGGTCAAGAAACAACTTCAAACCCAAATATGAATGCTTTTCCTCTTAAAAATAGGTCGCATAGGGTTTTGTACAGTCACTTTATTACATGCTGTGGAGTTCTGAGGTTTAAAAAGGATCTTGTACACAAACGTTAGAAAAAAGGATTTCCTAATTTGAAAAGCTTGCTGCAAATAGCTAACTAATTACGAGATGTCTGTGTTATAAAGGACACAAAGTTGCTGTCGCTACTACCAAAAAAATAAGACCTTGGCACTTACATCTTTTTCTTTTTGGAGGCTGTCTACTTTTTCTTTCAGTCGTTTGCATTCATAATCTAATTTATCAGCTTTCTTGGATTCTTCAGATAACCTGTTTTGTAGTTCAACTGCCTGTGAGAACAAGAATTAATAATTTGTCTGCAAATATTAAAACAAAAGACACAAAACAAAGTAGCCAATTACCATGCACCACAAGTTATTTCGTAAACAGGTGAAATAGTTACCTATAGTTACTAAAAGCTGCTTTCATCAGTTGTTCTATGTTTCAGCAAAATCAACAGCATTCAAGTATTAGGTCTTAGCACAAGCAAAAGAGGCAGAAACTGAGAAGTATTTTCAGTACATCTGGTAAGAAGAATTTAAGCCCAAGCACAGTTTACAGAAAAAAGCTACATAGTTCTATGAATCTAAGAGCTTAGGAAAAGTAGAAAAGACCTCCTGAATTCCAAGAAGACTAGGAAAAAGAAAAAACTCTGATGAAAGCAAATCATCTATAGCTTTTTCTAACTCTATTTCACAAGCCTCACTCAGAGTTCAACCACCAGTTTATGCAGTCAGGTAACATTCCTTAATCTGAGATTTCCCTAATCATTATTAATATGCTAATAGAAAGATTCAGCCACAGGCCTCATAAACAATTTACTTCAGAAGGAAACATCGCCAACAAATTTGCATGTATAGTTTCAACTACAGATCAGTAAAGAGCTTTTGAAATTAAATGAACAGAAATCTGAAAGCTAAACAGAAAGGATCAGTGAAAAGGAGGCAAATCAGTGAAGTCTTGCCTTTTCAAAACTCAGCTTTTACTAGCAAAGGCTCATTCCCAGAACATTAGTAAAATTCATAATGCAGAGAGCAGGGAAGCAAGTAGGCTGAATAAAGACTGGCTTGCAAACACAAAAGCTGAATGAAGACTCAGCTAGACTCACACCTTCTTGTGAGGCAATTAATAAGAAAGCTTTTTCATGGCTTTTAGATTACGGAAAAGGTGACTAACTTAGATTGTAAAGCAAAGCAGTAGCCATACCTATATTAAGACAGCCTAGTGGTTCTAATTACCTTTTATTTTCAATGTGCGCAGCTATAGCAAAATAACTACCAGGCCTAAAAAACTGCACAATCTGAAGTCTTAGAGGAGGACTTGGCTGTTGTTGTTCTTAAATAAAAGGCTCAAAAAAAAGCACAGCCTGCCATTTCTGAGATTATCAGACTTTAAAAAATACATATATCAAAATTTTATATATATGAAAATATTTTGTTTCTCCAACATGACAAGCATCACTGGGGCTATCAGAGTAACTGTAGGTATATAAAAAAAAAGTACGCCTTCACCTATGATTGTGCCCCCACTTGAAAAATAGGTATATTTTCACCTTAAATGGAAAAAATGTATTGATGTTTAAAATCACTGGTGCTACAGTAATGGTATGTAGAAAAACACAGCAGGAAACAAATTGTCTTGAATCAGGACTTCGGAGTGTATAGCAAGATATACAACTACATGGTAATGCAGAATATAAAAAAAACAACAAACAAATCAAATGATCTGCCATCACACTGACTGAGCATTATCTAATGTGTGGAATGAGTAAAGCAGGAATCCTGCAGCAAAGAAAAGCAAGACATTGTTAAAAACATATCAAAATGCACATGCACAAAGGGGCTGAATTAAAATTAAAAGAAACAGTTCTGGAATCTTCACATTTCAATTTTTCATGCTAGAATAAAAAGTTTCTTAGAAGATGTTTGTGCTGACTTTCAGAAAAGTGAACAAAAACTTAAATAAATGCTGTTACATCTCCCAGCATAATACACCACCACTAACCTCATCTCACTGAAACTGCTGAGGGGGGTTTTGCAATTTCCTTGCAGATAACAATAGGAGTTTGAATAAAGCACTTTCAACTGCACAGCACAGAGCTTGTAAGCCAAAGAAATAACTCCTCTGATGGCATCATCATGAGTGTGGTTGGATCCTTCACATACCAGACAAGAAACATCCCACTACAGAGGCACACTAATGCTCAGCAGTGACATAACATCAGAATCCTTATACCTGGCTTAATTCTTACAGCACAATTTAGGATTCCCAGCAATTAGTTTTGCAACAGGTCACGTTTCACAGGCAGGGCTCAAAAGGAGCCCAGCCTTACAGACTCTGAAGGAAAACACACTGTGTATTCATTTTGAGGCACTGTGGTTAGGTGTAGAAAACTTCTCTCTGTCCCAGGACACCTGAGGTTTATTCCAGTCTCTGACAGCAGAATAGTTTTGTACAAATCAACAGCTTCTCAGACATGAAATCCTACCCAGAAAACACAGGGAATTATGAAGAAAACAAGGAGTGCTTTTGCAGCACATATGATGGGACTACCTCCTCCACAGCTCTTATTGTTTGTGAAATAAGAACAATCAGATGCAGAACAATCAGATGCAGATAAAGAGGTTATACAACTATATCACATGCTCAGCTATTCAGTGAAGTGAAATATTTGTTGCCAGTAAACATGATACTACTCATGTGTGAAAGGCCATTGCTTTCTGTTATTTCAGCATTTTCTTGTCCAATTTTTTTTTTTTTCCCCCTTCTGGTGGAATCCTTTGGACTGTATTTACAATTAGCCCATAGAGGCTGAAGCTAGTTGGCTTGATAATCAAGATAGGCAGGTGAGGGGAAAAAGCTATCAAGTCTTCAGGACACACATCTCTCCTGGGCTTGCAAAGTTGTTAGTGGTTGTTTTGGTATTTTTATTCTGCTGTAAGCTGACATGTAGGATCCCTGTATCATGAACATGCAAGCTTGTGAGCAGGTAGAAATACAGAGCAAGCACTACTACTTTAACAAATCACGCTCTGTCTGGCCCTGCAACAAAAATCCCAGAATGATGTCATGTCAAGGTAGTGTAGAAGCAGAGAGAAGATTAAGCACATCTTCCACCTTTACAGAAACAGGATCACATGGCCCTTTGATCCGCAGAAGGATAAACAGATGCCTTTCATTCCAGAGGGTGTGCCAGTGAAACATTCTGTACTTTGATGGGGTCATATAAACAACATGGATGATATGTGTCCTTCTCCCTTCATAACCAAACATATTCAGATGTATCAGACAAACCAGAATCTTAAAAGAGATTACTTAAGCACAGGAATAACTTACCTCAGCTGAGGTGTGTTTCTCACTGCTGGAACTCCGTAAGTGAAAAGTGAATTATTTTTTTCTGAAAGAAGAGGCTCTAATTCAAGCCCCACTACTGAACATGAATTAGGAACAAGTTGAGGGGAAAAAAAAACAACCCACATCTGGTTTTTGTTTGTTTTGTTGGGGTTTTTTTGAAGTAAGATATATTGGTTATTGTCAAACTAATGTAATCTTGAAATAGATAACAATTGCAGGAAAGGAGGATGAAAGTAGTACCTATAAAACATGGAAGTCTTCTAAACACAAGGGGCCATTAGTTCATAATTTCTTTTTTATTTTGAGGTATTAGTCATGTTATGAAGAGAAAGTGTTGAACAATACAAAGAACTGTTGAATTGACAATGGCTGTTCTCACCTGTCTCTTGTATGTTTCCAGCTGACCACGTGCTGCATTGGCCTTCCTCAGTTCTTCTTCAAGGCTCACAGTATTTTGCATGTACATTGTATTCTTCTCTTCTAAGAGTTTCACTTGCCGTCGCAAATCACCCAGGTCTTCCAATTTCTTTTTGTATGACTCTACCTGGCTTTCTAACTTGGCTACTTTATCAGAAGAATGCCTGGAGGGACAGATTTGTATCAAATTTGTACTCTGAACACTAACAAAATGAAATGTCCTGAAGCTTCCTCACTGTTTTGTATTAATGCAGAAGACATTCCAAGACATCATGGGGAGGAAAGAAAGGAATCATATCCTCCTACTACTAATGTTTTCACTTTTAAATTGTCTGATTCCCTCCCATAACTATTTGTCAACTCAAACAGCTGCTGATTAAGGTACTTTTAGATACTGTAACTCTTCCTAATACAGTCATCCTTTCTGTTTTGAATCTTAAAAAAAACAACAGTTAAGGCACCTTCACTCCCACCCATTTTCTTTCAGTTCTAAATCAATCCTCAGTCCTGCATTTTACAAGAGTAAAGAATAAAATTTTCTGCCCTTCAATTTGTTTTAATGATAGCCAGGAATAAAATCATAAAGATCTATCTCTTGGCCAGCATGTATTTGGTGACACAGAAGGACTATAACAGCTTTAGAGTCCAATTCCTTCTAAAATTAAAAAAAAAAAAAAACCCACCCCAAACAAAACAAAACAAAAAAAAACAAACAACAAAAAAAAACCAAACCCCACAAACCACCAGGCTTCATTCATAACATTTCAGAGTTTTTCCAATCCACCTGTTGCACTGCCTGGATAGCAATAGCCCTCACCCCCTAACACCTACACCTCACACCCCAGTACTATTACTGTCCCCAGTTTCATTTTAGATTCAACCAACAATTTCCTATGAAAGGTGAAGAACCCTCTACTGAACTGACATTGGGGCAAGTCAAATCTCCTTAACCCCCAATGAAGTGCAGAGTCTCTCTCTGAGGCAAGGAATTACTCTTTGAACTCACGCTGTCCATAAAGATAGTTCACAGAATCGTGCAGCCTGACAGTCTCATTCTTTATAATAATGACAGCGGAGATAAACACAGATAGCTTTGGTAGAAAGCTGCTGGTGAATTAGAAAAGGCAAAATTAAAATAAGCCTTGATAGACTGTGATATAGGTGTACAGTGGATAACGGTTCTGAATAACTTGTGGCAGCAAGATACCACTACTGAAGGATTATGTTCCATAGTAAAAGGGGCTACCCATAGCCATAACCATAAACCTCTAGCATCACCAAATCACGACAACTTTTGGTGCTAAAATCCAGTGGCAAAGAGAGCTGTAAGAGCTGTTGTTCATATTAGCATTATGATGAACCAAAAGCGCCACCCAAAGTCCAAATAGTGCAAAACCAGGAAAGGGTCTAGTTCCCTGATGAGAAAAGTGATGATGGTGAGTAGACAATATTCAAGAGACCAGTGAGTGACTTGTTATGGCCATAAAATGGTGTAGGATTGCTGTGTTTACTAACAAATGTTGATTAGGTACATATTAATTAAAAATTTACTTAAACAGAACCGTGTGGTGGTCTATGTACTTCACTGGAGGATCTGACAGAACCTTAGCATTGAGAAAAGTGTTTATACCAATATTAAAATTAATTAAATGAAAACTAATGAAGACTAAGTACATGAATTATATGGATTAAAAGTTAATAGTTGAAAAAGGGTTAATGAAACAGAGTTTACCTGAGTACATCTATCTCATCCTTCAAAGACTGTGCCTCCTCTGCCAATGTAGTAAGCTCTTCTGTTTGTTGTCTCAATTCAGCAATTTCCTTTTCTAGTTCTTCACAGCGTATTCGATAGTCATCTTTGGCAGCTTCTAATCTGTAGAAATGAAGTAAATCAGAATATCGTTTCTTAGCTTGAGCCACAGTTACCCTCCCTCATCATGATCCTCTTTAAAAAACACATGAAACAGCACTGAAGGAGAAGAGCAGCTCAGTGTGCTTATTCAAAAAAGTAGAAGCAAACTGACTTTTTTGATGCTCCCAATTGATACCAGTCTTTATATTTAGAAGATCACAAGGTAATGCATGGTCTCAGAAAGACTAATTCCGAGTTTTTTCTGTCATAGTAATTTCTTAGAAGGGAAGCTCAAGCAGAAATTTCTACCTTTTTTCTTCTTGGGGCATACAGAGTTTGAACATGACAACATCATCATAAGGTTTTGTTCAACTGCTCACCTGTACACCTTTAAGAATATTGACCTGATTGTCAGATGTTCTAAATGCTGTAGAACTCTCACCAAGGTGGCTTTATTTAATTACTTAATTATAAAGAACCTGTGCCTGCCCAATACCTCTGTATAACCAAGTCATATTTAGTCATCTAGTTAGCATGTAAAGATCTCAGAAGTTTCTGGAGTGAACTACTTACAAACAGCATACACAGGCAAAGCAGCACTAACTGGGCAGTGAACAGAGGAAATAACCAAGAGAATCCTTGTCAAAGCATTCTGAATGAAAGGGGACACAACCTGGAGCATGAAGTCCCATTCTGATTTTGATCAGAAATTAAGTTAATAACAATACAGAAAATGAGGTATGGCTGTGGAAAAAAGTATTCTATCCGTTAATTCAAGAATCTAAGCAGAATGGAGATGAGACAGTCAGTAGGTCATCTAAACCATATACAACAAAGATTTGGATCATGATAGACCGGAACTGTCAAAGGACATAAAGCGTCAAAACTGGGAGAAAAACTGTTGTACTGCACTGGACATCAGTTAAGCTACACATATGTTCTGTTTAGTCAAGAGCAGCTGGAAAAGGAACACACACAAACTGCCATTAGAAACCACATGCTATGAAGGCAAGGGAAGGAGGTAAAGGAGGTAGGGAGATGAGTCTCACACGTGAAAAGGATTTAGAAAGACCTTCAGAACCTGAAGCTAGAGTAACACACAATGCAAATATTGCATATAGGAAGTAAAACCTGTTCAAACAGCAACTCATAATAGATTCAGATAGGAATCATTCCAGAGCATGGAGATAAACAGAGACAAAAGAGGGCGTTAGAGAGACATCACTACATTATTCCTTTATGTGGTAGATGTATAGAAAGAAGAAAACCAGGCACTGGCAGCTGTTGAAGAGAACCACAGAATGTTTTCCAAGGAACTCAAGGGAGAGGGTGTGTCTCAGGCTGTAGCAAGAGGAAGTGGGAAAGTGGCAAAATAGGCAAAAAAAGGAAAGCTACATGTCAGCTGACATTAAGAATCAGCAACAGAAGATGACAGGAAAAAAACAACCTGGCAGTGTAAAGAAATACCATCAATTCACAAAGAGGATAGGGAAAGTACAGTAACAAGAACAAAAAGATGATGGTGAAGTTGAACAGCTTCCTTCAGCAGAGCAGGCTTAACACACACTGAAAACAGTCAAAAGGATCAGGAAGGCTATTTAAAGAGGAACTGTATTTCCACATGCTGAGGAAATGTAAATGAAGAGCAGAGCTCAGTGGGGGATAATCTCCATCTTTCAGATATGAAACAATTTGTTTTCAAACTCAGAGAAGAACACACTTTGCTGTATTAATAATACCACCTTTAGTACTGCCCATAGAAAACTTTCAGCTAGGAATTCGTACATCTTAAAAATACAGTCAGAATAATTCACATGGAGGAAAGCATTCTACTTTTCATTCTTACAGATTTTGAAAATCATGGGCGAGATGACTTCACACAAACAATTCAAAGTAACTTCACAGGGTAGAGAGTGACATGCATATAGTGTTTCAGCATTAAGAAATAAAGATTTTTTTGTTAATGCTGCAGCTTGCGAAGTAGTAAATCATAACACATACATCACTGTAAAAAACTTTACTACCCTCGTTATACCACCCATTATAGTAATATACATTTGCCAGCAGAACCAGAAGAACATAAGTCATGTCTGCTGCCAGCTACAAACAATCTAAGGGTAGCTTTTCTACCTGAATGTTTCCTCTTGGAGTTGTTCTAGTTGTGTCTGCAGCTGCAAGTGCCTACGACCTGCAGGGCTGTTGGGATCTTCAATAGAATCTGATTGATTTAAGCGTTCCATCAAAATCTGGTTCTCAGCAAGCAAGCTGCTCTTCTCCTCTTGGAGGGCTGCAACCTGTTGTATTAAAAGCATAAACTGGACTAATGGAGCTATCCAGCTATAGAGAGCAATTTTTTTTCATATGCATAATAAAGTATCAACACAACCCAGAATGGAAACACACAGGCTCCAAGAATCACATTTCATGAGGATATACTGCAACATTAATAGGTATTCAATTGCCATGTGATCTAACCACATTAGGCACAGTTTTACCACACAGAAAACATAACTCTTCTTAATTGTATTTCATACAACCATCTACAGAAAAAAAATCTTAGTTATCACAGAAGATAATTTCATTATAATGAAGTCTGTATACTTTCCCAACAAACAGTTAAAACCCACCTTCCACAGTAAAGCTTTTAAAAGTGATTTCCAAAACAATGCCTATCAATCACACAGAATATCCAAATCTGGATATCCAAAAGATGTTTGTGTCCTTCCTAGATTTTTATTTTTTTTTAATCCCATGGCCAATTGCAAGCAGACCTGAAACAGGAACACAGTCCCAGAGAAGACTCAGTTTCCACCAAAGCTGTGAAAACAGGCAGTAGTGCAAAGAAACCAAAGTGCTGCAACTCAAACAACAGCTGGAGCATGTGTTCATGTATTATAAAACGATATAGAATTAACATGCAGCATGAGGAGGGGAAGAGAGGGAATGTGAACATCTCAATAGAAGGAAATGTTTCAGTAGAGCTTGAATCATTGAATACGTGAAAAATCAGCCATGACACACAAATCAGCTTCATTAATTCTAACAGTTACTGAATTGCTTAGCAAAAGCCTGAGTTACACTCCAAATTAGGGTGGCAATGTCAATATCTTTCAGGGCTGCCATTTTACACTCCTCATGTCTTCTAGATGAGGTATGCTTGATTTACAGTTAGGCTTAGCCTAAATCCATACACAGCTGATAGACTACAGTAACTTCTGATTGGGATTTAACTCAGCTGAAACAATTACAGCAGCATAACCTCTATTAGTTCTCTAGTGCCAGAGTTGAACCATACAGCTCAACCCATTCCTACCTTAATGAAAAAGAAGTTTTGTTAGTATGAACCATTTTAATATTGGCAGTAAGATAAGAAAACAATGAAATTCACTCTGATAGCACAAGTAGAGGAAAACAATTATGGTGTAATTTTCATCTCTTAAAAATTATGATTCCACACTATAATTCTTGTTTTCAGCTGCCTGAAAATTAACACATCTCTTTCCTGGTTCAAAATTATGAAGTACAATATCGCAAACCTACCTGCATATCTAACTCATGACATCTCTGAGCAATTTCTTCTTTTGTTGCTAGTGCTTCATTTAATTCTTCTGTAGTCTTCTTCAGCTACCATAAACAACAAACATTTATAGTCTCATCACTGTGAAATGTCTAAAAATATTCTAAACTATATGACTGTAAAATTATTTTAACATTATGGTAACACATTTTTTTGAAAACTGAGGCAATTCTGCCCTTACAAAGAAACAAAGAAGCAGAGATGACTACTTTTTAGTTTGCGTAAAAATAGTTTTAGTTTATGTAAGAAGTAAACATACCTAAAAGTAGTATTTGGTCTTACAAAAATACATTAGCGTTATCGCATCTGTTCTATGAATTGAGTCAAAAAGTCCTGAAGAACTTAGGTCTGAAGGACTCATCAACTTTGTACACTGAAAAAATTGACAACACCACTTTTCTTTATGGATGCAAAGAGTGCAAAATTTCAGTTTTCAACCTACTTTTGAAATACAGAAAGGACTCAAAGGTGGAATACAGGGAATGTACAATTAGGGTAAAATTTCTCTAGTCATTGGAAGTTACTCTTACAACACACAGGAATAAAACCAACATGGTGAGGAAGATGCCTACCTTTCTGACAAAGGGCACTGAATTTTACAAGCAGTGCAAAATATTGAGGTACTCCCTTCAAAGGTTTTATGTTCAAAGATATGTACCTTGCAAATTTGCATATGAATGCAGTTAACATAAAAAACATAGCTACAAGGAAACTGGCCTGATAAAACAGGTACATACATATTATGTATACAGAAATATAGACATGTATTATTACATATGATGAATTTTAGGTGGTATCTCTCAAATAGCATCATCACATCTTATTTTTTCAACTGTTATTTCTCAACGGCCTGTTGACATATAAAAATGAATTCAATCTGCCAGAATTTACACACTTCTGCAGAGAACCATGATGAAGGAACACTGGAAACACCACTGTACTATACTACTTCTGCATTAGAAAAAAAATGGAGGCAGTATGACAGTGTTAGCATGAGATTAGGCTAGTAAAAAAAAAAACCAACCCCACAACATCTTGCATATTTTTAAAATATATTGGACATGGAAGAATTCTCTTTAAAAACTTCTCATACATTGTAACAGTTGCCAGGACTGCTTTAAGGATTTTGAGCCACAATTATGTGTTTATTTTAAACTGACTTTGGAAGTAGGAACTTTTACATATTTTTTTTATCCTTCTTTCTCAATACCCAAAGATTTGCACCAGTCTACAGCTTTGCTGTACTACATCATACAGATAAATTTTCCAAACCAAGGTTTTCTTTCCTTTAAATCCACAAAGCATGTAAACTCAATTTATAAAGCAAAAGGACCTGAAGTGCTGAAGTATTTCAAGTCCTTTTGCTTTATAAATTGAGTTTATAGATTTAGCTTTCCACTCATTTGAATTTCCCACAAAACTTTCATGATAAAAGAAAAAAAGGTAGACTTCTTAAGAAAGGAAAATGACTGGCCACTGATGTGCTATGATAGAAGGAAAAGAAACATCTGGTCTTAGATACCTGCCGATCAAGGTCAACGTAAGCATCATTTCCAACAGAGACTGGAGACTCTTTACTCATCAACTGCAATTAGATTACACTGGATTAGAAAAAGCAAGGATTTACTTTAAAATTAAAAGCTAAACTGACATGAAATACCAAGCTGATTTTAACTTTTGGGAGCTTCAGTCTGGCTTCATTTAAAAGTTTTAACTTCATTTTTATGTATGACATACTCAGAAACAATTACAGAAAGAAATAATCAGAATTTATAGTAGTTAAAGCACTATAAAAGAAATTTTACATAATCTCTTTCTTCTGAAAATGCACATTCTTCATTTATGATGAAATCTACAGTACACTCTACTAAGCATTTTACTGAAGTGGCATTGGAATGATGGTAGTTATCAACACATCATGCAAGGCCTGCCTTTAATTGTTCTCTGCCACTGGCTTTCATTTTTTGTTCATCTGAAAAGTCACATCAATTTATTTATTTAACTAAAGTTGGGGATATATCTATCTCAGCTAATTGTGCAAAACAAGGATGACAAAATTCCCGCTCTGGAGTTGTCTGTAATTTGCAAATTTAAAAAGGAAGTCTACAGAGAGTATTCCTGAAATGAATATTACAGTTCCTTGAATGATAACCTATTGTATTGCAAGAATGGCTGGTAGCGGGTTTAGTCTAGAAAACTTTATTTTTATTCATGACTTTTTTTTATAGTACATTAAAAAAAAAAAGTAAAAAAGGCAGGCTCTCCAAATTGACTGATGTGATTACTAAAAATTAAAAAGCTAGTAAGAAAGTAAGTTTTCTTTTAGTAATTTACTTATCAGCTAGACAGGCAGTTAAAAATGAAACCAAATGTAACACAAGTTGTAGACCAAAGACCTCCACCAACCGACATCCATCAAACATATTAAGGTAAAATTATTACTGAAAGTTCCAAGACACAAAAAGGAACAGTCTTCCAAATATGAAATATATTGTAACTAACTCAAAAGGCAGCATTTCAGAACCACACTGATGGTTTCTGTCATTCTGTCCAAAGACAAAATGTTTTGTGAGTTCTCCATATGACATGATTCATGGAAGTCACAATCAAAAAGGGCCTATCTTAACCAAAATCAGGACAAGATTTTTTCTAAGGCCTCCTGTCCAGCCTGGCTACTCTCCAGAGACAGGACTTCCTTTATTCCTACCAGAAATTAGCGCTTTTGCATTACTTTTCATTGGCAAAGTTCCTCAGACAGACAGCACAGAGATTTCATATCTTCTCTACCCTTTCTGTTTATACCACTGTGTGCAAGAGAAAAATCTGTTTGACATTCGAATCATTCAAATATTTATATACTTACATGTCTTTCCCTTTCCCCATCTCCTTAATTGGGATTTAGCTAGATATCTCATGCTTAAATTCAACTATCTGTCCTCAGCAGTCCTCCTCAGACCTTAATGATGTTTGTTGCTAACTGGTGAATTCCTTTCATTTTGTCTACATCTTTAAAATGACAAACTACACCAAAATGAAGCATTCCATGAAGACCAGATTCTCTGTAACAGTAATTAGAAAGTCCACAGCCTCAGAGCTGTACCCTGAAAAATGAAGTCACCTGTCATTTTCATTACTATTTATAGTGACATCACAAACTTGGATTTAATTTAGGGCCATGTTTTCTAAGCCGATTATCATTTTGCCATCCAAAACAAGAACTTCAATCTCTCTCTGCTCTGTGACGTTTATACATGTCTCAATTAGTCCATTTCACTAGCTACTGTTTAAATACTTTTTCAGATGACTAACAGGGATATCCATATTATCCAAATACTGAATTCTTATCCACATTAACCAAATATTGAACGCTTCTTCCTATCCTATATCCCACAACACTGTTCACAAACATACTTCAGACACTAAGTAAGTTCTACTCATTAAGCCAGTACTTTCTAACTGACAGGTCCTAGGCTGCAAGCAGCTTGCAAGTGTGTACAACCCTCCCTACGTCCCTGATAGCCACTGACTCCCTTCTGGCCCTAGCACAACTGCCTTTTCAGAAACCCAACTTAATAGGCCTGACCCAAGACATACTGTAGAAGGGCACAAACCACTAAAAGGCCACTGTGGTGTTGCTGCTTTATGTGGATTACTGTAAAGGAAGCAGGCTGAGGCCAATAACACAACCCCTTTATTCTCCAATGGGTTCTGCAACCTCTGCCAAAACTCCCTTTCATTGAGAAGATTTCCTGAAAAATGTAAAAAAAAAAATTACTGAATATTGTGTTTTAGCATTCCATACAGATATAAATGTCAACTCAAAACACACACTACATCTTTCATCCAACTAAAAAATACAAAAGGCTTGCCTAGCTTCTCCTATTCTTCACTTTATTCCTTATCTATCAGCATTCTCTCCTAGAACAGAAGTTTAGAGTCCATTTCATCAGTTACCTGCTGAACAGAATATCAGGTCTTTCTGTATTATTTATTACTATTCTGATGACACTAGTAGGGACCATTTCTATTTAATATCTTTATTGATGATCTTGATGAGGACATAGAGTCTATCATCAGTAAATTTGCAGATGACACCAAGTTAGGCAGGTGTGTCGATCTGCGTGAGGATAGGGAG
>WUAM01000287.1:46169547-46189690 GCA_024336885.1 Actenoides hombroni
CCCTGGAGGTATTCAAGGCCAGGTTGGATGAGGCCTTGAGCAACCTAGTCTAACTGAGAGGCATCCCTGCCCATGGCAGGGAGGTTGGATTAGATGATTTCTGAGATCCCTTCCAACCTAAACCATCCTATGATTCTAGGAATTCTGTGATTCTGTGATTTTGCTCTGACTGAAGTGAGAACAGACATCTATTACTTTTCATGCCTTTCAGGGCTTGCAAAACTTCATTAGGCATTCATCCAGCAGGAGGAGAGAGGCCATGGTGTAGTTATTCCGTTAGAATATCAGCTGCCTCAGAACATTTCTTCTCAAAACCTACTTTCACCACTTAGCTGTTACAGTGACTCTGTATGTCCCCTACATGTAGTTGATGGTATTTCTTCCCTGTCTTGTCTACTTAGCAGACAAAGGAAGAGAGAGGAAAGAAGCAGAAGCAGAATTCTCCCAGGACTCCTGGTACTCCCGGTATCTGGAATACAGTAAATGACATGTTTCAGCAGAGTGACGGCAATTTGTGTACTGCCCTATATCATAGTCACTGAGAAGGTAAGAGAGGGTGGTGTCACTCTTATGGCTCTAACTGACCTTTCAGAAAAGCTCTTTTATTGGGTGGAGGAATCCTATCCAACATGTTCTGACCAAATTTTTTCTGTGCCTTATTGAAACACATACAAGATGATCACTGGTGATGAGAAATGTCTTCTGAACTGCAGAACCATATATGCAAACATGATGTCTTGCAAGTTCCTGCTTGTGGATTGAGGATTTCCTGCAAGAAACTCTTAAGAGCAGCTGAGAACTCATATTTCTTCTTAAGAACAATGTCATGTGCTCCCTTCCCCACTCTCACCAACATGCACACTAAGGCATCATATTAATAGTACCTTTCTACATGAAAGAAGAACTGAGATTGTTTATCATTGTGCATCACTCAGCATTTTACTTGTTAGCGAACATACTCTTTCCAACTTCTTTTTGTTTTGCAATAATATACACAGCTCCCAGCCCCTGCTATTTTTCTTCATTTCTAAGCAACCAATAGCTTTTGCAGACAGGAAGAGAATAACAGCAGTTAAATGTTTACTTCTAATTATACAGAGGCTATATTCTTACTTAATGTAAAAGTATGAGCAATTGTTCTCAAAATCTGTTTCAAATCCCCAAAGACCTTAATTATAGTTCACCACATTCATACCTGGAACAGTCATTACTTCTCAGAGGCACTTTTGAAAGGTAGTCCTTTAACCCATGCCTCTTATGAGCAAAGGAAAATGCCTGCTGTTTTCTTGCACTAGCCTTTAATTATGTATGATGAGAACATATGAAATCACATGGAAACATTTGCTAGGTTTTTTCCACAAAAGTTTCCAGGATTCTAAGATTTACAGTCTCTTTGCCAGAGACAATGGAGGATTTTATCAAACAAGCCCCCCTAAGACGCAATAGGATCCATAAGGAGATAAAAAACACAAAAAACCCAAACAAAAAAAAGAGCTCACAAATCCCTCCATACTGTGTCCATACTATCTGAGAAAAGGTAGAGCATAAAAAAGACTGGACCCTTTGGCCAAGAGATATTGGGCAACTTGACCCCGGATGCAGCGAATCCTCATTTTATGTATAAAGTCAGTTTCAGAATCCCTCCTGCTGAAATCTAAAGCTTGAGTTTATTTTACCAGGAATGCTGCTAGCCTAGAGAGGTCATTGTACCTGTTACTTTTATTTGCAGGAGATATGAGCTAGGCAGGGTGCAACCAAACAGTTCTATGTTGCTAGCACCAGCCACACCATGACCATCAACAGCTTTTTCAACCTTGCTGGAAAAGAATATAGCAGAAGGCCAGTGCACTCTTTCCTTTTCTTTCTCTTAGATTTTAATGCTCCTTCCCTTTGCAAGGAGTTAAGTAAGAACTTCTCTTCATTGTATAGCATAATATGATATATGTGACAGTGACATTTGCTCTGCACGCTGCAGAAAGTGCTCAAGGCTCTGGAGTTGCAGAAACAAGCAAGCAGTGCTGAACAGGACTCTTTTGTGATGATGTTATTACAGCAGGCTAGAAGCAGTCCCTGTGTTCTCCACAGCTGAGAAGGAATTGATGACGAAGCAAAGTACACACACAGAGCTTCTTCAAGAGCTGTATTTGCTCATGCTCAAATGAGCCTAACAATCTCACCAGAAAAGCTGTGACAGATTAACTGCTGTGGGCAGCATGTGATTTCTGAAAGTTCATAACTTCATCCAATTAAAAACAGCACTTCTGCAGAAAGCCTCCAAAGGCAGGGCTCCTCAGTGAAGCTGATTCCCAGTCTTCTACCCTGGCTCTTTATTCCAGGTACCTATTAACAAGCACAGGAAAATTCTTCCTGCAGTTGTGGAAAGCAGATTTCATCATTCTTGTTGGAACTGGAGAAGGGCAAGCTGTGCCGAGACTTCCAAAGGAGTCACCCAGACAAATCACAGATGTTTGTTTGGGGAGGTGATGAAGAAGCAGACTAGCAGCAGAGAGTAAGCGTAAGGTCAGGTCATCTTTATTAGACCAGGTCACTGTCAACCCTGTCAAAATACTACCTCTGCTTTCATGATATGAAACACTGGAGCTGTGGCTTTATTATAGAACAGGTGCTGTTTCAGATAGGAGGTTTTCTCCAAATAAACTGAAAGGTAAGTTGTGCTTACTAAATTTGCATGTGGGTGAAAATTCAAAAGTTCTGGCACCTTATACGATGTGATCCAGGCCACAGAATCCAGACACGGTCAGAAAACAACCCTACCTTGCCACTACCTTCTTGGATACTCAAGCCCACAAGCAGCCTCTGTGGCACCATCATGGTGAGAAGCTCCCACAGCATGACAGAAAGGTGTTGCTCCTCTGTTGGACTTGGTTACCGCTTGTCCAAGGATGGATGTTACTGGGTCTCACCTATTATTTTGGTGGTTGTTCATTGTTGACAGGACAAACTGCAGTAAATGTGTCTCCAAGAAATGCCTGCTGGAAATAAGTGTCTTCCTGCAGTAACAGCTTGTGGGTCAGCTCCAACCACACCAGAATTGTCACAAGCACAGTGGTGACGGGGAAGGAGAGGACAGCTCTCCTTCCCTATGGACTACCTGCCTCTTCCTCCCAGGGGCTGGGATCAATTATTCACTGACCTCTTTAGAAATATGTTTTAATGCAGTGGATGAAATGTTGAAGACATGTTATCTTATCCTTTCCTTTTCTTTATCCCAGGAAATTATGTTCTCTCAGCATTTTCCAATTGCAGACTCTCTCACCTGTAATTGCTCTTTTTTTCTCCTGTGGACTCTCCAGTTTGCTTCTCATTTCCTAAAAGGAGAGCTCATCAGTGCTGAGCAGAGGACAATAATTGCCTTCTCTGATGCAGACAGAGTACTGATCTACTGTTAACTGCTCTAAGTACTGCTGGCACATTAGGAGGGGGAACGCTTCCCTGTCCTTCACTATCAGCCTCATTCTTATCAGGTGTGAGCCCACAGAGGTAGAATCACAGGAGAAACATGACAGACAGTAAAAGGGGCAACTATAGAGAATGACTGCAGCACTTTATGAAGTGATTAAAAGGGAATGAGAGCATTAAAATGGAGACAGACAAGACCAGCCCCACAATAGGTCTGTATGCCAGAATAGAGGGCAGTGAGAAGCTGTCCTGCTTAGTATACCAGAGAGGCAGAAAGGAAAAGGCAGATGAAACCACATTCCTCAGTATTAAGTAGTTTTCCATTTATTGTGATCTCACACCTGCCTGTTTTGTTGCTTGGGGCTTGAAGCCTGGGAGCTTTTGTTTAACATTCTTTTCTGAAGCCACTGAATTAGACACCATACTGCTGCCAAGGAAAGGGTATCATTCTGGTGGGAAATGCCTAAAATTCCATTTTGGTCATAGAATCATAGAACAGTTCCGGCTGGAAGAGACCTTCAAGATCATCAAGTCCAGCCCTTTCAAAAACCACTAAACCATGTCCCTAAGCACAACATCCAACCACCTCTTAAACACCTCCAGGGATGGTGACTCCAGCACCTCCCTGGGCAGGCCATTCCAATGCCTGACAACCCTTTCTGGAAAGAAATGCTTCCTAGTATCCAGCCTGAACCTCCCCTGCTTCAACTTCAGGCCACTTCCTCTTGTTCTACCAAGAAAGCCTAGAGAGACTCTATACCACTAGCTTTGGGGCTTATCACCCTCCAGCCTGTCTTCTGCAAAAAGAAATTTAAAAAAATAGAAATCCAGATACAGTCATTTCCTTGAATTAAATGACAAGAACAAAAAAATTACACGTGGCTCTGAACACTGAGAGCATAAAACTTGTATTTGGGGAGATAGTTGACTTAGGAATTAAGGGTATTTTGGAAGATAATTAAATACATCATTTGCTAATTATCTTTTTGACAGACAATAATGCTGGCTTACAATATACCTATATCATCTGCTTCTTGCTTGCAAAAGAACATTCACATGACAGGCTTCAACGTTTACCAGAAAAAAAACCAAACAAACTCTGAAAGACTGGTCATCAATAAATGCTCTCTTCCCTTTCAAAGGAACAAGAAAGTAGCAGAAAGATGATACTGTACACTGAAAACTAGCTTCCATTACTCCACCAGCCAACCCAGCTTGTACTGTAAAAGAATTTGGAGTAAACATAACTGTAGTACTGCAGGGAGCCAAATGTAATTCCCTCAAAAATCATATTTGTTTACTTAGATTACAGCACTAAGTAGTCTGTGCTCTAATTTCATTGATTGTACCATTTTCCAATACTGTATCAAACAAAGCATTCAAACTGTATCAGCTGCAGAAAGTCCAGTGGCTCCTATTGTTTGCCTGTGCTATTCAGGAGTGGACAAACACAGCTTGCTCCTACGAACATCGATAAATTAGTACTTTAAACTGATGCTGTATTCTGAATGCCAAAGCAAAAAGTCCAAAACAATAAGGCAGAAATCAAGCTGAACAATGCATTTCCTTCCTTTACCAAGCCAGGTATGACTACACTGAAAGAAAGAGGGGGGAGAAAAAATAAAATTAAAAAATCATATCAGTTTTATCCCATTCCTTAACTAGTTAACAATTTATTCTGTAATTGCCAAAATTGACGTGCATACCAAATCATTAATTGTTTAAATTTCTGTTCTGTTACTGGTATTCCTATATGACTTGACATTGAACTACTCTTGTTTCTTGATTAGGGAATTTCATTCCTGCAAAGTTTTGGCAACAGAACTATTTCCTATGTTGTTCCCCACTTTCAATAAAGGCCATTTTGTCTTCAAAATGTTGTCTTCTTCAGCAGTTTAAACTCTGACTATATTAAGGTGTTCAGTTGTACATCAGGAAACATATGTCTGCTTTCCTCCCCCTGTCCCCACAACATACAGTTGCAGTTCAGGCAGCACCGAGAAAGAAGAAGGGGGTTTTGTTGCCCAAAGGAAAACTTGAGCTGCTATTACAGTGACGTATGCTATGCCCCAGAAATGTTAACGCCAAAGTAATAACATGTTTCTCTACTAAACACAGTAGACAAAGGCCTGGTGGTCAGTTGTAATAAACAGAATGCTTGCTGAATGCTTCCTACTTTGCAAGTTCCCCAAGTTGTAACATTTCCCTTTCTGTTTTGCATTGCTCAATCTCTCAAGTCAGACAATGTGCTCTGAAAACAAGAATATAACAACATCCCTGTGAATTTATACAATTTTTTTTTAATTGGTACAGCAACAGAAAAATATTTTAATATGACTGCATTCTTGCAGTTATCAGAAAGTGAACTGCTAAACAAAAGAAATAATGAAAGCTGAGCCATATATTCTCATTTATTCCCCACACAGGACAGCACCCAATTCAAAGCTAACAATTGCATGATTTTCTGAGTATCTTTTTCAACAGTGGCTAGGAGGACTATATCAGACCTATGCCAACCTCTATCTGGCCCTCCTAACCACTGTTCCACAAAGTAGAACTACCTGCATGCTACATTTTAGGTTGTTGGGGTTTTTTTAACATGTCTCCCCTACTAGCCTGGCTCTTTTATGTGGTTCATAATACTGACAGCTTGTACAAGTGATGACTATTACACAACACGCTATTGGAGGCAAAGAGCAACCATGTTTAGCAACAAGAATATAATCCAGCTCATTACTACGACTTGAGGTAGTGAGATAACCTAATTATCATTTCTCATGGTGTTTCTTAAAATATGAAGGGAAATCTTATCGTTGAGTCACACAGAGGCATGTTGCCTACATTTTAAATCTAGTGACAAATGAATAGAAGTGCACAGATTGAAAGTGTTCCTACAAGTCACTATAAATGACGGTTGGAATGATAGACATTTGAACAACTAGATTACTAATAGTGTATACTCACACATACAGAACAGCTGGCAAAGTATAGAATTACTTTCATGGTTACAAATTAAGAGTTAAAATATCACATTTGTACCTTTCAGCATTATCCATGAAAAGGGAAGTGGCACGTAAAAAATGTATACAAAAAGTTGTAGTATACATCTCTTATACAAAACATAATCAGTCTTTAGTTCTTATTTACATAGATACATGTAAAACAAGACGTGTTTGGTTCTAGGCTCCCCAGTTCCAGACAGATAACTACTGGAGAGAGTCCAATGGAAGGCTACAAAGATGCTTAAGGGACTGGAGCATCTCTCTTATGCAGAAAGGCTAAAACCCCTTGGGCCATTTGAGCCTGGAGAAGACAGAGAGGATCTTATCAATGCTTATAAATATCTAAAGAGCAGGTGTCGAGAGGATGGGACCAGTCTCTTCAGTGGTCCCCAGTGACAGCACAAGGGGCAACAGGCACAAACTGGAACACAAGAAGTTCCATCTGAGAACATCAGGAGAAACTTCTACTATGAGGGTGACAGAGCACTGGAACAGGCTGCACAGGGACATTGTGGAGTCTCCTTCTCTTGAAACTTTCAAAATCTGCTCGGATGCATTCCTGTGCAACCTGCTGTAGGTGAACCTGCTTTAGCTAGAGGGGTTGGACTAGATGATCTCCAGAAGCCTCTTTCAACCCCTACTATGCTGTGAAGAAGGAATGACATCAGCAAGAAATTGAAGTTTGACCTGATGTTTTTCCAACCTCAGACACATAAGGAAGATAGTAGATTGCTTTTTTTTTTTTTTTTTTTTAATTCATAGAATCACAGAATGTGGCTAAAAAACATGCTTGAGCACAAAATACAGAAAAAATAGGACTTCCTCTTCCAAAGCTCAGTAGTTGTGCAGAGCGGACAAAGTAAAAGGAAACAACACTTTGCCAGTTTTATATAAATAAATTCCTTATTATTCTGCTGTTTTTAAGCAGCTGCTTCTCAAAGCTTTTTTATTAATACAACTTTCATACTTTGTATTTAAAAAATCTCCATTCAACATTTGAAAAACAGAGGTAACTGATGCATAATACTTTGTAATATTTTCCTATCAAGTTACTGAAACCTATTCACAAACTCAAAATGCCTTTTCTTTGCAAAACTGTGCAGGACTATAACGTAAAAACAAGTAAGTTTAATTAAAATGGTCTAAAATTCAAAATGCTGTACTATAAAGCAAGGTCTTAATCTAGAAATATGCAAATATGTAGACATCCTACTGTATTAAGAACTGAAATACCAATTCACAGACAAGGAAAGTAAGTCAAATACCTTTAGCCTCCAATTATCTCCTACTTCTGTTTTGATCCTGTTCAGCCAATTATCATCAAAGTAAGCTGGATCTCTGAAACACAAAAAATGTAAAGTATTCATTAAAAACAGGTTACAGAAACTGTGAGGATACCTTAGTGATTAAGCCCCTATTTCAGGCTGAGGTTATTTAAATGACTATAACACATGGCCTGGATATAACAGCTCAGAATCCTGTTACTACTCACTTTCATAAGGCCTTGCTTGACAAGACAGCTTCATTTGTGTGCCATGAGTAGCTAATAGTTTTGAGGAAGCTGCTGTACTTAGAATGCATTTTGCCAGCTATTGCCTCTCACTTCTTCCTCTTTTATCAGCTGGTGTAGTATTTGCTTGCATTGCTTGAAAGTATTACAAAAATTACTTTTCCACATATTATGGATTCGTACTGCTATACACTGCTTACAACTCTTCAACTTCTAAATAGGAAGCTTGAGACTAAACAATACATATGTTGTCTTTAGACAGTGAGATGAGTTTAAAACGTATCACTTAAGTATTTACTACTGAGACCACTATTTCATCTACCAAACACTATGTTTTTGCAAATCTCTTACGATAACACTAGATAAATCTTTCCGTGAACACCGTTTCTTCAGTTTTTCTATCTTCCACACTTTCAACAAGGCAACCAAGATAAAGAACAGAAGGAATACCTATTTCTTGTAGGGGATACTTCTATTTTTATACGTCTCTTCCCTCTCTTCCTTTCTCATTAGCACCTTCCATAAGTTGCTTCTTCAAGATAAATCCCAAGACTCCTTTGTCACCAAGTTCCAAGATCATCTAAAAGGCTAACACTGTTCACTTAAGGAAAAATTTTTCCTTACATCATACAGAAATTTTTAAAATGCTATGACACAGTGTGGCATGCAAGTTAGAGTTTCACACGAAGTCTTCTAATCTCTGGACTCCTACTGCTGCATTTGCCACTGAGCACTATTAGATTTACTGCAGTATCCTCTACAGATAGAAAGGTTTTGGACTGAGCTGTTTTGTTGAGTTTTTTTAAGGGCAAGATGCCATGAGATCTTTTGACAAAACCTCAAAAAAAACTATGAACGTGTCTGGAGATTCAAATGACATCTATATTAGATAAGCTGTGAACCAGCAATTACATCAGTTATATTAGGGCACAGACGTTGTAGCCACATTTTGTACCTCACGCACAGTATCTCCTGTACTTCACCTTCCCCCACAATGTCGTCTTCATAATGCATCAAGGTCTGCGAGCAGCCCAGCAATGGAGAGAGATCACAAACAGCAGTGGTTCTCTACTGAAACATTCAGATTGCTACTTTTACATATTCTGTTACAGACTCTGTTTAAGATTACAGCATATTTCCTTTCCCCTGACACGGCATCCACAAACATATCGCTGGAAGAACAGCTTTAATTATGGTGTGACCTGCTCTAGGTGATCCTGCTCTGGTAGGGGGTTGGACTAGATCTTTCTAGGTCCCTTCCAGTCCCTAACATGCTGTGATTCTATAAGCAAGTTAATGACTCCAAATTACTCTCATTCAAGAACAGTACTATTCTAGCACAGATGATCGAAACTTAAACTATGAAACAGAAAAAGTAATGTCTTATCCAGAGTTTCACCTGGTTTTGAAACAGATGTTTTCAAATAGCGCCTGCCCTCAGATAACAGGTAAATCTAAGAATTAAATTGATTTGAATACATACAAGATCTGCTAGAGGTGAAGGCAGTTGACATTCAGCTTTTATGTGAAACAAATGACTCCTTGCAAAAAGTCTTTATTTGCCTAACTTGCACTCAATCACAACAAAATCAATCTGGACAGTATTAAAAAAAAAAAGTCCAAGCCCCATGTAGCCCCACTTGGTTCTGACTGAGGTGTAGAGTTCAAAAAGCATCCTAGTATGTTTCAGATGGGTCTTCTGGGAATTGCCAACAGCCAAGTGGACAATCTTATAAATAAACCTAGGAAGTTATCCAGTGTACATATCGGTTGACTGCTGTCTAGCACCTAAGTAGTACTGTAGATAACTGTGACTTTTCTTCAGAGCACAAGATACTTAACTGTTGTTAATACTGTATCAGTTCACATGATGTTGTTTTCAGCAGTGCTCATTTATACCATCACCATCTTATTTTACATGCAAATTTTCCTTTATTTAAGCAATTATCTTTCCACATCATAGATGCCAAGAGACAGAAATATTCTTCTGAAGAAAACCAACCCACAGAGTATGTAGTATAACTCATGATTATTACTCATATTAACAGTGGTACAGTAAGCTGCTTTAAGAAATGGCTGTTTACAAAAATGTCCCTCCCCCAGTGATATAAAAAAGCATGGCTTTTGTGTGCTGCATTTGTTGAACATGCAATGTATAATACAACAAATGAATAATCCGTTAAGTGGGGCACAATTCAGAGATGACAAATGAAAATATATACAATCTTTTACATTTACTGAGGCCAGTACAGCAGACAAAGGAAGAATTAAATCAAGAGGGACACCTGATACTAAGCAGTGTCCAGAATGAGATGAAAGGAAAAATTGTATGGAACAGGGAACTAATCTGTTCTAGGAATACCAATGGACAGAGAAAACACGAGTAACATCAGTGAAGGTTACAAAAAGAAAAAAACATGAAGAAAAAAGATGCAATTCAGAAGCAAGCTATGGCACTTCTATCTGCTCTAAACAGCATAAGCTACACAATTTTAGGCAGTCAGTCTATCCATATGCAGTTCAAACATTTTCTTTTGCTTCCAATATTTACTCCTGTAAAACAATCATCAACACTGGTTTTGTGTGTCTTACCTTACTATATTTCATACCAGTTCTAGTCAGGGACCAGTAACTTTCAGTTCTGAACAAAATTAGCAGTGCATCTTAGAGAATAATATAGAAAAAAAAGATAAGCTAAAGCATAGGTTTAATTTCCTCCTCTGAGGTAATAACTATTAGCAGTAGAGAATTCCATTCAACAGCACCTCAACCTAAAATTCAAAGATAAATGTTTTATAATTAAAAGAAAGTGTCCTTTGCTGGACTCACCAACACCTGGTTATTAAAAACCAAATAGGTAAGCAAAATACTCATGCTTGGTTACATAGCACACATTTCTGCCATTTTATATCACACACTACATCAGGGAAAAGCTTCTGAAGGTGACAGTAATTCCCTCTATACTCCTTTCTCCCCACAGCCTCTTCCAGTAGTTTGATTACAGAAAATTCTGCTACATGAGTTGCTGCTTCGGATGATTGGCTCTTACTGACAAATGGGCTGCTAACTTGAGTGCAAAAATACTGAGAACAATGTACAAAATACTGAAAACAATGGAAGGAGCTGCTGGCCCCTTCTGAACACTTGACACAAGTGCTTTGCTTTTTTATCAGACAATGAATAAACAAGATTCTTCCTTTTTTTCTTTTACTGACAACAAATCCTACAGTTCTGTGTCGTACAAATCTTCTGTATAGCTAAACTAACTAACTTGCTGAACTAGGGATCTCTTTGAAACTGTTTCTCATCATAAACTTCTGTCTTAATTTCAGCATGTTTACCACTATCTCCTGCCTTCATAATGGAATCTTTCTATGAAGGTGAAGGTCAAAAAAAAACCTAGACAGAATAGAGTTCAGACTTTTGAACTTTAAAGTTTTCAAGAAGAAATACAATCCTTCCTCTCCTATGGAAATATATCCAGATTACTGGATCACTCCAACATCTTTCCATTTTTATCAATGCTATACCTCTCTAGAGTTCTTCACTGACTGCATTTTCTTTATTCATAGTGAACTCTCTTTTTACTTTTTTTTTTTTAATTCTGACTGGATATATTAGCATGGTCTTACAACTATTTTTTAAACATGAACTAATTACTAAAAGAAAGGGCTTGATAGACCCAAAAGCTATCAGGTTCCCCCTCACTATTGGTCTCAAAGAACACATCTTGATGAAGAACCCTAAACAGAAGGCAGCTATAATGACAGACACCCAAATTTCAAAGAACATGCATTACAGAAATAGTAGTTCACCTGTCTCAATGGAATAAGAGTAACAGCATTTAAGCTTTGTTTTTCTAGTCAAGACAATACATTTGTCCTTTGAAGATCAACTTATTGAGAGATTTTCATGTTCAAGTTTTCACTGCAAAGGACATTTTTCCAGTGACTTGGTGCCTTGCTCTTTGCTATTTCAAATCACCACATAACTTTTCCAAACAACCTCAGGTACGCAGCTGTCTTCATCTCACACATTTCTGTATCTCTTTTTCATGGTTGTTGTACTTGGGACAGAGAGGGAGCCAGTGCTGCCAATATAAAAAGAATGGCAGACTGGAAAAGCCTGCCCTAGATTTGCTTATTATTGCTGAACATTTCCTGATTCCTGACTAAGCATTCTTCCTGTGGTACCTGTTTGAAGAAGCAAAAGAACAATTTCACTTCTAGTGTTGAGTTTATGTTTTCAAGAAAGAATTCTTAAACTAGCTTTGTCAATGTGCTCCTGATCAGTTTTCTAGTCAGCTATACAAACACTGATCCTATGTTCCCATCTCTCATGCTCAGGGAAACAATGTTTGGGTATTCTGCAATGCTTGGTATCTACTTCAAAAATCAACTGGAGCCATTTATTAAAAAACACAAAACAAAACCCAAAACAACTACAACAAACAAAAACAAAACAAACAATACAAACATCACACAAACCAAAAAACACACACACACAAAAAAACCCCACACTATAATACAATAATATTTTCCCTTCAAAATTGTTACAATGTTATCATTCCTGTTTTAAAATCCAAGAAACTCGCTGCTGCACTTCAAAATTTACCTCTAAGGGAATGCAGTCAAGATCTCTGCATGAGAATCAATGTATTCATTGCACAAGTATGCAAAACATAAAATCTGAAGCACAACTATCAGAACATAAGACAGCCAAATACCAATTTTGTCAGGTTCAAATTATTACCTAGGGCATAGACAAAGAATGCTTCTTAGATGATCTTTATTACATAAAAACTGGGAAAACTAAAGAATTCCTGCATTTAGTGTCAGCATGGCAATTGCTACTAGAAATGTATTAAAGTCACGCTACAGAAATGCATGTCTTTTTAAACTATTAGTTCATCAGCTGGAAATAGTATCTGGGAAGAATTTTCTTTTGTTAATAGCAAGGCAGAGAGAAAGGCAGTATTTCAAGTCATGGCAATACCAGGTTAAAATAGTCAGTAAGGCTGTTGAGGGGGCTTTGACACTGAAATTTCCTTTTGATTTGTATCAAGATATATTATGATTATGACTAATTCGGATTAGTCTTCGAATGGTGTAATCCATATAGTTATCAACTGCTGTCCTATCAATAAGTTAAGTGGAGCCTCTACCCTACAGATGAACTACAGAAATTCAAGACAGATGTGTATCCATATTAGCTATGTCACCATTACATTTATTTGTACATGCTCTGAAAACAGATTCACAGATGATTACGCTGACATTCTGACCTACTGTAAAGTTTACTGAGCACACCATTTATATGGCCACCAACTTTTTATACTCCAGCATGTGAAAAAAGGATGAAATCTTTTCAATCCTAAAAAAAATAAACTAACAATATCCAATTTATATTGTATTTACCTTCACACTTGTAAACTCAGTGTTCAGACTTCAGAAAACTTACAAGTGAACTGATTTAAATGCTGGTTAGAAAATCCATTTCTACTGAGGTGGGCAGGTGTTGTGTGATATTTTGCTGGTACACAAAGGATACTAAAACAGTGGAAAGACTGCTTCCAGTGGAAAGACTGAGCTGGTGTTGGCAGCAGGGTTTTGGTTTCTATGACCATAGAACCCTCTTTAGATAATCAAGGACTGCTTGGAAGACATGGGATTCACCTGACTATGGTGGGCAGAAGCATCTTCATCAACCGACCGGCCAAGCTGGCAAGAACAGTTTTAAATAAGGAACAATAGAGGAAGAAAAATACAACCAAACATCAATCAACAAAGTGGAGGACTCTGTTGGCAAGCAAAGCTTGTGGGATGATGTGAACAAGAGATACCTCACAGTCAACAAAACAGGGCTGAAGTGAGGTTACACTAAGCATATGCACAAAAATAAGGAAAGACCAATAGAAAAACACTGCAGAGAAAGCTCTCATTCTTGGGATTCAGCAAGACTGGATGCACATGTGAAGTGCCTGTGCACTAATGCACATAGCATGTAGAACAAACAGGAGAAAACAGAGCTCTGTGTGTAGTTACAAGGTCATATAGTCTCATTGGGATCATGAAGACGTGGCAGGACAACTCACATGACAAGGTTGCTGCCATGAATAAGTACAGGCTCTTTAAGAAGCACAAGCTAGGAAGGCTGTGGCAAGGAGATGCCCATTATGTGAGAGAACAGCAGGACTGCATAAACTCCATCTTGGGATGAATGATGAGCTAGCTGAGCAATTATGAGTCAGGATGACCAGGCAGATCAACAGAGGTGACTTTGTCACAGGTGCCCACTACAAGCTGCTGGATCACAATAACAGCCTCATGGACAAACTGATGAAGCATGGCCTAGGTAAGTGAATAGTCAGATGCGTGGAAAAATGTTGAACCATCAGGCTCAGAAGTTCATGAGTAGCAGCCTTAAGTCTAGCTGGAGGCCAATCCACTAGCAGCATATGCAAGGGGTCAGTACTATTAAGCACCCTTAATATTAACCTAAATGATGGAACAGCATGCAGTTTTTCATATAATACAAAACTGGACGGAGTGTTTGATACCCCTAACAGTTGTGCTCCCATTTGGAAGGACCCTGACAAGCCAGAGAAATGGGCTGACAGGAACTTTAAGCATTTCAGCAAAGGTTAAGTGCAAACCCCATGCACCCATATATGCTGGGTATCAACTGGTTGGAAAGCAGCTTTGCAAAGAAGCAGCGTGGTAGAAACCAAGCTGAACACATTCCAGCAATGCATCTTGTAGCAAAGAAGGCTACTACATACTGGTATGCATTGGAAAAGCATTGCTAGCATGCCAAGGGAAATACTACTCAGCTCTGGTAAACCACACCTGAAGTTCTGCGTCCTGGGTTCCCCAGTATGAGAGAGACCTGGATGTAAAAGAAAGCTCAGCAAAGGGCAATTAAGATGATTAACAGACTGGAGTATCTGTCATACAAGGTGACACTGTGCAAGCTGTGTCTATTCAGCCTCAAGAAGAGAGGGCTCAATGGGATCTTATCAATCCTGTGTGTAAATACCTGATGTCTCCTCCTTTATACACTCACATAACCCTCTCAGTGGTGTCCAGTGATCAGACAAAGGTAGTGAACACAAACTGAAAGACAAGTACTTCCATCTGAGCATAAAGAAAAAAAAGCCCCCAGCTTTTTGTTTGTTTGTTTTGGTGGTTTTTTTCAGTTTGTTATTTTGTGGGTTGTTTTTTGTTTTGTTTTTGTTTATTTTTTTAAACTGTGAGAGCAATTGAATATTGGAACAGGTAGATCAGAGGGGTTGTGGAATCTCCATCCTTCCATATACTCAGAATCTGAGTGGACACAATCCTGGGACAACTTGCTCTACCAGATTCTGCCTTCAGCAAGTGAGTTGAATTAAACACTCCAGAGGTGCCTTTCAATCTCAATTATTCTATGGTTCTTTGATCCAAACCAGAACTATAACAGAAAGGTGTTCATATCTATTCTGTACCTGTCCAGTCTTAATTCTCAACAGATTACACAGAAAATACTTTATTCTGCATTTACTGTCAAGACGGTACCTTCTTCACATTGAAAGGAACAAAGCATATCTTTTTTAAAAACAGGTCCATAGGAAATGGCATGCTCAATTTGGGCTGCTGACATTGGTAAATACTGCTGAAGTTTCTAATGAACAATAAAAAATTCTATTTCTGTGGGAATAGGTAATTCTGCATGTAGCTACAGGTATGGTGTATACCTGTTGTCTCCACAAACAGGCCAGATTACACTGAGATATTTAACACATTTTGTCCTATTTCACCTTAAAGTTCAAAAGAATAAAAATATTATCTAGAGAAACAGGTATTATTCCTTCACTTGCTTTCAAGAATATAGCATCTTTGCAAACAGCTAAATTGACAGTTCCATTAAGTTTATCACAAAATTGTATTGCATGAAACTAGTTCTCAAATTAGTGATATACTGACTATAGTTTCAAACAATAATCAGGACCAATACCTTGCACTGCTTCCAATTTTTTTAAAGTTTGAATTTGTAAGCATAGTTTTAATCCAACTTACTTCCCAGGAAGCTCATACTTAATAAGTACCTGCCTAAAAAAAACCAAAAACCCCAAACCATTGTGTTTGGGGTTTTTTTTTAATTTTAAGATAGTTATCTGATAACTACAGAGGAAAAAATTACATATTAGTCAGGTTCCAGATTAAGGCACTGTCTAAGCATAGGAAAAGCTACATTCTTATGTAATACCAGCTAAATTTGAACTAAAATACACTTAAATTCTGAAAAAAAAAATATAGATAAGAAAACTGTCTTCATTTAATTCACTAAACAAACAATTTCTTACATTTTTTGAAGGACCTGGGCCATGACAACCCCATTTGTTAAATCTTCCACGGTCTGGCATGGTGCCTCAACGTTAAATGTCTGGATCTGCGGGAGAAAGGAAAAGGTTATCTTTTACTTCAATGTCAAGGGATTTTTCAAAAAGAAAAAAAATGATACCAAATAGCAAACAGAACAGAGTGAATCCCTCATATTTATTGTACACCTTAGGAATTAAGAAGCTTTGGATTCCATAGCAATCAGAGAAATTGACTCTTAGCTTCTTTGTTCTCAAAAACTTGTAAACTTTGCAACAAATAACAGCATTACTTTCTCCAAAACGCAAATTTTCCACACCATTTTCTAATTTGTAAAGTCTCTTGGAGTTCTGTTTTCCCGGTCAAGTACTTGCAGAGCATACATTCAAGTATGCTCTCTCAACTAACGTACATAAGCTTTTAGAAGTACCGCTGATCACACAAACTCTCATAGGCTCCTCACAACCAGACAGACACAGATACTCCCAACCTAACTATTCAGATGGAAGAGAGAACAATGCTGCTAAAACCTAACAGGTCTACGCGCTATTAGCTTTCTGAATGTTTCAGGGTGTTCCATTAACACAGTGACATACAGTAAGGTTCATATAATGGCAAGCAGCTGGTCTTGGATGGAAGCTAAGACTCAAAAATGCTGCTATTGACAAGGACCATAGGAAGGAGCTGTCTGATGGCAGAATTACTTATATTTTATAACAAATTCCCCTCCACGGACTGCACACAGAACACACCGAGAACAAACTAAAATTAACTTTCTGGGGATGATGTGTAATATTCTAGATTACAAAGAAGAGAATAATCTCTTAACCAAAAAAGAAAAAAAAAAAAAAATTTCACTCATCCAAAGTAACAGCAAAAATATGCATTTAACTTCCGAAAGTGCAGTTACTTAGATGAGACATAGCTGCAAAGTAAAATCACTGAACAAAATTACTTCTGTTCTAATGCAGACCAGGACATTCCACCCCTTATTTCATACTATTTACATCAAATCTATAAGTCTCTCTCCCTTATTTCCTTTCTCATCCCCTTTTGGAAAGGACAGGGGTTAATAGAGAGCAATCTGTCATTTGCCTCATGGGTGGCCCAGCCCATAACCTTGACATTAATACACATAATTACTGTATGGCTTCTACTCATCAACTCCATTTTCATGGAGCAGACAGCCTATCTGAAACCCTACCCCTACCATATCTGCAAATGTACAAATACAAAAGGCAAACTTCTTTCCTCCCTTCTCCCCTTGCTGTGGAAAAATGCCTTTCAATGTCAGCACAGTCTTTTCAATTGGTCTTTTTTTGATCATTTACTTTAAATCAACATTATTTTGAAAGGATGCAGGCGAGTTTTGTGAAAATAGTTTTGATGACATGTCATCTGACAGCTATCTGCCTAATGCTTTCTGATATTACCCTCCTGATAGGGAGGACCATGAACTTATTTGTAGGAAGCACTACTCATATGCACCAGGAATAAGAAAGCCTACAAGAGAGCTTGCAGCTTCAGGCTACATAAGTGTTAGATGATATCAAGCTTTTTTTTCTGAATGCAATATACAACTATTAATGCTTTAGTGGCATTCAAAACACTAATGCTGGGCTAAGCCTGTTCCCAAGAAATGCCCTCTAAAGAAGTATCTTACAATAAAAACAATTCATGTACCAGTGGGAAATTTTACATGTCCTTTTTTGAGGAGAAGGCTCAAAAAAATCAAAAGCACAATATCCAGATTCTCATAATACCTTTGGAATGTCTATACCTTTGGGGTCTAGCAACACCATTTGACGTTAGTTTAGAGAATAAACGCAGGTGAATGTTCCTTTCCTTTCTCTGAAAGGGAAAAACCTACCACTCAATCAGGAAATAAAACAGCAATGATGTATATGAAGCGCCAAAAAAATAAGGTCTCAGAGCATGTATGCTGAGCAAGTTCAAGAGTGACCAACAAAGAGTCAAGAATGACGTCCGTGTTCCAAGAGTATAAGAACAAATCACCGTGTGACACACAAAACAAAGAAGTGCCTTCTACTCTACAGATCTGGTAGATGTTCCTATAGCTTGATCTGAGATACCTAGAAAGCACAGCTCCTCACTTCTCCAGAGAAGTAAGCAGCCATCATAGATTTAAGACACTAGGTGAAAATCAGGGCAGGGGGGAAACCACACACATGAAAAACCCCACTTAACAGGATATAACATCAAATTGCTATTTTGCCAGAAAAGCTTAAGTATAGTGTCTCAATCGTGACAATACTGTTCAAGGAACATAGAGACAATCCTGAGGCTGAATCCACAAACTCAGCAACACATGAACTAGGAAATAATACTTTCTAGCAGAGAAAGCTGCAGGGATGCTTATGCTTGAAGAAGTTCAAGATGCTAGAAGGATAAAATCCTCAAGAATAGACAATGAAAACTTGTTTTTAATTTTGCATGTTGTACCTTTAAATAATGCACCACTGAACAATAGCCAATTTGAAAAATGACTTAAGAACTACTGCTATTAGGATTTTTCAAAAACAAAGAAAAATGCTATTTTCAGATAAGCAACACTGTCATTAAGGAGGTCTTCAAACAGACTGCAAACTAATCAGACCTTTTTTTTTATTTCTTTTTATATCTTGATATATGAAACACTTCCTTCACTAAATAAAAGTGTACATAGGAGATACCACAACATTGATGGGAGAAGAAAGGTTGCTAAGCATATTTCCATGACACAGAAAAGCAAGACTCATACTTTCTGCTGTTTCATAACTATACTTAGGATCCTACTTCCCCAATATTTTATACACAAGAAAAGGTCAAAACTGTCATTAAGGCTCAGGTCACCAGGCTGAACTCCTTTTCACCAAGTCACATATCTAAGATGGCCATTGAGGGCAATAACAGTTTTCACAGTTAGATGACAGAGAACAGAAAGACTAAAACTAAGTACATTATTTGTTTCTTCACATATATTAAAATTTTGTACTAAGTATCTTTACTGGCATAGGATAAAGGAATACACAGCACTATATTTCCATTACGGTGTCAAATTCATGCTAAAAAACCCGATTTATTTAACTCTTAAAGGAACTGTGTCTTTTTCATATCCATCAGAGATATGAAAGTAACAAATTTTCCTAAAAAAAACCCTACAGCTTTACAAATTTACCAAAGTAGAACTCCTATACCATTCTCAGATGGTTCTGCAAAATGGTAAACCACTGTAAGAAACAGCAAAGTTCATTTTCTAAACCAGAGAAAAATGATAATAATGTGGCACAGCAGAAGCAGAGTCCAACTGTGGAGACAAAGAAGCAAATATTTTTGTGTGCTCGCCTCTGAACAGCTATTCAATAACAGCTGTTAAAACACTGTCCTTCCTGGAAAGGCTTCTAGCTCATCCTGCTGGAACTGCTCCTACTTCTTGAGTGTGTGCAATACTGTGCCCATTGTTAGCTCCTCAAAGCTGTAATTAATTCCCATTTCATGTTACAATTCTTTTTTTCCACTTCTACCTCTATATGGAGCCTTAACACCATGCCTAAGGAACAGGATGCCATTCAGAGGGACTTTGATAAGCTTGAGAGGTGGGTCCATGTGAACCCCATGAGGTTCAACAAGGCCAAATACAAGGTCCTGCACCTGGGTCGGGGTAATCCTCAGTTATCAGTAAAGGCTGAGGGATGAAGGGATTGAGAGCAAATTAAATACTGGAACAGGTTTCCCAAAGAGGTGGTAGATGCCCCACTCCTGGAAACATTCAAGTAAGGTTGGACAGGGCTTTGAGCAACCTCATGTAGTAAGAAACGTCCCTGCTCACTGCGGGGATATTGAACTACATC